>CM051513.1:5992500-7192500 GCA_028015205.1 Mytilisepta virgata
CAATATTAACATCAACAAAAATAATCAAATTCATTCATTATGAAAATTGGAATATCATACACTCATATGATAAAGATAGAATTTCTCACCCTTGTGAAAGGTGTCCAGTATATTTTTAAAAAACTAATGTAAGAGACTACTATTTTAATCTTGTTACAGAACAAACCTCTTGTTACAGAACAAACCTCTTGTTACAGAACAAACCTCTTGTTGCAGAACAAACCTCTTGTTGCAGAACAAACCTCTTGTTACATAACAAACCTCTTGTTGCAGAACAAACCTCTTGTTACATAACAAACCTCTTGTTGCAGAACAAAACTCTTGTTACAGAACAAACCTCTTGTTGCAGAACAAAACTCTTGTTACAGAACAAACCTCTTGTTAAGGAACAAACCTCTTGTTGCAGAACAAACCTCTTGTCACAGAACAAACCTTTTGTCACAGAACAAACCTTTTGTTACAGAACAAACCTCTTGTTACAGAACAAACCTCTTGTTCCTTTAATGATTCATTAAGTCTCTTCTCTTTCTCTAAAATTTGATCCTGATATTTTGATAGTAAGTCATGGCACTGAAACAAACGCTGCTGCACATCTGAAAATGGAAAATAAAATGGAAGATAAGTCCTATAAACATTTTATCCCACATGATTTTTTCAATTTAATAGAAAAGCTGGCTAAAAATTGCAAAACAAAACTGATTTTTCAGTCAATGGTGTTTCAACATTTGTGTACAAATTGTACTTCCTTCAATTAAAAGACCGCCTCGGTGGTCTCGTGGTAGCGTGCTCGCCCTGAGTGCGGAAGGTCGCGGGTTCGATCCCCGGCCGGGTCAAACCAAAGACATTAAAATTGGTATTTGCTGCTTCTCCGCCAAGCAGGCGGCATCTAGGAGTAAGAGCAAAGACTGGTCGGCTCGGAGTCAGTATAATGTGTCTGAGAATGTGTCCGAGTGAGGTGATATGTCTTCTCGTGAGCTAGCACATTAAAAATCCGACTTAGCGTGTCGGTCTAGTACAAGGCAGGGATCATATTCATTATAATATCAACATTTTCTCGTCCTGATATGCACCTGGTTGCCACTGGACGTTAAACAATAATTCATCCATCCATCAATTAAAAGAAGTAGTGTAAATACAAGAAAGTTCAGACTTAAATATTATTTATTTTTATACCCCCCCCCCCCCCCCCCGCAAACAAAGTTTGGGGGGTATATAGGAATCACCTTGTCCATCCGTCTGTCTGTCCATATATCTTGTAAGCGCAACTCCTCCTAGACCGCTCAATGGATTTCAACGAAACTTTACAGAAAGGAAGTACATAATCCAAAGAGGTGCATGAAGAAAAATCTTTGCTTTCCGATATCACACAAGGGAGATAATTGGACTTCAAAGCGGGGGGTATCCTTTGTGAGCTTTGCTCACAGTCCATCTAGTTGAATCAGTAGTTTTTTCTCTCTCTAAGTTCTGAGGGCTGTTATAGAAATAAATGAATAAATGTGTTTCATGCAAATTTAATTTCACTTTATCAGAACTATGCATAAAATGTTAAGTCATCTTTTTGAGCTGATTTGTAAAAGGGATGACCCTCCATCAAATTTTTCATGTGTCTTCCAAAACCCATCCATATACAGTCAAACATCGATGTGTCAAACTCTGTTGACTCGAAATCTGGGAGGTGTTTAGGGGTTCCCAGAAAAAAATACAATGTAATTTTACCTCGATGTGACGAACTTCGAAGAGTTTCTTTTAAGAGAAGTCTGAAGTCGGATAAAATACTTTCATATAACATATTCTAAAATCTCGGAAGTTGAATATCATTAGTGAGAAATTCTTTTGTCACTTTTTAATAACACAAATAATACTTGTTTGTATAATGGTTAACGTGACATGTTCACCTTTACAAGATGTAGGATTGACCCTTAAATTTAACAGTTTGTTTATGTGCGTAAAGCACACTCAACATCAGAGGACGCAAACCTTGAATAACTCAAAAAATTTTTTTGTAGTCCCTTTAATTTTGACTTATCGAGGTTAGGCTGTAATCATTTCTGGAACAGACCTAAATGAAAGTACTTTTATGAAATATTGGAAATTTGGGTGACGAACATTTTGTCATTGAACAAACCTTCTCTTTCCTTCAGGACTTGTTCTTGCTGTTGAACTAGATTTAGAACTTGCTGTTCAAAACTTTCCCTCTCAGTCTTCAATTGTCCTAAACATTTTTCCTTTTCATCTCCTACTCTAAAATTCAAAACAAAAATTTGTTGCACACTGTATATTTGAAATCTAAAGTGCATTTATTACTGTATATCATTGACAAATGAACATACTGCGACCTGAACAATTCTAAGTTTATTGATGCAAAAATGTAAAACGGTGACGACTGCAGTGTTAATTGAGCCTTGCATTTCAATTTTTGCTTTTTATTGTACATTTTATTGTAGCTTGTAGAACAATAAGAATGCATATTCGTCGATCATTGAACTTTGGCAAAAAAAAGTGAATACAATCATTTTCAAATGCACAGTACAAGCAAATCTGTGTATAAAGGACACCAATGAGACAAATGTGTCCTTTATACTGAAGGTGAGATTACAAGTTTTGCTCATAACAGGGACATTTTCACAGTGCCCTTTATAGACAGTGATTTGCTATACTGGTATGCCCTTTAAAACATGTTTGACTGTACTTTCTTTTGTTATTTTATATTCTCGGTTAGGATTTTTTTTGTGACTTAAGCTGAATCTTCAACATGGCCAGTCCTTTTTTGTTAGATTTACAGCTGATTTTGTGTTGTGGACTTTTTGGTCAATGCTGAATATCATATAACAAATCCTGAAAATTTGAATACCTGGCCAGTTCTTTGATAAGATTAGCTACTCTCTTTTTATCCTCAGCACACAGGTCCTTGAGAGAAACTTTCCCTGTCAGCTTCTTGTTCTGTCTGTTCAGTCTACTTTCTACAGTATCATCTGAGCTCAAGGATGTGTACTACAAAGAAAATAGTTATTATTTTATCTCACATGTATATATATAAATAAATCAACTGACTCATAACTAATCATGTGATATAGAAAAATTTTGACATATTTTCGAAAACTTACAGCCCAGTAGATCACCTAGCTTGAAAAACAATAAGCAGTGAAAAATACTATAATCGACGTGAGAATAACCCTCTTGAAAATCAATAAGCGGTGAATAATACTATTATTCACGAAAGATTAGCCTTCATCATTCTGTGCTAGTAAGATACAATAGTACAATTACTGCCCTATAACATCGGTGAATATTCAAAACCTGAGTATTGGTTAAATTCACTTCAGGATAAACCTCTCGTCATCACTCCATCACCCCCCCCCCCCCCCACACACAAAGAAGAATTTAAAGAAACATTCAAACTATTATATAATTTAACATGAAACCAGCTTGGAGAAAGCATAACTATCAAGGTATTATCAGAACACTTGCATACCATCTGTTTAGTTCTAGGTGTCAAAGTTTCCACTTGGGGTTGTTTAACTGGAATCTTTGCTTTTATTTCGGCAGTTTTCTTACATTTCACACGTGGACGTCTGTTCCCTTTCTTTGACAAGCCTACAAAAATATTAATAAAAGAATGTAGCAGTGATGGAATGTAAATACTGGCTTATTTTTGAAGAGTTAACAGTGACTTCAAGATGTTGAACAGCAATAAAAGATATTGTTCATTTGCCTTTTATACTGTGTTACTGTATTCCATTGTTTGTTTCTCATGTATATTAAAAGCATACAGTCATTGATTGTTTCTCATGTATATTAAAAGCATACAGTCATTGATTGTTTCTCATGTATATTAAAAGCATACAGTCATTGTTTGTTTCTCATGTATATTAAAAGCATACAGTCATTGATTGTTTCTCATGTATATTAAAAGCATACAGTCATTGATTGTTTCTCATGTATATTAAAAGCATACAGTCATTGTTTGTTTCTCATGTATATTAAAAGCATACAGTCATTGATTGTTTCTCATGTATATTAAAAGCATACAGTCATTGATTGTTTTTCATGTATATCAAAAGCATACAGTCATTGTTTGTTTCTCATGTATATTAAAAGCATACAGTCATTGATTGTTTCTCATGTATATAAAACATAAACAGTTGTTGTTCGTTTCTCATGTATATTAAACACATACAGTCCTTGTTTGTTTCTCAGGTATATTAAACATACAGTCTTACTCTGGTTTTCATAGAGTCAACACCTTTTTATTTTTATTTTATCATGCTCGTGATCAAGGCCATATTGGTCAAAAAGTTTGGTAATTTTAACTTTTTAGTTTTGTAGTTTTTTTTATGATTTTGTTTTTGGTTTTGTTCGGGCTTGTGTATTTTAAACATTTAAGTCGTTTAATGCCCCTTTCGATAGCTCACTATTTCCCATTTATTTTTCTTGTTTTCTATATTAAAAATCGTCAATCTTGTTATATCAGCTGAACATTTGTGAAGATTTCATCATAGCTCCAAAAAGGTTGTATATTTGAGATTTAACAATTAGAACTAAATAAGTTAAAAGTATAATACTAGTAAACCTTGCTAGAAAAAAAGATACTTATTACTTTAGCAAAAAAAAAAATACTGCTTCCACGCACACAATACTAAACAGCATATATATTGGTATTTTTTTAACATTTGTAGAATATATATAAATAGCTGTTAGCTAGATAAGCTATAATATCACAGTCAAATGTTTAGTTATAAAATGTGTGAGTCTTCCAAGGAAGACGTGTCGCCTGCGGACGTCAATTTTTATAAAAGATATTAAAATTTTCTAAAAATGAAATATATATGCACATCTGTGCATTAAGGTTAATGCACAGAGAAATTCTCATCAAATTGCTTTGAGCGGTTATGGAGTAGTTGAGGATAGAAGTTTTGACCCCCCCCCTTTTTTTCAAAAATGTCAATTTTTACACACAAAAAATTTAAATTTTCTAAAAATGAAATATATATGCACACCTGTGCATTAAGGTTAATGCACAGAGAAAGTTTCATCAAATTCCTTAGGGCTTTGAGCAATTTACGAGTAGTTGAGGATAGAAGAAAAGTGTGACGACGCAAGACGCAGGATAGTGATCCCTTTGTGTCAACCATGCGTTGCGCAGGCGACACAATAAATGGTTTAATTAGACAGTTGAGCAGCTTCAACTACAATGACGTAAAATCTTGCTTGATACCAATTTCAAGTGTTATATCTTTTACATAACCATTTCTTTTTTTACCATTTTTCAGCCTAAAGAGTTTTGTTTGCTTCATATTCTTATAACCATCAGTGAAAGGAAGCACCATATTAAATTACATCAGGGATCCTCCTAATGCATCTAGACTTGGGCTGTGTGCAGATTTTTCAATTTTGACTTGCCAATTTTACTTCAGATATGTCCCTGACATGCCTGATATGGTTCTATTGATTCAGAGTTTATTCTTAGTTACTAAGAGTAAACTCTAATTACCATAAATTCATGATGTTATACAAACACAAAAATACTTCTGTGCAAATGACCATAAAAATATATTAACTTTTTACCTGGAATGTAGGCATCAGCAGACTCGTCACTACTGTCCATATCTAAAAATATATCAGTAGAATTTAAACAACAAAATTTCTTTTTTTATCACATTTTGAAAATAAATAAGACAGAAATTTCATAATCAGTAAACATAAATATCTTGGATTCACTGGTGTCATTGACCCATGGCTGAGAAATTCCTCATTTCCCCATCCGCAGGTTAAAGTAACACATGTATTATTTCATGTAAAACCAGAAGATCTCAACAGCCTGTATCGCTCACCTGGATTTAACATGTCCACCTTGAGCAGGACTAAAGTGAGAGTCAATTTTGCTGGTTTTCGTATAGGGTCCTATTTTTAACTAAGTTCGGCTGTGGTGGCCATCTTGGTTGACAGTTCTGGTCATGGGACATAATTCTGAAAAAGAACCATCTAAGGACTATTGCTACCAAGTCTAGTTCTAATTGGCTCAGTGGTTACAGACAAGAAGATTTTTAAATGAAATTTCCCTTAAAATCCTACGTTAACTAAGTCCAGCTGCGGGAGCCATCTTGGTTTACAGTCTGGGTCATCGGACATAATTCTGAAAGATGAAACATTATAAGCCAAAACTCGGATGAAAATTTTAAAAGTTCACCAAAATGATCAAAAAACCCTTAATGACCCCCTCCCCCCCCCAAAAAAAAAAAAAAAAAACAGGAGGGACCAGGTTTCCCGTAAATTAATCCAAACCTGTATTTCATAGGGGGACCACTGTGGTAAAATATTATAAGGATACGTTCAATAGAACAAAAGTAAATGAGTGGAGGGAAACCTAACTGTCGACGGACGCAGATTCTTCTGAAAATTTCATGGCAAGTAGATCTTGACTTGATGAACAATTTTACCCTATAAATGCTTTAGTTTTTGAGATATAAGGCAAAAACTACAGTTTACCCTATGTTCTATTTTTAGCCATGTTGGTTGGCAGACGGGGTCATCGGACATATTAAACTAGATGCCCAAATGATACTTTTGGCCAAGTTTGGTCCATTTGGCCTAGTAGTTTCAGAGGAGAAGATTTTTGTTAAAGTAAACGGACGACGGACGAAGTGATGAGAATAGCACACTTGATCGTTTTATTTTCATTTCATTTTTTTTCAACACGATTTTGAGTTGTGCGGTCTGACCTGCCGTGGTCCGAGTTGTCCATGAGCCGAGATTACCCGTATTTTTAATTATGGGATTATTTCCCTTGATTATTGCTTGGAAAAAAATGGCTGTCATATTTGCAATTGTGAACGTTGGGATGTATCAGTCAATTGACAGGGCTCACCACACTTGAAAATAACAGGGAGACTCAGAGTCTCCCTCAGGGTAGCAACAGGGAGACTTCAGGGCATGACAGGGAGACTTCCAAGTCTACTAGGGAGACTGTGTTTTTTCCCCCAATTCGTCGCCTGTCGAGTAAATACAATGTACCTGTTATTTTGTCTATTATAGTGTATACTATACATTCCTTTATTGTGTTTTATCCTGTATTGTTTGAGATTTATCTACATTTACTCCATATCCTTCCATTTTAGTCATAATCTGAGATTTTGTCTCATGTGCATTTAATCAATATCCTTTGTCAGAGATTGAGAGTTTGTCTTATGTACATTTGATTTGTATGCTTAGAGATGTTTAATACTTTTTTACTATTTTTGCAGGTTTCCTCTACAGCCATGATCATTGATATCTTGTAATAAACTGATTAATTTATATTTGAAATGAATAAAACTCAATTTCTGATTTTCATATTTTATTTATTTGATATTTGAATCCAGCATAACAGACATAATAAATATATGACTAAACATTGGGGCACATTGTAAAATTCATGATGAGGGCAGCATGGTGCAGCACCATGCTAAATTGGTCTAGGGAAACCTCTATTGGGAATGTCACAAGTTATTTTATAAATCAATGCAATCTAATATGTATTACACTGTCTTTTGTTATCAATAGTCATTATAAATCACTGTCTTTCCCAATTGCGGGACATACAACACATGAGAAGTCAAGGTCCTTTCGTCCTATTTTTACACATTATTATATATTGAAGAAATGTCAATTCTGAATACAACGTCAAACTTTATCTGAGAAAATAAAAGGTTTTTTATTACATGTACATATAGTCAGATGTGGCATGATGTTATAAAAAAAGGGCAGAACTTTAATTGGTATGAAATCCAGAACAAAGGATTGTTACCATTTGAACAGAGACCATTTCATTTCATACAACTATCACATGTTATATGACATTAAATCTAATATACAATTATATTATTATTGAAATTACAAATATATAATTTGTTTCTTTCCGAATTTCACCAGTATGACCTAACTCTTTTCATGGTTTCCTACAAGTTCAACAAAAATTGTAATCTTTTATAAACAGTTGAAAAAAATATGTACAACTTTTAAATTAATACAGTTTGAGTTAAATTCGACTTTTTTCTAGATTAAGGTTCTATTATTCACAAATTTTTATTTCTTTTTCTATTTCATATTTTAGATATATACTTTCTTCTCACTGTATGGCCCTACCAACATTACTTCAACTTAATCTTGAAAAAATTAGTACCCTGATACAGTGAGACCCAAAATACATTTCAAATTTGGGATAGAAATTGTTGTTAAATAGTTAATTCTTAGTGTGCAAAAGGAAGACTTCTGTTAAACTGGATATGGACCAGAAAAAAAGAGTTTTTCCCAGATTTCGAAATCAACAAATCATTATTTGTTGACCTACCAACCCTATTTTTTTCAGGGATGTAACCAGAAACACACATATTTTTTTTCTTGGTCAAATACCTTTTTTGATTTTGTGTTCTGACCTATTTTTCTTACTTGGTAATCACCAAGTCAGAAAATGAGCTCAGGACACAGAATCCCAAAAGGAATTACCCTCCCCATGCCATTGTAATGGGTCCATTCGCCTTAGGCCCCTAGGAGGAGGAAGGAGTGTATAACTCGGTGAAACTATCAAGGATTTGATTAGTTATGAAATGTCATCCATTATATTTATTTTATCAATTTAGTTCTCTCAGAGGCCCCCTATGGACAATACTCTTTAACATTTTTACAGGACTGAAAGTTGAAACATGTCACAACACGAGAAAATTTCTTGCACTATGTTGTACGACTGCTGTTCTACTTTGTTTCTTACATACGGTTAGTCAGTTATATTAAAACTGGATTTTAAAAGTTAAAGATTTTTTTGAATTACCAAAATTCGACCAAAATACGTTGTTTTTCATTTGCAAAGTCATTTCTGAATCAAAACATTGCGCCGGCTGGACCGGATACCGCAACTGCGCAACTACTTTAAAAGAAAAGTCTTACCGGAAAGGGTTTGATAAGAAAACGGATTTCAATTTTTTTTTTGTTCACTGTAATGAGGTGGTGGAAAGGGTATTGGGAGACAGGGAGAAAGGGGGCGGGAGAAAGGAGAGAAAGGGCGGGAGAAAGCAGGGAGAACTATCAAAGGGAGACAAACTTTAATGTTGAAAAAAAAATAAAGAGGTAAAAAAAACGAAAAAACTGGATACTAAATGTTCTAATAAATGGACAAATCTTTGAAAAAAAGGCAACATTTATATTTCCCAAAACATTTTTCCATTTCCGATCATTTCATTAAAGAATTTGATGTTCAATCTGACTTAAACTAACATGATACTATAGACAAATTCTTTTATCGACATTTCAAACCATTGTTAACATGCTTAAGTCTTTACGCATGAAAAATCTAAATTTTCCACGTTTACGCGTGGGTTTGATGTTGGATACTTAGGCATAGGAATAGTACATCTTCGTCCCAGAAACCATACTTCTGAGGGCTTAATACTTGTAAAGATAAAAATATAACTTTGGCATTTAAGTAAGTAATGTGTGTAGACTCTGTATAGGCCAATTTCGACCTACTGCACATTTATAAATGAACAACAAATGGATAATAGGACAGGTCAACAATGACATATATTCCAACCAATCAACATCACCCAAACAGACAGAACCCCAAACAAAAATAACATAAAAGAGCACAGAACACATCACAGAGTCAGGATAGTCCATGCATATTTCAACAATTTTCCAGGTCACCTTAAAATATTTACGTTATGCACTTGACCATACAAAGTAAGGTGTTCTCGAGGACAGGGAAAAATAAAGATGACACAATAAAAAAACTATGTCTAATTTCATGATCCTCATACATGACCATACATATCAACAAGAGGCTCACCAGAGCCTGTATCGCTCACCTGGAGTGTGGTTTTCATTGGACAATTAATCAACTATTTGACCAAGTTTGTTGCAATTGGTTCAATTGTTCAGGGAAAATTTGTTGAAGATTTATTTTTCATAAGGTTTAATGTTAAAATATGTTCCCTGATGGTGGTAGTCCTGGCAGGAAGTTGACAAAATTGACCAGGAATAAGGGTGAACCTTAAATAAATGTAACAGAACCCGACCTCAAATTACACAAACCAATAACTCCTAAATAGAATTTGGGATTTCATTTAAAATTTCAGGGTATGTAGATCTCAACATGGCAAACATTTTTCAAATTTACATTTCACTTCTATCTCAAATAGTTTTGGAGATAAATGACGAAAAATGTTAAATTTTGAAAATTGACGAAAAAAGGGCAATAACTCCTAAATGGGTTTTGGGATTTCCTTTAAAATTTCAGGGTATGTAGATCTCAACATGGCAAACATTTTTTCAAATTTACATTTCACTTCTATCTCAAATAGTTTTGGAGATAAATGACAAAAAATGTTAAATTATGAAAATTTGACGAAAAAAGGGCAATAACTCCTTAATGGGTTTTAGGATTTCCTTCAAAATTTCAGGTTAGGTAGATCTTGTCATGCTGATCAATTTTTCCCATGTCAGATTTTTGATATCTGTAACGGTTTTTAAGTTGTAAGCCAAAAACAACACATGCACCCCTATATTCTATTTTTAGCTACGACAGCCATGTTTTATGTCAGATTAAAATAAATTGAGGATCGTTTGTAGAGGACATGTCATAGATCATTCCTATTAAGTTTCAAACCAATCGGCCCAGCGGTTTCAGAGGAGAAGATTTTTGAATAAATTTTTCTTGAAAATTTGACAAAAAAGGGCAACAACTCCTAAATGGGTTTTGGGATTTCCTTTAAAATTTCAGGGTAGGTAGATCTCAACATGGCAAACATTTTTCAAATTTACATTTTACTTCTATCTGAAATAGTTTTGGAGATAAATGACGAAAAATGTTAAAATTTTGAAAATTTGACGAAAAAAGGGCAAGGTGAGCTAAAAATGAGTTTCTTGACATTGGGGCATGCACAATGCACCATTGACAACATTCCAACATTGTGTATTAATTTGCGTACGAGTCGGAGGCAGGCCTTGTTCGTAAAATCAGTATATGCTTTAATAAAGAACTATGCCACCTATATATGGTCATATATTAATTCAAATTTGTATTAAAATCGATTGATCTGAAAAAAGACGGTTGATAAGGTGGGAGATGGAAGCAGAGGGGCGGGAGAAAGTTGAGAGGGGGCGGGAGAAAGGAGAGAGGGGGCGGGAGAAAGGAGACGAGGGGCGGGAGAAAGGAGAAAGGTACCACCCTTTCCACCCCCTCTGTAATAAAAACAGATGAACGTATAAATGCAATGTGATATTATAGTATTAATAAATGGGTGTTTTCATAATTGCCCTGTTATATATCCAAGGTCTGTAATAATGGCCTGAGGATTGCTGTAATGGCCCGAGGCAACGCCGAGGGCCATTACAGCATCCGAAGGCCATTATTACAGACCGAGGACATATAACAGGGCCATTATGAAAACACCCATTTCTTAATACTTTTATTAACCAGTTTGTATATAGCATTTGCATTAATCCGAATAGCACAAATATAATGGTAAGTAAGCAAAACTTGTGAGAACAGTTTTAAAGATTAATTTCGGACAGTTTTTTTCTCAAAAATATGTTTTAAAATGTTCTAGTTTGCTTCTCCTGAAATTTCCAAGTGGAGTATAAAAAAAGCAGCCATTTTGGAAAAGCCGTAATAACCGGTTATTATGAAAAAATTCTGTAATGGCCCGGTTATTATGAACAAAATGCTGTAATGGCCCTGCTGTAATGCATTCATTTTGCTTATAAAGATAAGGCATTGTTAACGTATTTTACCCTACTGGTTAATAAATATTGATATACTGGTATAAGGAAGATCTTATACAATTAATTGTTCTAGGTAAATTGAATTTGTCAATAATTACCTACTTTCATTTTTAGCTGACATACTACTTTCACTTTCAGTTTCACAAATTATAATATATCAAGATTTTCGGAAAATATGGAAATTAATCATCAGACATAATTCGTAAGTAAATTAATGTACTAGTTTTTACTAGCTTAAATGTGAAATAAGATGGTCCATTTTTCTTGTTTTTGTATTGATTTACCTGAACGGAAACAATTTCAAGCTAGGATATATCAAGGACGTATATTAGAGACACGAATCCTTGTTAGTTATACGTCCTTGGATATATGATCTTGAACACCGGAGCCTGACTCTTTTGTTAAATCCAGATATTCTACTTTTATTGTTGAAAGGGGCATCATATCTTCTTTTTGGTTAACGTCACAGAAGCTTATGAAATTTTTATATTTTTAATGCTGTTGTCAGGTTGTAGAACAAAATATCAGGATATTTAATTAGAACTCAGGTCCTCCATGGTCTCTGTGCATGATTAGTGATTGTAAGAAAGAAGATAAATACACCTATGGAGCAAACCAAAATAAACAGCTGCGCCACGAGCGCATGATACGCCTGTCGT
This sequence comes from Mytilisepta virgata, assembly GCA_028015205.1. NCBI lineage: Eukaryota > Metazoa > Mollusca > Bivalvia > Mytilida > Mytilidae > Mytilisepta > Mytilisepta virgata. The sequence continues at coordinate 6,004,914 of CM051513.1, forward strand.
CTTGTGAAAAAAACATAATAAATCTTTTTGGAATCCTCCTTTATTTAGTGGAGCTGCTGGTGGGATGTATATGGAAACCCGGCAAAACATAAGCGTGTAAAATTTTAAGCAATAGAGATACGGCGTGAAATGTGACCAAAAAGACTACCTTTTTTTACCAAAAAGCTCAATAAAAATTCAATAACTCAAAAATAAAATATAGAATCATCACGAAAAAGTATACAGATCTTCAGATTAATATAACTAAATAACTAAGAAGTGTGTAAAGTTTTATGCAATAATCATAAATCGTTTTTGAGATACGGCGCGACATGTGAAACCCCCCCCCCCCCCCCACTTTTTTTTTACAAAAAGCTCAATAACTCTAAAATAAAATTTTGAATCATCACCAAAAAGTATACAGATCTTTAGATTAATATAACTAAGAAGTGTGTAAAGTTTTAAGCAATAACCATAAATCGTTTTTGAGATATGGCGCGACATCACGGTGAAACACCCACCCCCTTTTTTTTTTTTTTAAAAAACTCAAAAACTCTAAAATATAATTTTGAATCGTCACCAAAAAGTATACAGATCTTTAGATTAATATAACTAAGAAGTGTGTAAAGTTTTAAGCAATAATCATAAATCGTTTTTGAGATACGGCGCGACATGGGAAAAAAACACACTTTTGTTTTAGTTACCAAAGTCCCGTTACTCAAAAAGTTTTAATCTTATTTTCACCAAAAAGTATACAGATCGTTTAACCATCATAAGAAACAACTATGTTAAGTTTCGTGAAATTTGGATAAGTCGTTCTCAAGTTACGGCGCGACATGTTTACGACGGACAGACGGACGCCGGACATTTGTATACCATAATACGTCCCGTCAAAATTTTGACGGGCGTATAAAAACTCAATTCATCATAGCTAGACCGACAAACCCGGGAAGGAAAATGAAAAACCACAACCACAACAAATAAACACTGAAAACTGAAAAACAATGAAAAACACAAACTCCCATAAAAACCAGAAGTGAACTCAGGTGCTCCGGAAAGGTAAGCCGTTCCTGCTCCATATACGACACCCTTCGTGAAGTTCAACAAAGTCAGTCCGCCATCCGGTGGTAGTCACAAATCGACGGAGGTGCGTGAAATGTTACTACAGTGGGAACAGGTCTAACATCATCTTCGATATTCGTGATGAAGACCGTAACATTTCCAAAGTGATGACATCAACTTATCCCTGATTGAAAAACGTACCATGAGCGAATTGAAAAGGGGACCCAAATTAAGTAATTAGATAGACTTTCAATAATTAATAATTTTGTTTCGTCAAAAATGTCATGCAAAATCACTGAAAGATGGCAGTTTTAAAGTTAAAAATATAATAATTGAAGTGGCTGCATTTTCGGTAGACAGTGCAGTTTGGATGTTGGAACAGTTTAAACACGTCATGGAAGTAAAGATTTTTTAGATATCGTAAATGCCCATTTGTACTAACAACACACTTAAATTAAAAAAGAAATAGTCCAGATATTTTTACTTATCAATTAATGGATTTCAAATATATTAATTAAAAAAAATAAATAGACATCTTTTAATAATCTTTTGTTTGTATTTCAAACAATACATGTCAGCAAACAATTAATCAATAATTAAGACATTGTATAAGAAGGGTTCGATTAAACACTTGCAAATGTTCAAGGGGCACTGGTGGAAAATTAATTTTATTTTCTGCACTGTGATACATTTCCATCTCATTAACTCTTATCTTTATTATCAGATTTGTGAAAAGTTACATACATGTTAATTTTACAACTAGGTGTCAATCAACCATTACAATAGATAACATGTTATGGTCACTTTCTTAAAATTTGCCTTTGGTAATTATGACCATATTCAACGATGTGAAGCTTTGTATCTAGTAATTTTACGTATAATTTTTTTTTGGTGACCTCAACTGGGGGACACGTGCCCCCTGTGCCCCCTGCTAAATCCGCCACTGATATAACCTCATGTTAGATATTGCCGTAGATATAGGAGGGATGGTACGAGTATATATGAGAGAGATTGAATACTTTTTTCCCTTCGATCTCCATCTCACTCTCCCTAAGAGTTTTTGTCGTATTGGATTATTCATTGATTTGTTACAGAAATTACCAGTATTTAGCAAAATTCAAAAATAATAGAAATACTAAGGGTTCATTCCTTGTATTATACATGGTAGATCTCCTTAGCTGAAATTTGGCTTCCTATTTCGGTAGTTTTGGTTTTGAGTACTTCTTGTTTAAAATAAGTTGGGTTTTTGGTCTTTCAAATGTTTCGGTTTTAATGCTGCTGATGAGAGGTAACTCCTTGAAATGCGTCGTATACAGCATAGTATAAATTTACTATATCTAATATTAGTATCTTTGGATTGTTATTTGATTTATCATATTTATTTTGTTTCTGTTTTATTGGACATCCGCTCAGGATTATTACATTCTGGAAAATAAGGAATATCCCAACCAAATCATATCCCACATACAGAAAAAATTCTCATATCTTCTGTAAGTTTATGATAAATTAAAGTATTATTACGAAATATATATCAGTTTTCCTTGACTTTGGCCATAGACTTTCTCTACATTTGCCTTGCTACACAGGGGCTCGATTTCTGCATTGGATATTGTATTTAATTAATTATTTATTTATTTATTTATTTATTTATCATGTTTATTGTCCTATTTTATGAGTACTTAAAAAATATTTACAATAAACTCGAATATTCATGTGTTTATTATCAATGTGTTATATATACTAAATCGTAGGATTTTTGTCCGGTGTTCTGTCTGTTGGGTAGCGTTGATTGATGGGTATTGTTGAACTTTCCTGTTATCCATTTTTCTGTTTAGTTGTTAAATAACTGGCGTAAGCTTAAGTGGCTGGGGTAAACTTAAGTGGCTATATAGTTTTATCTTTCTTTTTTGTAGGAATTTTCCTTGCTATGAAGTAACATGGTAGTTGTCTATTTTATTGGACACAACCAGGACGAGAAGAATGTGGTTGTCGATCAGTTCAAAAGAGCAAACAGAAACAAACATTTCAGTATTTTACCAGCGGAGTATAACAGAAAGGATATACCAAGACACAGAAACAATGCCCAGTTTTGGAGTAATGTAATAAATGACCACCTTGTAAAGGTACTTATATTAAACTAAAAGAATATATTATTGTCATTGAAAAAGGGTAAAGAGTATAGAACACTATCACAAATAGGACGATTCAACCCATACCAGCATAGAAGTACGTATTTGTATTAGGCGTTTGTCCATTTACGTATGCTCTAGTACTTTTGTACTTTTATTCTTTGTGCCCATTGTTTGAAGATCGCATAATAAAATTGTTTACTATTCGAATTAGAAAAAACGTATCCTCTCCTGAATAAACTTAAGGATGCTCGCTGTTCATGTTTTGGTCTTGTTGTCAGATTTTCGGAATCCTCGGGTTTTATCCATTTCTTAAACATGAAAGTTTTTGCCCATGAACCCCCACTTTTTCTTTTATAATTCCTTATACCTTAAAATGGTATTTGACAAAATTTTATGAAATCCTTTTTATTTTTTCTTACATCTTTGAGAGACTGAAGTTGTCAATGCAAAGACAATGAAAAATCCAGAGAAAACTCATTTTCTGCAAATTTTCAAGGCCTTATAGCTCTAAAATGAGCACATGAACATATATTTTTTTCTTGCTTATTTGTTTACTATTCATATGTTCGCTCAAACTAAAACACCTATTTCAAATTTTATTTATTTCCTATTAGACCAGCGATCATCCTTAATGTATTATGAACTGAAACTTTTAAAATATGAAGCACATCTTGGAGGTTTGTATAAAGTTTACACACTGCATCAATATGACTGCAATTGGCAATTACTTGGTGGGTGAAATTTCCAAACTTGTATCATCTTAAGCTGCTTGACTAAATTTATTTAACTGAAATGTTAATTAAGACATCCATCAAGTGGCCAGGATAACGTTTGAATATTTTCCTCGTGTCTTACAACCTATCGCCATAGCAAATATTAATAGTTTTTTATGAGGTGTTTACACTTCGTATATTTATTTGTACATTTCCGGAATAAAATTGTATTTATAAATTAATATTACTAGATTGGTGGGACTAACAGATCAGCGATACTGGCTCCCATCTTGAGCACATTACCAAGTAATGTTGTAGTGAATCTTTGCGAGTCACTGATGACCTTTCCTTGAATCTTTTGTTATTCATAAATGATATTAATAATAAAATATTCCAGGAAAGGTCATCATGTGACTTGCAAATCAACAAACAACACACACTCCTCACGTAGAAAAATGACATATAAAGAAAACAAGATATAAAATGGACAGGATAAAAGATTTTATATTATAATTTTTGAGTCTGCAAATGTATACATCACATTATACTTTACCCTTGTGAGGTTACGTATCAGATCCATTTTTGACACACATCTAGGTCATATCTACCATGTCAACAGCATCTTTTTCCACGAGAAAGGTCAAAACCGCCTACCACTCATAAAAATACAGGGTTTTGGTTGCAGAGAAATGGGAAAAATCTAGGTCGATTTTATCGGATACATGTGGTTCATTGATGGCTCATTTAAAAGAGATTTTTTTATCAGTAACCATCAAGAATTTCGAATTTTAAATTTATATTTCAATTAATATTCGAGACAGATAAACCTATCGTTAGCGCTGAAATAATTTATTATTTGCAGAGAAAAGAGGAAAAAACAAAGTCGTGTTGTCGGTTATCTGGTGTGTTATATTACTTACATACATTTGTACATGACAAAGAAACAGAAGTTCAAACCGATATTAAATGCGTTTTTGACATCCATTGATATTATGATATTATTAATTGACAATTTCCGTATTGGCGTAGTTATTGGTCCGAGTCTTGCTGTATTGGCCTGAGGCGAAGCCGAATGCCAATACAGCAGGCCGAGGACCAATAACTCAGCCAATACGCAAATTGTCAATTAATAATATCTTTATTAATTAACTTTTCATAAACGTTACATAGAATTATCTTTTAAATATAGTCTGTGAAATTGAACCACAATTCTTTAAGAGCTCAAGGAAATCTTATGCACGAACGTGAAGTTACGAAAGTATACTTTTTGTAAAGAATGAAAAAAAAATCATCTATTTTCTAGTTAAACTTTTTGAGACAAGTAAAATGAATGGTCACAAGTGGGGTAAAAAATGAATAGTTAAAAAAATCTAAGTAGCTTTTTGCACAATCGTCCAACAGTGCGACGTCCCTATAGATTTGCATGTGTGAAAATCCCCGGATGTCGGCCAATACGGGAAAACTCGGCCAATACAGACCGGAAGTTCATATTGGCCGAGTTTTTCTGTATTGGCCTTGTTCGATTATCTGTATTGTATAGACAGATTAGCTGTTATTTAAGCAAATAACACAGTAGTTAATTAATAATGTGTAATATTATAGCTTGAAAATGTGCGTTTGGGGGGGATCAATGTTTTTTTTTTCATTTTTTTCATAAGCAGTATTTTACAATTGATGTAAAGTAAAAAATATCTTTTTATTGTAGATTCAGTCATGTATGGACAACGACTCAATTCGGTATAAAAAATATATACACGTGGTAGATCAAGGAATCATTGATATATTAGTGGACGCTTCTTTGAGCTTAAACATACAGCAATTTAACTCTTTGACCCATGGGAATGCCATAGTTGACAACTTAATTAAATTCGCTCAGACATGTCTGGTTTGTATGTTAGATGGTCATAATTATCCAAATAAAGTGTCAGCAGGACAACAGAGACCGGCTATACAAAGTTCGAAATATGACACATTTGTACAGAAGTACTCTTTACCCATTCTCCACCTTAGTTCAGACGTAGAATGTAGGATTGAATCTTTAAAAAATGCAATACAAAATTTCAAGTTACCCCTTGATACTTCCAGGTTCATTAAAAAGAAATCAAAACCCGAAGAGATTGGGGGAACCACAGATTTTCTTTTCTTCAAAAGAAGAAATCAAGACAACCGCATTTCTATTCGCACAGTTACTATCTGGGAAAATGAATATCAAAATAGTTGGACCAACATACCAAGTGGACATACTAACCGATTTATCACTCGATATCCTTCTGCGAAAGAAAAATTAGTCCAACTGTACTTTCCCGTTTGTGTTAGGTCCAAGGTTGTACACAATATGTTGCTAAATGGTATCACAGTAAACGGCAATAAATATTCATTTCTAGGATGCAGCAGCGAGGGATTGAAATTCAGAAAATGTTTGATGTGGCAGGGTATCGAGTACGAGGTCAACTCGATTGTTCAGGAAAACGGAGAATTTGATCAAAATATTGTTTCTAAAAGAATGGCTAGATTTGGACTGTTGTTTTCAGAAGTGACGATGACAAGAATTGAAATTGGTCAAAACCAGATTAAACAAGAAGATGACATTGAAAGCGAATGTAAGAGATACAACTTCACTGACGGCTGTGGGGGCATTAGTTTTAAACTAGCACAGGAAGTGACCAAAGATATTATTCGTACCGATAATGTTCAGCTTGACGTAGACAACCCTCCATCTGTATTCAAAATACGTCTACAAGGATACAAAGGAGTTTTGGCTCTTGATAAGGACATACCAGGAGTTACGATAAAAACACGACCGTCATTGAAGAAGTTTCATACAACAGCACACCCCTGCCTTGGCATCTGTGACTATTCGAAACCTTTTACATTTGGCCATTTAAATCGGCAATACATTCAACTTCTTTCAGGATTAGGAGTTCCAGATGAAGTTTTTGAAAGTTTGCAAAAGAAGCACTTTGATATTGTTAATAAAATGTGTTCCAATTCAGAAGCGGCTATATCGGTTCTACAGTGGCAGAAACAATCTGAGTTAGTTAAAGCCGTGACTGAGGCAATGACTTTAAAAGAGCTACCAAAAGGCAAATTGAAGGAAATAAATAAAGTTCAAGCTGATATTGTCTCAAAATCTGCAAAATTAAAGATCCTTATTCCAGAGTCAAGGTACATATTTGGAGTTTGTGATCCACACGGAATTCTACAGTATGGAGAGTGCTATTTGAGAGTAACGACTTCTGCAACAGGAATGAGAAAAACTATCAGAGGTCAGGTTGTTGTTTGTAAAACACCCTGTTATCTTTTAGGTGACGCACGTGTTTTGACAGCAGTTTCCGAAACAGAGAAGCCTGAAGTTGCAAGATTGAATCATTTGGTAGACTGTATAGTTTTCCCAGTGCATGGCCATCGACCACATCCAAATGAAATAGCTGGATCAGATCTGGATGGTGATACTTTCTTTATTTCATGGAATAAAGATCTTATACCAAAGAAAATATGTGAACCTTACGACTATCCGGCGGCACAGTCAAGACCAGAAGGCAAAGTAACACCAGAAAAAATGATAATGTATTTTTCAAATCAAAGTAAAGTGCAAAAGGTTACGAAGAAAGTGGCATGTTATTTCAATTATTGGTGTGACAAAGAAGGAATCACGTCTGAAAAATGTGCACAGTTAGGCATGCTTTTCTCTAGAATAATAGATGCTGCAAAAACTGGCGTTCCAACAAAGATACCGGTGGGATTAAAACCCCCCTCACCGTGTTTAGATAAAACCAGTCAGTATGTTTGGAAAAGGTTGGAAAAGAGAGCAGAGGAATTCATAATAGATTATAAAGATGGAGTAAAGCCTTTTGTTCTCGAATCATTGAATACCAAACAAACTTCATCTGAGGATGATATGGAAAGACAAAGATATGTAATGGATATAACAAAACACTTTGTTATTGATTTCTTATCAGAATCACAGTCAAAACTCACGGAATTTGAGAAATTTCAGTTTGCTTGGAACCATGCGGATTTTTATGCCGAGGATGATGATAGTGTATGTGAAGATTTTATGAGTAAATATGTCCATTACATTGATTTTTCACAGTTTTCTATTGAGGAAAAGAAGATTGCACAAGAACGTGGCATTTCGATAGATGTTATGATAAACGAACTAAATAAATCTCAAATACTGACCAAGAGTGACTTATCGTGGTTTAGGATGCATACTTCAGAAACACCCTGGCGATATTACCTTCGGAAGGAGAGCTTTGAACTAGATTGGATGTATCTGATTAATGCTTTGACCAGTTCAGATGAGACATGTGTTATTATTAAAATGCCAGGAAACGTTCTGATTGTACTGCAGTTTCACTACAGGCCACAGATGGGTCTTGAACAAACAATAACTCCAGGATCAATTTCAGCTTTGTTTTATTCGAAAAACTTTAGATATAGATATAAACATAGCATTGGTGCAGATTATTACCTAGACCTAACGGATGATATACTGCAAATTTATCGAAACTTAAAAAAAGGAGAAACATTTGTGTGGTTAAAGGCTACAGACTTTAGGACAGTCAAGGAACATCTTATCTGTGAAGAAAGCAGAAACACGATGAGTGTAGACCTTTCAAGATTTTACAGAAATGTTTATAGAAGTGAAAGACCACACCCACTTCTTAATAAGAAGCAACTTTTGAATGTTGAAATATTTATCAGGAATGAATCATCAAACGATACAGTATATTTTGACGTGATAGATGCCTTAGGGGATTCACCGTCTGAAGAAAAATTAGAGGAAGACGATGCTGACGATGACTTCAACGATACCTTTGTTGGTATGTTAGATCAGTCCAGCAGCCAATTTGCAGAAGGGATGACAGCAGAGAAACTTAAAAATAGCCTTCAAACATCAGCATATCATTGCAAAATAGTAGACTTTCAACACCAGTTTTCCAGACTTGAAAGTGGAAATCAAGATGAGAGAAATGTCATCATTGACAGTTTGGTTTTTCTTCTGGAAAATATTATCCGCAGAATTATACCAGAAGAACTTCCAGATGAAATCAAAGCATCCCTTCAGTTTGTTGTTTCGGTAGAACAGTATGTTAAAGATCTAATGAAACGTCTGTATTTTGCTGAGCTCATGTCCAGGTTAGGTTTGATTGATATCTCCTCGCACTTTCTTCGAGTTGAAGGTGATAACATTAAAACCGAGCGATTTCTTGATATTTTGCAGAATTGGGCTTTATTGTGGTATCTACCAACAGTTGTACTGGAACCATTCGTTGAAAGAATTACACAGTTGGCGCTACAAAGTTTAAGTATTGACAACCCAACAACAAACCAACAAAAGGTCAATGAAATGAAATACGTTATTCATTTTGGGCGACTTCATTGTCTTTCTCTTGTAGCTGATATGGAGCAACTTAGAATTCGGTTTAAGAAATGGGATACGCAAGCTATAAATACAAGTGGTGTCAGAAATTTAAAGATTGATAGAAATAGAGAAGGGAATAAGGATATTATATCTTTATACCGATCAGCTGCTTTGGAGTATGTTCCGAAGATATACGAAGGCCAGTTTGTGTGTGTATGTAGACAGTTTGATTTGATGAAGAACTCCAGTTGTAAGTCCGTTGCTTTTCTAGCACAAGTTCAAAATATTACTCAAGCACCTTTTTTTGTTGAAGTGAAGATACATGGTATAGTTCCACATGTTGTTCAGCGAACCTTAGATACCAAACGTTTGAGACTTTGGAAGATTGATGTCATTTCTAATCTTGTTACTTATCAGCGTGTTATTGAAGCTCTGGAAATTGCATACAAGAGCATACTAGGAAGAAATGCATGCATGCCTCTACTTCCATTGTTATCACATCCTGGGCTATATCACAGAAGCTCCCCACTTTTTAACGAAAGTAATGACTCAGTCGAAATTTCCGCTTTGTTGACAAAGAGCAGTGTCCGTTACAGCAGTAACCTCTATAGCAGCGTTTATAGCAGAACCGGCATGGAATCTCCTGCAACACAATGCGATGAAAGTCAACGAAAGGCAATAGAAACTGCTTTGAACGAACCCATAACCTGTATAGAAGGACCACCTGGCACAGGAAAGACAACAGTTGCCTGTTTGATTATTGAAGAAATTATTAGATTAGAAAAATACAGAAAGATATTAGTAGTAGCAGAAACAAACAACGCCGTGAATAACATTGCACGTAAGTTGAAGGGAAAACATTATATACTTAGAATAGGTAGTCCGACTGGTATACCAAATGATTTGTATGATGTTTCCCTGGATGGGCAAATAGATCGGAGGCAGCAATTAGAAGTCATTTATTCAAGAGAATCAGACGACAGAGAAAATGATATGAAAAATAAAACACTTTACAGAAAAGTTTTAAATAAAGCTCGGATTATCCTAAGTACATGCTCAGGTATTGGAGACAGGTTGCTTGATAATTTTTACTTTGAATTTGTTTTGGTGGACGAAGCTTCATATACAATGGAACCGACACTACTGTGCAGTTTGGTGCACGGATGTAGGCATTTGGTTATGATTGGCGACTCGGTTCAGCTGTCACCATTTATGTTCAAAACAAAAAACGATTTGTCAGATGTAAAATTGCCAAAAGTAACAGATTTATCTTACACTCTGTTTCATCGATTACGTGAAAGTGACATAATACCTCATGTGACACTCAACACACAATACAGGATGCATCCAGCTTTAATGGAGTTTCCCTCACATGAATTTTACGAGAATTCGTTAGTGCCAAATGAATCGCTACAAAATATTCCAGCCGTTGTCTTCGAGTGGACAACTCCCATGAAGCCTATCTGTTTTATTGATACACAAGGTTCAGAAAGAGTGGTGGGATCGTCATTCTGTAATGAAAAGGAAGCGAAAATGGTGTCTGACGTAGTAGATGATTTATTGGCAGTCAAGGATACTGATCTTTATCGTTATCAAGATGACTGGCAACTTCGCCAAGTAGAAACATTATCTATCAAACAAATCACAGTACTGACTTTATACCAAGGCCAAGTTGCTTGTATCAAAGATCATCTAAACTCAAGAGTTGCAGTTGGAACTGTAGACGCATACCAGGGTTGTGAAAATGATGTCATTGTAGCTAGCACCGTTAGAGCTAATCATCACGGATCGCTTGGGTTTTCTGATGAACGAAGTAGGCTTAATGTATTGTTTACAAGAGCCAAACGAGCACTTATTGTCATAGGTAATCGGGAGACTCTTTCAAAGTCGGAAATATGGACAAAATGGCTAAGTGCGGTAGATCATATCAATTATAGTGGAAAAGCGAAAGAAAAAGAAAATAAGAGGTCGTTTCCAAGAAAGTATGAGAAACCATACACAAAAACTGTTAATCCTAAAAAGTCGCGCCAAAGGAAATATTAACTGTACATTTTAACTTGTAGCTGGATGAGATGTCTTAATATTTTTAGCTCACCTGGCCTAAAAGGCCATGTGAGCTATTCTCATCACTTTGCGTCCGTCGTCGTCGTCGTCGTATGTCGTCGTAAACTTTTCACATTTTTATCAACTCCTCTGAAACCACTGAACCAATTTAAACCAAACTTAAGTGGAATGGTCCTTGGATGGTCCCCTTTAAAATTTGTGTTCAGTTTTCCCGGGCGCCATCCAATATGGCTGCCATGGTCGGAAATAGTTTAACCTTGGACCCTATGGGAATTTTAACATTTTCGGTATCTTCTCTGAGACCATTAGGCCAATTTGAACCAAACTTTGGTGGAATGGTCCTTGGATGGCCCCTTTTAAAATTTATGTTCGGTTTCCCCGAACGCCATCCAACATGGCCGCCATGGCTGGACTTAGTTTAACATTGAGCCTATGGGAATTTTACTTTTTCGTCAACTCCTCTGAAACCACTGAACCAATTTAAACCAAACTTAAGTTGAATGGTCCTTGGATGGCCCCTTTTAAAAAGTGTGTTCGGTTTTCCGGGCCACCGTCCAGTATGGCTGCCATGGTTGGACATAGTTTAACCTTGCACCCTATGGGAATTTTAACATTTTCGTTATCTTCTCTGAGACCATTAGGCCAATTTAAACCAAACTTTGGTGGAATGGTCCTTTGGTGGCCCCTTTTAAAATTTATGTTCGGTTTCCCCGAATGCTATCCAACATGGCCGCCATGGCTGGACTTAGTTTAACATTGAGCCTATGGGAATTTTAACATTACGTTATCTTCTCTGAGACCATTAGGCCAATTTGAACCAAACTTTGGTATAACGCACCTTGGATGGCCCCTTTTAAAATTTGTTTTCGGTTTCCCCGAATGCCGTCCAACATGGCCGCCATGGCTGGACTTAGTTTAACATTGAGCCTATGGGAATTTTACTTCTTCGTCAACTCCCCTGAAACCACTGAGCCAATTTGAACCAAACTTTGGTGGAATGGTCCTTGGGTGGCCCCTTTCCAAACTTATGTCTGGCATCCTCGACTTTCAACCGACATGACTGCTGCTACTGAAAATAGAAAAAGGGGGGTTGAATTTCCAAAATCTTCTTCTATGAAACTACAAGGCCAGTTGCAACCAAACTTGGCAGTAGTAGTCCTTAGGAGGTTCTCTTTTAGAAGGATGTCCCATGACCCGGACTGTTAACCAAGATGGCAGCCACAACCGAACTTAGTTAAACATAGGGCCCTATGGGAAAATTCATTGAAAAATCTTTTTATCTGAAACCACTTTACCAATTGAAACCAGACTTTGCAGCAATGGTCCTTATATGGTCCTCTTTCAGAATTATGTCCCATGACCTGGACTGTCAACCGAGATGGCTGCCACAACCGAACTTAGTTTAACATAGAACCCTATGGTAAATTCACACAAAAATTTTCTGGTCTGAAACCACTCAGCCAATTAGAACTAGACTTGGTAGCAATAGTCCTTAGATGGTTCTCTTTTAGAAATGTGTCCATTGACATAGACTGTCAACCATCTTGGCTGCCACAGCCAAACTTAATTGAACATAGAACCCTATAGAAAAACCAGCCAAATCTTTAGTCCTGCTCAAGATGAAAAGTTCAATGCAGGTGAGCGATACAGGCTCTTTAGAGCCTCTAGTTATATTTTATGTCTACTTTACATCGTAAAAAATATTTTCTATGTGCAGCATCTTATTATAGTTAACAAATTGTCACCCATTTTGTATCATTGAATAGTATTGTACTAGGCATGCAACTATTTTGAAATATATTTCGATTCTTTATTTAACTGTTTTTTACCAGTTCACATTTTTGGCCGGGTTGCACAGAGTGCAAATCCGGGTTATAGTATGGTGGATGTCGGGCGGGCGGCGGGCGGGCGGCGGGCGGCGGGCGGCGGGCGGCGGGCGGCGGCGGGCGGGCGGGCGGGCGGGGAAAATGGGTACCTATTTTGTGAAATCAACTCCTTCTACAGTTTTTCACCCACATCCTTGAAACTTCATAGAATGTTTCTATATATATTGAAGATGTGCACCTCACTTTATGGAATTATTTCAGGAATTATTTCCCATTTTTCCAAACTTTGGAACTTAGTCGTTTTTTATTGACATCTTCAATAGAGGGTACCTATTTTGTGAAATCAACTCCTCCTACAGTTTTTCACCCACACCCTTGAAACTTCATAGAATGTTTCTATATATATTGAAGATGTGCACCTCACTTTATGGAGTTATTTCAGGAATTATTTCCCATTTTTCCAAACTTTGGAACTTAGTCGTTTTTTTATTGACATCTTCAATAGAGGGTACCTATTTTGTGAAATCAACTCCTCCTACAGTTTTTCACCCACATCCTTGAAACTTCATAGAATGTTTTTATATATATTGAAGATGTGCATCTGACTTTATGGAATTATTTCAGGAATTATTTCCCATTTTTCCAAACTTTGGAACTTAGTCGTTTTTTATTGACATCTTCAATAGAGGGTACCTATTTTGTGAAATCAACTCCTCCTACAGTTTTTCACCCACATCCTTGAAACTTCATAGAATGTTTCTATATATATTGAAGATGTGCACCTGACTTTATGGAATTATTTCAGGAATTATTTCCCATTTTTCCAAACTTTGGAACTTAGTCGTTTTTTATTGACATCTTCAATAGAGGGTACCTATTTTGTGAAATCAACTCCTCCTACAGTTTTTCACCCACATCCTTGAAACTTCATAGAATGTTTCTTTATATATTGAAGATGTGCACCTGACTTTATGGAATTATTTCAGGAATTATTTCCCATTTTTCCAAACAAGTGTTTATCAACATGTAATAAAATCAAATATTGCTTACTTCACCTATTTCTAATTAAATTGATGGCTGCTTCTGTGCTCGTACACCAACATACAATGTGTCTGATTTTGTCTATATAAATATTCATGACTGCCAATGTGCAATATGATCTTTAAATCACCTTTGTCACCACTACAGTAAACACCCAGTAACCCGGCCATTTGTGTCTTTGACCCATTTTCAGGAAAATTTTCAGTAATATGGTAAGCTTGATTAAATTGAAAATTCAACAGTAAAACCAAAAAAAAAATTGCTTATCTGCCAATGACTGAACATGATATTATTTTTTGTCAGTTGGAGTTTTGGATCATAATTTCAGAATTTATATCTGGACTTCACAGCATTGTTTCCTCACTTATAATGCGACCGATGATGATAACGAAGCAGGACATGCTTACGCTTCCATGCTATCCGATAACACTCCTGTGATAGTAATTAGTTGTAGTTATTTATGTATATGCTTTTTATATATATATTATTTAAGGATGTTCGCTGGTCATGTTTTTGAATTTTTGTCAGAAGTTCAGAATCATCTGGTTTTATCCATTTGAATGCCATAAATTATTTTTCCTGCTAACACCCATTTTTCTTTTCATAAATCTGCTGCATGCAGAATAATAAGCCATTTGTAAAAATCTTATAAAATCCTTGTTATTTTTTAATAGTTTTTGAGAAATAAAACTTTTTAATGATAAAGTTAGAGAGATTATTTTCCCGCCAAATGGCTTAGATCTCGAAAACAAGCACACGGACATATATTTTTTTTTTCTCTTTCAGTTCCTTTATTAATCCACGATCAATATTTACCAGTGTTATGAAAGCTTGTTATTTTAAAACTGAACATCCTGAATATATTTACTACTGTTTGCACCAATTGACCTTGCACAGAGGTTAGAATAGTCTGATTACACTCGATCACTAGCCCAGGGCTTGATTGACTAGTCTCATAGGTCAAAGTACGAGGAGGAGAAACATATAGTGTTGGGTAAATTACCAGCTGGGGTATATACATTGATCATAGCATTATGCCTATCACCAAGAGAATACAAGGGAGCAACCATTTTATTTTTATGGTGGGAGGCGGGGGCATGGAAGTAATCTTACGTCATGCCTTTTTTTCAGTAAAATTTCTTGACTGCCTTTTTTTTTACTACCTGGTGTTGTCCTGCCTTTTTATGCGTCCTGCTTATTTTTTCACTATATTTTTCACCCTGCCTTTTTTGTCACCAAATTTTGCATCCTGCCTTTTTTCAAGTTCCCTCCTTGCCGCCATCCCCCTATAAAAATCAAATGGTTGCTCCCTTAGCCGTCTAAAATTAGCGATTTTTATTCGATTTGGAAATCAAATGTCATACCCATGATGAAATTTCAGTAGCGTTTGGGCTTCAACTATCTCGAAATATGATAGACTGTCGATGCAAAACACTAGTCCAGGCCGTCATGATAGGGTCATTTTCAACCCTTTTGAATTTGGTGTTTGATTACTTCCCCTCTATCTTATTACTTCGATAATTATTGCCATCACACTGTATTTGTGTTATTGTTTTGCTTCCCTATGCTTCTATGCAAAACCCCGAATGTTTTTAATTTTTGATGCAATGACATAATTGTAAAATGTTTGTTTGCAACAGAATTGTGGTGAATAAATTTAATGTTGTTTCATTGTACAAATGTATATCTTTTTTTTATCTTCGTCAATCATTAATTAATCTGACTTGAGAAATTTTGCCGCTTTGCTACTTCATCAATCTTTTCTTCATGATTTTGGGTGATATTTTTTGCTTTCCATATTTTTGATGACGGGAACCAATCTGCCTCTAAGACATGTAAGAATGTGTATGCATTTCTAACCAAACGCAATAACTAAAGGTAAAAATCAATGCAAAATTCTGGGGTTTTTATTAGGTACCAGATCAAAAGTTCAATGTAGGATAAAAAACTTAATTCACATAGTTTTTTCACTCACCCCCCTTCTTAACTTAATTTGGGAAAAATTGATTGACCAATATGGGCATATCCGAAAATTGATGTCGGATAACAAAACTTGCAGCGATTTTTACCCCCCCCCCCCCCCGCTCCCAAACTATTTGAATTAAGTTTTTTATCCTACATTGAACTTTTGATCTCGTCCCTTAGTTGGTAAAGATTTCCAACGTAACTCTAATGTTAACTCCGACCATGGCCAGCCAGGCCAATTCAAATTAACTGAAAGATTATCTTCAAACCCTTCTAAAAATGTGGGAGGTAAAAAACATTCTATGATTGCCAAGCCCGTGTGAAAATGGGGCGGGACGAGTCGAGGGGCGGTCGAGGATGACAATCTATGAATTGGCCTTAATTTAGTAATTAATTGTAAATTGATGGGTCATTAAAATATTGATTTATTTCAGTTTGTCACTTAATGATATCTAAATTTCCAGTAATATATTGAAAAAGGAATTAGTATTTTATAACATATTTTTGTGATTGTAGTAGTGACATAATGTGCATAATAAGTCCAAAGAATTTTTTTGAAAATTAATACTTTTAATGTATGTTTATGCTGTTGAATTATGAAGAATTATATATCGAAATATAAATTTTAGTGTCTTCTTAGTCAGCCTATTCCATGTCAAAGTTAATTTGTTTGTTTTTTTTATGTGGCGGGAGAGAGGCTATCTAAATTAATTATTGACAAAAAATGCTTAAATATTATTTGTTCATTTCGTCGTAAGAGGTTGAATTTTGAATGTTCGACCTTTCAATTGACCATTTGAATGCTTATAAGGATTCGTCGCAAAGTTAAATTTTACCACGCGTCGTGCATAAACATGTAACTTATACATTGTTCTTTATTTCGTTAATATATCTCAGAAAATGCAAACATAAGAGCCATCTGGAACATAAAAAACACGTGTTGGCACATGGCGACGCGTTGAAGCCTTATAAAAAGTTGAAAGCATCTAGTTAATGGTCTTTAGTATTAAGCATTAACACCCCTCTACACAAAACAAAAATATATTAGATATAGATAATTGGATAAGGGTCAACCACTTATAGTAAGTACATGGTCCTGTTCATGGTTTAGTATATCCATATTTAGAAGGTTATTGGTTCGTATTTCAGCAGCAACAGATCAATCGCAGAATTATAGTTTGAATTCAGGCGTGCAATGATTACTAGGCTATCGAAACAAAAGGTCACTCTTAACTCCTTGGTTAGTAATTGTACATTGTATAATCATTTGAGCTCCGTACTGATCTACACAAAAACGTTCATCCTAAGGGAGCAACTGTTTGATTTTTATCGGGGGGAGGCTAGGATCAAATTTGAAATAAAAAGGCAGGACCATTTTTTTTTTGGCAAAATAAAAGACAGGATCACTTTAGGTGTGAAAGAAAATATACAGGACCTGTTTCAATCTGGAAATTTTTGGGTTTAAATGAAAATAAAAAATTAGGCTGCAAAAGCGAGCGTAAAAATAGCCAAGATAAAACATTTCATCCTATTCCTCATAAAGATCAAGCACTATTATAGAATTTGCAATAACATCGAATATACACTAGATGTATTTAAGTCTAGCATGTAACCTGAAAAATATACTGGTTTCCTAGATATAGTACTCTTATTTTATAAATGCGGTTTTATTTGCATTAAGAGGAACAATATCTTGTAAGTTTTAAGTCAGTTCCGGAGCATATAACGGAACAGCTATTTGGATAATCTCCAACAGATTCTTAGAAGAAGAGCACTGATTTAGTACTCCATGGGCACATGTTACCAATTCATCTTTTATTCTGAAAAAAAGAGAAGACAAAACAACTGGGACAAGTAATCGCGTAATTTGAGATGAAATACTACACTCTATGATACCTCTAGATTTGGAAATTTCGTCGAATTACGGTTTAATATTTGTGCCTAAGACCTGAAATATTGAAAACCAAAATAATAATTAAAAATTTGAAGGGCAAATAAAAAAACCCAATTTAATCCAGGAATTGGCTTTGTTCAATGTAAATAACGTTATATATTTTACCACAGAGGCGATACTGCTATTGATGGACTGAGTTTATGATCAACAAAGTTGTCATTTCTGGGCTATGATACAACGTATAGAAACGTGTTAAAAGTTTCAGTTAAAACATTTCGAAAAGCCGTTCAAGCAGGGTTTCAAAGTCCTCGGGAAAGCTCATATGATCTGGAATTTGGCTAAACGGTCTATGCCCACTTGGGTGTATTGCCCCGCTGTTGCAGCCAATCAAGATCGATCAACACAAGTTTAGATGAATAATTCATTCTTTATAGATTAATACATGACCTAATCTATATCGGACCGGGTATCATCCCGAGACTCCCATTTCGGATTGAGGGCTTTCCCTAGGTCCGATATGGATTAGGTCATCTATTAAATCTACAAAATATTTCTGTTTGTCAATGTTCAAATATTTTATATTCCGATTTACAAAATAAATGCCAACATTTAAATGGATAATGACGTGTGTATGTCAGCTTATATCCCCGGCTTGATTTGTTTTACCATAAACTTTCCAAAACCGGTTGTTAATATGGCGTACATGTACGATTGTTTACATTATCTATAACGCAAGAGATGAACTGCGTAATAGAACGACCAACATCGGAAACATTTGCCGGGTCAGGGAATGAAATTTAACATCCGGGGTTTGTCGGACCATACAACTTGTCTGGAACCTGAATAACATATAATATACAATCTTGTATTATTGAAAATGGTAATATATTTAACAATTAAAGTTAAATTAACAAGTGAAATAATAAGAGGCGGTACTGACCATATTTATCTACATGTACATATATATAATTCTTTATTAGGAATAGGACTTGTAGAATTTTCTGAAACGTACATGCTGTACTCCATATAGAGGGCATTTACCAATATCAAGAATAAATTACCTTGAGGTTTCTGTTGGCATCCAGTCACCTTTGTATTCTGCCATACAGACAGATAACTCATTGTTATACATAACGATATTCGTACATTCCAATATCTCTTTTGCTTCTAACAAATGTATAACAAAATACCGAAATAAATTTGATGCATTATATGGCCATTTCGTTGACTGACAACTCATCAGCTGATAAAATATGAGTAAAATCGAAATACTGCCCAAGACATTTTGATATCGGACAAGATTGATCCAAAGATTAGTTAAAAGGTGGTCCATCTTATGGTAAGATTAAGGGATTGGAAATATCCGTGCACATTGTTATCAAATATCGGCAAGAGAATATTGAGGTGACAAAACATTGGGAAAAGTCCATAACTTCGAAATCCAAGGAAAAGACAAAAGTCCATAACTTCGAAATCCAAGGAAAAGACAGTCATGAAAATGGAACACAACAAACAAAAGCTTCAATGATATATGTATAACTAAAGAAATAAAAAACATACAATAAAGTAAACAAAAAGAGAACAAGATAGGCAGTAGCAACGTGAACTCCCTCTAAAATCTGGGAGTGACATCAGGTGCTCTATGAGGGTAACAAACAATAAAACGTCAACTATGTGATACCAATCAATCAAAGCAACCAAACTGACAGAACTCCAGACAAAAAATAATATGAAAGAGTACGTCCTGCTCAATTAACGGCAGAAAAGCACAGAGCCCGACTTCTGGATATTTATATTTTTTGTCTTATTTCACGAGTTTATTTTATAAACATTTACCATAAACACGAAAATTCACGCGCTTATTATCAATTGGTTCGAATTTATTCTGACCCTGCAACCCTCCTTTTTTATTTGGATATTGATATGTGCCTTAAAAAATGGAATTTCAGAGGTACACTCTGAATTCAAACACTTCTTACGCTGTTCCCGTCATTATCGTGCAAATCCGACCTACCTAGTTAGATTTCGGACTGATTATTCTGCATGCTGATATCATATTGATTGCCCATATTTCATTTTAATAAAAATTCCAAGTATTTTAAACAACCCCCCTTTCTTGTCGTTTTCAAGCATGTGAAATCTAACCGAAGAGGACGAAAATACCTAAGGAGCAAATGAAAAAACGTAATCAATTGGACAGAAAACCCCGGGAAGACAACAACCACAAGCACCTTAAAAACACTGAAAACTAAAAAACAATGAACAAAAACGGACTCCTATAAAAACCAGTAGTGAACCAAATTGATCTGGAAGGGTAAGCAGTTCCTGTTCCGTATACGGCACCCGTCGTGAAGTTCAACAAAGTCAATCCCGTGGACGTCACAATCGGTGGAGACACATGAAATGTTACGACAGTGGGAACAGTTCCAACATCATCTTAGATATTGGAACACTGTAACGGTTAATCAATTCGTGATGACGACCGTAAAATTTCCTAAGTGATGAAATTCGGGTTCACTCCTGATTTTTATAGGAGTTCGTGTTGTTCATTTTTTTTAGTTTTCTGTGTTTATTTGTTGTGCTTGTGGTTGTTCATTTGTCTTCCAGGGTTTGTCTGTCCAAAGGATTACGTTTTTGATTGCAAAATTCGGTCATTCGGTCTTGGCTAATTGTTAAAATAGGCTGTTCGCTGCTCAGTTTCAAAATAACAAGATTTTCATAACACTGGTGAATATTGATAGTGGATAGTGATAGAGATATAAGCAATTGAAAATTTGGCGGGAAAGATATGCTATCTTGATATTAAATAGTTTTATCATTGACAAGTTTTATTTCCCTAAAACCATTAAATAATAAAAAGGTTTTTATAAGATTTTATAATAATAGCTTATTGTTCTGCACGCAAAAGATTTATGAAAATAAAAATGGGTGTTAGCGGTAAAAATAATTTATGGCATTCCAATGGATAAAACCAGATGATTCTGCACATCTGACAAAAATTTAAAAAGATGACCAGCGAACATCCTTGAATTAAGACTTTGGTGCGATTGTCAGGATGAATAATAGTATTGTCCCTGTGCCTTTGAATTATGTAACACCCAAGGGAGTTAACTGTTTAAAAATCAGCTGAACGTTTTAATCACATACTATTAGTAAAGAGAAATCAAGCTTCTCAATGATGAAAATTAGTATTTGTCAAACTGCTATATATCCAATGAAATTCTTCCCGTAAATTGTATGGTTCAAGTTTCTTGAAATGTTTATATTATTGTCAACAGGTCAAAGTAAATATTTCGTCAAAATTTTATAAAAATTAAACGAGCCAAATCTATTTCTGTCAAAGTGTTGGGTATCCCCTTAATAACAGTGCAAATTTAACCTTAATAAATTTATTCTCTACAAATTCAATTTTACGACTTATAACATAACATATGATTAACAGGACTAAATATGTCAACTTAAAGATGAAAACGAAACTTGTTCAGTTTTATTATTCTAAATAAGTGATGTAAGGAAACGTACAGCCCAGGCCTGGAAAATTTGGTAATGGCTACAAATGCAGAAAAAAAGGCGTCAAACGGAAAGCCTGGTTTGATCCATAGCTAGTTGTCGTTTTATTTATTGTTTAAATATTGCCATTTGGCCCGAAGTTTGCTGTCTGATATCATACTTATATTTCAGGAAATTACCCAATTCGGAAACTTATGAATTTGAAACATTTCTAATCCCGGTGTCTTGGAATCTCTAAATTAAATTCAAATACAAACTCAGAATGATCAGCTTTATATTTTGGCTAAATAGTAAGATATTAGAGACAAATATTTTAACGTGGGTTAATGAAATCAATAGGGAATAAACAATAAATAAAAGTTACATATAATATGGAACAAAGTTCATCATTCCTACAGTTTTATTTTTCCGAACAAAATCCTCATTTGAATACTGTAAATTCGGAAATTATTGCGTTGTTTATATTATTGCGATAAATGCGACAGGGTTGTAATCGCAATAATTTAAATTTGCATTTTGGAATTTTTTTTATATGAATGAAGCGTGATTTTCTCAATACCGCAAAAATTAAAATCGCATTTTGCTCTAAAATGACAATATCGTTGTCGCGTGAGGAGATTTCGTCCGTGAGGATTTGACGTCCCGCATGCGTACAAAGGCGGAACTATTTCGATGCAGTTCCGGCGTGAGCACCTCATGCTGCTACTAGCCAACAGGTACTTCCGCCTGATATATGACTTCCGGGAATGGGTGGCAAAAACATATGTCGAGTGTTTGATTTGTATTGATTACTATTGAATTATGCAGAAAATGAACAAAATAAACATAAAAAACATTTACATACATATTATAATTTAATAACAAAATAACCCAGACAAAATAATAAGCAGTTAAATGCACCTTTTGAACAGTGTTGGTACAAACGGAAAACTCAAAAAGGGGGGGGGGGGGGGGGATAAAATTGTAGCCTGGAAAAGAAATTTGGCATACACCTCTTTATATAAAAAAAAATATGGCATTGTCCTACAGTTTAAAGACATATCAGTAAAAAAGGGGGGTGCTAGCAGGATGTCTGATATTATGAAATTCTGCACTTAAAAACTTAAATCTGCACGGGCTACCCAAATTTAAAAAAAACATTCAATCATGAAGTCGGTTATTCAAAATGGGCAATCCCATATCTTGAAAGATGTAATCCAAGTTTCTCGATTGGGGAATAAATAATCCTACCCTAAAAATAATTGTGGAAAATAAAATTTCTATTTTTTAAATTAAACACACTGATGCTACAGAATTTGTCAGCTCCCTTCCCATTAAAGAAATAATTAGTTGTCTCCATATAAACACAAAAAATCCATACTTTCTCTTCCTTCTTTAATTCCTTATAGTTTCTAAATTTATTAGAACAGATTATTCAGCAAAAGAAATTTTAATCTTATATTTAATTTAAAATAAGATGAATTAGGTAAAACATTAGGCTTGGCTTTAAATATGGGAACACTTGTTCTCATTTTGTCTACTGTTCATTTTTATTACATATAAAAACAATCTAATTAAAATGATATGAAAAAGGAAGGATATGGGGTATGCATCATTGAGGCTTTATCCCGATTTAAAAATATCGTGAAAAATTATATCATCTAGTGGTCGCCAATGATGTGGCCTTCAACATTGAGCAACAGCCCAAAACACATGTATATCATTACCTGGCCCTGAAATAAATGTCAAGCATTAAATAATAATCACCACAAATCCCAAAATAAACAAAACAATTCACATAGAAACAACAAAGAAGACGCAATACAACCACTGAAAATGCATTGTCCTGCCTAAGGACAGACATTTATACAACATGGTGGGGTTAAACATGTTTGTGAGTACTCAATCCTCCCCTACATCCTGGGTCAGTGGCCAGAATAATAGAAAGACAGACAATAAAATTTTAAGCTCTAGATTCAACAAGCCAAGCACTAAAACACAAACATATGAAAAAATAAAACTGGCATACTAAAAAGTGCTTTGTACTTATAATGCTTACATTCCCATTTGGTCTATTACATTTTATGTGTTTTTATGGGATATGATTTGGTTAATTTCCATTTGGTCTTCTTCTTTTTATAGTTTCAGTTTCATGTCAATGGTTTAGCAAACATCTGACATTTTTGTGAAGTATGATCATATTTTACTTTCTTTTGCAAGTTGTTCAAAAGTGCCCCCACTTTTTTATTTAAATTTTTTGTGTCTTGTATGTGCATAGATTTTTACTATGTAAATGGGGTAAAAATATGCACAGGCTGGCAATTCTCATGGCTCATACTGATCATATATACAATATTTTATCATTCTTTGGTACTTTATATGTAAACGGTGTAAAAATATGCACAGGCTGGCAATTCTCATCGCTCATACTGATCATATATACAATATTCTGTC
The DNA here is from genome assembly GCA_028015205.1 of Mytilisepta virgata. Lineage (NCBI taxonomy): Eukaryota > Metazoa > Mollusca > Bivalvia > Mytilida > Mytilidae > Mytilisepta > Mytilisepta virgata. Next base: position 6,028,901 of record CM051513.1, read on the forward strand.
ATTCTATGTTACTTTATATGTAAACAAGGTAAAAATATGCAAAGGCTGGCAATTCTCATGGCTCATACTGATCATGACTGTAATATTCTATCATTTTATGGTACCTTATTAGTAAACGGGGTAAAAATATGCACAGGCTGGCAATTCTCATGGCTCATACTGATCATATATACAATATTCTATCATTCTTTGGTACTTTATATGTAAACGGGGTAAAAATATGCACAGGTTGGCAATTCTCATGGCTCATACTGATCATATATACAATATTCTATCATTCTTTGGTACATTATATGTAAACGGGGTGAAATTTGCACAGGCTGGCAATTCTCATGGCTCATACTGATCATATATACAATATTCTATCATTCTTTGGTACTTTATATGTAAACAAGGTAAAAATATGCACAGGCTGGCAATTCTCATGGCTCATGCTGATCATGACTATAATATTCTATCATTTTATGGTACTTTATAAGTAAACGGGGTAAAAATATGCACAGGCTGGCAATTCTCATGGCTCATACTGATCATATATATAATATTCTGTCATTTTATGGTACTTTATATTTAAATGGGGTAAAGATATGCACAGGCTGGCAATTCTCATGGCTTATACTGATCATATATACAATATTCTGTCATTCTATGTTACTTTATATGTAAACAAGGTAAAAATATGCAAAGGCTGGCAATTCTCATGGCTCATACTGATCATGACTGTAATATTCTATCATTTTATGGTACCTTATTAGTAAACGGGGTAAAAATATGCACAGGCTGGCAATTCTCATGGCTCATACTGATCATATATACAATATTCTATCATTCTTTGGTACTTTATATGTAAACGGGGTAAAAATATGCACAGGTTGGCAATTCTCATGGCTCATACTGATCATATATACAATATACTATCATTCTTTGGTACATTATATGTAAACGGGGTGAAAATTTGCACAGGCTGGCAATTCTCATGGCTCATACTGATCATATATACAATATTCTATCATTCTTTGGTACTTTATATGTAAACAAGGTAAAAATATGCACAGGCTGGCAATTCTCATGGCTCATGCTGATCATGACTATAATATTCTATCATTTTATGGTACTTTATAAGTAAACTGGGTAAAAATATGCACAGGCTGGCAATTCTCATGGCTCATACTGATCATATATATAATATTCTGTCATTTTATGGTACTTTATATTTAAATGGGGTAAAGATATGCACAGGCTGGCAATTCTCATGGCTTATACTGATCATATATACAATATTCTGTCATTCTATGGTACTTTATTTGTAAACAGGGTAAACATATGCATAGGCTGGCAATTCTCATGGCTCATATTAATCATGACAACAATATTCTATCATTTTATGGTACTTTATATGTAAAAGGTGTAAAAATATGAACAGGCTGGCAATTCTCATGGCTCATACTGATCATATATACAATATTCTATCATTCTATGGTACTTAATATCTAAACGGGGTAAAAATATGCACAGGCTGGCAATTCTCATGGCTCATACTAATCATGACTATAATATTCTATCATTTTATGGAACTTTATATGTAAACAGGGTAAAAATATTCATAGGCTGGCAATTCTCATGGCTCATACTGATTATATATACAATATTCTGTCATTCTGTGGTACTTTATATGTAAATGGGGTAAATTTTTCACAGGCTGGCAATTCTCATGGCTCATACTAATTATATATACAATATTCTATCATTGTATGGTACTTAATATGTAAATGGGATAAAAATATGCACAGGCTTGCAATTCTCATGGCTCATACTGATCATATATACAATATTCTGTCATTTTATGTTACTTTATATGTAAACAAAGTAAAAATATGCACAGGCTGGCAATTGTCATGGCTCATACTGATGATGACTATAATATTCTATCATTTTATGGTACTTTATTAGTAAACGGGGTAAAAATATGCACAGGCTGGCAATTCTCATGTCTCATACTGATCATATATACAATATTCTGTCATTGTATGGTACTTTATTTGTAAACAGGGTAAAAATATGCATAGGCTGGCAATTCTCATGGCTCATATTAATGATGACAACAATATTCTATCATTTTATGGTACTTTATATGTATATTTTTACCCCGTTTACATATAAAGTACCATAAAATGATAGAATATTATATATATGATCAGTATGAGCCATGAGAATTGCCAGCCTGTGCATATTTTTACCCTGTTTACATATAAAGTACTATAAAATGATAGAATATTGTTGTCATGATTAATATGAGCCATGAGAATTGCCAGCCTGTCTATATCTTTACCCCATTTAAATATAAAGTACCACAGAATGATAGAATATTGTATATATGATCAGTATGAGCCATGAGAATTGCCAGCCTGTGCATATTTTTACCCTGTTTACATATAAAGTACCATAAAGTGATAGAATATTGTTGTCATGATTAATATGAGCCATGAGAATTGCCAGCCTGTCTATATCTTTACCCCATTTAAATATAAAGTACCACAGAATGATAGAATATTGTATATATGATCAGTATGAGCCATGAGAATTGCCAGCCTGTCCATATCTTTACCCCATTTAAATATAAAGTACCACAGAATGATAGAATATTGTATATATGATCAGTATGAGCCATGAGAATTGCCAGCCTGTGCATATTTTTACCCTGTTTACATATATAGTACCATAAAATGATAGAATATTATATATATGATCAGTATGAGCCATAAGAATTGCCAGCCTGTGCATATTTTTACCCTGTTTACATATAAAGTACCATAAAATGATAGAATATTATATATATGATCAGTATGAGCCATGAGAATTGCCAGCCTGTGCATATTTTTACCCTGTTTACATATAAAGTACCATAAAGTGATAGAATATTGTTGTCATGATTAATATGAGCCATGAGAATTGCCAGCCTGTCCATATCTTTACCCCGTTTAAATATAAAGTACCACAGAATGATAGAATATTGTATATATGATCAGTATGAGCCATGAGAATTGCCAGCCTGTGCATATTTTTACCCTGTTTACATATAAAGTACCATAAAATGATAGAATATTATATATATGATCAGTATGAGCCATGAGAATTGCCAGCTTGTGCATATTTTTACCCTGTTTACATATAAAGTGCCATAAAATGATAGAATATTGTTGTCATGATTAATATGAGCCATGAGAATTGCCAGCCTGTGCATATTTTTACCCTGTTTACATATAAAGTACTATAAAATGATAGAATATTGTTGTCATGATTAATATGAGCCATGAGAATTGCCAGCCTATGCATATTTTTACCCCGTTTACATATATAGTACCATAAAATGATAGAATATTGTTGTCATGATTAATATGAGCCATGAGAATTGCCAGCCTGTCCATATCTTTACCCCATTTAAATATAAAGTACCACAGAATGATAGAATATTGTATATATGATCAGTATGAGCCATGAGAATTGCCAGCTTGTGCATATTTTTACCCTGTTTACATATAAAGTACCATAAAGTGATAGAATATTGTTGTCATGATTAATATGAGCCATGAGAATTGCCAGCCTGTCCATATCTTTACCCCATTTAAATATAAAGTACCACAGAATGATAGAATATTGTATATATGATCAGTATGAGCCATGAGAATTGCCAGCCTGTGCATATTTTTACCCAGTTTACAAATAAAGTACCATAAAATGATAGAATATTATAGTCATGATCAGCATGAGCCATGAGAATTGCCAGCCTGTGCATATTTTTACCCTGTTTACATATAAAGTACCATAAAATGATAGAATATTATATATATGATCAGTATGAGCCATGAGAATTGCCAGCCTGTGCATATTTTTACCCTGTTTACATATAAAGTACCATAAAATGATAGAATATTATATATATGATCAGTATGAGCCATGAGAATTGCCAGCTTGTGCATATTTTTACCCTGTTTACATATAAAGTACCATAAAATGATAGAATATTGTTGTCATGATTAATATGAGCCATGAGAATTGCCAGCCTGTGCATATTTTTACCCCGTTTACATATATAGTACCATAGAATGATAGAATATTGTATATATGATCAGTATGAGACATGAGAATTCCCAGCCTGTGCATATTTTTACCCCGTTTACATATAAACGATATTAAATGGTATTGGATTAAATGAAAAGTATGACAACAAAAGCAAATGTGAACTTACAGATGTTAATGTTACGCTGAACGCTAATTTCACGAGAGAATGGATAGAACAAGTTGATAAATCTGCTAAACTTAGAACTTATAAAACTTTCAAAACGGATTTTCAAACCGAGGCTTATGTGCAAATGAATCTACCAAAATCTGAAAGATCGACACTTGCCCAATTTAGATGTGGAATATTACCACTTCGTATAGAAACCGGCCGTTATGTTGGTGAAACAGTTGATGCAAGAATATGCATTATGTGTGACTCTAATAAAATCGAAGATGAAGTACATTTCCTAACTGAATGTGACTTTTATAGAGAATTACGGGAAAATCTCATATCGATTGTTCCAGGAAAGGATATTTTTATTAGTCTACCAAAATGTGAACAATTGAATCAGCTACTCAAATATTTCCCTAGACAAACTGCTAAATTTATTCATGCAGCGTACTTAAAACGTAGACAGTATATTTTCTCAAAGTAATTCTAAGCTTATTGATGTAATTTATCTTTCAATGTAATTCCAGTTTTCGTATGTGTCAAATTTTTGTTAGTTTTCTTCAGGTAACTCCATTTTTCTCAGTATATTATTACACGTTTTCTCAGTATACTCTTAATGTAATTCCAGTTTTCTCAGTAAATTCTCAATGTAATTCCAGTTTTCTCAGTATACTCTTAATGTAATTCCACTTTTCTCAGTATATTAGTAATGTAATACCAGTTTTCTCAGTATATTAGTAATGTAATTCCAGTTTTCTCATTATATTTTTTATGTAACTCCAGTTTTCTCAGTACATTCTTTGAAATTTCATATACTTGTCATTTGTCATGTTTCTTTTTTTAGTTTTTCGATGTTAAAGTATTTTTTATAAGTGGAATTTCCTTTTTCTCATTTCTCAGGTTCCTTTTTTCAATTTTCTTTATGTAATTCAAGTCTCCTCCGTATTTTCATTGAAATATCTAAAAGTAACTCCATTTATTCAATGTGGTTTAATTTTAGTTTTTATCTAATTTCAGGTAAATGTCAAAGTAATATCACTTTTCTCTAAGTAACTACATACCATGTTTTTTCTCTTCTTGTTAATTTACTAGTTTTTAAGGGTTTGAAGTGACTTATAGGTCCAATGGGCCGGGTGTACTTTATTATTATGTAAATAATTATTGTAATTGTATTAATATGTTTGTAACACATGTCACTATAATAAACAATCTATCTATCTATCTATAAAGTACCATAGAATGCAATTACTAGATTTAACCATATTTTATAGAGGAAGAAATTTGTTTGACTCAAGTTACAGAACAAAAAAGAATCGTCTCTCTGTCAAAGGCAAAAGCAGTTTACCTCTGCAGTAAAAACAAAAGTGACTGTCAGAAAACCATTAGTCTGTGAATTAGTTAATATTATTTGATCAAGTTGCAAAAGAATGAAGAAAACTTTTCTTTAACATTTGTTAAAGAAACTTTAAAAAAAAATGAATACCCCCCCCCCCCCCATTTTCCCAAAAACAAATGATTGCTGACTTAAGGTATATTGTTTAATTGATTTAGTACTTGTTTGCATTTTATTACCAGTATTATCATTTTAATCCAATTAATTATCCCATAAAAATCGTAAATTTTATTATCAGTGTCTTCAATCCTGACAGGATTTACATTATTTTGAGAATTAATTAATATTATTTGATCAAGAACAATTTAACATGATCGTAATAATCAGGGAGTTTATATCAATGATTGTAAATAAATAAATGATATTAAAATGCATCCAAAACTTAATTTTCTTTATACATCGCACGTCGAAAAAATATAAAATAGCGTTTTATCCTATCCGCAATCGATGTTGTTTTTACATTTTGTTGTGCTGGATGATCTCACGGACTGGTTATGCTCACGACCCCCTATGTGAGATCCGACAGCCAAACCGGAAATCGGAAACGGAACTGGCAATTCTCACAGACGAAATCTCCTCACGCGACATCGTAATAAAAAATGCACGTGATAATTTCTGAATTTTACAAAATTTCCCGAACTAAAATCATTCGTAGAGGCTACAACACAGTACTGCAGTCAAAATAACTGCATTTAATGGAAAACATACAGTTCTGTAGATTAGGCAATTGAAAGAAAATTTGTGTATTTTCTGTATTATAATCGCATTATCTAAGTTTTTTTTTGTATCAGTAAATGTCTATTTCTAAATGAAGCAAACCGAAATTGACCAACAAATGACATGTTTAACAACGAAATTTGAATGCAAAACAAACGATATAGCGATTCTGCAAACAATGTAAATTGGCTTGGAACTTCGGTTGATATACGATTATATGGACCGGGAAATTTATATAACCAAACAAAAGAAGACAATCAATAAGTGTAACATAAAATAACTAGAAATTGGAGTCATCATAAACGATGTCTATCCCAGCACTACACAAGTCAAAAAACAATTAAAAATGAAACATTAGCAATCTCAGTCTGAAAATTGTAACCCTGAATCAAATTTCAAAATTGAAAACCTTATTGCATATCTACACATAGTGAAGAACAATATTGTAAACACACTAGAAATTGGTGCCATCAGAAACGATGTCCGTATCCGCATTGCACAAGTAAAAACTCTGAATCAAATTTCAAAATTAAAAACCTTATTGCACATTTACACATAGTGAAGAACAATATTATACACAAATGAAACCACTGAAACAGAAAATGAATGAGTATTTCCAGAGACAAAGCAAAATTATCAATTTCACCATTTTCGGTCCCAAAATTTGATCCCTTAATAGATTTTCAAAATTAAAAATCGGTTTTAATGCTGCTGATAAGAGGTAACTCCTTGAAATGCGTCGCATACAGCATAGTTTAAATTTACTATATCTAATATTAGTATCTTTGGATTGTTATTTTGAAACTCCTGGGACGATGCTTCTGCATGGTGGACCCTACGTCCCCGAGTGTATTCGCCAACCCAGTCGTCAGACTTGTCTGACATGATTATTCATTGATTTGTTATAGAAATTACCAGTATTTAGCAAAATTAAAAAATAATAGAACTACTAGGGGTTCATTCCTTGTATTGCACATGGTAGATCTCCTAAGCTGAAATTTGGCTTCCTATTTCGGTATTTTTGGTTTTGAGTACTTCTTGTTTTAAAATAAGTTTGGTTTTTGGTCTTCCAAATGTTTCGGTTTTAATGCTGCTGATGAGAGGTAACTCCTTGAAATGCGTCGTATACAACATAGTTTAAATTTACTATATCTAATATTAGTATCTTTGGATTGTTATTTTATATAAACCCTTTCGTATATCTACTGAAAATAAAGAACAATATTATATACAAATAAATATGTTAAATCTAAATGCAAAATGAAAGAGGAGTTTAAGGCACAAGCTTAAATTCACTGTTTCTAAAATACAACCCCTGCTGGCCTCAACTTGTCAAAATCAAAATTCTAAAACCTCATTGCGCATCTACATACAGTATGTGACAATATTGTATAGAAATTAAAGGAATAAAATGAAAAAATAATAAGCAGTTTTCCACATTTGACCACTGTGGGCCCCAATTTTGGAAAATCAAAATTCTAAAACCTTATTGCGCATCTACATACAGTATGTGATAATACTGTATAGAAATTAAATGCATGACGTCAAAAATGAATGAGGAGTTTAGGTCACAAGCTTAAATTCCAATTTTCGAAATTCGACCCCTGTGGGCCCCAATTTATAAAAATCAAAATTTGAAAACCTTATTGCGCATTTACATACAGTATGTGATAATACTGTATAGAAATTAAAAGCATGAAATGAGAAATGAATGAGGAGTTTAGGTCAAAAATTTAAATTTTCAATTTTCGAAATTCCACCCCTGTGGGCCCCTATTTTTCAAAATCAAAAATTCTAAAACCTTTTTGCGCATCTACATACAGTTTGTGACAATACTGTATAGAAATTAAATGCATGAAGTTAAAAATGAACGAGGAGTTCTGGAGACAAGATTATCGAACGGACGGACGAACGAACAGACGAACGAACAGACGAACGGACAGACGGACCGATTACAAATATCCCCGAACTCATTCCACGTGCGGGGATAAATATAAGTATTCGTTTATTAATAAGATTGTGATGTACATCAACACTTGTATAAAACAAGGTTTCATGATAACACACAAATGACACATGTCTTGTATCGTGTGAGAAATTTCACAATATAATTGTACTATACATCGAGAAAAAAAAATCGCAAGATAAGACAATTATAAAATCAAAAACATGGAGTTATTATGATCGATGGATTAGGATTGGAGGACGATTCATTTTGCTTCGATAAATACAATGAAATATGGTACAATACATCTTGTTCGTCTAATGTCAACTCGAAATAAATATATATGCAGTTAAACTCACTCTGAGAGAAAAGTGTTAAAGCATAAAAGAAACATGTAACGTACGAAGTGGAGAAAATCCACACAAACATATGAAAACAAGGTTACTTATCATTATGGTAGTATCTGGTAATTAGATTTCTCTCAGACCGAGGAAACTGGGATTTTTTACCTCTTTTATACAATCTTTAGTAAAGTGACACATTAATTTTATGAACAATAACTCGTTTGGTAAATTATATTCTATTAGTAATATAAAATCATGGTATAATTTTGAAGTAATCACAATTTAATGTGCAATGAAAAGCTAACAGCAAAGGTTACAGCAATTATTAATAAGTCTGAAACATATTTAATATAATAATTCTAATTATCTAAGCTCAAACGAACATAAATTAGTTACCAAATAAAACTCAACACATTAATATTGGAATATTTGCCTTCTCGTGTAGCAGCTTTTCCTTTTTTTAGCTCACCTGGCTATGGCCAGGGTGAGCTTTTGCCATTACTTTGCGTCCGTCGTCCGTCCGTCGTCCGTCGTCCGTCGTCCGTCCGTCGTTAGCTTTTCATTCAAACATCTTCTCCTCAGAAACCATTTGGCCAATTCCAACCAAACTTTGCATGAGTGGTGTATGGAAGGTCCTCAACAAAATTTCCTCATTTAGTTCTGATTGGTCAAGAAACATGGCCACCAGAGGCAATTCTTGTTTCTGATTGGCTGATTTTCAAAAATCTTCTCCTCTGAAACCACTGAGCCGATTGGTTTGAAACTTTATAGGAATGATCTATGACATGTCCTCTACAAACGATCCTCAATTTATTTTGATCTGACATAAAACATGGCCGTCGTAGCTAAAAATAGAATATAGGGGTGCATGTGTTGTTTTTGGCTTATAACTTAAAAACCGTTACAGATATCAAAAATCTGACGTGGGTAAAATTGATCAGCATGACAAGATCTACCTACCCTGAAATTTTGAAGGAAATCCCAAAACCCATTTAGGAGTTATTGTCCTTTTTTTGTCAAATTTTCAAAATTTAACATTTTTCGTCATTTATCTCCAAAACTATTTGAGATAGAAGTGAAATGTAAATTTGAAAAATGTTTGCCATGTTGAGGTCTACATACCCTGAAATTTTAAAGGAAATCCCAAAACCGATTTAGGAGTTGTTGCCCTTTTTTGTCAAATTTTCAAAATTTTTTCATTCAAAAATCTTCTCCTCTGAAACCACTGGGGCGATTGGTTTGAAACTTGATAGGAATGATCTATGACATATTCTCTACAAACGGTCCTCAATTTATTTTGATCTGACATAAAACATGGCCGTCGTAGCTAAAAATAGAATATAGGGGTGCATGTGTTGTTTTTGGCTTATAACTTAAAAACCGTTACAGATATCAAAAATCTGACTGGGTAAAATTGATCAGCATGACAAGATCTACCTACCCTGAAATTTTGAAGGAAATCCCAAAACCCATTTAGGAGTTATTGTCCTTTTTTTGTCAAATTTTCAAAATTTAACATTTTTCGTCATTTATCTCCAAAACTATTTGAGATAGAAGTGAAATGTAAATTTGAAAAATGTTTGCCATGTTGAGGTCTACATACCCTGAAATTTTAAAGGAAATCCCAAAACCGATTTAGGACTGGTTGCCCTTTTTTGTCAAATTTTCAAAATTTTTTCATTCAAAAATCTTCTCCTCTGAAACCACTGGGGCGATTGGTTTGAAACTTGATAGGAATGATCTATGACATATTCTCTACAAACGATCCTCAATTTATTTTGATCTGACATAAAACATGGCCGTCGTAGCTAAAAATAGAATATAGGGGTGCATGTGTTGTTTTTGGCTTATAACTTAAAAACCGTTACAGATATCAAAAATCTGACTGGGTAAAATTGATCAGCATGACAAGATCTACCTACCCTGAAATTTTGAAGGAAATCCCAAAACCCATTTAGGAGTTATTGTCCTTTTTTTGTCAAATTTTCAAAATTTAACATTTTTCGTCATTTATCTCCTAAACTATTTGAGATAGAAGTGAAATGTAAATTTGAAAAATGTTTGCCATGTTGAGGTCTACATACCCTGAAATTTTAAAGGAAATCCCAAAACCGATTTAGGACTGGTTGCCCTTTTTTGTCAAATTTTCAAAATTTTTTCATTCAAAAATCTTCTCCTCTGAAACCACTGGGGCGATTGGTTTGAAACTTGATAGGAATGATCTATGACATATTCTCTACAAACGGTCCTCAATTTATTTTGATCTGACATAAAACATGGCCGTCGTAGCTAAAAATAGAATATAGGGGTGCATGTGTTGTTTTTGGCTTATAACTTAAAAACCGTTACAGATATCAAAAATCTGACTGGGTAAAATTGATCAGCATGACAAGATCTACCTACCCTGAAATTTTGAAGGAAATCCCAAAACCCATTTAGGAGTTATTGTCCTTTTTTTGTCAAATTTTCAAAATTTAACATTTTTCGTCATTTATCTCCAAAACTATTTGAGATAGAAGTGAAATGTAAATTTGAAAAATGTTTGCCATGTTGAGGTCTACATACCCTGAAATTTTAAAGGAAATCCCAAAACCGATTTAGGACTGGTTGCCCTTTTTTGTCAAATTTTCAAAATTTTTTCATTCAAAAATCTTCTCCTCTGAAACCACTGGGGCGATTGGTTTGAAACTTGATAGGAATGATCTATGACATATTCTCTACAAACGGTCCTCAATTTATTTTGATCTGACATAAAACATGGCCGTCGTAGCTAAAAATAGAATATAGGGGTGCATGTGTTGTTTTTGGCTTATAACTTAAAAACCGTTACAGATATCAAAAATCTGACTGGGTAAAATTGATCAGCATGACAAGATCTACCTACCCTGAAATTTTGAAGGAAATCCCAAAACCCATTTAGGAGTTATTGTCCTTTTTTTGTCAAATTTTCAAAATTTAACATTTTTCGTCATTTATCTCCAAAACTATTTGAGATAGAAGTGAAATGTAAATTTGAAAAATGTTTGCCATGTTGAGGTCTACATACCCTGAAATTTTAAAGGAAATCCCAAAACCGATTTAGGACTGGTTGCCCTTTTTTGTCAAATTTTCAAAATTTTTTCATTCAAAAATCTTCTCCTCTGAAACCACTGGGGCGATTGGTTTGAAACTTGATAGGAATGATCTATGACATATTCTCTACAAACGGTCCTCAATTTATTTTGATCTGACATAAAACATGGCCGTCGTAGCTAAAAATAGAATATAGGGGTGCATGTGTTGTTTTTGGCTTATAACTTAAAAACCGTTACAGATATCAAAAATCTGACTGGGTAAAATTGATCAGCATGACAAGATCTACCTACCCTGAAATTTTGAAGGAAATCCCAAAACCCATTTAGGAGTTATTGTCCTTTTTTTGTCAAATTTTCAAAATTTAACATTTTTCGTCATTTATCTCCAAAACTAATTGAGATAGAAGTGAAATGTAAATTTGAAAAATGTTTGCCATGTTGAGGTCTACATACCCTGAAATTTTAAAGGAAATCCCAAAACCGATTTAGGAGTTGTTGCCCTTTTTTGTCAAATTTTCAAAATTTTTTCATTCAAAAATCTTCTCCTCTGAAACCACTGGGGCGATTGGTTTGAAACTTGATAGGAATGATCTATGACATATTCTCTACAAACGGTCCTCAATTTATTTTGATCTGACATAAAACATGGCCGTCGTAGCTAAAAATGGAATATAGGGGTGCATGTGTTGTTTTTGGCTTATAACGTAAAAACCGTTACAGATATCAAAAATCTGACATGGGTAAAATTGATCAGCATGACAAGATCTACCTACCCTGAAATTTTGAAGGAAATCCCAAAACCCATTTAGGAGTTATTGTCCTTTTTTTGTCAAATTTTCAAAATTTAACATTTTTCGTCATTTATCTCCAAAACTAATTGAGATAGAAGTGAAATGTAAATTTGAAAAATGTTTGCCATGTTGAGGTCTACATACCCTGAAATTTTAAAGGAAATCCCAAAACCGATTTAGGAGTTGTTGCCCTTTTTTGTCAAATTTTCAAAATTTTTTCATTCAAAAATCTTCTCCTCTGAAACCACTGGGGCGATTGGTTTGAAACTTGATAGGAATGATCTATGACATATCCTCTACAAACGGTCCTCAATTTATTTTGATCTGACATAAAACATGGCCGTCGTAGCTAAAAATAGAATATAGGGGTGCATGTGTTGTTTTTGGCTTATAACTTAAAAACCGTTACAGATATCAAAAATCTGACATGGGTAAAATTGATCAGCATGACAAGATCTACCTACCCTGAATTTTTGAAGGAAATCCCAAAACCCATTTAGGAGTTATTGTCCTTTTTTTGTCAAATTTTCAAAATTTAACATTTTTCGTCATTTATCTCCAAAACTATTTGAGATAGAAGTGAAATGTAAATTTGAAAAATGTTTGCCATGTTGAGGTCTACATACCCTGAAATTTTAAAGGAAATCCCAAAACCGATTTAGGAGTTGTTGCCCTTTTTTGTCAAATTTTCAAAATTTTTTCATTCAAAAATCTTCTCCTCTGAAACCACTGGGGCGATTGGTTTGAAACTTGATAGGAATGATCTATGACATATCCTTTACAAACGATCGTCAATTTATTTTGATCTGACATAGAACATGGCTGTCGTAGCTAAAAATAGAATATAGGGGTGCATGTGTTGTTTTTGGCTTATAAATTAAAAACCGTTACAGATATTAAAAATCTGACTAGTGTCAAATTGATCAGCATGACAAGATCTACCTACCCTGAAATTTTGAAGGAAATCCCAAAACCCATTTAGGAGTTATTGCCCTTTTGTCGTCAAATTTTCAAAATTTAACAGTTTTCGTCATTTATCTCCAAAACTATTTGAGATAGAAGTGAAATGTAAATCTGAAAAATATTTGTCATGTTGAGGTCTACCTACCCTGAAATTTTAAAGGAAATCCCAAAACCCATTTCGGAGTTATTGCCCTTTTTTGTCAAATAAATTTCCCCTGAACAATTGAACCAATTGCAACAAACTTGGTCAAATAGTTGATTAATTGTCCAATGAAAACAAGACTCCAGGTGAGCGATACAGGCTCTGGTGAGCCTCTAGTTTTATTTTAACACATGTTTTAAGTAAATACATTTTCCTTAGAAATATCCTGAAATTATTACACTTGTCAGCCATCCAACAGCCCACTCATAGCCTTCATATATTAAAAACTACAAAATAGAAAAATACACATTGATTCGATACAGATATATTATAAATCATACACCAGTAATAGATGGGTGGTGGGACATTAAACACATAAACCATGTAAACGTCTTTACAAACTACTGCTACGTAAGCTGACAGGCAACTTCGATTAAATTGCAACGTCTTGACAACCGCTTAAATACTACTATTTCACGCACTGCACAGACTACATGTTCTTCTACATACTGTAAAAAAATACAATGAAAACCGCATTGCTGACAATTACATCCAATCGTATTTTACATAAACACTGACCATGTTCCTACAGTAAACAATCACCGTGTTGATAGTACCTACAAACTCTGAACACATTGTATGTGTTCCGGTACCTTTAATATATATATTAACCATATTTGGACACTAATCCTTTAAAAATTTAAATTGTTCCCAGATTGATTTGATTGTTTGCTTTACATCCAGTAGCATATATATTACGCTTGTTCAGAAAGGCAATAATGCATTAGGAAATTTAAGTAGGTTTCGGAATTTCTATATGTATCCTGCAATCAATAGACCCCTTCGAAAAGTTTCTGCCAGATTTTTTTTTATTATTTTGCATAGAACAAGGAACTCTTATAAAATGGTACCCAAGTTCGAATTCTACCATGACAAGGCTATATATAAAGAAAGAAAATCATTCACTTTACTTCAATTAAACAACAAAAGGAATGACAGTTAAGAATCACAATGACTTACTTATCAATTAATTCCATCCACACGACAGAACCTTGTTAATTATATTTTTGAATTTTGTGCTGTTATTAAATGATGTCCTTTTCTAATTCCATTATTACCACTGAGTCGATATATCTTTTGTGAAGTCCAGGTCACTGCGGGTATCACATGCTCTGTTGCTGTTATTTTCGATACTTTGTACTTTGTATTGCTGTTACAAAAATGTTAAATTTGTGAAAACTAAATTGGTATCCTGGAATGTTTTAGAGTTAAATTTGTGAAAACTTAATTGGTATCCTGGAATGTTTTAGAGTTAAATTTGTGAAAACTAAATCGGTATCATGGAATGTATTAGATAGGATCAATTGCCTTTCTATTTAATTGCACGTGAAGTCAAATTGTTTCATTTTTTTTTTGGATTGAATTATTCAGAAAGAACTGTTGGAGTAATGTAGACATCAACAGCTGGATCTTAGCAAACAACGGCTACATGTGTAAGTAATCGTTCATGTACCCCGTGCCTCAAGGAGAAGTCAATATTTCCTATATTTATGGTTCGCTGACATAAGAGTTACAATAAGGTTTAGATTTGTAATCAAACTTGACATCTTAGATGAAGTACGATATAAAATGGAGTCTTGTGACATACATTTCACAAGGCCAAGTTTAGTTTAGTTGTAAGAGACTAAGGTGTCTCTATAGAGGACGCTCTCGCGTTATTATTTGCTTCAAAATTTATATAAATAAGTTACTTTCCATGGTTTTCTTCATCATTTTGCTATTTGACAAAAGTAAGGACAGGCAGAACATCCATACAAGCATATGAAAAACAGGGTTTGTTGTCAGAATAATAGCTTTAGTTTTTGATGATTAATAAAAACCATTTTCGTTTAGTATCCAATCTGCTGCTATAAGAGCCTTAGCTAGTTCAACAGTTATGATGAGCACATACTTCCTAATATAAATGTACCGTCCACTCTTATTTTCAGTTCTAGCAAACCGTCACCTTGTTGGCAATCATACTGTAAAAAAATGGATAAGAGGAAAGGTAAAAAATGACATACCAATCAATAAAAGCAACCTAACTGACAAAATTCCGGACAAAAAAATTAACATAAAAGTGAACAAAACTCAAACATGAACACAACAGAGAGTCGGGATAGTCTGACTTAATTCAGACACTGAATAGTGGTTGGATTAAACCGGTTTTATGGGTACCCAAACCTCCCTAATCTATCCTGACACTCTTTTATCGTGTTTTATATAGATGACGTGTTGTAGTTAAATAACGACAAATTCCAAGACTTTCTACATCTAATCTACCCCAGTGAACTTGAAATTGAAAATACTACAGATACATCAAAACCCGCTTCATATTTTGATTTGTTTCTCGAAATAGACAATGAGTGACATCTGAAGACAAAACTTTATGACACACATTATGACTTCGACTTTCCTATTGTTAACTTTTCCCTTCTTGAGTAGCAATATACCAGCATCGCCTGCATATGGCGTCTACGTTTCTCAGCTTATCCGATATTCAAGGGCATGCGTGAGTTACCCCGAATTTCGACAAAGAGGATTACTGCTTTCACAAAAGCTTTTTAATCAGGGTTTTATCAGGGATAAGTTGATGTCATCCCTTAGGACATTTTACGGTCGTCATCACGAATTGATTGACGTTACAGTGTTCCAATATCTAAGATGATGTTGGACCTGTTCCCACTGTCGTAACAATTCATGTACCTCCTCCGATTTGTGACTGCCACCGCATTGACTTTGATGAACTTCACGAGTGTCGTATACGGAGCAGAAACTTGTTACCCTTCCGGAGCACCTGAGTTTACTCCTGGTTTTTATAGGAGTTCATGTTGTTCATTGGTTTTTAGTTTTGTTTGTTGTGCTTGTAGTTGTTCATTTGTCTTCCCGGTTTTTGTCTGTCTAATAGATTGCGTTTTTTGGATTGCTCCTTGGAAATGTTTGTCCTCTTTAAACACCAGTTTGCCTTTGAATTAAAAGTTTAGTACATGTATGAGCAACAGCCTTGCACAAAGAATATTTCACTGGAATGTTTATTTATGTTAGATAACATTATATCAAAAATCGTTTTGGGCAAGGCTGTTGTTCCTAGTTTTTTTGACACAAATCTTCTGTGAAAAAAACTCGCTCATGACGTGGCTGTTGCATCATGAGAAGGAATTGTGTACATTGATTGATATATTGTGAATTTTCGATCATTGTATCATAGAAATAATACAAATTCGAATCTGAACTGTAAATCTAATTTTTTCATGTTAAATTTGGCCAAATAATTGCTGAAATCATACCATATTTTTTACTCTTTCAGAACACCTTAAATTATTTGAAAACTAAGGAGTGTCTCCCTTGCTTACTTGGTTTTGGTTTAACAATTTTGGTCATTTCTGAATTTTTTAATTTGCGCTTCAATTATTTGGATTATGGTTTTAGTTTTCAACATTTTAGGCCTTAATCACAACTGATGAGTTTTAAATGAACGCAATGAGCACATCTTTTCTGATCAGTTTGTTGCAATATGCGTTGTTTAGTAACCATCCAGAGATTCTGTCAAAATATAAAGGCTTAAATGGTGGAAAGCAGTTTCAAGACTTAGATGCTACTTTTAATTTTGATATCAAAAAATATTTACAGAAAAATATATATTTTGGCAAGAGAAAAGAGAAAATGTTTTATATATCAATACTGATTCATGTGATTTCACATGTCAAAATTGTGGTGCAAATAGGCTTAGCACAATCATTGAAATTGGAATACCATCAAATAAACCAGATGTATTTAACTCTAGCATGTTAACCTGAAAAATATACTGATGTCCAAGAATTATTAAGCTGATAACGTAATTGCAATAGATAATACGATTTAAATTAGTTCTGGAGCAAATAACGGGACAGCTGTTCGGATGATATCCAACAGATTACTAGAAGTTGAGCACTGACTCAGTACTCCATGGGCACATGTTACCAATTCATCTTTTATTCTGAAAAAAAGAGAAGACAAAAACAACTGAAACGAGTAATGGCGTTATCTGAAATTAGTTTATTGCATGTAATATATTTTACAACAGCAGAGGGGATTACCCTTCAGGTGAACTGAGTGTATTATCCATTCACATATTGGCCAGGTGTTCGGCTATGACACGACGTATAGATATCTGTGTTCCAAATTCTCCACGTCCACGTGAAAAGTTTATCTGACCTGGAGTTTAAGGATTTATGGGTGATTAACACCGATGTTTTAGATTTAACTTTTTTAGTTTTTTGTTTTGTTTTGCTTTCCATACCTTTTGATCACCTGCAGCAATGAAAGATAATAAAGAAATACGGATTTTCGTGAACATGATTTAATATACATCACTATTAACACGTTTTTTTTTTATCTTAAACGGACATTTTGGTCTTTATTTTTATTTTCTTTTAATTTTCTGTATCACAATGTTTTCAACAAAATCCAAATAATAAGACTACTTCAAGAAATTTTTTTACCCAGCCGGAGAAGATCGGTAAATGCAGTACATGTAAGGCTATTTAAGATCAAAATGGTGTTACTAGTGAGTAGAGATACAAAAACATTTTGCATCATACTTTCATGCAATAATTACCAGCTTTTTGCAGCATAGAATTTCTAATCTCTGTGCAATAATAGGAATTTCTCATATTCATGGCGTGTTTAACTGTAAGTTATTGGGTCTACTGTATTATATTTTAGTTACTCAGACCAGACGGTTTTAGGAGCATAATTGGGGAAAAAGAATTAAATATTTGGAGACTCGTCAATTCAATATTTACATTTCTCCAAGATTCTTGTGTCACTCCGGTCCATTTGAAAAACTAAAAGGGTATCAGAATATAAATGATATGTTCTCTTGTAGGATTTCCCAATATTAGCTAACAAAGAAGGTGATAAAAACAAAAATTCATGAATCTCCTCCATGGCAATATTCAGAAAACATTATAAAATACTTGAAAATGTATCAAAACCACCTATAGCAATACTCTACTGGCAGAATCGGTACCTTAACTAGCTTAGGATAGAAATATTTCGTTTTGTCAATCTTCAAATGTGTTATATTCAGATTTACAGGCAAATGTCTGCATTTGATTTGTTAATGGGACGTGTATTTGAGCTTATTTTCCCGGATTAATTATCACTTTTCAATGCTGCTCTTGAGAAAACGTACTTTTGTTTACATTATAAATGACTTAAATAATGGCAACAACATCTGGCAGCTCAGGGAATATGGCTAAACATCCACTGTACATCAGACTATATATCAGCTATAGTATTCTGTCTAAAATCTGAATACCATACAATTTGACAACGTTGACGGTAGAAAATGGTTACATATAAAACAGTTTTAAATTATCAGTTATATATAGCTTCTTACATTGTTACGAGTGGATTGTCAGATTTCTCCAATCGAGATAGTTAAATTACCGAATTTCTAGCACGAGCTTTAGCGAGTACTAAAAGTTCCGTAATTAAACTACCGAGATTGAATAAATCTGATAAATCACAAATAAAAATGTAAGAAGTTGTTACTCTAATTTTCAGTTCTTTTTGAAATCTTATGATTTGTGATCAAAGGCATCAGATTAATGTGCACGACGTCATCAATTTTGTTGGCGCTTTTCCGAAATCCCGACGACGTCACAATTAATTTCGACCAATCAATATCCGAGAACTAAAAAGTCCCTAGTGTGATTACCAATCTTTGCAGAACGGGTCGAGTGGCAGTTAAATTGGCTGAAAATTAGAGAAAAATGAAACATTTATATATGTTATAGGAGGTAGTGATCCTATTTCTATACTTATATTCTTTTATTAATATGTGAAAAAGGACTTGTGCCATTGTCTGAAAACTACATGCTGCACTCCAAACTCAGGGCATTTACCAGTAACAAAAATTATTACCTTGATGCTTCTGTTGGTAACCAGTCACCTTCGTATTCTGTCATGCAGACATATAGCGCATTTCTATACTTCATGATATTCGCACATTCCAGAATCTCTTTTGTCTCTAAAAATGATAAATTTAAAAACCAGCTATTACTATTACTATGAATTTATCACTACCTTATCTTTGGGCAAAAGTATTGGAACTGCTTCTAAGCCCAGGTTTTTATTTTTAATTTTTGGTTTTATTATATTTTGTCTCCTATTATGTTAATAAAATTTAATAAATCATAGTTTTTTTATTGGCGTTTGGTATTGCGCAAACATAACCCACCTGGAAAAATAAAAATACGGTCCAAATCAAAAGATATTTCTATTTTAAACAATATTCAGCCTCTAATTAGTTGAAGGAACTAAAAAGGAAATAAGTCTTATCTCTGGAGATGTATGACGGATTATGGTTGCTGTACTTGACTCGAGTAACTAGTATATGTAAGTATTTTATAGATAACCGTTTGTGCCACATTAATTACTCTAGTTATAACCTAAACATTTCTGTCCAAGTTCTGTTCGTTATACATTTACGCTGCGACAAAAGACAAGCATATATATGTACTATACATTATGTGTAGATACTTAGATGGTCATGAAAACAATAACAACACACACCTTGTTTTAGGCCACATAGCACCTGAGAATCCTTAAGGACCCATTGGTAAATTTTTTCTGTTGGCCCGGTACAATCTGTCAAAAGTGTTGGGTCAGCTTCAATGCATGGTTTAAGTTCTCCAACATATCTAAATATCATGAAAAAATTTATTTTTATTTTCTCAGTCGCTGTTCCTCACACTTGCACCAAAAAAGAGAAAAAGACATGGAAATGGACAGAATGATTCTCGCGATACGATGCATATGTACTTAGTTCAACCACAAGACATTATAGCACTCTACTTACTAAATATTGTCATATTATATCAGAAAGCACTGGTTTATCCATATTACTCTCGTTCTAGAATACTCTTTATCACATCTGCTCATTGGATTTTGGCGCTCCAATTTTCTAACTTTGTAAATTTTTAAAATTAAAATAAAAAATGTTTGCCCGCTCCTAAAATGTCTGACAAAATAGTGTTTTTTTTTATTTTTTACGATATTTTAGTTTATAAAAATTTTTTCCTCACGTAAATCTGACCTTCGCCTGAAAAAAAAACTTGTCCTCAAACAAAAAAGAAATTTTTTTTTCGCTCGAACCTAAAAATCAATTTGGTGTGGCTTTAACACCCCTCATTCAGAATACCCTATCATTATTAGTAAAAATCATACAGAGTTCAGCACATTACTTCATGATGTGCTATGAGATTGCAAAATCTGATACTGGTACATCTGGCTTATTCGACATGCGATAAGGATTTTTGTTATTCTCGCGTATGAGACTAGATATCTTCAGTTAAATGTCACGTCCTTCTGGAACTGACACCTCACCGGACTTGAAAGTTCACTGGTTTTTACTCATTGTTAATGTGACTGGTGCCGTTTATAGGCCAGGACATTCTTACTCTTCCATAGCAGCTGATGGCATTCCAGGTTTTCATTGGGAGGTCACATTGCTGGTGCTTTTAGGGAATAGAACACATTCAAATGCTAAAACACCAAAAATGATAACATATAATTAAATCAATTTACTTACTGGCATAACTGGTCAACAATAGCTACATCAATTTGTGCATGTGTGCTTCCATCAGATCCATCAGTAGTATACCGGATGGATTTTGAGGGTTCAAAAGTTAAGGACGGACAATAAAAGACATCTGTACATTTTTCCAGGGTAACGTAATGAACTTGGGTAGCATTGTAGGCCACTGGTTGAGTATCAGCCAATCTAATAGATTTTGAAATTCCATATTCTGAAAAATGAATGAAAATTTAAAAAAAAAAATAACATTGAACACACTCGCCCGAAAAACTTAGCATGAAGTGAAACAAAGAGGACAAATATTCCTAAGGAGAAAACTCCAAAAAAAAAAAAAAAAAAACGCAATACAATAGACCGACAATCCCGGGAAGACACTTGAACAACCCCAAGCACAACAAATAAACACTGAAAAATATAAAACAATGAACAACAAATAAAATAAAATCTGGAGTGAACTCAGGAGCTCCGGAAGGGTAAGCTGTTCCTGCTCCGTATACGGCATCCGTCGTGAAGTTAAAAAATGAGATTTGCATTTATATTGAAGGCCTCATTATCACTATATTAAGATGAGGATCAGCAATAAAAGCCTTGTTTATTTGTTTTAACTTGTACAATAATTGGGTAGGGATTTCGTGTAAAGAGTACACCATTACCCTTCTTTCGAATTTTAGAAGTACAGACATTTCAATCATGTATTTCATAGTAAAAAGGGAAAAAGTTGACAGCACAGACATCTCAATCAGGTATTTCATAGTAAACAGTACAAAGTGTTGACAGCACAGAAATATCAATCAGTGATTTCATAGTAAACAGTGCAAAGTGTTTATACCACAGACATCTCAGTCGGGTATTTCATAGTAAACAGTACAATGTGTTGACAGCAAAGAAATCTCAATCAGTGATTTCATAGTAAACAGTGCAATGTGTTGATACAACAGACATCTCAGTCAGGTATTTCATAGTAAACAGTGTAAAGTGTTGACAGCACATACATCTCAGTCAGGTATTTCATAGTAAACAGTACAATGTGTTGACAGCACAGATATTTCAGTCAGGTATTTCATAGTAAACAGTACAATGTGTTGACACCAAAGAAATTTCAATCAGGTATCTCAGTCAGGTATTTCATAGTAAACAGTGAAAAGTGTTGACAGCACAGACATCTCAATCAGGTATTTCATAGAAAACAGTGCAAAGTGATGAGAGCAGAGACGTCTCAATCAGGTATTTCATAATAAACAGTGCAAAGTGTTGACAGCACAGACATCTCAATCAGATATTTCATAGTAACAGTGCAAAGTGTTGACAGCACAGAAATCTCAGTCAGGTATTTCATAGTAAACGGTGCAGTGTTGACAGCACAAACATCTCAATCAGGTATTTCATAATAAACCGTGCAAAGTGTTGACAGCACAAACATCTCAATCAGGTTTTTCACAGTAAACAGTGCAAAGTGTTGACAGCACAGGCATATCAATCAGGTATTTCATAGTAAACAGTGCAAAGTGTTGATAGCACAGACATCTCAGTCAGGTATTTCATAGTAAACAGTACAATGTGTTGACAGCACAGACATTTCAGTCAGGTATGTCATAGTAAACAGTGAAAAGTGTTGACATCACATACATCTCAATCAGGTATTTCATAATAAACTGTGCAAAGTGTTGACAGCACAGAAATCTCAGTCAGGTATTTCATAGTAAACAGTGAAAAGTGTTGATACCACAGACATCTCAATCAGGTATTTCATAATAAACAGCACATACATCTCAATCAGGTATTTCATAGTAAATAGTGCAAAGTGTTGACAGAACAGACATGTTCCACCTTATCATCGTATTATCTGAGTCTTTCGTATCAATAATTGTTTATTTTTTAGTGAAACAAACCGAAATTGGCCAAAATAAGACATGTTTGATAAAGAAATTCAGTTGAAAAAAAACAGGTAGAGATTCTGGATAAAATGTATATTGGTCCGGAGTTCCGGTTCATATACGATTATATGGACCAGGGAATTTAGGATTACAAAATACATCAACATTTGTATAAAAATAGTATTGTAAGGTAAGAGACATCATGAGATCACATGTCTTATATCATATGAGAATTTTACATATGAGACAACCGTATTCTACATTGATAAAAAATCGCGAGATATAAGACAATTATAAAATTCAAAAACATGGAATTGATAGATTTGAGGATAGTTCATTCTGCTTCGATAAAGGTAGATTATAATACATCTCTTTGGTCTGAATTGAAGTCGAAGTAAATAACTGCAGGTAAACAAACACGGATAGAAAAGTAAAAAAAAAATATATATATAAAAGAAGTACAATAAATTAACTTACGAAATGCAGAAAATCCACACAAACATATGAAAACAAGGTGACTTATCATAATGGTAGTTTCTGGCGAATTATGGTATATGAGACTGTAGGAATTTTTAAACTCTTTTATAGAATTTTTACTACTGTTTAAATAGTAACGCGTTAGAACCATTATATTCTTATTTGTTCACATAAAATTAAATCATGGTATAATTTTGAATTCTAATAATTTCCTGTCATTTATGGATAAAAACACTGAAAAGGTTATAGCAATTATTTATAAGTACTCTTAATTATATTTCACCGGTAACAACTGCATGCATACCGGTTGCTATCACAACAATAAAACTCTGCCAAAGTGTATATCTTGCATATCGAAAAAATTTAAACAAATTGGCCAGGTTTGCTTTATTTATCTATAACGTTATAAAACATTAAATGATTGGAGTACAAAAAAAATATCGCTGAAATTTTATCTCCCATCCCCCAAAGTAGTAATAAAAACATTTTCTATTGAAACGTTTAAAATAAGTGCATATTATATAGTTCCTATTTCTATTATCTCTCTTAAGGATGCTCGCTGGTCATGTTTTGGTCTTTTTGTCAGATTTTCGGAATCCTCGAGTTTTATCCATTTCTTAAACATTAATTTTTTTGCCAATGAACCCCCACTTTTTCTTTTACAATTCAATCATAAATTTTATGAAATCCATTTTATTTTTTCATACATTTTTGAGAGACTGAAGTTGCCAATGCAAAGACAATGAAAAATCCAGAGAAAACCTATTTCCTGCAAATTTTCAAGGCTTTATAGCTCTTAAATGAGCACATGAATCTATATTTTTTTCTTGCTTATTTGTTTACTATTCATATGTTCTCTCAAACTAAAACACCTATTTCAAATCCTATTCATTTCCTATTAGACCAGCGATCCTTAAATTTGTGGAGCTTGAACAAGGGTGCAGAACATCAAAAACACAGGAAGTGAATTGATCTTTTAGCCTGAAAAAGATAACCAGTACACTTTACAATATTTTTTAATCTTGAAATACTCGGATAAGAACTGATCACTTTAGCCTGAAAACAGATACTAATTCTATTTTACAATATTCAGAAGTTCAAAAAAATAAAGGATACGAACTCTCTTTTATCCTGAAAACAATATCAATTATATTTTATAATTTCCAGAATTAAAAAAAACATATATATGTGTTTAATATATTTAACGATATTCAGAACATGAAAAACAGAGGACACAAACTGATCTTTTAGATGACGCTTTTCCTCTCTTGCAGTGTGACGGGTTTCGTTTAAGGAGCATGCTGCAGGACATGTTTACCCTTCCAGAAACTTAATGTCACATTACAAGTGCTTTTTCATTCTTGTGCTGTCTTGTTCTGATTTTATTTAGTTAGCGATGTATTTTTCATTAATTTCATGGTATGTTTTTGCTGTGTTAGATTTCTCATGAATTCACCTTGCCTTTGGGTTTCTATCCTTTAGAGATTGTCTATCGTCTTACTGCATCGGCGTTATCCTCTGACAATGCATAACATGTTCTTTTGCCGCCTAAATGGATCTCATTGGTGAGCGACCATTTGAATTTTATTTGGGTGGAAGGGGGGGGGGGGGGGGGGGGGGGGGGGGGGGGGGGGGGGCTAGGATCAAATATTCGACCCTGCCCATTTTTTTTTTTGGTTAAATTTTGGTCCTGGAATATTTTTCCGGTCGCTATTGCGGCCTAAATTTTTATTTTGATTTAAAATTCCCGATTGACACAGGTCCTGCATTTTTTTCACACCTAAAGTGATCCTTTCTGTTTTATTTTGCCAAAAATGTGGTCCTGTCTTTTCATTTCAAATTTGATCCAAGCCCCCCCCCCCCCCCCCCCCCCCCCCCCAACCGATAAAAATCAAATGGTTGAAGGTTTAAATCATTGTTTACGCATAATCACTACTTACTTCGGCATATCGATCTGTCCAAGTTTATCCTCAGTATATCGTATGCATTTTTCAAATTCCAATCTGTATTCAAGCCAATTTAAACATTGAATAAGTTCTTTGGCCTCTGAATAGATTAAGAAACATTTATAATTGTAGTTTACACCTATTTACTGGCTATGAGGACAATAGCAAGTTTATTGTCCTCCCAGACACCAACTATTCCCCGAACAACGTCGAGGGAAATATTTAGTGTCAAGGGGAACGATAAACTTGCTATTGTTCGAATAGCCAGTGAATAGGTGTTTTATTGTACCGAAGGCATCCGAAGTATAAAAAGCGCGGGGAAAGTTGCGATAGTTTCGAACTATTGTCCCTCGGGAATTAGTAAGTTGTTCACTAGGGAATAAAGGGACAATAGTCATCTCTTGTGAATAAAAAACAAAAAAGTAGCACATTTATCTGTAGTTCATTTTAATACTAAGGTATAATAACATAAACTATTCTTAACTAAAGAAATTATGTGAAAGTTGCGTGGTCTTCCGTTCCTAATGAACAGAAAATGGCAGTCCATTATTTATAACTATTTATTTATGTTTAGCAATAAATGAAATGTGGATTCTTTTATCTTTTAATTTAAGTTCCAATTTTACTGGATTAAAAAACTAATAAAATGTAAATCAATCGTGATGATATGTGCAGAAATGGTCCAAACTGCAAGCATCTAATAAAGGTCATGATGACATTTATTCGCGTAACGCATTACATAATAGATGCTCTGGATTTATATATTTTCGTAAGTTCCAATTCTACTAGATTTGAAAAAAAGCTGTCCTGTTATAAACAGTATACATTTTATGATACAATTTCATGCACAATATGAGCACATTTCGTCGCATCAGTTGTGCTAAAGGAAAACCAAAACAATAATCCAAAATGTAGAAGATCAAATTAAACAAAATGTCAAATTCACCAAAAGGGTAAGCCAATACCACCAGAGGCCAGACCTATGCTAAAGGGAGATTATGATAATTAGTAAAATAAAATTGATAAAATGGTCTAATATGTGAGATTGGACAATTTCACTCGAGGGTTCACATTTTCAAGTCAGAAATGAAGCTTGCCGAGTCTCTGATGAAAGAAAATGTGAATACGATGGTTAAATTGTCTAATCTCACATTTTTTACCATGACTGATTATTTTTCTCACATTTCTCCCCTGAAAATAAAAGGTAATAAACATGGCCGCCATGACACAAAAATGTGCTTAAACTAGGCGACCTAGTGCAAAATAATTTCTATATTCGAAAAGATCGTGCGTTTTGGTTTTGTACCAAAAGTACAAAACTTGATACCTTTTAGGTTGCGCTTCAGGGGTTTTCAAAATGAAACATTTCGACGTTGTCATACCATTTGTACGAAGTTGTGGTTTTCTGACGTTCTAGCATTGTGACGTAACGTTTTTTTTTTTTTTTTGCATTGTTACGTCAAGGTATGTCATGTGATGTGAGATGCATGAATCTCACACTGGTGACTCTCACGGAATTTAACTGTCCCAAACACATAGAAATGTGAGAAACTCCCATATAACTCTGTTTATATACCTTGCTTTAACTGACACAGGAATGGTAAATCCTGTTTTGACCAGTTATAACCTTTTACCAAGTGTTTGTCAGATGATGTCAATAAAGCCGGATCAGCTTCAATACACTGTACAAGTTCTTCTGCGTATCTGAAAGGCAAATAGTTTATATTTTCCTTTACCTTTTGAAGAACGTATTAAAAAGTTCGTACACACGATAACTACTTTGTAAAATTTTAAATCCATGTAATATTTGTTATAATTATGGTTTTGGTAGTATAAAAAAAGACTTTGTAATCTAGACGTTGTTCTTAGCATTTTTTTTACAGATATATTGCAAGTCATGGAACTACAAAACAAAACAAAAAACAAAAAAAAACATCAGCAATAATGACAGGCCAAGATGACATTAAGTACTTTTTTTTTATTAATTATGTCTTATGTTCCTGCCTGAGTAAAATATGCTATCTTTTGTTACCTGGAGACTGTACTACCTTCATGACCTTACCTGCATAAGTGGTCTACCACGGCCGGGTCCGTTTGTGGTAATCTTACGGTTTCAAACCCAACTGAAACCAATCGTATCTGCACAAACTGCCATGGATTGTAGTCTATTGACGGACATTGTAAAATAGCTTGGCATCTGTCCACACTGCTTGCACGAGATATGAAAACATCTGCATCACAATGTATAGGAGATGAATATCACTATTTGTATACATGCAAAAATTAAGATATTAAGAGATTAAGACAAAACTGTTTATACCAGAATAGTATTACTAGTATCCAACTATAGAAAAAATAAATTTTGTGAAACAACCATTCTATGCGCATTTTTTTCCCTCATTAACCTAATATTCACATAAACAAAGCTGAAACACAATTGAAATGGTCGTCATATCAGTTTCAATAATTGAACACCAAACGCTCTATCCAATCTTACTGACAAAAAAAAAAAAACCACAGTGTAAAATGAGCTTAGAACTTATGAAAAATACGCAGTATCTATGTATACATGTAAATATAGTGTAATGTTTCCTGAATAATGTAATCGGATGTGAGACATTTCCACAACATTTACCCTCATATAAGATACAATGTACCCATTCATAAAATACTGGGTACAACCATCTTGTGAAGGGAACATTTAGCGGTGAAATGAATGTAAGACTCGCTGCCCATAGGTCAATATTAAATTAAATAATAAATAATTTTAAACGGCAGTGGTTCTTCCTTCGAAACAGATGAGATAAAACAATTTCAAACTAGCTTTTAAGAATGTGGGTAATGTCAATGATTAAAATGGGTACCCATCGATTTTTAGCAAATATTCATCCCCCCCTTTTTTAGCCTCATTTTTCGGCATCAAAAGACATGGGAATGCCATTTATGTTGCATTAAATCAATCGGATACATTTCCACTTAATTGAGGTGTTGTTATTTTTCAAGAAATTAATTTGTATTTTTATGAAATTTTCTTTCATATCTCGGTACCCCAGTATGGAGATTAACATAGAAACCGAATTAGTACCTTGCATACTAAAGACTTTATCTACTAAATAATTATGGTGACAGACACGGTGTACTGGTCAAGGTCCCACTACCCATGCAAGTGTCCCTGATTCGATTCTTGTTCGTCAGGAAGGATAAAATTGTTTGATACCAATTTAAATGCACAAGATGTCATTTAAAAAATGCCAAAATGATCAAAAGGGGTAAAGCCAAAACCATCTAAGGAAGGACAGATCTATGCACGAGAGAGTTTTCACATATTTTATATCGTTATTGTTATGTTGATCTTGGGTATTTCTAACAATTCGATGTTCTTGTAAGCCCATGCATAATGCTTGGAGTTTTATTGATAATGTACAATGTAGATGTTAAAAGTATGCAAAATAACATTTTATCACGGAAAATGGATTCCACTTGCAGTTGTCAGGTGTCATCAATCGTGCATAGCTTTTTCCTTGGACAGTTTTTTGGAAGCATGTTTAAAGTAGCTTGGTAACACCTGTACCATAATAATCTAGTTACCCCATCCCCCCCCCCCCACCCCCACCCCCCACTCCCCCCCCCCCAATCCCCATGCTCAAAATAAACATACAGTGTATCAAATTTCGTAAACAGATAATACACTAACATTAATTTCATACTGAGCTCTAGTTATGTAACAGATAATTACCACGAAACGTTTATTTGTTCTCTAAGCGGAAGTTGTGTAAAATAGTTATTGTGCATGACTGTCCTATTATATGTTTGGGATAATTATTACGAATATAGTAAATATAAACTATTTAAATATTAAACACACTTTATGTGATTTATAATTACCTATTCTATCTTTTCATTGGATTATTATTGGATATTGAAAATTTAAACATCTTACGTGATTAAAAGAGGAAGTAAGAGAATTTTTGGCAAAATCTCAACAAACAAACTGGAAACAAATGAGGCAGGACTCATACCTGTAGTAACATATCTTGTTTTGTCTAGTTATTAAAAGTGAAAATAATAAACCGGGATGAGGTTTCTAATCTTATGTATATGTGGTATTTCTGTTAATACAACTTTCGGATTTTTCCCGCGTTCTGGAAAAGATGGAAACTGGAGGACTAAAACACATTTTGATATCACCGCTACTGGAATTCTCAGGGCTTTATCAAAGTATATAGCAGAATACAAAGGTGTAGTATCTGTGGACGAATTCTTTAAAGACGGTAAGACTTCGAGATTCAGGATTTTGTTTTGTTTATTTGTATACTCTCTGGAACACAAGCATGATTAAGGATGTTCGCTGGTCATGTATTTGAATTTTTGTCAGATGTTCAGAATCCTCTGGTTTTATGCGTTTGAATGCCATAAATTATTTTTCCCGCTAACACCCATTTTTCTTTTCATAAATCAATTGCATACAGAATAATAAGCCATTTGTAAAAATCTTATAAAATCCTGGTTATTATTTAATGGTGTTTGAGAAATAAAACTTTTCAATGATAAAGCTATGTAAAATCAAGAGTGCATATTTTTCCCCCAAATTTTCAATGGCTTATATCTCGAAAACAAGCACACGGACCCATAATTTTTCTCCCTCTTTTAGTTCCTTTATTAATCCGCTACCAATATTTACCAATGTTATGAAAAGCTTGTTATTTTGAAACTGAGCAGCGAACATCCTTAAGTGATAGTTAACATATACAATGAGAATGGCATACAGATTAAAAAAGAAATAAAAGAAATATATATTGTGTTTATACATAAAAATAGAAAAGTCAGATAATGATAGTATATGGATAAAACACTGGTCTATATAAATCAAAGCATAACAGTTTTTCGAATTTTCGTATGGATATAGACAAATTGTTCATAACTTTTAACTTCTAGCCACAAATTATACCCGAGAGTTCTTGTGAAGTTCGGTATTCTTTAGAGAATATGAGGAGAAAAAAATGGGGGGGGGGGGGGGGTGTGAACAGAATATTAAGGATAACTCTAGGTTCTTTAGGCCTTTTATTGATACTGGATTTAAACCCATATCTATATATAATTCCAAGTAAAATTTAATCCCATATTTGTTATATCCTTTCTTGAATATGAATTATCTATTCATATATTTACTTTACTACTTTTATTATTATTGTTGATGTTTTTATTTAATATTATTAGTTTCTTTTTTTAATTTTTGTATTATGTTTTTTGCCTGGTATTTTCCTATCAAACCGCTCCTTTGTACCATTGTACAAATCGCTCCTTTGTACCATTGTACAAATCTCTCCTTTGTACCATTGTACAAACCGCTCCTTTGTACCATTGTACAAATCGCTCCTTTTTACCATTGTACAAATCAAACAGTACTCCATTGTGTTACACTGTATTAAAACATGGACTTGTTTCTCTTATCTTATAAAATAGAGAAAGCTACGATGTACACTTAACCTTCCTTTCGCGGAATATCTCACACTAGTCAATGAAGAACGGAGTCGAACACACCTCGCAACGACTGATATTTGGAAGGCAGTCGGAAACGACAGCTAATCCTCGCATTCCCCACATGTTGTATCCCTGTACACCACTTGTACAATCATATGTTTGAATATAGTCCCAACTTTTTTTTCACCTTAAGAGGAGTTGAGGTCACCAGTTTAAATTCAGAATTTAAAAATTCAACCCCTGTGGCCTCCAAGTTTTTAAAAATCAAAACTCTAAAACCTTATTGCGTTTATACATAAATTAAGTGTGTGAGAATACCGTATAGGAAACGAAATGCATAACGGGAGTTTAGGTTATTAATTTGAATTCACAATTTTGAAAATAAAAATTCTAAAACCTTATTGCATATCTAAATTCTGTGTGCTACAGTACTGTATAGATATAAAATGAGTACTAGTAAATAAAAGAGAAGTTATGTCAAAAGCTTAAATTCAAAATCAAATCGCAAAAACCTTTGAGCCCCGTATTTTGAAAATCAAAATTGTTCATCTACATACAATGTGTGACAATATACTTTATAGAAATAAGATGGATTTTCAGTCACATGAAATTGTGACGGATGGACGTCAAAAGTGCGAGATAATAAGCAAAATATTGTTATCAACAGAATCAAACTGGCACTAACAGAGAAGCCAAAATTTAGAAAGAGTCAACATTGCCTGCGGGAGTTAAAATTACTGAAGCACTAGCTTTATTTGAAACAATTCATGTAAAATATATATAGAAAAATCAAATTATATATTTTAAGTTCTGACAACATATACACATATTAAGAAAATAATAGAAGAGAGAATTTAAACGGGGAATGTGTCAAAGAGACAACAATCCGACCAAAGAGCAGAAAACAGCTCAAGGCTACCAAATTAATGGGTCTTCAAAGCAGAGGGAAAATCCCGCGCCCGGAGGCGGGCTTCAGCTGGCCCCTAAACAATAATGAATACTAGTTCAGCAAAATGGACGGCACACTAAACTCCGAAACATTCAAATGAACCAAAATTAAAAAAAACACACACAAGACTAACAAAAGCAAATAAAACTACTTAGCCAAAACTGATACTTAAGTATACAATATCCGTGGTATGAAACAGAATTATGTTGTGATTGTATTAATTTAATGTGTTTAAATACAGATCCTGATGGAAAAGTTACAATGTTAAGTAAAGTGTTTGCTGCTAGGAAAGCCGTAGCTGAAACTCAGACCAACAGAAAAGACAAGGCTTATATCCATTGCCATGGTGACCAAATACTTTTAGGTAAATATAGCTTTCTGAAATTATTATCGATAAATTTCCTGCAGTCTGCAGTCAGTATTTGAGGCAGCACATGAAAATTAAATTAACTTTAACAATAGCAACAATGGTCAAAATCATGCAGGAATGTACGTTAAAAAAAGTGGCGATGAGTCCTGAGACTCATCAAAATCAGCTCCGACTCACCATTCTGAAAAATGATGAGTCCCAGGACTCATCATGGAAAATTCTTAGCGAGAACCCTGCCAGAATTTACTGATACAAAATATGATACACTTCATGTACATTCTAAATATATTAATTTCGTTTCTTGCTAAAAGTGGGAATTCTACTTTTTTAACTCTCAATTTGACATGTTAAGATTATTCTTGAGTTATGTTAATAATGCCTAGTATTTAATATTTTCCGACTCTTCGCTAAGACTTGATGTACAACCCACTTTGGCTATGATGGTAGCGCGGTGGACTGACCTGTTACTTAAGTTATCGGGTTCGAGCCAAAGTGTGAACGGGAATTTTGGTGTAAAATCATGTCACAACTTTACATTACCGAATAAGAGGAAGTCACCATTGACTACCAGTAAACTGAACGAAATATATATTTAAGCATGATAGCAAAAATGTATATTTTAATGTTTCTTTATTGGTGTTATATAATTAACTGTTATGCAATAAATTATTTGACATATATCTCTTGACTTGATTACTTGCAGCGCACAATTTTGTAAAATCCTGCAGAAAGAAACTAATAGACAGAAAAAATGACAATGACGAATTATTGAAACAGATTGGAGAGTGTTTGTACACTATTCAGTCATTCTATAGCAACACAAATTGGGTAGAGATGTTTGGTGATATAGCATACGAGGACTTTGGTAAGAGAGCGATATTAAAGAAAACCAGTTACATGTATACATCTAACTTGAATATTAATTTATAATGTATATTTCTTAACCATTTGTGTTTGATATGTTTAAAAATCACCACAGGATCAAGTTTACTGTGTAGAGAAATAATGAACCAGTTATATGGCAAGCCGTTTTGACTATTTATTCTAACTTCAAGATATCTAATAAACTTTATAAGATATCTCGTATAGTTTATAAGATATCTTATATAGTTTGTATAGTAATACGGCTTGCCATACAGTTGGTCCATTATTAAAAAAGTAATGTAATTAGTAAAATTGCTTTTGATAACATTTGGAAAAATGTTGATATATCTTTAATTAGGAAAATTCATAGTTCAAATAAAATTTTTCATATTTGCTGTTTTCTGGTCTTTGGTCGTGTTGTTGTCTCTTTGACACATTCCCCGTTTCCATTCTCTATTCTGTTAGTAGTTTACAACCAAAAAACTAAAAGCTTGATATTAATAGATCACGTTTTATACTTGTTATGGGATCGTCGTTTCTTTTGTAATTAAAATATAAAACAAACATGATATCAAATCAGGACAGGTAAATCATGTTGTAAATCCATGTTATTATATATATGCCTCATGTGATAAATGGGATCACAATCATCTGAAATTTTTTAAAAAATACTGTATTTACATGTAACTTCAACTATTGTTTAACCTATGTCATATGACTTGTACGTTTAAATCATTTTAGGGATTACTTTTCTGCATGCTGGGTCTTGCTTCACATGTATTCATATCAACAAAACATGTTTAACCCTGCCGCATTTTTGCACCTGTCCCAAGTCAGGAACCTCTAGCCTTTGTTAGTCTTGTGTGTTTTTTAAAAATTTTGGTTCATTTGTATGTTTTGGAGTTTAGTGTGCCGTCCATTTTGCAGAACTAGGGATTTTCTCGCTCTTTGAAGACCCGTTGGTAGCCTTAATTAAGCTGTTTTCTGCTTTTTGGTCGGGTTGTTAATTCGTCTCTTTGACACATTCCCTGTTTCCCTTCTCTATTCTATACTGGATTGAACACAATAGTTTTCGTAGCATAATTGTATTTTTAATTATAATTTTTGAATAGAGTAGAAATCGTTTTTATTCGTTTAAGTATGCTCGCTGCTCATGTTTTGGTCTTTTTGTCAGATTTTCGGAATCCTCGGGTTTTATCCATTTCTTAAACATGAAATTTTTTGCCCATGAACCCCCACTTTTTCTTTTATAATTCAATAAATATATACCTTAAAATGGTATTTGACAAAATTTTATGAAATCCTTTTTATTTTTTCATACATTTTTGAGAGACTGAAGTTGTCGGTGCAAAGACAATGAAAAATCCAGAGAAAACCCATTTCATGCAAATTTTCAAGGCATTATAGCTCTAAAATGAGCACATGAACCTATATTCTTTTCTTGCTTATTTGTTTACTATTCATATGTTCTCTCAAACTAAAACACCTATTTCAAATCTTATTTATTTCCTATTAGACCAGCGGTCATCCTTAATTGCACTTATAATTTTGCAAGTTTATTTTAATCGTTAATTTTCAATATAAATATGTTGATAAATTACAAACATTTTCGTCTGTTTAATTCAGTGAAAGATAATAGTATTTTCCACAGAGTTTATTACAGTATTAATCTTAACGGGATTCCAAAATTTTATATCTTTAGTAGGTCAGTCTAGAGTACAAATTATAGTCGTCTGCTATGCAGCTGGGGTTGATTAATTACTTTTGGTTTTATAAGCTCTCTGAGAATCAGGTTAAATAAGTGTCAAAGCTACAGACGTAAACACTTCGTTTTTATCATGCGTTAAGTTAACATCGAAAACGATCATGACGATATTCTGAAATTGTGATAGAAAATGATTGTACATATATATTGTAAATATTAAACCATGTAAACGTAGTTATTGGCGAACATTCGTGTTATAATTATACAGAGAACAAAATAAAAACGCTCATATATTTCACTGAAAATTTTAAAAGGGGAGGGGGGAAGGGGGGGGGGGGGGGTAATTAGGTTTTTGTTTTTTTTTCAGAACGAATACACTCTATAATTTAATTTGATTTCAATACTGCATTTTGATTGGTTGAACAGCATAGAGCAACATATGTTTACTGTAGAACCTGGTTTGGTCTTGTTACGTCACAAACGGATTAATCCGCCACTTGTAAATGCAACTATTTGCATTTACAAGTGGCGGATTAATCATTTTAATCGTTAAAATCCCATATGTCATTATTGATGCTTGCATCAAGGAATGTTGCACTTCTGTTTAGAAAATAAATTATAAGGAATGTCTGTACTTCTGTTTAGAAAATAAATTATAAGGAATGTTTGTACTTCTGTTTAGAAAATAATTTATAAGGAATGTTTCCAATTTTTGAACAGACAGCTAGGTTATACTTTAAAATCCTGGTTTTGGGTCAGTTTCCCGGGTCTGTTTATGCTATTCATTACCGCTTCGCGATTTATTATGCGTAATTAAACTGACCCAAACAAGGTTATATCGTATAACCTGTTCAAAAATTGGAAACATTTTTTAAATGAAGCACGTCCCTTCTTCTTATTTTTTTTACAAATAATTATGCTCTTTGAAAATATAAATGACGTCCCTTCTTCTAATTTATCGAATCTTTTTGCTATGAGATAATGTTTCTTGATTTTTTTCCCGTCACTTAACTTTTCTATAATGCAAGGAATACCGAAGAGTAACTCGATATAAAACAAAGAGAAAAACAAAACAAAACACAAACAAAAACAAAAACAAAAATGAAAACAAACGAAAAAAATAAATGTGAGGGGAGAACTTGACAAAACAAACAGATATTTAAAACTAATGCTACCACATATTAAGCAAAGTGTTATCTGATGAATGTTTATTATGACTTGCTTCTCACGCCAACTTGTCTTATGAATATAGTATATAAATATGCAATACATAGTCACTGTCGGAAAATATAAGATTTATTTGGGCGAGCTTTAGAAACATGAGAAAAGGCGGGCTTTATTGAGTCTTTTCCCCATGTTTCGCAGCGAGCCCAAATAAATTTCATATTTTCCGACAATGACTTTGTATTGTCTTTATCCTGCAATCCTGTTTAGATGCGTAAAATGCCTTAAAATTAAGTTTGAAGTTGAAATTCAACGGCAGGGAAAACGCGGGAAACGCCACAACGTCAACTGGTACATTCGCTACGCTCCTCGCACTCTTCATGTAAACAAATACCAGTAGACTTTATTAGGTCATTGACCTAATACGACTAAAGTTTATTCTACCCCTTTTATTAGATCGGAAATGGTTTGATTGCAGGATAAATATTAATACACCGTTAAATTTCGTTCTGATAGTTTTTTCTCCTTCGAATATCTCTTTTGTATTTTTTTACTTTATTTGTCATTCTGAATATTGAAGTTGTAAGATTTGATCGCACTTTCTTTAATTTGAATCTAATAAATTTACTGTTGTGACTCATTTAAAGTGGAAAAAACCGTAACTTAAACTTGTATTTATAATGTTGTCTGTAATATATCTGTATTGTGTAATATATATCTTTATTTAAAAAAGATCTTTAAATTGAAAAGTATTTTATTCAAGGTGTCAATCAGTTAATGGATACAGTGAACCCGGAAGAAGACAGCTGTCTGGACACGGCTAATTATAAGTATAGTATAATATGATATTAAACCTGTACATCCATGTCATTCCACCTACATGACCTAAAATATCTAGTAATTATTTATTGACTCTAATATTATAATATTAAAAAAAAAAATTAATAGGTACCCTACAAAGATCATACTGAATATAAATTGCAAAAGGTGAAAATTTACGTCGAAAGTTAAAATTAAAGGTGATTTGAAAACCTAACCTTGGTAGTACTAAAATACAAAACAAAAAGCAATTGAACAGTGCTATTATTATTGATCTGCTCACAGCTTGCAAAAAGACAAAAAAAAAAAAAAAAAAACGACCCCCAGAGACGACTTCATTGGTCCTTCTTATGTTAAATGTGCGGTATTATATTAATAAATTATAAAAAGAAATGTTGGTAAAGTGTAATATAGTTCAAAATAGTTCACAAATTTACAATTACGTTAGATTATTCGTAACTGTTATTTCTATTTTCCAATATAATAGACGTTTCCCCTGTCAACGGACAAACCTTTTTTGTATAGAATTACGGTTAACCATTTAAATGTCTATATATTTTAATTCATATAATTTATTGTCTGGTATAAAAAGTTAAAATACATTGACAGTATTTTCGAAAGACTGTTACTGACATCGCAATAAATATCCCCTATTATATAATGGTCTAAGTTAGATTTTAATATAGATTAAGCAGGGTAAGTTTGGCTTACACCACCACCGCTAAAATGTCTGTACCAATATACAACACAATAAATAACAGGAAAAGTCTACAATGATATACCGAACAATCAGCGGAACGCTGGAGAAAAAGGCCATAATTAAAAAAATCGAAGATTATCAACCCCCGCCCCTATTTTATTTGAACTTTTGAGAAAAATGCGAATTTTTTTTGTGGCCGGTCAGAAGTTGGTTCTGTGAATAGGTTCCGCTAATCACTTCCATGCATAATTAACGATGTATTTTTGCTGTTTTGGTCATACAACAATAAAACAACTGGAACTGGTGTAAGATAGTTGGTACATAGTTGAAATAAAGCATGTTCAGTACATTGTTTCATTTTTCAGACTTTGCTCCTTCTCTTCTTGTTTCAGCCAACAAAAAATTTACCCAAGCAAAAAGTAAAAAATAATAAAATTCGCCCGTTCGCCCAAAAAATGTTTCAAAAGGTGGATGGTATTCTAGGAATTTTTTTTATTATGGACTAAAAGAGCGCAACAGAGAGTCAAGATATTCTGACTATATGTGTTTTTGACTTGTGTTTTTTTATGGTGTTTCTGTCTGAAGATTGGTCGATTAGATGAGTTACTACAATTGGAATGTCATTATTAACCTTTCCCTTTGCATATTACGGTAAACAATTTTGTTAAATCTAGCACAGAACTTTATATGAACACTGTTCGATTATAATACTTACATGACGTATCATTTAAATATTAACACTTTATAAATACACGCCCATGAATTAGATTTAATAACTGAATTGCTTTTCAGTTCCGAATGCAAAGACAATATATTAGTACACGATAAGCTGACCAGTGGATATCACCATGAAAGAGCCAACATAAAACCAGCTAGTAAGTAATTGACTGGTATCTGTATCAGTGTCAAAATAGGAACACCTTTAATCGGGAGCAGTAAATGAAATATCCTAATTATAAAAGAGGATGTCAGATAAAAAGCAGCAAAATGAATCGAAATCTAAAATTCATACCATTTTGATTAAAAGACACGTATATGCTAAGACAAACAAAAAGAAACGAAAAGAAAATCACATACAAACAGAAGTTTGAACAAAGTAATGTAAACAAATAGAAAGTTATCTTCCTGAAAAAGTAAAACTATTGCATGATAAATTTTAATGAACGTTATATTCTACCACTAAAGAACGTGACTGACCA
This sequence comes from Mytilisepta virgata, assembly GCA_028015205.1. Lineage (NCBI taxonomy): Eukaryota > Metazoa > Mollusca > Bivalvia > Mytilida > Mytilidae > Mytilisepta > Mytilisepta virgata. The sequence continues at coordinate 6,067,673 of CM051513.1, forward strand.
TCACGACATATAGTGTTTCCCCATTCTTATGTAACCGATTAATATCACAGTAGGACATGCATCCTCTGCCATGATAGCTGACACGATGTTGTCAGCCCGGACGGCCACGATAATACTAGCGTGGCATGGTCAGGTTGCCACGGTAAAATTATTTTTTTCGGAATCCATGTTGCGAGATCTGTACATCATACATCTTACATCCACGTATACAATATTTAAAATGCCGTAAGATAAATGGTTCCGAATAAAATCTAAAAAGCCGAAAAATGTTTCAATATGCTAGTATAAATAATCTCTATTAAAAGGGTAATTTAGGATTAATACAATGTACATGTATATAAACAACGAAATAGATTACAGAAAAGGTCAATCAATCAACGCCACCCAACAGACAGAACCCTGATAAAAAAAATACAATAAAAAGGCAAATAGCACTAACATAAATACAACAAGGAATGAGGATAGTCATGTACAAGATATTCATTCGTTATATACGAATACAATTTTCTAAAGTTACACAGAATAAATTTTCATGAAATAATTGGCGATCTGTATAACGAAATAATTCAACAATTACGTTTCTTAAGGGCTTTGGTAATTTGAAGAGCCAAAACAAAACAAGATTTGATACGCTACATGTACATTTAAAAATTCTACTTGTTGAATACTAGTGAAATAAAAAAAGAAAAATTAAGAAAGTACAGTTATTGCAGTTATTCCCCAAATAAGCTTGAATGTGAAGGGATTTTGATTTCCTTTTTAATTTTTTTTTATTAGAGCCACTTGGTTCCTCAAAGGGGAAATGCAGTCACGGTGGACCTGCTGATGAAAGCAGAAAATTGGTGGCAAAATGTGGGATCAATAAAGATTCAGTCACACCTAAATGGTCACCACACCATTACCTGCATTACCAGGCATACAGGGCAGCTATCAAGGCAACAGAATATTTTCTTATTGCTAATGGTGAATATTCCTTCTTTTTGTTCGTTGTGTTATTGTATTTAACTAAATATATTATCATTCTCATGCGAAACATCGTACATGTGCTTATCACAAATGTCCCATCAAACAAGGGCCACGGTAAAGAAATATTGACTGAAACCTCGAAAACGCTAAACAGAAACCCCAAAACAAAGTAACATGAAGTTTGAGGGCTTTGAAAATAAATAAATTAAAGAAATTTAATTTTCATTTTACTTTTCTAGAATATGTTTTCTATTTTTGTCATCTGTGAGTTGCTTTTTAGATAACCTGGACATTTCTTTGCTATGGATTCATTCTAACACCACTGCTTAAGTGAGCAGGGACAATTTGTACGCAAAGTTGGGAAACTTATAATACCTTTTTTCTGCACTGTACTGGTCCTGAAACATCAGGACATGTTTAAAACTAAGTATGCTCTACCTCATGCACAGTTCTGTTCTTAGAATATTTAAGGATGCATCTCTTTTACAAAGTTGCTACCGGTATCCACAGTTTGGCTTCAGCTAGTTTCATGAGATATAAATCATTAATCACAAATATTGGTATTAAAGATGTTGATTATTTGTTTATTATTTACAGGAAGCGGTGTGTTGCATACTCTGAACCAGGATTCATTTGACAAATTATTCAATGTAAAACTCCGAAAAGACGTGTCACTAGCTATAGCTATAGATTATACAAGTTCTATGACAGACGACATTGCGGCTGTGAAAGAATACGTTATCAAACTTCTTACAAATACCATTGGATCTACTAACGAGCCAGCTGATTACGTACTATCATTGTTTCATGATCCAGGTTCGTATATACGTTTGTTTTGAATCATGTCCGCCATAGGAAAAAGCTCTTCAATTAGGCTAGTCTTTTTGACGTCACACACCAGTTTATATTTGTCATCTTACCTACTTAACTAAAACCCCTATTCGTGATGATGAGAAGACACTAAATTACAAATTTTTGTATTTTTATATAATATTCATTTCTCTTCCCGGGTATGGTCGTTTTAGATCAAAAGTTTGCTACTAGTGTTTAAACATTTGATAATGTTGCCCCCAAACCACTTTTAAATCAGGTGGTATGTAAATGTGAGGTGTCCAGTAAACTAAGTAAAGAAGTAATGCTTATTTTTTTAATTTCTGAATGTTTTCATATGACGTTCTGCCAGATTCAGAAATATTTATCTTCCCTATTTATGGTCTTCGGTCTGTAATACAGGTTTATTATATGTATAATAAGTATTGTTATAAAGATATATTTACATGAATGATAATTTTTGTTTTTGTTTTTGGCAAACATGTATGTCGTTATGTTGGGTTTTTGTCTCATGTCCCTATTATAGCATCCTTGATGTGTAAGAAAAGTCAAGAAATACCAAAGGGATATTCGAAGGAGAGAAAAATCGTAACAACTGACAAACTCCGGAGAACAACGAAGACAAGACCAAAACAATACATGCACTACAATTAAAAACTAAAAACATATGAACAACATGGACCCCACCAGAAAACCGGGGGTAGACTCAGGTGCTCCGGAAGAGTAAGCAGTCTCTGCTTCCTGCAGGACACCCGCCATGCTGTCCATGTCAAATCCGATATCAATGGAGCAGGTCCATTTTCATTTGCCAAATTTTTTCAAAAAGAATAAGGTCTATAGAACAGGGTTACTAATTTCCCAAGTTATACGTCAAAAACATATATCTTAAATTGGTATCAACATCTTATTAATAAACGTAAGGTTTGTAATAGGATTGTCCGGACTTCCTATTGCAAACGTTTCTCACAAATTCAACCATCTTGTCAGTAACCCATATGTCGGTCGTACATTATAATCATGTTACCGTAAGAGCTACAGACCCAAAAACCTCGTTATTGAGTTAAAAATGGACGTCTCACCAATTTGTTTGAAGTAGGTCACTTAGTTCGAATAAATTGTCTTCAGTTTGTTGTAGAAACTTGGCTTTGCACATGAAAATATGGTGGGAAATGGGTGTAAAATTAATGTGCATAAGAAAGTAAGCTATTTTATACTGGTGCAAAATTACATTATACTTTTTGGAAAGTACTTTCTGGATTTGTTCATGTGTGTCATTAACGAAACTGACTGGCTTAGTCATCGGTTGGTGGTGACATTGAAATGCTATGTTTCATTTTTAATTCTTTAATTATTGCAGTATTTGTTTTCTGTTTTTGATGTTTTCAAAAATTCCTTTTCCTCTGATGAATTGCTGTGTGACCTATATGCTTCGTATGCCTATACTTTAACACTTGTTTACACAAAACATTCCAGGTACTATAGTTATTACCAGGCCAGGATTTGGTATATCAGTCATGTTGTTCTTACGAACCTGGATCATGAATAACTATCCATACAACGATTTTTTTTCAGCATCCTACAATTCCGCACATGTCTATACGAATGGTTATGAAATGGTAAATAAAGTTCAAAATCTTGAGACTGTATCTGGCATTAACCCAGACTGTCCAGAGCTGGCGTCTGCTGGAATGTTGGCAGGTTTGTAGATTTTCTGAAGATATGTCCTGTGTTACTTACTGGTTACTTCCTTTTGATGCAGAGGTAACCCTTAGCGGAGTTTGGATTGCGGTTGGTTTTAATTGTTTTGGTTTTTGATGGTTGTGCTTATTAATTCATCATTATATCTTTAAGCGGTTTTCCAACATTTTTATTTCGAGCACGGCTGATGAGTTGTCAGTCAACAAAATGGTTATACAGTTCATCAAATTTATTTCGGTATTTTGTGATACAGTTTATTACATAATATAATATAATATAAATAGTGGTCCATTTGTCACATCGGTAAGAGGACTTGTCAGCTGTTATTTATAATAAACGACACTTGCACTTTTTGGGGAATTTATCTCCTCCATTGTCAATATAATTTGCATTTGTCTTCATTTTATGAAAGAAATAAATGCAATATCACAAAAAATATAGCAAATTTTAGAAGCTAATCAGTTTGAAAATGAACCTTTTACTAATGAAGAATGTATTCTCACATAGCTATCCAACTTGCCAGAGATAATTCACAGCTGCTTGTATTTACTGATGCGAACGCAAAGGATGAGAATCGTGTTCAGGAGGTCATTGATGCTGCCAAAGCTAAAAATATAATTGTTACGTCATTACTAACTAACCAGTGTTCACGACGTAGACGTGAAATAAAAGGTATAGTATAATTATGCACTTAAGGTATCCGGACCATAAATGACCACGTGATTATTCAAAAGTTAACGGATGTTCCTTACAACGCAATTGAAATTACCTCGATAATTATCGGCAAACTTCATATTTAAAAAAAATTAGAATAATCTCAAAATGTTTTATAATGATAACTTTTACACATATGATATGAAATAGTAAACGTGTATTTAGTCCATGAGGTACGAAATAGTAGATACAGTTGGCCCTTAGGGTAAGAAATGGTTAATATCGTGGGTAGGAAATGGTAAACGTTGGGTACCAAATGGTAATTTTGGGTACGAAACGGCAGAGGTACGAAATGGTAAAGGTACGAAATGGCTTCCTTCCTTCGGCATATCGTTAGTCAAATCGCTTACCTGTTTTCTTTTAGTCTATATTTTTTTTCTCGAAAATATCAAACATCATGTAACATTTTTATAAAAAATAATTTGTGTATTTGCAGGACGCTCTAAAAGATCGAGTCTATCATTTTTTGAACAAATCGCTGCCGCTACAGGAGGCGAGGTGTACCAGACAGATAAAGAGAACATTGGAAATGTTATCAATGAAGTCTTAGAGGTACTTTTCTATTTCCTACCTGTCATTACTGTATATGAACGATAATGATATTTATTTCTACGATAATAACAATTTCAAAAATTCAAATTTTGGTGATAGAATTCACTTCTTCTAAGACATAGCTCATTGTATACATTATAAATAAAAAGGCCCCTTGTTTTTTAATGAAATAAAAAAAAATAATAAAACTTACACTGTTGTCTACAGGAAATCATATTTTCAGATAGGTAGAAGTATGGTAAAATGTTTAGATGATACATTTTTTAAGTTCTGTTAAAAGTATGATTTCGGCTACCTCATTTAAAGTTGATCTTACATAATAACTGGATTCTGGATAAACTCTTTAAACTCTGACCCTACTGTATAATTCATCTTGTCTAAGAGGTCCCTTGTTGGTAAACATTCTGTATTGGTTTTTATAGTATGTTTTATACACCAGGGCCCAGTTGTTCAAACGTTAACCACAATTTTCAGCTTCAAATTTTCACTTCCTTGATTATGCCCGAGGGCTCAACATTTTCTGCTTGGTAATCCTATGACTTTGTGTGTCTATGCAAAATTCTGTAAAGGAATATTACTTAACAAACAAAATAATTGAAAGTGAAAAACATGATTAACTTTTGAACAACTGGGCCCAGAGTGTCAGGATAGATATGGGATGGTTGGGTACCCATAAAACCGGTTTAACTGTTCAGTGTCTGTACCAAATCAGACTGTCTTGACTCTGTTTGTTGTGTTTATGTTTGTGTTTTGTGCCCTTTTATGTTGTTTGTTGTCTTGGGTACACTCTGTTTGGTAGCATTGATGGATTGGTATGACATCGTTGACCTTTTCTGTTATCCATTTTGTTGTTTTTGTTTGGCCCGTTTTGCATATTGTATTTCCGAATTTTTGGTCACAAGTGTTAATCCATACATGCGCATTGTACGAAAAGGAATATGGTTTCTGAGTTTTTTCACCTTATTCCACAGGAACTTTTCCCATCTAGCGAGGTGATACTAGGGTCTTTTGTATGGTACTCCTCCAGCACTGAAGATAGAGAGATACTTGTAGACAGTACCATTAGTGTACTTAAGATAAGTGTAGTTGGCGCAGACTCAGATACTGACGTTGATGTGTTGTATGCCAATGGTAGGTTATGTTTTTACTCTCATACTGATAAAAAAAGGACAAATATACCTAAGGAGCAATAAAAAAAACGTAATCCATTGGACAGACAAACCCGTGAAGACAAATGAACAACCACAAGCACAACAAATAAACACATAAAACTAAAAAACAATGAACAACACGAACTCCTATAAAAATCAGGAGTGAACCCAGGTGCTCCGGGAGGGTAAGCTGTTCCTGCTCCGTATACGGCACCCGTCGTGAAGTTCAACAAAGTCAATCCTTGGGAAGTCACAAATCTGTGGAGGCACATGAAAGGTTACGACAGTGGCAACAGGTCCAACATCATCTTAGATATTGGAACACGACAATGGTCAATCAATTCGTGATGACGACCGTAAAATTTCCTAAGTGATGACATCAACTTATCACTGATAAAACCCTGGTTAAGAAGCTTCTGTGACAGCAGTAATCCTCTTTGTCGAAAGTCAGGGTAACTAAACGCATGCCCTTGAAAATCGGATAAGCTGAGAAACTTATCTTATCTTATAAATGTAAAAACTGGTATCTAAAAGTAAGGATACTCAATAATAATTTGGTTTTTCTTGTTAAGTAATTTGTTTTATATTACTTCTGATATTTAGGATGTACATAGCGTGTCTGAAGTAAAGATTGTCAACTCGAGAATATTTTTCCCTAATCCGAATACAAATGCATAGTGTCGAAATAATACTTATTATAAGTAATGGGACTCGAATTAACTGTATCATCAAGTGTCTTATATGGTGTTATCCACTTGCTATATATAACATATCTTTACATTCACATAAATATACATTTTGTTACAGTCCTGTAAAATACTTTTGAGCAACTAAAGAAACCATTTAAAAATGTAGATAAAATATTACAACCTAGACGATCTTTATGCCAATATATAAGGCATTTATACATGTTGCAGTTTTGTTTTTTAGGAACAACTGAGACGTATACATCCGGGAAATCAACTAGAATATATACAAGCTTAGGAGAAACTATTATATCAATTCAGGTAATAAAACAGAAAAAAAATTATTGCGTGCATTTATTATTGCGATTTTGTCATTTTAGACCAAAATGCGATTTGAATTTTTGCGATATTGAGAAAAATCCCGGTTCATTCATATATAAAATTCGAAAATGCGAGTTTGAATTATTGCGAGGACAACCCTATCACATTTTTCGCAATAATAAAAGCATGGCAATAATTTCCGAATTTACAGTAATAAAATAGAAAACGGGTGTTGGGTTATTAAATTAGATACTACGAATTTTTAATTATGTGAAATCATTTGGAAATAATGTGAATGAGCTTATACGTGTTATTCAATGAAAATATCGGTAAAGAAAATACGAATTCTTCGTTATTTTGATCAATTAAACGCAGTATAAAATCATATTTCACAATTCGCGTGAATTAAACGTGAAAATATTTCACTCGGAATTCATTTATAAGCTCTATAAACATGACATTATATTGAAAGCTGATTTCAAGTGAATTCACACGAGGAAAACATATGTATCTCATTTCGTACTGGAAAAATATTATATACAAGAGATCAGCTCTTCTGTTGGTGTTTTTCATTAAAACAAATCACATTGAGGTCTTGTAAGAAGACAAAGGTTCACACATTACAGCTAGATCAAGACATTTCCTAGAGTCAACGTAAGCCGGACCCTTACCTGTATCTTGAATATCCGAAAATAAAAGTGAAGTTGACAAAATCGTGCACAAAGTACAGCGTCATGCTAACGGCAAATAATTTAAGGTATACGGACCATAAATGACCACGTGATTATTCAAAAGTTCCCGCATATTCCATACAACGCAATAGAAATGACCTCGGTAATTATCGGCAAACTTCGGAAATGTCAATATAACTAACTTATTTTTACAGATTCTCCATATAAGCAACAAAGTGTGTTTCAACTTGAGAAAAATATATATACAAATCCCAGTTTTAAATTGTTTGGTTCTGCCATTCACGGTCAAAACGAGATACATTTTTCGATCATGAACTATTATGGTCCGGATACCTTAAACAATGAGGCATGTTTAAAGTATTTACGTTCCTTCTTCAAGGGAGTAAAAATGTAAAGTGGAGTGCGCTATTTCAAATAGTGCGTCAACGCTGAAACTATATGACAAAGACGCCATTTTTTTAAACGACTATTACATTACAATATTGCGGGAATTATGCTTACAGTATTTATTAAATATTTAAGGTAATTGTTTATTTTCAAAACAAAAAAAAAGGAAATAAATAAATGAAGGCGAGAATTGATATTTTTTATTTTTCTTTACTATGGATATACATTTTGCTTTCTCATGCCAAAATGTAAGAATACGGAACAGTGAAACAACTGCTGGTATGACGGAAACGGATAAAAGATCGATTAAATCTACGCGTCATGTTTTCGTTAAGCAAACTGTAGCCCCACCAAAATTATAAATGCAATATCATTCTCTTAACAGAATCCTCCGACTAGCACCATGAAATTAAGACGAAATCTCCATAAAGATTGGAATGTAAATATAACAGGTCAAAGTTCAACTAAAGCTGAATTAGAATTATTAGAAACATCAACGGATGGAGATTTAGTCGATTTAGTAGGCAGCCCTCTTACAGGTACGATATTTTAAAGTTAAGGGAGTTTTGGAACATCCTTTTAGACTTAGACATTTTACGTACGCCCTGCATAATGGTCTTCGTACTTTAGACGAAATCGCCCCATAAACCTCCGCCCCACCCCAACCTCCTCCCCCTCCAAAAAATATAAAAATAAAAAAACTAAATGGATCTTGGATTTTTTTTTAATGACAAAGCGGTAATAATCAACTAAAATGTGTAAAACAACAAGTTTGATCGGCTAAAATGTTTTAAACAACAATTTTGATTGGCTAAAATACAACATTCACAAAATTTTACTTTATTTTGTAATTTGAATAAATATATTTCAAAACAAAATTATATTTTTTTTCCATGTTTTTTTCCTTATAAGGACGGAACTATACAGCTTCCTTTACAGTGTACAATCTGGGTAATGGAACGTGTAATAACATATCGCTTGTAAATATAGATGGTGAAGTTTTAGATTGGTACGACGCATCACAAATTCAAAATGACTTCGATACTACATGTACTTGTGTCATAAATGTTCCTGATGTTGTAAGTAAACGTTATGATTATATTAACAAGTTATACTTTCTGAATGTTCAATCCTCAATAAAGAAGGAAGGTTAAGGATGATCGCTGGTCTAATAGGAAATACATAGGATATGAAATAGGTGTTTTATTTTGAGAGAACATATGAAAAGTAAACAAATAAAGAAGAAAAAAATATAGGTTCATGTGCTCATTTTAGAGCTATAAGGCCTTGAAAATTTGCAGGAAATGGGTTTTCTCTGGATTTTTCATTGTCTTTGCATTGACAACTTCAGTCTCTCAAAAATGTATGAAAAAATACCATTTTAAGGTATATATGATTGAATTATAAAATAAAAAGTGGGGGTTCATGGGCAAAACATTTCATGTTTAAGAAATGGATAAAACTCGAGGATTCCGAAAATCTGACAAAAAGAAGAAAACATGACCAGCGATTATCCTTAAAGAAGTCTTCTTCGTTGTTTTATCCATAATCCGATTGGAACTGGTTCCGTGTCACAAACCTGTGGATAAAGAGTAGGCTAAAATGCCGATACAAGGGCTGTTCTCGTAAGCGAAAGGTAGAGAGGAATTAGCATAAATTGTTATAACTTATTTGCCAATCAACTTTAAATAAAATATGTTTAAATTAAACTTTTGTGTGACTGCGATTAGTTGTCAGTGTAATCTAATTTCCGGCCTTCAATGTATCTGTTCTATTAATGTAATGGAGACAGTCTCAATTTTAAAGGTGCGAATGTTTGTGAAACTGCGATCTGCAATGTGGATTTGTATAATGAAATAGAAACTATTATTTGAACCATATGTTCGCGTACTGTATTTTCGTCAAGCATTTTTTGACGATCTTTTGTTTTTGGTTTCTTCAATCTGTATTTATTTTAGATTATCTTTGGATTTACTAAATAAATATTCGCAAACAAGTTCCTCTGAAGAACATTCATCTGCGTTGACACCAGGCGTCAAAACATGAAAACAGTATTTTCTTAAAGCATTACAAACGTCAGGGACTTATCAATTCATTGAAAAGTTAGATTCAATATTTCAGAAATTCAAACTGCGACTACATGGCAATGATAGAAATAGGTATAACTTCATCAGAAAGGTTTCAACATTATTTCTACCATCTACTATAGAAATCAAGCTCTACGCCTCCGTTGGTAAGTATTCGGAACAGTGGTAGAGATATGAATTATACAAACACTTGGTTATATTATCGTGACTATATAAACATGAAATAGTGTTGGACTTCATACTCATTAGAGATCGTGTGGTGACCACGAGATATTTTTGTATCTGTTCAATTTCGAAATGGGGTGTTCTCGTCTTGACATTTTATCCTTTCTTTCTCATGCAGATAAAATGAACAGAAAAAATTAATGCACATTTCTGGAATAACCAAAAATACCATACCGTTTCGAGAAAGAAAATAAAAGGTACAATGTAGAGCAGGCAAAAGCAAGTTAAGGTTTACTTTGCCAATGGAATTGAAATTTAATTCCTTTAATAAAATGTTTAATTTTAAAAACTTAATATTTATCTTCCCTTTGTATGTTTTTATTTTCTATGATTCTCATTTGATTGTTATTGGACCTTTGTATTTTTGCCCTGTAAATAATTCTGGTATGTTTTAACGTATGAACGGTTTGCCTGTTAGGTTGCATAATAGATTGGATTCAAAAGTTTTTTTCTTAACAGACGAAGTTATTTTGGGAAAGAATAAAACAATTGGTTATGAGATAATGAATACCGGAAGTGCATCCGACAACATTGACATCACGATTTCCGACACACAGGGGTTTGTGTTCGGTGATTCCTCTTTTCAACATGCCATTGACTCAGGGGAATCTGCCAATGGAACGTTCATTTTAAAGCCAACAACTCGTGTAATATTGTAAGTAATATCTACAGTCAACTGTACAACTGTTCATCTTGATTCAGTTATAATGACCCTCCTTTTACTATTAAACCAACATTGATCTTCTGCGGCCATTTTGGCATGGTAAAATAATCTGTTTCACAATTTCATACAAAATGACAAGAAGAACAAAACGTTTTGTTTTCCAGACATCCAAGATTGGCAAAGACCAGTCCATGCTGTCTGGTATTTAAACGATGAACATTTTTAGCTCACCTGACCCAAAGGGTCAAGTGAGCTTTTCTCATCACTTGGCGTCCGTCGTCCGTCGTCGTCCGTCGTCGTCCGTCGTCCGTCGTCCGTTAACTTTTACAAAAATCTTCTCCTCTGAAACTACTGGGCCAAATTGAACCAAACTTGGCCACAAGCATCATTAGGGTATCTAGTTTAAAAAATGTGTCCGATGACCCCGCCAGCCAACAAACATGGCCGACATGGCTAAAAATAGAACATAGGGGTAAACTGCAGTTTTTGTCTTATATCTCAAAAACGAAAGCAATTAGAGCAAAACTGACATGGGGTAAAAATGTTCATCAGGTCAAGATCTACCTGTCATGAAATTTTCGGACGAATCGGTCAACCCTTTGTTGGGTTATTGCCCCTGAATTGTTAATTTTTAGGAAATTTTGCAGTATTAGGTTATTATCTTGAATATTATTATAGATAAAGACAAATTGTAAACAGCAAAAATGTTCAACAAAGTAAGATCTACAAATAAGTCAACATGACCAAAATCGTCGATTGACCCCTTATAGGAGTTTTTCCCCTTTAAAGACGGCATCCAGCGTAAACTTTCCTGTAAAGATCTTTTCCTCTCAAACCACTCGGCCAAATGAGACCAAACTTTGGTGGAGTGGTCCTTGGGTGGTCCCCTTCCAAAATTATGTCTGGCATCCCCGACTTCCAACCGAGATGGCTGCTGTTACTAAAAATAGAAAAAAGGGGGGTGACTTTCAAAAATCTTCGTATATGAAACTACAAGTCCAGTTGCATCCAAAGTTGGCAGTAATAGTTCTTAGGAGGTTCTCTTTCAGAAATATGTCCAATGACCTGGACTGTTAACCAAGATGGCCGCCACAGCCGAACTTAGTTTAACATAGGGCCCTATGGGAAAATTCATTGAAAAATCTTCTTGTCTTAAACCACTTGACCAATTGGAACCAGACTTGGCAGCAATGGTCCTTAGATGGTCCTCTTACAGAGGTGTGTCCAAAGACCCGGACTGTCAACCAAGATGGCCGCCACAACCGAACTTAGTTTAGCATAGGGCCCTATAGGAAAATTCATTGAAAAATCTTCTTGTCTGAAACCACTTAACATATTGGAGCCAGACTTGGCGGCATTGGTCCTTAGGAAGTCTTTTTTCAGAAATGTGTCTGATTTCGTGGACTGTGAACCAAGATGGCAGCCACAGCAGAACTTAGTTTAACATAGGACCCTATTGGAAAATCACTCAAAAATCTTCTCGTCTGAAACCACTAAGCCAATTAGAATAAGACTTGGTAGCAATGGTCCTTAGATGGTCCTCTTTCAGAATTTTGTGTGATGATCCGGACTGTCAACCAAGATGGCCGCCACAACCGAACTTAGTTTAACATAGGGCCCTATAGGAAAATACATTGAAAAATCTTCTTGTCTGAAACCACTTAACATATTGGAGCAGGACTTGGCGGCATTAGTCCTTAGGAGGTCCTTTTTCAGAAATGTGTCTAATTTCGTAGACTGTGAACCAAGATGGCCACCACAGCAGAACTTAGTTTAACATAGGACCCTATGGAAAATTCACTCAAAAATCTTCTCATCTGAAACTACTAAGCCAATTAGAATAAGACATGGTAGCAATGGTCCTTAGATGGTCCTCTTTCAGAATTTTGTGCGATGACCTAGACTGTCAACCAAGATAGCTGCCACTTAGTTTAACATAGGGCCCTATGGAAAAATTCATTGAAAAATCTTCTTGTCTGAAACCACTTGACATATTGGAGCCAGACTTGGCAGCATTGGTCCTTAGGAGGTCCTCTTTCAGAAATTTGTCAGATCCAAGATTGTGAACCAAGATTGCTGCCACACCGACCTTTGTTAAATATTGGACCCTATAGGAAAATTCATTTAAAAATCTTCTAGTCTGAAACCGCTTAGCCAGTTGGAACAAGACTTAGCAGAAATGGTCCTTAGATGGTTCTCTTTTAGAAATGTATCCGTTGACCTGGACTAAACCAAGATGACTGCCACAGCTGAAATTAATTTAACACAGAATCCTATAGAAAAACCAGCCAAATTGACTGCAACACTTAAATTTTTAGGTGTGCTCAAGGTGAAAAGTTAAATCCAGGTGAGCGATACAGGCTCTTGAGAGCCTCTAGTTTGTTTGGTTCTTCCACTTACGGAGAAATCTGATGATATCATTAAGACCCTTTTATGTGTGTTTACAAAGACAATTACGTTTCAATTCTTTTAACCAAACATTATGAAATCATTGATTATCAGTTGAAGGGAACACATAAACCTATGGAGCAAATCAAATAACGCAATCCAACTACGTTTGGTCTTTACAGAGAATTGCTTTTAAGATTCATTGTAATATAACACTAAGCGTCATTATGATGTTTTGCAGTTCATACACAGTTGCTGCTTCAATAGTTTCCAGTGGAACGACTCAACAGACAGTAACAAGAAAGCTTGTGGTATGTTTAACGTGGTTCGATAAATTGGGTAGTTAAAATAATCGAAGTAAAATAATAGAGGCATTTTTGTGGATCGTTTCAAAATTAGTTCTTAATACTCGAATTATTGGAGTTCGTGTGACAATTCATGTATAATTTATTTTGTATTACGGTAAATAGCACAAGATCAAAATATGACGCCTTTTTCTAAGTCTAAACTGGTTACGACCTGTTTATAAAAGTTAAGACTGAATTATGCTACGTTTACTTTTACCTGTGCTGAACTGATCTAATTTTGTCTTGACCGACCTTGATGACAGCCAGAACAACATTTCTTGATTTGATCTTGTTGTCTTCATTTTATTTGAAAATATGGTAATGCAGAAAATCAAGACAAATTAAGACCAGAATATTTTTGTAGGATCAAGCGTTTTAAGGATGATCGCTGGTCAAATAGGAAATAAATAGGATTTGAATAGGTGTTTTAGTTTGAGAGAACATATGAATAGTAAACAAATCAGCAAGAAAAAAATACAGGTTCATGTGCTCATTCGAGAGCTATAAGGCCTTGAAAATTGGTAGGAAATGGGTTTTCTCTGGATTTTTCATTGTGTTTGCATTGACAACTTCAGTCTCTCAAAAATGTATGAAAAAATAAAAAGGATTTCATAAAATTTTGTCAAATACCATTTAAAGGTATATATGATTGAACTATAAAAGAAAAATTGGGGGTTCATGGGCAAAAAATTTCATGTTTAAGAAATGGATAAAACCCGAGGATTCCGAAAATCTGACAAAACGACCAAAACATGACCAGCGAGCATCCTTAATAGTGTATTCGATGTGCAAAATACCACCAGAGTAGGAATGCCAGTCATAGAATGCTGTCTGACCGAACAAATGGCAGACAAAATCAAATCGGTCAGACAAACATTTTGAGATTTTTTAGTTGAACATATAGGAGCATAATGCCAAATCTGGGTTTCGGTCAGGCAAACCGTAAATTAATTTATTAAGACTGGAATGTATTGAGTTGTGAATAAAAGTTCTCACTTTAACGATTTAAAAAAAAATACACACCCTAGAACATGGCCCAAACAAAAATAAAATTGAACTGGAGAAGTTACTTAGATGTTATATGGTTACGTATAGGCAAATGACAATGCAAACTATTGTTTTTTCAGGTAACAGATGTTGAGAGACCGGAATGTGAAGTTACTTACACATTAGGAACATGTGGATTAGCCTCGCTGAATACGGCTAACTGTTCGACATATAATTGGACTGCAATTGCGGACGTGACATTTTCTGGTACAAGGCTAGATAGTATCACATCAACAGTGGGACCATCGGTGACGATAACACATAACAATATTACAGAACTAGTTTCTGGGCCATTATCAGTTACAATCAAGTATGCTGTTTACGTATTTTACTTTCATTTTCCGCGGGAAGAAGGGGGGCGGACTTCAGCTAATACGATGAAGGCAATGCTAGTAAGGGACATCTTGTTCAAAATTCCTAGAAGAGGGGAAAATCTGAGAACGTTAAAACGTTACATGCAGCGACAAATAAAGAAACCGAATAAAATCTAATGAATGAAGAATTTAAGTATTTTTTTGGTTTCGATTGTACGTAAGCTGTGCAAATGCATTACCGGAAATTGATAGAATATGAACATTGAAACCTCAAATAGCATTTCTTATCTATGTAATACGGGTGTAATACTATTAGCTAGGTACATGTGTTTTGAAATTAAATTATATTGTATATCAGAGTACCTATACACGTGTAGTTGTTTAAAATAATTCACTATTATCATTTGAGAGTTGCCAACACCCCCCACCCCCCACCCCCCCCCCCCCCCCCCCCCCCCCTGCCTAATGCAGAGATATGATCAAACCTTTACGTTTCAATCACGCAGTTTATACACACTGTCAATTTCTGTCCAACGAAGAATATACAGATTTTCTCTCTGTTGAAAAATCATTTCAATGCATGGAAATGTAAAACTAAACCCGGTATAAAAGGTTTATTTAAAAGGTGCGTGCAAAATACTCAAATTATATACTATATCCCATCTTGTTTGATATTTAATGCATTATTTTTATTTTGTTCAATTTTATTTTTGTTTTCAATTTTTGAAAAATTACATGTATTGTAAAAATACAGTACACTCAGTTGGAAAAATATCAAAATCAAGAAAAAGTAAAAATTCGAAATAATTCTTTAACAATGAACTAATTCGATAGCAAATACGACGAGTTTATAAAATATATAATTGAAGTATTTTTACACTGCGGCAAGATTATTTGAACTGTTTCATACATACTGATAAACTAACAGCTGATTTCATCTTTTTATTCCAGAGGTGATTGTTGTACACCAATCTTATCAATTAATGTTATAGATGTGGACGGGTATATAGCACAATGTCAGTTATCTTTTTCCAATGGGGAGATGGTTCAGTCAGTGGTAGAGGTGGTTTCTACACCAACACAGTCGTCTGTATGTTTTTTTTCCTTCAGATTAAAATCATTGACAAGGAAAAACAGTGTTTTTCGCAGTACACATAGTTTCACCTTTATGTTACAAAAGGAGGTAGAATTGTACAACCAATGCTTTAAGTTGTGTTTATTTTTCAGGTAAAAATCCCAAATCAAAACAACATAAAAACAACAAAAAAACACAGAACACAACAAAACACAAAACAAAAACACTTTTTAGCATAATTCATCCAAAAAGTTTACTAATCACCAAGTTGATATTTTAAAATATCATCATGTAAATATTTACGATAGAGATAATCCTTAGTTATCACAAATTTTAAATTTGTTAAAAATAAATTTTAAGTATCAATCTCGGGCTAGAATCAAAATTCTAGCAACTGAGCTAGGGATACCCTCGGGTACTTAGAATCTACCGGCAGCGGCATCGACTCATTGGTTAAACTAAAATTCTTTTATACCAATTTTAATGCAAAATATCTCCACATTTCGTCTATTTAGAACGAATTAGTTGTGAGTTATTTATTTAATTATATTTTTTATTTTGTGACCGTGTGCTTCCTTATTAATCAGAATACTGAAATACTAGTGTTAGGGTTAAAGTAGGTTTTGTCTGTATGATGGTATCTGTCCTCCATACCTTATTCAGATATTATATTATATAATGTATGATATAATGCATTGGAATAAATATTTGTTGTTTTTCATTTCAGAACAACACTGTTATGATTATCATAATATCAGTAACAGTATGTGCGGTAGTATTAATAATGGCAATAGTGGCTGGTTTGGTGTTGCAGCACCTGCAAAAGACAAAGATTAGAAACAGGATTTATGAATCGGACACTAAACCGGACACGACAGGAAAACGGATTTTCAATGTTCGAGCTATACATCATAAAGGAGTAGTTTCTATCCCGAACACCTGATTTCATATGCAAAGATACATTTTTATTATTGATATAATATATAAACATAAATAACAATTTTTATATTCAAATGATTATATATCAATTTGTAACAATGTACATCATATTTATGCAGATATATCTAAATCGATCTGTCACGCAGAATACAATCGAATTATTAGAACTAGTCCAGAAAGAAACAGGAAGTATTGAGAAAGTTCATGTGCCAATTTACTATAATAAAATATTTAATTCAACATAAAAAATAAACAAATGATAAAATTTTGGTAGGTTGTAATTTATTAACAATATTGGTGAGATGTCGTACTTGTTACGGTAGGAGGTGATCTGTTTCTCAGCCAATCGATCATCATCTGAAAATTTCCTTCAGAAAGATTTCGACTTCACAACTTTTCATTTCAGGGCAAATAAAAATTAGTGTTTTGTCAAAACGCTGCAGTATGTGTTTTTCTTGTAATTTTTAAATTTCCAGTGATCTGATTGTTCAGTATATATGTTGACAATAAGTTGATGGAATCCTTTAATTTGAGATTTTTTAAAGAAGCTCAGACCTGGTCGTCATTTTATTTTCTGGATTTCAGTTCCTCTTAGTTTGTATAAGATCTTCTACAGTATTAAATGCACCTAATATGCATACTTTAACGACACGTGATTCAATAATTCATAAATGTATAAAATATCGGCAAAAGTAGACCGAAGCGACAAAAAAGTGGGAAAAGTTGGTAAAATCGAAATCCAAAGACAAACTGATGAGAATAGAATATAACATATTCCACATATAATAAACAAGACAGAAAAATAACACGACAGCATGGAGCAGTGTGGACTCCCACTATAATCCTTGAATGACATCCTGTGCTCCTGAAGAGTAAGCACAGAGCAGTGTGGACTCCCACTATAATCCGTAAGTGACATCAGGTACTCCGGAAGAGTAGGCATAGAGCTGTGTGGACTCCCACTATAATCCGTGAATGACATCAGGTACTCCGGAAGAGTAGGCATAGAGCTGTGTGAACTCCCACTAAAATCCGTAAGTGACATCAGGTACTCCGGAAGAGTAGGCACAGAGCTGTGTGGACTCCCACTATAATCCGTAAGTGACATCAGGTACTCCGGAAGAGTAGGCACAGAGCTGTGTTGACTCCCACTATAATCCGTAAGTGACATCAGGTACTCCTGAAGAGTAAGCACAGAGCTGTGTGAACTCCCACTAAAATCCGTAAGTGACATCAGGTACTCCGGAAGAGTAAGCACAGAGCAGTGTGGACTCCCACTATAATCCGTAAGTGACATCAGGTACTCCGGAAGAGTAAGCACAGAGCAGTGTGGACTCCCACTATAATCCGTGAATGACATCAGGTACTCCGGAAGAGTAGGCATAGAGCTGTGTGAACTACCACTAAAATCCGTAAGTGACATCAGGTACTCCGGAAGAGTAGGCACAGAGCTGTGTGGACTCCCACTATAATCCGTAAGTGACATCAGGTACTCCGGAAGAGTAGGCACAGAGCTGTGTGGACTCCCACTATAATCCGTAAGTGACATCAGGTACTCCTGAAGAGTAAGCACAGAGCTGTGTGAACTCCCACTATAATCCGTAAGTGACATCAGGTACTCCGAAAGAGTAGGCACAGAGCTGTGTGGACGCCCACTATAATCCGTAAGTGACATCAGGTACTCCGGAAGAGTAAGCACAGAGCAGTGTGGACTCCCACTATAATCCGTGAATGACATCAGGTACTCCGGAAGAGTAGGCATAGAGCTGTGTGAACTCCCACTAAAATCCGTAAGTGACATCAGGTACTCCGGAAGAGTAGGCACAGAGCTGTGTGGACTCCCACTATAATCCGTAAGTGACATCAGGTACTCCGGAAGAGTAGGCACAGAGCTGTGTGAACTCCCATTAAATACGTAAGTGACATCAGGTACTCCGGAAGAGTAAGCACAGAGCTGTGTGAACTCCCACTAAAATCCGTAGGTGACATCAGATACTCCGGAAGAGTAGGCACAGAGCAGTGTTAACTCCCACTAAAATCCGTAGGTGACATCAGGTACTCCGGAAGAGTAAGCACAGAGCAGTGTTAACTCCCACTAAAATCCGTATGTGACACCAGGTACTCCGGAAGAGTAAGCACAGAGCAGTGTTAACTCCCACTAAAATCCAAAATGGATAAACGGAAATGTCAACAATGACATAAAAATTAACCAAAGCAACCAAACTGACAAAAAATAAAATAAAAGATCACAAAACTGAAACATAAACACAACAAGAGTCAGGATAGTCTAACTTGGTACAGACACTGAACAGTGGTGGGGTTAAACTGGTTTTATTGGTACACAAACCTCCCCCTGATCTATCCTGACACTCTGGTGTATAAAACACATATGAAAACTAATACAGTATCATTACCAACAAGGTGACGGCTTGCTAGAACTGCAAAATAAGACTGGACGGTGCATAATTTAGATGGTACAAAATTCTTAAACCTGTCATCATCTACTCGTGGACCTGTTGGATATTTAGATATTTGCGAGGATGGTCTCGATAAACGATGCTAGTCCATCGGATGGGGACGAAAAATGGCTTTCCCGTGTTAAGGGAGAGCAACACCCTGAGCACGCTAAAGACTCCTCTGTAGATGTCCAAAAAAGAGTAGGCTAAAACGCCGCTACAGGGGCCGCTCTCGCACCCGCCAAGTGTAGAGGGATTTGTATAAGTTGGTATAACTTGTTTCCCAATCCACTATAAATAAATAAGTTTAAACTAATTTAAACTAGATATGTACAAAACCCAATCAATTACAAAAAAAATTAATAACTGAACTGGAGATACTTATACGATATTAATTGAATTATTACAAGGCTTGGTCGAAGAATAACTTTTCTTATTCCTAGGTATTACAGATGAGTTGGTAAGGCTGAGCAGTTTTATGGTGCGAGGTTTTTGAGCCTGGTCATATTTAACAAGGATTACTAGTTTTATACTCGGACGTCGGCATGATATTCTTAAGATGCTTCTCTTTTAAACATAGTAACCTAGCAATCAAAGTGGCCGTAGAGTATTCTAAAAATATTTTCAACAAAACTATATTAAAATCTATCTAATTTTGGTCTGTTCTAATCGGAGATTTCATTTTGTTATCCTTCATATATATTAACCCTACATCCGTACGAATTCTGTCTTTTGTGGAATTTATTAACGAGAATCCATATTTACATTTCTTGCAAATAAATTACACTTCCTTTTACAGGTTTACGTGTTAGTTAATTGATTATTATAAGGCACACCAATTTGACTTTTAGTTCTTTTGATTCCACTGCTACGATTGTTCGACTATTTTGCTGCTTAATTTTTTGTACATGATGAAAATTCGTCCAAAATCGTCAGTTTTTCAAGAAAATAAAAATAAAAAACACTCTCAATATGTTTTAAAAATAGGGAATTTTTTTCCCCAATTTTTAAAAATATTTTAGATAAAATTTGTGTGCCGCTTTTAAAATTGATCTTCACCTAAAAAACTGTCCTTAAGAAACTAAATTGCAATTTCCCTCGCTCGCATCTATTTTTTGTCATACAAAATAAACTGATTTAGTATTCAAAGAACGTGTTCCTTAGACGCCATTGCTCTTGTTAACCTGTCGTACTTGTCACAAGTTAAGGTTAAACCTTACAAAGGTTGTTGCTTTTTTTTATTTAGAAAAAAAAATTAAACACGCCCTAGGTTAAAATGTAAAGAATATAGTAAGAATATTGTATGTCTTAAAAACAAATCATCATATTATTTTCAAATGTCTGCCAGGAAATGTCTGAATATTTTTATATCGATATCCTACTTTCACTCAGATGTGGAATTTTTCCCTTTTCCAGAGTTTGCGTACTGTGTTCACGTGTTTCCGGAACTCCACAACATCAAAAAGTACAACTGTACATATCGCAACTGCAAGACAGGTAGCTCCCACTATTCCAATGAGTTTTGAAGACTTCCGGTCATCGTTAGCACATGTCATTCGGCGAATCGTTTTTGATAGCTTTGTTTTATTCACCTGCAGCTCTCGTTTAAGAGCATCCGTTACTGGCTTCATCTTTTTTCTCAATTCCTCTAAACTGTATCCGGTTAAATTCTCTGGATCTTTAAAATCTTCTTCCAGTGTGTTTCTACAGGAACACTTACACGTTTCTCCGTCTAATAAATTTCATAAAAAAAAATCAAGCTGAATGAACAAATATAATTCAAAATCCCTTGTAATTATAATCGATCAATTGACTGTATTGTTAAATGTTTACGAAAATTTGTACTCGTAATTCTGTACATTTTATTCGTCGGATATGAAATGATTTTTAGATACTTTTTTTTTTTTAATTTTAATGGATAAATTTTGAAATTCTATTAAAAGTAGTTTTTAAGCTCCTTTGGGCGAAGTTTCCTGATTTTGACTAAACTGTTTTGGATTGTTTGTTTGTATTCTCACGATGTATTATTTTTTTATTGTTTTCTTCCCAAAGTTAACCATGTAAAGCCAATTGTAAGGAATTAACGTATATGCATTTATTTTTCATTTCAAATTGTCGTGCACATTTAGCACGGTTAGGAAATTAATTTTAAAATTCTTCCAGTTTGCAAATAGAAATTTTCATTTCAAACGATGAGATTATAAAATGTAAACAAAGAGTTTTGAGAGCTTCTTACAAATTTAAGTTTATTTCGATTTAAGTTTTTTTTCAAATTAGAATAGCCTTGCGGTTGCAGTGAGATTGAATGTCCAACCCAAACAAAACAATCAAAGTGTATCTGGTGGATTTTCAATAGCAAAGATTGTATCTATTAAGAGGCGTGGCCTACCGCCATGAAGGAACACTGTATAACCGGTAACACCGTAATAACCGGAGAGATATTGATAACGCCTGTTTTTCATATTTTCAATAAGGATAAACATGAATAAAGTCGCATCGCTAAAAAATCAACAAAATGGATGATAGGAAAGGTTCATATACACACACATGAAAGGATCAACCACACGCCAGCCAACAGGGAGAACCCTCTTACAAAAAAAGAGATCAAAACACAAACACAAACACAGAGATTCATGATGTAACCCCTCTTGGTTATTAAACAAAGGGTGTGTTTAATAAAAATTCGAAAATCCACAGTATCCTCAAATATTGCAAATTCGGAACGTATTTGTAATCGCAATAATTTAAACTCGTATTTTGGAATTTTTTATATGAATAAAGCGGACTTTTTCTAAACTATCGCAAAAATTAAAATCGCATTTTGGTCTAAAATGACAAAATCGCAATAAAAAATGCACGCAATAATTTCTGAGTTTGCAGTATTCAAACATACTTTCAACATCTCAGATAATATACTTCACGATTGTTTGAAAAAGTGCAAGAGTATGTATGAAGATCAGAAAAAAACAACTGTTTACTGCTCTTAAAGAACAGTTCATTTAAAAATCAAAAATTGTTTCGGCTGGTAGTGGTTACCAGTTGTACACTTAAAAGAATATTCGTGAGTAGTCATCGCCTAAAGGAGAATATTAATACAGTTAAAATGAGTTTTCTAAGCATATGATTAAAGATATGAAGTTTCTGCTCCTGGTCTTTTATCTAGATGTAATTTATCTAATGCTTGGTTTTGTAAACAAAATAATTAAAAAGATTCAACTTGCCATCCGTTGTATTGTCAGTGTTTCCAATTTGATGATTGTTACAGGTGTTGTCATAGCAACCACGATATTTGGTTCCAAATACCTCGACTTCACACAAAGTAAGATAATGTTCCTTTTCAAAAAAAGTTTTTTTCAGTTTTATCTGCAGGTATCTTCCTATACTTTCACTATTGCATGAAATGTTTAGAATTGGCGGTGCCACTCCAGTATGATGATAGCATATCGTAAAAGAAGAACTTTCTATACTTTTCCAAGTGGAGTTTCGGGAACCATAAAGAAGAATGTCAAAATCTCGAAGCCTTTCGCCTTTAAAATAAAATTTCAAAGTCTGCAAAGATAATTCTCTATCTGCCTATGTAGTTCTACAGTTTTATATTATTTTCTTTAGATAAAAATGACACTAATAAAATCTAGCTTTTAAAGATGAACCAACATTGCAAAAATATAAATATGATAAAAATATGATAAAAGAATAATAACTGTAACTTGATCAAATAAAAAAATGTTTTCCCCAAACTATTAACCAACAGGAAACATTGATTATCCCCATCTGACATATGAAACACATCACAGTCAGGTGTCCATGCTAATACACTCAAAAATATAGAAACTAGTTACATACCGCAGCAGTCACGACGATTGTAAATTAAAACCGAAGTGATGATATATTCGTCCTGTAAATCGACTGCCCACCAGTCATAACCATTATCGGATTGATTTGTACTGTGAGTGCACTGTTGTAGCATAACGGACCCACCAGTGAAGCCGTCATTAGCAAGCTGTGGACCAAATTCATCCGTATTATTTCCGTACGTTGAAAATTGCTTTACCGGCTTATTTAAGGCAATATTCTGCAATTCTGAAAATATAAAAATTAGTTTAATAATTTTGTTTTTAATATATTGGATTTAAAACTGGGAGCACAGGCCAAAATCATCAACTGTCGCATTCTGTGAAATATTTTGAAGGCTTTTTACAAAGGTAACGTTCATTTCTATAGTGCGTGGATTGGTTTCTAAATATCAGCAAAATTACGAACCGACAGACCTTTGGGAGAAGTCCGCAAGATGGAAATCCAAAACCAAGAAAATCTCAAGAGAATGCAACATATCAGAAAAATATCACAAGGATAAATTACTAAAATAATGAAAAAAACATATAATGAACAAACACAACTAGAACAAGATAGCACAGAAACTAAAGTGCTAGCATTGAGTATTAAAACCAAAAACCCGGAGTGCCATCAGTTGCTCCGGGAGGGTAAGCATATACTGGTCCGTTAACGCCACCCGTCACATTGCCCATGAGTAACATCCGTTGAAGTTTCAAGTCAACTGGCCCCAATTTTAGAAAATTTAAATTCTAAAACCTTATTGCACATCTGCATATAGTGTGTCACAATATTGTATAGAAATAAAAGGCTTACATTGGGAAAACAAAAGACGAGTTTACGTCACAAGCCTAACTTGATAGTTTTTCAAAATTAAACCCCTGTGGGCCCCAATTTTAGAAAATCAAAATTCTAAAACCTTATTGCGTATCTGCATATGGTGTATGACAATACCGTATAGAAATAAAATACATCAATTGAAAAATGGAAGAGGAGTTTTCTTATGTGCATCGATCCCATGTATTACATACACGTATGTATGATTAAAAAAGTACCGCTTTTCTATTGAGTACCGGTGAAGTGGCGTGGTACTTTTTATAATTTTCCTCACAAGAATTTTTTAATGATTATTTTACTGAGTGTATATAAAACACTAATTCCAGCGACGTTTTGAAATTGTGGAATCACTAATTACATACTTGTTCCCACCATCGTAACATTTCATGTACCTCCACCGATTTGTGACTTCCACCGGACTGACTTTGTTGAACTTCACGACGGGTGCCGTATATAGAGCAGGAACAGCTTACCCTTCCAGAGCACCTGGGTTCACTCCTGGTTTTTATAGGAGTTTGTGTTGTTCATTGGTTTTTAGTTTTAAGTGTATATCTGTTGTGCTTGTGGTTGTTTATTTGTCTTCCCGGGTTTGTCTGTCCAATGGATTACTGTGAAGACACGTCTCTTTGACACAGGAATAACTGATATTTTCTAATCTAACTATTTACTTATAATCCATTATATCATGTATATACAGTTATAAAAGTAAAATAAATCAGAAATCCATATGTTTCTCAATTGTTCTTAGGGAAAGGGACACACCCAATGCCCACACGTCTATCCTGTTCAAAGTTTCATTTCGATCTCTCTACCTGTCTTCCCATAGAAATATATATCTCTCATTATTGTTATTTTCACAAAGTAATAAACAAAATGAAAACAAGTACATAAATGCTGAGAAAAGATCAAATCAGTGATAAAGTAGTGAAATACTTATCTTTCAGATTGTAAAGATTAAGATATTAATCGGCAACATGACTTGTTCACTTAACCGTGATCAGAAATTAACACAAAGTAATCAATTAAAAATTATCTACAAAATATCACAAAATCACAATGACGTTTTTTTTATTTGCTCCTTAGGTATATTTGCCCTCTTTGATTTAAAACGCTCATTTCTGTTTATCTTTTTTATCTTACCTGAAGAAGGTGCAAACATAATTATAAATACAATATTCAGGTAAAGTGAATCCATAATGTTTGTATCTGTCAATGGTTTATAGTTAAAACAATTTACATCCTTTCCTTTCAAGGGCTCATAGTTTATCAGTGTTCATTTTATAAAGTTTCGTTTTCGTAATCGTCTCTTCCTGCTAAATTTTATCGGTAATATTGGTTGTCTTGAATTATTTATATAGATCACTGTAACATTATCCCACTAAAAAAAACATCTATTCTTTCGATTTAAAAAAAATAAGTAGTATGTGTAACGTATACATTTTAATGATTGTAAATCCGGATTGGGATCTGCATCCCGATATTGTATTGCTCAAGAAAGTCAGTTAATAAATTCAGGTGGTTACATGCACTTAAAGTTTTGTGTCGGCCCATGTTTAACACCCTTCCCGACGTTACAGTATGAGCTTATCTGTCGGTTTTGGTATATATAACATGCAAAACGGGTACAAAGTTTATGGATAATTTGGTTATGTTGTCTGTATATGTATCTAACGTCATCCGGAAGGCGTACGTGGAAAAGAGACGTTTGTGGAACTTCTACGTTATTTAAGGGATAGTTAGCTTGTAAATAAAAAAAAACAGACAAATTGATTGGCAATTACTTTTTCTAGTAATTTTGTTTTCTTTTCCTTACAAATTTCAGTTCGTGTATTTCAGATATCAAATATTCATTTCTGCATTTTGTTAGAAAACCAATAAAAAAATGCCGAAAGAAAATACAAAGTCATACAAACACAAAAAGAAGAAGAAGAAAAAAAAAAGACATGAAAAAACATACCGCTTTTGCCACGTGCTTGTATAATCTAGAATACAAATGCATGTATTTGATATTTATTGGTGAGAATGCACCAGAGTGATCTGTGATCATGGAATTCTTTTTCTTCGGCTTCTTCAAAATATAATTTCTTTCAAATATTTTAACATTCATATTGCCATGTGTTAAAGAGGGCCTTTAGAACTATTGTGAAACATCATATTACACCAGTGGCGTCAATCAGATGTGGATTCTTAAAAAGTCAAAAAATTTATTACAACAAGAAGGAAGCCGCGATTCTCGCGGAAGAGGTAAGGGAGTCGATATTTGAGAGGTAAAAAAGTGGGGAAAATCTGAAGTCTGTTAACAAAACTGATACTGCAGATTAAAAAAAATGCTAAGAGGGAGATTGCAAACAAAAACCTATATCATTGATAGCACAGTTCCAATTTTATGCGACAATCTCGGGGTGTGTCTTTAAGGAGGAGAAGACTCATAGTTTGCTGGTGCAGCTGATTTTTATGGATGCGTGTTCATTGTGTATCCCCGTACACCAGATATTGCTATTTACTGGTAACAAATGCATTATCTCAACAACAGAAGTGTATCGTCAATTGCCGCTAGTGTACCGTTAATTGCAGCCTGTTGCCATTTACGGTACACCTACATGTATACTATTGCAATAGGTACCAGAAAAGAGCAATATATATCTGCTGTAAGGAGGTGCACAGTGGTGTTAGTCTTAATGTGTGTTTTCTTCAACAATTTTGTATTGTCATTATGTCTTTGTTTGTTTCCTAAGCTTTGTCCTTTCCCTTGGACTTTAGTCTATTAATACTTAGGGGACAATCCGGGGGACAGCCATTCCATTCTGAGTGTTTATCATGTACACGCCATGTGAAGACCAGATACACTTTACATGTACGTGTTCAGCCTGTGATCATTCTTTTTATTATTTAAATGACAATCCAACATACTGTAAATGTCCATTGTACACAACAGGAAATATTATTTATTTATTAGTCCAGATAATCATGGCGTCTCATGGGAATAATTATTTTTGATTTTGTTTTATCCCTCATCGATGGAATATACGTCCAAGTAAAATTTTCCAAGATAGATTAATTATTTGGACTAACCTTTTATGTACCATCGGTATTGTGTATACGCCATGTGATTTTTTTGGATAAACGTTGAGTTGTAAATTACACATTAAATGCTAAAAGATGTACATTGACTGAATCACGCGTTTCCTGTGACGGTGATCAAATAAAATGGGGGCTTTCATCTGTTTAAATCTATTTTACCCACTATTAATACTGTGTAAACAATATTTTCATTCGATGTCTCACAGCGGTGTTACTTGTTTGGTACGAAAAGGAAATGTAACAGGAGGGTCTGACAGCTATGCGTTTCGAAGCACCGTTGTGTATTAAAATGTCTAGAGTTGCTATTCCGACAAACCTCAAATAAAAGTTTCACAATAAACCACTAATTTACTGACAAACAAATGGACAGACCGGCGTTTTACATTTAGGCATTTTGGCACTATGTTTCCGCATTAAAATTCCTACGTTTCCGCATTTTCAAAGTACTCTTTCCGCATTGTTTTTACATTGATTTTGTTAAAGGTTATTCACGTTTCCGCATTTTAATTTTTAATGTATGCCTCTTCCGTTTGCCAGGTAAACCTGTTGCCCTCGGTTTGTTTCTGTGTGTACGATATCCATGACATATACATCAACTGGCATTTAGACTCAAAATACACTTTCTTAAATACCAGAAGTTCAAACACTGTGAACTTTTTGAAGAACAATGATATGCAAATGGAAATACTGACCTAAACCAAATAATGACATGAATTGGGTGTCCAAAAAATAAATCAAACAAATGCAAATGAATATAAAAGATATAACCAAATACGGAATTCAACGCATATGGGGTGAATTTCCACATGGTGACTTTTGAAAAGTACTCACAATGTTAAATCTGAATATAATCTACGTCATGTACGTGTTGAAGGAATTATATTATCATAATAAAATACAAATTAAGAAAAAATACTATAATAAAATAGTGTCTTATATATCATTATTACCATTTTTTTACAGGTGAAATACAGGTAAAAATGCGGAAAGGTGGTATCTATTTATTTCGGAAAAGTAATGCACGAAAAAGCGGAATCGTGAAACTGGATTTTTGCTAAAAATGCGGAAACGTAATACGCCCGGACAGACTGACGGACAGTAGCAATTAAAACATGCAGTTCGTTCCACTGGGACTCCAAGATTTTTATATAGTTTTCATTTTTATTAACCATGTTAACATAGAAAAAGATTCGAGACATATAATTTAAAAATATAATAGGAATTCCTTACAAAAAACTAATAGTTCTATATCAAAAGTAATTATAATTTGGGAAAAACAACACTGACAAAGTAAAAAAGACCCCAGAAATAATAATCCTAGAAAAACATACTTGGTTGTAAAGAGATTAAGCGGAAATTTTTAAGCTTCAAAAATTGAAACCAAACCTTCTAGGCGGGAAACTTGGCTTTGCATTTCATGAAGTATTCAAATAAGCAGGTCCGAAAGAAATGGAGAAATTGTAATTGTTAACGGAAGCACATAAGTTTGAAGAATAGGCTTTAAATCAAATATAATAATCATAAATTGGTACCATATAACTATATCTTTTGCAAAATATTTTAGTTAAACCGAATATCTAATAATAATAATAATTTTTTTTTATGTTAAATGATTATTCCCGTTTTAAAGAATGTTACATTTAGATACTATCACAAAAATGAAATTAACTTTAGCAAAACTGTTATTCAAAAGGGGAGATAATAAAATATTAAACATGTGAATAACACTTATCCCAATGACGGGCGTTTTTTTAGAACATTTTAACACAAAACTCAGTTTTCTAAGAAAAAGAAATTCTTCTGAGGGCACACTTGGGAACTACTGAATGTCACTATTATATGTTATATCTCGAACATTTCCAACATTTTGTGGTTTCAGAGTGTTTACCACTCAAAGAAAACGGTCTCTTCCTTTAGTATTAATGATATCAAAAATCTAAATTTGTGGCCACATGCAACAGCATAAAACATTCGACTTCTCTACACTCTACACTCTGCACTACCATACCACAGTCTGAATTAAAATATCGATTGAAACTAATCAATGTTTAAAAAAAAAAAAAAGATGGAACGCATATAAAGTTCTAGTTTTAGGTAGAGAAAAGGCTTATTTTGTGAAGAACCGCTCTGATTCCGACAAAGAGTATTCTGAAGATGAAATTACAAACATGTCAGATTTTCTCATAGACAACATATTTGTTGAATTTTTGACGGTCGAATTTTTCAACAAACAATCGGGATTCCAGTGGAAACCAACTGTGATCCTCTCCTCGCCGATCTGTTTCTGTACTCATATGAAGCGGGCTTCATTCAAGGACTACTACTTGAAAACAAAAAGAAACTAGGCGAATCCTTTAATTTAACTTTTCGTTAGATAGATGGTGTGTTGTCGTTAAATAACGACAAATTCAAAGACTTTTTACATCTCATCTACCCCAGTGACCTTGAAATTTAAGGATACTACAGATACATTGAAGTCCGCTTAATACTTGAATTTGTTTCTTGAAACAGACAACGAGGGACATTTGAAGACAAATCGTAATGACTTCAAATTTCCTATTGTTAACTTTCCCTTTTTCAGTAGCAATATACCAGCATCGCCAGCATATGGGGTCGACGTTTCTCAGCTTATCCGATATTTTAAGAGTTGCCCTGACTTTCGACAAAGAGGATTGTAGCTGTCACAAAAGTTTCTAAACCAGGGTTTTATCAGGGATAAGTTGATAACATCACTTAGGAAATTTTATGGTCGTCATTACGAATTGATTGACCGTTACAGTGTTCCAATATCTACGATGATGTTGGACCTGTTCCAACTGTCGCAACATTTCATGAACGTCCACCGATTTGTGACTACCAGTGGATTGTCTTGTTGTACTTCACGACGGGTAACATATACAGAGAAGGAACTGCTTACCCTTCCGGGGCACCTGAGTTCAACCCTGGTTTGGAGTTCGTGTTGATTTATATTTATTTTAATCATTTCTGAAATTTCAAAAAAAACATCAAGATAACAAGACCAAAATAAGATTATGCCTTGCATTCAAACAAGAGTAGTTAAGAAAAGTTCAGGAAAGTTAACAATAAATTATGTTATCTTTAACTTTAGCTGTGCTGAACTGAACTTGTCCTGACCGATCTCGGTTGAATGGCTTTGTTGATTCCGTCTTGTTACGTCAAATTTGTTCAAAATTATGTCGCTGCAATAAATCCATACTATCCGTGACCACATTAAATTAATTAAAAATAACAACTGAATCAGACAAAAACCGGATCAGCTTAACATTGAAAATATTTCTCATGTGCAAAGTATACTATCAAAATTTAAAAAAAAATTAAAATTGACAAAAATATATATAAGGGCAGCAGAGTTCTTACAGACTGGACGAAAACCTTAATGTTTACACTTTTCTATCTGACCAAATCACCACTTTTACTTATTCATAGGCACTTATACTAATTTAGAACAAAGTTATTTAAAAATGCTATTATAGGAGGCACAAAATGAAGATAGAAGAAATACCGGGAATTATATTTTTGGACAACAATGCATATTAATTCTGGTCTGACCAGACAAATTAAGAATGAACAAGACCAACATTGACCGCTTAAGATGAAATGTGTGTTATAAGTGTTTATTGTATACAAAAGAACAACATAATATTTTTAACAAGGTTTATAACTCAAGCTAATGAGTCAAACGATCAATGGCTATGTCTTTAAAGATAGACAATATGTGAAGATCTAAATTTACCACCAATGGATGGATTACCTTTCCAACACACATTTCTGTTCACTTCTGGATTTTACAGAAGTTTGGGTATTGTCCATAGATTTTTCCCAGGATATTTTCATTTTGTTTATTTGATTTTGCTGTTGGTCAATTTTTCCCATTCATTTATGTATCTTTAATTGACTACTTGATAAAATGTGATTTTTGTTTTTGAAATTTGCTCTTTAAAGATTTTGTTTATTACATTTTAAGTCTTGATAAAAAATGACGAGTCGGTAATCGACGAAATTTGTACATTTTGTACCAAAAACTGGTAACATTGACTATTTACAGTTATCTTTTTATCTTACCTGAAGAAGGTGCAAATAGAAGTAGAAATAAAACATTCAGGTGAGATGTATCCATAACGATATTCCTTGTCAATAGTTTATAGTTAAACCATAATTTCCTTTCAAGGGTTCATAGTTTACCAGTTTTCTGTTTATGAATTTTCTCTGGCCTTAATCTTTTCTTCCTGGTAACTTTGTATCGATCCTTTTTTTTGTCTTAAATTATAAATGAGGATCACTGTATCATTTTAACACTAAGATATACGTTACATTTTTTTCTCAAAAGGAGCTTTCATATAAATCTATTCGTCTCGCATTTCTCTTTCGATTAACGCCTCCAGTGCAGAATGTCTCGGGTTCGACCCCTGGCCGGGTCAAACCAAAATCATTAAAATAGGTATTTTCTGCTTCTTCGCCATTGTATTTCAAATAGAAAATATTCATTTTTTTCACTTCGCTGGAAAATTAAAGAAAAAAGCCAAAAGAAACACATGTTAAACAAACAAAAACATAAACATTAAAAACAAAACACAAAACAAGACATGAAAAACAGACCGTTTTATCGCACTTATTTGTATAATGTATAACATTTATTACAGCATGAGAGCAATTGACATTTATTGGGGAGGGAATTGGGGACGGAACTGGATTGATCCGGAATCCTGGATTTTTTTTCCTTGGCATTTTCGAGCGTGTGTTTTGCATGTATGCAAGCATTTAAGCATTCCATTTATTTTTCAAAATAAATGCAAGTACACGTATTATTTTTTTAAAATTATTCTTTATTCCCTAGGCACCTGTGATTGTTCACAGGAGCTAAACCCGCAGAGCAGCCTAACGCGTCCCCAGGTGGTGGATAGAGGAGATCCTGTCATGGGTGGGGGGGGGGGGGGGGTCGGGTCATAATAAAGAAAGCCTGTCCGGATCAATTTTTTATTCTATTTGATAGCCAATCCTGTTTTTTCATTACATTTTTAATCTACCATTCTAATACAGAAAAAACAAGTTTGTGGGCACTGCGATTTTTTCATACTACTGAAAAGAGAACTTTTTCCAGTACAAATAATTACAAAAATTATAAACTGCAATTTTATAAAGATTGTTTTTTTTTAAAATCTATAAATTAGTACATGTATTATAGCATACAAATATATTAGTAAATCATTAACGTATTTCTAAAGATGACGGTGCACATTTTTGCACGTGAAATTAAATATAAATGTTATTACAATTCAATTCTAACTTGGACATAAATAATAGTTTTGGTAACATTAGAAGGTGGAGATTGGAAAATAATGGTATATGCATTTATTTTGTAGAATCTTTTTATTATGAACCCGTAGTCTTGATTGATAGTTAACCAAGTAGTTCTTTTAGAGTTAATTTAATTGATAATTTACTGCTGGACTCAAGGTCAATGAGGGTATCCCAAGCTCAGTTGCTAGTATTTCGATACTAGCCCAAAATTTATACTAAAAAAATTACGGTTACAAAATTGTAAAATTTGTGAAAACAAGGAATATCATCCTCGTGCGTAGCCCTGTCCTTATATGATTTTGGCTTTACCTTTTTCTGTCATCTTAGCATTTTTGAATTTGCTCTATAACTTATTGGTTTGTTGATTTTGGTTTTCAACATTTTAGGCCTTGAGCACAACTGAAGAGTGGCAAATCGACTAAATGTGCACATCTTGTACATCAAAATTATTATCAAAGATTTTACATTTACATTAAAAAGAGTATAATATACAATTTGGTGTATTTGGTGTAGTTTCTTTTCATCGAGTGTGTATGTACGTATTTTAAAAGTAGTAAATATGGATTTTAATATAAACATCTGATGAAACTGATGTTTGGATATCAAGGACCTGTGCGTCTGAAACCCAGTGATGACATAAGCATAAAAGAAGCATACAATTATGGACCCTATCTGTAGATATAGCGTCTCGTGCTGACTCGACCCCTACCTAGTGTTATAGTATACAGACTGTATTATGTCTGGTTATGAACGCTATTTGTAGAATATCATCTCCTTCACCTGCTGATTCTGCCCTTATCTATAGATGTTGTATCTTGTTGTATTAATTCTGGTTATGGACCATATCTGACGAAGTAACATCACCAGCTGATATGACCCCTAACTACAGTTATAGCTCTAGGAAGGGGTAATATCAGCAGTTGATGTTATATCTACGGATTTGTCGTGGGATCTTATAACTCTATGTAGACACCATGTATAGGTATTTTACTGGTTTATAGTTATTTTGGAAATAACAATGATATTGAGTTTCTTTCCTATTTACGTTTGTGTACAATCTTTTTGCTAGAAAGTAATGTTTGTCTGTGCAAAATATTTTAACAACAGTTATGATTAGTGTGTTTGGAATTTCAGATTAATTTTCTTCCAATAAAATCGTGCAATTTTCCCTTCTGTATTCTAACATGTCAAATAAATATCTCATAATATTATTTTTGTTATAATATAGAGATAATATTCCGTTTTTGAACATGCAAAAATAACCAATGTCTACACAAATCGCTATTCATACCACCCAGTTTTTATTAATTATGAAATAATAAAGAGATATAAATGACTTAAAACTATAACCTCTTAAAGATAAAATAATAAATACAGAAATGAACCATAAGAATGTAGGTTTTGTGCTAGTTAATAATGCATAATTCAGCAAAGGCATCCCACCTAGCACCATTGAGCACCATTGGGTATACTCGCCTAGCACCATTGAGCACTAGTGGGTGTACTCGCCTAACACTATTGAGCAACAGTGGGTGTACTCGCCTAGCACCAGTCGGTGTACTCGCCTAACACAATTGAGCACCAGTGGGTTTACTCGCCTAGCCCCATTGAGCACCAGTGGGTTTACTCGCCTAACCTCATTGAGCACCAGTGGGTGTACTGATAAGGAACAAGTGACATGTTTGTCATTTGAAAAGGTCATTTAAAGTATTAAAACAAAAGATACGAAATAACAATTTCTTAGAGTATTTGTTTTATTTTGAACATTTGTTATTTTCTGTACATATCAATACATTCTCCATATTGCACTATTGTAATTCTATCTTTAAACGTATAATAAATAAAACTTTTCAGTGAAGTTTTATATTATTCCGTTTATTAAGAAAAGGTAAAATTGGAGACGTTGTTTCACATTGGATTTAAATTTTTAATACTGTTATTGTCGAATTTAACAAAAGATGTTCCAACCTTAACACTTATGAGATTTTCGTGGAGGCAAAATAAATATCCGCCCAGTTCTGATTGTAAATAACTATTGACGACTTCGAAAGCGCTTTGGAAAGAAAACTGTTTTCATTTTTGAAATAAAAACTGTGTTAATGATCAATGCCACTGTGTAAACATTGACCCATTAGGACATTAATAAGCGCATTTTGAAGGTTTCTTTGAGGTTTTACTATAGAACATAATACAATGTAATAAAGAGCATGACTGAGTGTGAGAAATGATACGTTGAGATAGAAAAAATATTTCAATGAAAAATTTTAATTCATAAGAAAAATTACGGCACATTCCCAATGCTAAAATCAGATGAAATAATCACAATTTTCGCCTCTTTTAAACAATTTACCTTATTGTGGCCTCTTTTAAACAATTTACCTTTATGTGGCCTCTTCTAAACATTTACTTTACAAATACTATCCATATAAAGTCTGTCATGCATTATTAACATTTAAATTTTTTTGTCAAGTTGACCTCATAATTTTTTTTTATATTTTTTATTTCAAAAGCAAAAACAATATTAAGAGAAATGTCAAAAATGGAAATTAGCAACAAGGTTCCGAACAGATCTTTCATGAACGACCCGAATGTTGTATGGCGCCATGGAAAGCCCGATTATACAGCAGTAAATAAAAAATACTCACTGGAAAAGAGTAAAAATCATAAAGCTGGATCTTTAGAAAAGATAGTTGAAGATCTTGTTAAAACATGGGAAATGGAAAGCACACATAAAATGGATTTAAAGGTAGGACAACTTCTGATTTACACATTACTGACTGCCTGGTAAATGGCAACTGCAGTTAACGCTTTTTGGAGCACTGCAAACATCGACTGTAAACATTGTATCTGGTACTCAAATTTGAAAAATTAAAATGGTTAATATTTAGTTACCCAGTTGTTAAATAATTTCGGAAAAATAGCTCCCTCTTGTAATAGCTGAAGCTGCCATACTAGACAGTTTTGATACCACAATAAACCGTCGCGTTAGTATGCATTTTATATCTTTTGAATTAATCGCAAGCGTATTATAAAATTGAGTATTAATAAAGATAGATTGAAGAAAAATGAAGAATAGAAAGTTAAAGTTACATCCCGTGATTTATCTGTTTTGTATACCTGATCGCAAATGGCTAACAAGATAATGTAATATTATGTGAGGTTGGATATATAAAAATTCAAAGAAATCTTTAAACCTATTATATCGTAACAGTCTAATAATGTTTTTAATGAAATAACACAAATTACTGTACAATCTTGTGTTGCAATATGATAGCATATATGTCATCTTAACCTCTGATGGGTAAACTGTATAATATCTAGGAATAGACTTTTCTCTAAATGTAACAATTTGATGATGCTTACATACATGACATATAAACAGATAATGAAGTTCATCTCCTATATACGTTCTGCATAAATTATCTTTCATTTTCGCTATGTTTTTCCATCTTCCAGTTTCAATTGGAAATTATATATTTGAACATGGTAATTTACACATGAATATTCTATCACATCTGTTCAATCTCAATATGTAGGGTTCTAACTTAAATTCATTTTTAAGTGATCCATAAAATTCCCCTTGAGATGAGTTATTGATTTGAGAAAACCAATGTTGAATGTATTGATCAACTATTTTTTTTTTTATTTGAGTATTTCCCTTTAAGGATGATCGCTGGTCTAATAGGAAATAAATAGGATTTGAAATAGGTGTGTTAGTTTGAGAGAACATATGAATAGTAAACAAATAAGCAAGAAAAAAATATAGGTTCATGTGCTCATTTTTTACCTATAAAGCCTTGAACATTTGCAGGAAATAGGTTTTCTCTGCATTTATCATTGTCTTTGCATTGGCAACTTCAGTCTCTCAAAAATGTACAAAAATATAAAAAGGATTTCATAAAATTTTGTCAAATACCATTTTAAGGTATATATATGATTGAATTATAAAAGAAAAAGTGGGGTTCATGGGCAAAAGATTTAATGTTTAATAAATGGATAAAACCCGAGGATTCCGAAAATCTGACAAAAAGACCAAAACATGACCAGCGAGCATCCTTAACATGTATTTGATCATTCCAAATAAATCTTAATCCTGTTTCGTCAAACACTGATTTCATATAATCAATCAATTTAAAATTAATTTGATTACATTTAAATACTCGTTACATATTGCATATTTGTTCTTCCATATTTTCTCGGCCACTATTCATTACGAAATGTCTTATAAGATCAAAATATCAGTCTTTATCTATGAGTTGACAAAATCTCTGCTCCACCCCTACCGCCATCTTGGTTCTACAGCTAATTTTCATATTAAAAGAACAGCTTACCTAGCTTTCTAAATAATATATCCTAATTTAATTTTTTTTTAGCTAGCATTCAAATTGTTGGTAATCATGCTACAGTGGCTATATATAGGTTGTTTTATACAACAAGATACATACATGCAAGTGGGTTAACTCCTTCATTTATAAATGTCTATATTTTTTATCGTCTTACCCTCACTCCATATCTTGGTTTACTATTTATAGCCCTGACGTACATTGCTTTGCTCACATCATCTGGTATCATTTCTAACAGAAACATCTGTTTTTGTTTCTGCTACTTATAGCAACACCAGTATTCGTCGATACTGCTGATATTAACATGATTACCGCCAGTTTGCTTTGCCATTGGTATTATATCACTATTTTCACTAGTTTCTGTACTTTATACTCTGAGTGATTACCTTTAACATGACATGCCTTAACTCAAACTCACATTTTCTGGTATATATTGTGTCTTGGGTAATCAAAATAAGAATAACTAGATTTTTAAAAGGAGTAGCAACCAATACTAGGGTCGTTAGTAAATATAAATACTATTTTGTAAATAATTATACATAAACTAGTCTTTGAATTCGAATACATAAAATATACAGTTAACGGGTGACCGAACAATACATTAATGCCCGTAGTGTAATAATTATCTGCAAACTCTGACGATCGCAGAGAGAAATGAAAAAAGGATGAAATGTTTGATCCTGCCCATATTCTTCGTCGAAAGTTTGATCCTGGTTCTTTTATTTTTGATATCTCTTCAGATACCGCCGACCTATCAAAAGAAAACAAAAACTTCACAAACACTTCCATCTCGTCTTGAGTTCAACAGAAATCGGCAGTATTCGTGCGAGGCCAGTTTAAAGAAGGAGACCTTTTACAGAATTACAAAAAATCTCATATTTGGAACCATTACTGTGAAATTATCTTAGGTTATTTCCAAATTTCCAAGGTTCTGTGAGCTGTTGGTGAGACATTTGCATGTTCTTACAAGCTATTTTAAAACTTTTTAAAAGCATTTGGCAGATTACGAAATCTATCGTCCTGTAATATAAGTTTTTCAGTAATTCGTGTGGTTTCGCTTGTTAATCTTCTAACTCTGAGCAAAGAACGATCAGTTCAAATTATATACGAGGGTGTTACAGGGATGTCTCCGTTCGTTATTCGTTTAAGCTTTGTTCAAATGTATTTCTTTTGGGTAATTGTCTTTTGCATATTTAAGAAACTCGGGGTTGTCAACAGTACGTATATCATCAAGATACATGCAGATCACAAAAATAAGACTACTACTCTAGATAACTTATATACCCGAGTTGACAGTGGAGTCCGCCATTGCTAAAATTCATACAAATTCTCGTATTTTTTGACATCACAAAGTAAAATTATGACGTCACAATTAAAAAAGCAATTGTTCATTAGGTCAAGTGGAGCTGAAAATTGGGGTCAAGTGGAGCTGAAGTTCTACTTTCAATAGGTCTATTCATAAAAATGTACCAAATTGAGTTTACTCTAAATTTGAAATCCTGTTTTATAAACCAATATGGAAATTCCTCATACAAAACTGTTAATTATTTAAGCATCCATTGAAAGAATAAATAAAGTAATTCAGTAAAAGGTGTCCCACTTTTTAAGACCTTTCTGTGGAGATAAACAAAAGCTGTAATAATGTCACAAGGCCAACGTTCATCGTCATCTTTCAACATAAACATTAGCCCAATGAATTTATTTGGTTACGTATCAAGTTTCACGGTGGTTTAAATAGGAATTCAAAATAAACGAAAAATTAAGAAACTATACACGAACAAACCAGAAAATATTCAAATGATCAAATTTCATCTATAGAAAATTTTCAAACCTTTCCCGATATTATCTTTACAATTATAACATGTATAAATTACGTAAAGCTTAGTCTAATTTCTAACCACAACAAAAGATGTATTTCAATGTGTCGTGATAATTTTTGTCATATTTTTAAAATCATAGGATAGGATTAGCCTTTAGAGAAATGTATAAAATAGTGATAAGCAATATAGCCTCAAACAGATCTTTCATAAACGACCCGAATATTGTATGGCGTCACAGAAAGCCCGATTATACAGCAGTAAATAAAACATACGCACTGGAAAAAGTAAAAATCACAAGGCTGGATCTCTAGAAAAGATAGTTGAAGTTTTTTCCCATATTGTTGAAACTTTGAACGGCCGCAACAGTCAGTTGAATAGATGAATCTCAACTAAAAGTGGATCTACACATGTATACGAGTCTTTAACATGCTAAATGTGTTGCTCTCCATTTTTCGACCCCGTCCGACGGACTAGCATCTTTTTTGAGACCATTCTCGTAAATTGTGCTGATAGGGATTCACAAATTTGAACCCTGAAATTTTAATTCGTAGAAGGTAAAATTAAAATAGAATTTCATGTTAGACAATAGATATCTGAAAGCACCTATTTTATTAGGATTATTTGATACTAATTTCGCTTTACAAAATGTGCGAATTATGTCGATTTACGACTCACCAGTTGCATTAAATTGAAAATATTAATTTTGTTACATTATTCTGCTTTATCTAAAAAAAATATCAGCAATGTAATTCGATGTAATATTATCTCCTTATTGTGTTTATTTACTTACATACGAGGAGCCTGGGTGGCCGAGTGGTCTGGGTAGTTCGTCATGACTACTAGTGATCGCTAGCCTGTCAACACTGGGGCTGTGAGTTCGAATCTCACCTGTGGCGGGGTGTGTTCGACTCCTATCTAAATTGACAAGGATTGCCAATTATCCTACCGAAGGTCGGTGGTTCTCTCCGGGTACTCCGGCTTCCTCCACCAATAAAAACTGGCCGCCGCGAAATAGCCAAATGTGCTGAAAACGGCTTAAAACCCTAACTAAACAAACAAACAAACTTTCATACGAATATACATTTAGCTCAGTTATCCGCTCTGAACTAATTTGAAATCTCCTTCAAAGTCAACCATAATGGCGTGTATCTAAATGGGTAATAAACCCGGGAATTATTTAATGGAATCGCATTCGTCAAATTTTGAAAATACTCAGCATCTTCTGAAAAAAAATTAACCAGAAACCTAATTGGGGAAATAAATGGGCGTGGAAATACCATAGCTGGAATTGAGACGTTCTTTGAAATTACACTTGAAATTCTTACAACAATATTGTAGAATAAACAAATTACCACTTCTTTGTTTGGGATAAAATGATGATTTAATACCTACCCAAGTTAAATTGTCAATATTTATTGAATACCATGATTCTCGATGATAATTTTGTGAAAGGAAACTTTCAAATTTTCAAAATAAACCTTGGGTAACAATAAAATCTATATATTATGCATAAATCAACATTAATGGACAATGCCATATTAAAAAAAATAGCCCCAATGAGTTTATTTTGGTAAATACAGTCGACTCTCGTTATCTCGAACACATTTAAGTCGAAATTCTGGGTAACTCGAATTAAGTGTTTAGGCCATCAACAGTAATAACTAAACAAATTTTCTCCTGATATCTCGAATTTTTGGTTAAATCGAACTAAATTTTATAGTCCACATGGATTCGACATAACGAGAATTTACTGTATTAAGCTTTACCAATTAGGTGGTTACAGCGGGATGAAATAAATATTGACATGATCACGATGATTACAACTAAGAAATCATACGTTGAAAAACTATAATATAATTTATTGTTCTTTCAATGTTTTTATTTCATAATGAAACAGGACGTGAATACATGACAAAGAATATTTATAAGTTATGCAATGCATAATCAAATGTCTTATCACTATGGCAAGCCGTTTTACTATTTATTCTGACTTCAAGATATCTAATAAACTTTATAAGATATCTCATATAGTTTATAAGATATCTCATATTGTTTATAAGATATCTTGTATAGTTTATAAGATATCTCATATAATTTATAAGATATCTCATTTATTTTTCTTTATAAGATATCTTATAAACTATATGAGATATCTTATAAACTATATCAGATATCATATTAACTATACAAGATATCTTATAAAATATATGAAATATCTTATAAAGTATATAAGATATCTTATGTAAAAAACATTTATAAGATATATTATATACTTTATGAGATATCGGATCAACTTTATAAGATATCTTATAAAATTTAGAAGATATCTTATAAAAACTAGATTATATAAGATATATTATATATTATATGAGATATGTTATATATTATATGAGATATATTGAAGTTAGAATAAATAGTAAAACGGCTTGCCATATATCACAGTATAAACATCATACGTTATACATGTTACCTGTCAATGTGATAATTTATAATAGTATTCAGAGAACTGTAGAAATGTCTAAAACAGAAATTAGCAACAAGATTCCGAATAGATCTTTCATGCATGATCCGAATATTGTATGGCGCCATGGAATGCCCGATTATACAACAGTGAATAAAAAGTACTCACTGGAAAAAAGTAAAAATCACAAATTTGGATCTGTAGAAAAGATAATTGAAGATCTTATTAAATCTTGGGAAATGGAAAGCACACATAAAATGGATTTAAAGGTTTGTGATTTTCTTTCATTAACTTATTAATTTTCTAGGCAATTTTGAAATTTTAAAATGTTTTCCCTTGACAAAATATATTTGCAGTTTGCAAAATTACTTTACAATAAGCAGAACTAATGCGTACATGGTCACTGATATTGCAGCAAAAATTGGCGAGCCGAAAAACCTACAAAAACGGAAGATGAAAGACGTATCCAGAATTAATAGAGGACAGTAATAATTACCAGAAAGATTTCTTTTATGCCAAGTGCTTTTTACGATCCAAGCCTCCGACGAGAGTTAATTACGCAATCTTTACTACTAGAATGCTTAACTTTATGTGACAGTTGAGTCGAATTAACGATAGTAAAAAGCACGTACTTAATGGACACCCTTCATGATAAACGCCAATACCCGACAATACAATTTAACCTCAGCACGCGGACTGACTTTTTCTATAATAATACTGGGAAACTATCTTTATAAAATTACTGGGATGGTGCACGATAGATACTACATGACTTTTACCCTTGTAGTGTAATGATTATAGCGTATCGAAGCCATGGTCACCGGTTTGACACCCGTTCTAGATGAAAATAAAAGGGGAAAATTTACCACTCTATACAAACAACATTTGCGACGATTGTTTCCACTATCAATGCTAGTCCCACGGCTGGTAACAACCGGATGTTTCATTTTAAGTGATGCTAGTCCATCGGATGGAGACGAAAAATAGCTGTCTGTATTGAGGGAAAGCAACATCCTTAGAGCATGGTAAAGATTCCCCTGTAGATGTCGAAAAAGTGTAGGCCAAAATGTCGCTACAGAGGCTGCTCTCGCACTCGCCAAGTTTGAAGGGATTAGAATAATTTCGTATAAGTTGTTTCCCAATCCACTATAAAAAAAAATGAGTTGGGACTATCAATTAGGTAGTTTAAACTACACTACTTAATTAGTAGCTCCAGTTTTGAACGAATTGCCACCTAACACAAACGTCCATTTTCGTTGTTCCTGCTGATATTAATAATAATATTAGAGACTTGAAACAACTCACATGAGGAATAAAGGTCAGGTCGTTGGTCATTAAAATAAGACAATCCCGAGGGTATTCGCCAACCTAGTCGTCAGACTTGTCTGACATGATTATTCATTGATTTGTTACAGAAATTACCAGTATTTAGCAAAATTCAAAAATAATGGAAATACTGAGGGTTCATTCCTTGTATTGCACATGATAGATCTCCTTAGCTGAAATTTGGCTTCCTATTTCGGTATTTGTGGTTGAGTACTTCTTGTTTAATATAAGTTTGGTTTTTGGTCTTCCAAATGTTTCGGTTTTAATGCTGCTGATGAGAGGTAACTCCTTGAAATGCGTCGTATACAGCATAGTATAAACTTACTTTATCTAATATTAGTATCTTTGGATTGTTATTATGACATGGGATTGAGTAAAAGATCTTAAAGAAGATAAAGGACCGACGCTAGCCTTTAATAATACAAACGCACATAGGAAGGCCATTTTGTAAACTTTTAAGACAGATTGAGAAATTATGATAGGTACAAATGGTAATGGCAACCAGTTCTTAAAGAAACCTCTGTTTAAAGTTACTTGACGCTGCTACTGACGTGTTGGCCAATGCTAACTAGTATATTGCTTCTTGCATTTTAACATTATTTCATATTGATGCACCTTTAACTGCTTAATAGTACATTAACCTTAAGGTAACGAAAGAAAGGTCGTGAGAAAATGCTTTAAAACTAAATATAAAAAGTTAGGTTGTCAATTTAATGTTAATTTATTATAGTTTAACAAGGTACATGATATGATGGATGAACTACTAGTTGACTAATTGTAAATTTGTTAACTTAATATTTGAATACTTTTTGCATTTATTGTGAAATTACGTAATAAGTAACTCTGATGTTTGCTTAATATTGCATATAACCGGTCAGTATGAGTTTTCGATCCCTTCCCTTAAACTAAATTGCATGAAAAGATTGCACCGAAAACACGATACATTTCTGCTTCTTCTTTGTCGTTGTTTTCAGGATCCAAAACCTTAACGATTATTATCGTGATTTGACTGACCGTTACAATGGATACGACTTTTCTTTTTCTCTAGTACGAATAGGAATAGATATCTTCACTTCCGTCTGGTTTTGTTTCGCCTGTGACAAAAGTCACTGAACGCGAGACATATGCATTACTTTCCGCCGGCGGTGTAAACGATTTATATTTCAGCACGTAAAAGGCCTACATATGCCTCACGATCCGATCTTTAAGTCTTGATTATGTCAGATGTCTCTGACCTCCTTTTCATAATTAGTTCAGTTTCTCTAAACTATAATAATCTTATTTCAATACATAATTGAAGGACCCGGTCAGTCAGACATATCTCATCAAGACTTGACCTCATTTTCATGGTTGTCTGACCATTTGCGTCCAACTTTCATGTTTCCATGTTGGCTCTTCATAGTATGCTTTATACACCAGATAGGTTAAGGGAAGTGGGGAGTTTATCCCACATTGTTCACTGGATATATCGGTATGTGCTCTCTTTTATATTACATGAATTTTTTTTTACAAGGTTCGACTATTGTTGACCGTTCCTGTTACTCATTTGGTTGTTCTCATAAATGCCCACAAAAATGTCGTGAAATAGGTCTGAATGATAATAATATGGTAACAAAAATTTGGAATGAGTGAGTTTGATATGGAATATTAATGTAGACTGGTTACACGCACCTGTCTTCAACATAGTGTCTCTGTGAGGCTAGATGTTTGTTGATTGGTGTTTCATATTTGACCTTTTATAGGATCGGAAACAATGCTCAGTAATCCCCCCTTGACCATTTTAATAAAGGGAGGTAACTGAATGTGTCTCCACTTGCTCTTCAAGGCTTAAGAGGGCTATCTCGTTATCTCTCTTGAGTAACTTGCTCAAGGAGGGTAACTAACTGCTTATTTCTCGTTATAACAACGATCTATTAGAACACTATTTAT
Organism: Mytilisepta virgata; assembly: GCA_028015205.1. NCBI lineage: Eukaryota > Metazoa > Mollusca > Bivalvia > Mytilida > Mytilidae > Mytilisepta > Mytilisepta virgata. Next base: position 6,112,160 of record CM051513.1, read on the forward strand.
TTAGCTCAGTTGGTAGAGTGGTAGACTGCAAACCAAAACAAAAATCCCTGGATCAAGTGACTGTTCACTACATCCATTTGTAATGCTGCATATAAAATCACACTCCACGGTTACAGTATAATAAACCATTATCCAATATTACAGGATTGGGAAACTATAACAAAGGATGGAGACTATTATTTCCAAGTTAATGGTGGAAGGAAATTTACTGCAGCAGATAACGTCCAGATGGGGAATTATAATATGATGCTAAGTGATACTCCATTCATTGACGTCACAATTGAAACACACGACTCTTCCCATGATGCTTTTAAAGAGGCATTTCCTGGTGGATTTGCTTGGGAAGTTCTTGATGTTTTCTCTGGTAAGTACAATTAATTTTCAGTTAAAACGAGCACATTTTTATCTTTCTTTTTTATTACACGAATTAGTTAAAATCCTATCAAATTTACAATGTCTAGTTATCTGTCACTAAGTTGGTAATCATACTATATTGGCTTTCACATTGTGTCTCATACACCACACTATCATATCAAATAAGGGGTGTCCATTGTCTGGAGGTCTGTTAATTGTTGACCTTTACTGTTACCCTTCTTATTATTAATTCAAAACACCGGGATTAAGAATAAATTCAGATACAGTACTGTAAATACGTCCCTATTTACATAATGTTTGATTCTGTTGATCAGAATGTGACAATATTTGATCCTGTGGAATAGAATATGACATTGTCTGATTCTGTCGATCAGAAGGTGACACGTGATCAGAATGTGACAATGTTTTATTCTGATGGTCAGAATGTGACAATGTTTGATTATGTTGATCAGAATGACAATGTTTGATTCTGTTGAAGGTGACACGTGATCAGAATGTGACAATGTTTGATTCTGATGGTCAGAATGTGACAATGTTTGATACCGTTGACCAGAATGTGACAATGTTTGATTCCGTTGACAAGAATGTGACAATGTTTGATTCTGTTGATCAGAAAATGACAATCTTTGATTCTGTTGATCAGAATGTGACACTTGATCGGAATGTGACACTTGATCAGAATGTGACAATATTTGATTCCGTCGATCAGATTTGACAATGTTTGATTCTGATGGTCAGAATGTGACAATGTTTGATTCCGTTGATTAAAATGTGACACTGTTGATTCTGTTGATCAGAATGTGACAATGTTTGTTTCCGTCGATCAGATATGATAATGTTTGATTCTGATGGTCAGAATGTGACAATGTTTGATACCGTTGATCAGAATGTGACACTTGATCATAATGTGACAATGTTTGATTCTGTTGATCAGAATTTGACATGTTTGATTCTGTTGATCAGAATGTGACAATGTTTGATTCTGATGGTCAGAATGTGACAATGTTTGATTCCGTTGATTAAAATGTGACACTGTTGATTCTGTTGATCAGAATGTGACAATGTTTGTTTCCGTCGATCAGATATGACAATGTTTGATTCTGATGGTCAGAATGTGACAATGTTTGATTCCGTTGATTAAAATGTGACACTGTTGATTCTGTTGATCAGAATGTGACAATGTTTGTTTCCGTCGATCAGATATGATAATGTTTGATTCTGATGGTCAGAATGTGACAATGTTTGATACCGTTGATCAGAATGTGACACTTGATCATAATGTGACAATGTTTGATTCTGTTGATCAGAATTTGACATGTTTGATTCTGTTGATCAGAATGTGACAATGTTTTATTCTGATGGTCAGAATGTGACAATGTTTGATTCCGTTGATCAAAATGTGACAATGTTTGATTCTGATGGTCAGAATGTGACAATGTTTTATTCCGTCGATCAGATATGATAATGTTTGATTCTGGTGGTCAGAATGTGGTAATGTTTGATACCGTTGATCAGAATGTGACACTTGATCAGAATGTGACAATGTTTGATTCTGTTAGTATGACAATGTTTGATTCTGTTGATCAGAATGCGACATTGTTTGTTTTTGTTGATCAGAATGTGACAGTGTTTGGTTCTGCTGAGATATGAAGAAGATATGAATTTAGAAATCCATACTGTTTTTTTAAATGTTCAAAGGCTTCCGTTAATTACTACTGTTTGCCTTATCAAGAGTTTATAGACCATAAATATAATTTATAGAAAAATCAGATATAAAGAAACGGAAAAACACATATTTCTTCATAAAAACTGAAATATGTCATGTATGTCAGCATTTTCTGTGTCACCTGCAAAAAAACCTATTTGCATAGTTCACACAGATTGCTTAAACGCCCTGCTGTGTTATTGATTCTAGGCACTATCATTTTTAGTAATCAGACCGACCATAAATAAACAAATGAAATAGGACACTTTTATATATTTGTTTTATTATGTAAATATTTTCTGTGTCACTTCAAAAAGAAAATACCAAAATACTTATAGTCTATAAAAATAGTTTAAACGCCCGAATAGTTTTTAATTTTAAGTACAGTGACTCGAATCATGTTTACTTACACTTATCTGTTTGTCCTTTCTTAACAATGTTGATTTGAAATAGTAAAATGGGACAACAAAATAAAGTGTAAAGACCTATTTTTGAAAAGAGAACATAAAACCAATTTTCGTATATAGTGTATACTTTAAATTAGCTAAAAGACTTGATTGCTTTAGGATAATTCGACGTAAATGAAAATATCCTACATTTGCTTTATTTTTTGTCAAATAATCTTGTTTTAAACTGCTTGCCCAAATAGAATAAAACTTGATAGGAAGTATATATGTGATGTCCTTTATAAAATATCCTCATTTCGCCCCGATCGCATGACAATTATGGTTGCCATGGACAGTTCTTTTTTCTGAATTGCTGATATAAAAAAATCTTCTCCTCTGAAATTGTTTGAGCAAATGAAACGAAACTTGGCGGGAACCATCTATGGGAGGTTTTTTACAAAATTTCCATGTGTGTCGCCCTGATCGGGCAACACACATGACCGTCATGGGCAATTCTTGTAATCCATTGGTTGATTAAAAAGTGTTTTCTCTCCGGAACTGCTTGGCCAAATAGAATGAAACTTGACAGGATGCATCTATATGAAGGTTCTTTACAAAATTTCCTCATTTCGTCCAGATCGGATTACACATATAGCCGCCATGGGCAATTCTTTTTTCTGATTGACTGATATAAAACAACCTTCTCCTCTGAATTCGCTGAGCCAAATGAACCGAAACGTGGAAGGAAGCATGTATGGGAGATTCTTTACAAAGGTTCCTCATTACATCCCGATCGGGCAACAAACATGGCAATCATGGGAATTTTTGTTTGTCATTTGTTGATTAAAAAAAAATTCTGGAACTGCTTGGCCAAAACGGTCAGCCAAACTTGACAGAAAACATCTGTGGAAGATCTTTTATGAAATTAATCTTTTTCATCCTGATTCGACAATAAGCATGGCTGCCATGGGCAATTCTTGTTTCTGATTGGCTGATAAAAAGAAAAGTTCTCTGAAACCGCTTGGCAAAATAGAGCAAACTTGACAGAAAGTGACTATGGCTTATAAAAAAAATCTACAGAACCGCAGAATTGCTTGAAACCAAACATGGCCTGAACGTTCCTCATAAGGTGTTAATCGCTCATTCACGATAGCCACCAGCAGAGGATTTAGGTCAACATAAGACCATGGGATATACATGCAAAAATCGTCTGGTGAACCACTGAATTTAAGAATATGCTGACCTGTAAGTAGAATTACCTTGATGCAGAAAAATTTGGTCCCTACAAGGTTTACCACACTTCATAATCATAGTGAGAAGTCACTTCTCTCTCTGACGTACATCAATAAAAAGGTCTTTCGTTCCAAGTGAACGATACAGACTCAACCACCTGACCCTCTAGTTTATATTTTACTATACTTACTGTTATCTTTTTTCGGTGATATCATCCGCTCAGTAGCTACTACTTCGATACTAGCCTAGAATTGATCATTTTAAATTTACTGTTACAAAAATTTAAATGGAGTATCTCCCTCGTGCACAGCTCTATCCTTAGATGGTTTTGGCTCTACCCCTTTTTGTCATTTTAAAATTTTTAAATTTGCTCTTCAACGTTTTTGATTATTGTTTTGGTTTTCAATACTTCAGGCTTAAGCACATCTTGTGCATCAAAATTGGTATCAAATAATTTCGAAAATTATAAACAGAGAAAAGTTAGTTTCAATCTGCTGTAACAAAAATTGCAAAGAACATGAAAAATCAGTGATGTTTGTCAAAAAGTTTTGTAAGCCACTTACGTAACGTTGATGTATCTACCAACATTGAGAAGATGTTTATATAAAAATGTTTGCGGGTACCCATATTCGAATTTTTGAGAGAGAAAAAAATTGTAGGCGGTGTCATGGAGGCACACTTCCACAAGCCCCCGTATGAAAAATTTATCAAAGGTACATGTATATCAGGTATATTGAAACTGGCATCTAAAAATGAATATTTGTACTTTGAAAATTAGATTGTCACGTTTTATAAAATTCGTAAATTCTTGTGACCAAAATAAAGAGAAAAGGGGACTCGACTGTACATTTTATATCATTATGATATTTTCCTCTAACGATATATATTTTAATGCGAAGTAAAATGTCTCTCTCATAATATTTCCAGCTGCTATTTGAGAACGCAGGCCCTAGTACACTTATTGTGAGAGCAGATAAATGAAAAAAGTGTGGTTATGTTACTCTGTAGGTTATAAAACAAAATTAATTTATCATTTTTCATGTGTGAAATTTTGGTCATCTCATTTTAATGCATAATATTTATTTTATTATTAAGAACATTCTGTCGGGGATTGAATTACTCAAGCAATGAAAAGTTATCTTTTGCTGCCCATGCATGTAAAAAGTTTGATGTATTGTGTATCCCATTTGAATAAATCAAATAATTGAGAAAAATTCACGGTGGTTTCAGAATATCATGATTTTACAACGGGTAGGCCCTTTCTGCCAAACATTTTGCCACGTGCGAAAGCGAGTGATAACATATCGGCATAAAGGGCCTACCCATGGTAAAATCATTATATTTGAAGCCACCCTGAATTATTTCTATTCTAATACGACAGTTTCTACTACATTTTGAAACGCCGTAACATAGGTATTCAGACACAAAGACGCCATTACATAACACAAGTTATACTATGACGTCGTTAGAGTTTGTTGGAAACTTTACTATGACGTTGCCAAACAAGCCGCCTGACTTCTGTGACGTTGGAACCAATATATCAATTTTTTACCACGGATGTAGACTGAAAGCGTTTTAAACAGGTCATATTAGAATTAATCATATTCTTAGTTGGCCATTGACTGACTTTAGTTTCTTGTTGATTGTATATGTTGTCCTTATTCATACATTTTGGAAAAGAAGAATTAGTAAAGTCAAGAAATACCAAAGGGATATTCGAAGGAGAGAAAAATTGTATCAACTGACAAACTCTGGAAAACAACGAAGACAAGACCAAAACAATACATGCACTACAATTAAACATTAAAAACCTATGAACAACATGGACCCCATAAAAAACCGGGGGTAGACTGCAACACGAAAAAGAAATTTTTACCGCAATGCATTTATCTACTTTTATTTTATAATTTTCGGTAACATTTTTCTTTGGATTAGAACGTTCAGAAATGAGAGTTAATTTTCTATTTCACATCTTACAAAGGCAACAACATTTGCAACTTTTTATGTCATTATAATTTGTCAACTTTTTGGCTCACAAGGAACTACGTGAACAAAAATTGAGAACTAAGTATTTATCATTTCTATTTTATTTTTACTTTCATTTTCTGGTGAAAACAATGATTTAAATAGTACTACTATTTAAATCCTTGGTGAAAATAAATAGAATGACTTATCTCCCTTTGAATGTATTATATTATAATTTGATCGATGTATGTCAGTATGTGAAAAAACTGTTGCTGTTTTGTGGTATTTTTCCTTGTATTGAGAGGATATCTATAGGCTGCTCTTCAATCCTTCCAGATCAATTTATCCTAATAAAATGTGATTAAATTAAATTAAATTACTTCTACTAAGAAAAGAGTGAGCCATGCGTTTACACTAATATTTATATAATAATGTCATGAATGTTGTGTATAGCATTGACTATGCGGAAATAGTAGCCAAGATTGAAGACGTAGTGCACCACCCGAAGAGGAGTGTCATATTTGATTTCGATTGGCTGCTTGGTTTCAAATAGAAGATTTTTATGTGTATTTTTTCATAGGGCCCAATGATTGAATGTTAAAACTGTTCGGTTGTGGCGGCCATCGAACATAATTCTGAAAGAGAACCAACTAAGGACCATTGCCGTCGGGTCTGCAAAAGAAGAATAAGTTGATAATTCTATTTCTGGCCGTGCAAATGTTATTAAACTTGAAAGAGAAATGATTTCACAATAATTGTTTGAAAAACTGTAACCTCGTTGGTAATCGTACTGTATGTTTTATACACAAGAGTGTTAAGATAGATAAGGGTGAAGTCTAGGTTCCCTTAAAACGGTTTAACCCTCCCTCCATCCCCCACTGTTCAGTTTATGTACCTTCAGACTATCCTGACTTTCTTTTCTGTTGGTGTTTGTGTTTTCTGTTCTTTTATGTTATTCATTGCCCAGGATTTTGTCTGTTTTGTGGTTTTGATCGATTGGTATGTCATTTTTGACCTTTCTTCTCTGTACCTATATGAAGGTTGATTAGAGGTTTTATATGATTGTATTATTTTGCAGGTCCACCCTTGGTTAGTTTTACCTGGAGACACTGGGCAAAGTGGACTGGTCCATACAAAGGGCAAAAGCCGACTGGAGAAAGTATAGAACTGATTGGTTCTTGTGTAGCGGAAGTGACGTCAGACCTCAAACTGAAGTATATCCAAGTTTTCTTTGATCCTAGTGCAATGATGGCGAAGATGACTGGGATAAAATGTCCAATGTCTTCATAATTCAGTGTTACATTTTAAATTACTTTTATAGAAAGAACTACAAGAAAGATCTTCAGATGTTGAACTTTCTTCGTGAGAACTTTTTTATATATTGTACATTAACCCTCGATATTATATTTTGCGTTTAATCTTAGTTGCTTTTTATGGGAAAATACAATATGTGTATTTCTCTCACAGGCTTGTCAACATTTTATTTTATGTAATTGCCAGTACTAAGAAGATATATCTTGCTTTTTCAGGACGAGAATCAGTTCAAAAATACATCTTAATAGCCATTACTATCTTAACGAAACTATAGCGGAAAAAGACCAGTTCATACATGTCATAATGAGTATTTTTTTAATTGGAGATTTAGAAGATGTTGATAGCTTTTAAAAAAATCTGTTGACATCATACAGCAGATTGTGAAATCCATAACCCTGTAATTAAATTAATTAAGCAAGCCCTGTAATTATAACAAAATATTAATTTTGCGTTCTGAAACAAAATGTAATGTAGAATACTTATTTTTAATAACTAAATGCAACAACAATTTTGCAACAACAATAATAACAACAACAACAACAACACAGCAGCAGCAGCAGCAACAACAGCAACAATAAAAACCACAACAACTGCAGCAACAACAACCACAGCAGCAGCAATAGCAGCAACAACAGCAACAACAACAAATCCGATACTGGAATCAGAAGTGGACATGTATGATTTTGTTCTCTGCTGAAGGGCTATTAAAATAAAAGCTCGCCATTGTTTTCTCGCAAGTACAAATAAGGGCCTTTTCGGCTGACACATTTAACAAATCGTTGTATTTTATTAATTTATTGATATTATCCAATGTTTGTCAGAGAAAAGTAAGAGGAACATGCAGGGATTGTAAGTACATGGGATATAATACCCTTTAAGGTATCCGGACCATAAATGACCACGTGATTATTCAAAGGTTCCCGGATGTTCCATACAATGCAATTGAAATGCCCTCGGTAATTATCGGCAATCTTCGGTAATTACAATATAACTAACTTATTTTTTAAGACTCTCCATACAAGCAACTAAGTGTGTTTCAACTTGAGAAATATATATATACAAAATCCCAGCTTTAAATTATTTGGTTCAGCCATTCACGGTCAAAAAGAGAAACAATTTTCGATCATGATCTATTATGGTCCGGATACCTTAAGTCGAAGCAAATGGCTATATAATTATTGACCTAGATAACTTATGGCTTAAAACCTTACAAGGACTTACACAACAGAATTTATTTCTAACGAATTTTTGTATAGATTTACACATACCTTTTGCTATAGAATGCTTACTGCTGTCACGGCGAGAATAATTATACTCCACAAAATAAAGAATAATTAAAAAATGGATAAAGATTTCACACATAACATATTGCTTACAGAAAATAAAATCCGTATTTTCTTTTTAATGCACTAAAAATCTATGTCATCTTATACTGCAGTAATAGTTTAAAAACTCACTTGCACCTCACAACTTAAGAAATTTACATTCCTAAACACAGGTTATCTGTGCAATTTTGAATTTGACTAAATCAATTTCAATTTCAATCTAAACTAGAATTCTGTACTCTCTGAATCCACAGTTATCGCCGCACCCCCTGTAAGTAGTTGGAGCACTTACCAAAAAGATCTAAATGCTTAGACGTTACGCGCGATGTTGATACCTTTGAAGAAAAACAACGTGTTCTGCTATAAAACTGTGCAGAAGTTTAATCAAATATAGAAATGTATACTACTATATATATTTTCTTGTAAATCTTAGATAGAACGGCAAATTTTACTTCTTTTAATTTTAATAAACTGTTATTTATAAATATTAGGCGCATTTAAAGATCAATTTATGGCTAAATTTTTGCTGTCCCAGGTAACATTCATCAAATTTTTTAGCCACATTGCTGCCACAGTGGCAAATTTTTCTGACGTGACTTGTTGTGTGACGTTATGATGACGTCATAAACAGATAAGCCATTTTAAGTTCACAAAGCTTTCCTGTCCCATGCATCTTTTTGCGATTCAGTCATTCTTAATCTTGTGTGAAAAAAGACAAATTTCTGGCCGTCGGTTAAAAATCGCTTTATCTATCTAATGTTATTTTCAAGCAGATTAAAACTTCCAATGGACATATATTTTCAGTCAATCATTAAAAAATCATGACACTTTCATGTTGAGTGAATCAAATGTCACACTTGTGATTTTTTGAAAACACTGCGACAAATACCTTTTTATATGCATTCCTGAGTTAAATTTGGATAGTTAAAACACATTTTAAATCCAGTTATTAAATGTTATTTTCGTCTTCTTTATTTAAAAACAATACTTATAAACATAACATGAACAGTAAGAAAATTATATGCATCCCAAAAACGGTGACAAAAATGTCACAGACGCGATTTTCTTAAAATAACGCCAAATTCTGACGTCGTACAAATTTATTAAAATCCATTTGTTTTAATACATCGTAAGAAATAAAATACCAAAAATAGAATAAAAACAACAATAATACTTTTTATCTATTAGTTTTTCGAATACATGTGGTAATGGGACTCTCCTTTTCATTATTTTGTAGAAACCGTGTTTTTAGATCTATGAGTTATTTTTTTTAAGCTCGTTCTATTCGATGAATGCCCTTTTTCATCTACACCATTTTGTATATTAAATGAAAGGTTAACTAATTTAAAAAAAAAATATGAAAATGAAGTGCTTTTATCTAGTTTAGGTTTTATACATTCTTTATCTTAACCCAACACTACAGGGAGATAACTCTTAAAAATCACCAGAGCGTTTTAATCAAATTTAATAAGTAAAGAGACATTAAGCTTCTCTATGATCAAAATTGATGTTTGCCAAACTGCTATATATTCAACGAAATTATTCCCGCGAAGTTTGAAATTCTATTTACTAAAAAAAATCAACATTTATGTCAACAGGTCAAAGTAAATATTTCCTAAAAATTCTACGAAAATTAAACGAACCTTTTTTATTTTAGTCAAGGTGTTGGGTACCACCTTAATATGTAATTAATCTGCTTTAAACCATGTTAAAGGCTGTGTGATCGTTAGTGTAATTATACTGCTTTCTAAAATGCCGGTAGAAATTTGGAATAATTTGTTTGTTACTTTATTTACAAATTTTAAAAAAGGAGGGAGAGTGTGAGAATATGTTTTCTTTTTTTTTGTTTTATATTTCATATATTTTTTTTTTTTTGGAGGACTATTGTTCATGTACTTAATTTTGAAAAAAAAAAATAAAGGAGATAAAACTTCCTGAAATGGTTTTAAGTTATTCGGGATCGTCGACAATGAGGTATATTAAATTTTGTAAGATTTTGATATTTCACTTATTATTTAAACTGCAAATCTAAACTAGAGGCTCTAAAGAGCCTGTATCGCTCACCTGCATTGAACTTTTCATCTTGAGCAGGACTAAAGATTTGGCTGGTTTTTCTGTAGGGTTCTATGTTCAATTAAGTTCGGCTGTGGCAGCCTCATGGTTGACAGTCTAGGTCAATGGACACATTTCTAAAAGAGAACCCTCTAAGGACCATTGCTACCAAGTCTAGTTCTAATTGGTTGAGTGGTTTCAGACCAGAAGATTTTTGAGTGAATTTCCCATAGGGTTCTATGTTAAACTAAGTTTGGCTCTGTCGGCCATCTTGGTTCACAGTCCACGAAATCAGACAATTCTGAAATAGGACATCCTAAGGACCATTGCTGCAAAGTCTGGTCCCAATTGGTCAAGTGGTTTCATATAAGAAGATTTTTCAATGAATTTTCCCATGGGCCTTATGTTAAACTAAGTTCGGTTGTGGCAGCCATCTCGGTTGACAGTCCAGGTCATGGGACACAATTCTGAAAGAGGACCATATAAGGACCATTGCTGCAAAGTCTGGTTTCAATTGGTAAAGTGGCTTCAGATAAAAAGATTTTTCAATGAATTTAGGGTCCTATGTTTAACTAAGTTTAACTAAGTTCGGCTGTGGCTGCCATCTTTGTTAACAGTCCGGGTCATCAGACATCCGTCTAAAAGTGAACCTCCTAAGGACTACTACTGCCAAGTTTGGTTGCAACTGGCCTTGTAGTTTCATAGAAGAAGATTTTGGAAATTCATCCCCCTCCCCCCCCCCCCCTTTTTCTACTTTCAGTAACAGCAGCCATGTCTGTTGGAAGTCGAGGATGCCAGACATAAGTTTGGAAAGGGGCCACCCAAGGACCATTCCACCAAAGTTTGGTTCAAATTGGCTCAGGGGAGTTGACGAAAAAGTAAAATCCCCATAGGCTCAATGTTAAACCAGGTCCAGCCATGGCGGCCATGTTCGATGGCGTTCAGGGAAACCGAACACATATTTTAAAAGGGGCCACCCAAGGAAAATTACACCAAAGTTTGGTTCAAATTGGCCTAATGGTCTCAGAGAAGATAACGAAAATGTTAAAATTCCCATAGGGTCCAAGGTTAAACTATGTCCAACCATGGCAGCCATATTGGACAACGGCCCGGAAAACCGAACACTCTTTTTAAAGGGGACCATCCAAGGACCATTCCACTTAAGTTTGGTTTAAATAGGTTCAGTGGTTTCAGAGGAGTTGACGAAAAAGTAAAATTCCCATAGGCTCAATGTTAAACTAGGTCCAGCCATGGCGGCCATGTTGGATGGCGTTCGGGGAAACCGAACAAACATTTTACAAGGGGCCACCCAAGGACCATTGCACCAAAGTTTGGTTCAAATTGGCCTAATGGTCTCAGAGTAGATAATGAAAATGTTAAAATTCCCATAGGGTCCAAGGTTAAACTATGTCCGACCATGGCAGCCATATTGGACAGCGTCCCGGAAAACCGAACCCTATTTTTAAAGGGGACCATCCAAGGACCATTCCACTTAAGTTTGGTTTAAATAGGTTCAGTGGTTTCAGAGGAGTTGGCGAAAAAGTAAAATTCCCATAGGCTCAATGTTAAACTAAGTCCAGCCATGGCGGCCATGTTGGATGGCGTTCGGGGAAACCGAACATAAATTTTAAAAGGGGCCACCCAAGGACCATTGCACCAAAGTTTGGTTCAAATTGGCCTAATGGTCTCAGAGAAATTAACGAAAATGTTAAAATTCCCATAGGGTCCAAGGTTAAACTATGTCCGACCATGGCAGCCATATTGGACAGCGTCCCCGAAAACCGAACACTATTTTTAAAGGGGACCATCCAAGGACCATTCCACTTAAGTTTGGTTTAAATAGGCTCAGTGGTTTCAGAGGAGTTGACGAAAAAGTAAAATTCCCATAGGCTCAATGTTAAACTAAGTCCAGCCATGGCGGCCATGTTGGATGGCGTTCGGGGAAACCGAACACAAATTTTAAAAGGGGCCACCCAAGGACCATTCCACCAAAGTTTGGTTCAAATTGGCCTAATGGTCTCAGAGAAGATAACGAAAATGTTAAAATTCCCAAAGGGTCCAAGGTTAAACTATGTCCGACCACGGCAGCCATATTGGATGGCGCCCGGGAAAACCGAACACAATTTTTAAAGGGGACCATCCAAGGACCATTCCACTTAAGTTTGGTTTAAATTGGTTCAGTGGTTTCAGAGGAGTTGATAAAAATGTGAAAAGTTTACGACGACATACGACGACGACGACGACGACGACGACGACGGACGCAAAGTGATGAGAATAGCTCACATGGCCTTTTTAGGCCAGGTGAGCTAAAAAGTAGAACATATTTAACTTTCATCATTGAAAAACGTCGCTTGTGTCGGGCTACGTCATGTTACCGTAATGTGTATGTACATCGCGCGTAACGTCTTAAAGAGTAAGCAATTTATTATCTCCGCACTTCGAATGAAGTTAGGGGATATTTGTAAAACAGTTACGTGTACCTCCAGGGTACGTGAACAAACTGTTACGCGCACCTCTAGGAACGTAAACCATGTGTTACGTGTACGTCTAGGTTACGTTTGTTTGTTTGTTTGTTTAATTGGGGTTTAACGCCGTTTTCAGCACATTTGGCCATTTCGCGGCGGCCAGTTTTTATTGGTGGAGGAAGCCGGAGTACCCGGAGAGAACCACCGACCTTCGGTAGGAAAATTGGCAATCCTTGTCAATTAAGATCGGAGTCGAACACACCCCGCCACATGTGAGATTCGAACTCACAACCCCAGCGTTGACAGGCTAGTGATCATTAGTAGTCATGACGAACTACCTAGACCACTCGGCCACCGAGGCCCTCTAGGTTACGTCAACAAAGTGTAACGTGTACCTCTAGGTTACGTGTAACAAAATAAATTATGGCCCGAAAGGCCTTTCATATATCACATACTATATTTAGATGTACAATAAGGTATTAGAATTTTGCTTTTCAAAAATTGGGGCCCGTAGGGGGTCGAATTTCGAAAATCGGAAATTTAAGCTTGTGACTAACTCCTTATTCAATTTTCATTTTATGCTTTTGATTTCTATACAGTATTGTCACATACTGTATGTATCTGCGCAATAAGGTTTGAGAATTTTGATTTTCACTACTTGAGGCACACAGGGGTTGTATTCCGGAAATATTGAATTTAAGCTTGTGAATTAAACTCCTCTTTCATTTTTCATTTAGATTTAGCAAATTTATTTGTATATAATATTATTCTTTATTATCTGTAGATGTACAAAAACGTCTTTAAATTTGAAAATCGATTAAGGTTCCAATTTTGGAACTGAAAATGGTGAAATTGCTAATTTTTCACTGTGAATTGTTTTTTTCACTTGTGCAGTGCGGGGATGGGCATCGTTTATGATGACACCAATTTCTAGTTTATTTTATTTATTCAAACAGATATACAATTAATTTGATTTCCATTTTTATATATTTTTTTTTATTTCTATTGACTAGGGAAAGAAATAGGACGAAATGAACTGAATGACCCCCCACCCCCCCCCCCCCCCCCCCCCCGGCCCCGCCAACAATGCGTATCGCCAGCTCACTTGCTACCTTGTGCTAATATTTAGGTAATATCGGATATTTAAAAGAAAAGATTTTTTGAAACTGCGAAATTTTTGACAAGGTAAAGGTATCGTGTATAATTGTACTTAATTCTGTCATTTGATATATTTTCTTGATAGTTTTGGACAGTCTGTCTTTTAGTTGGTTTAGTTTTGATAAAATGGGAAATTGAAATACCACATTCGACATGATTATATCTTGGAAAAGTATGAAGATGGCAAAAAATAATTACTTTGAAAATTGTTTTATAAATGATTTCACCACTCTAAACGACGTCATGGATAAACGAACAGAGCAATAGGATCGATTTCGAAATTGACATTTGAAATGAACAATATACTCAACATTCAAACGATACACACTCAGGTAACATTTTAAATAGGAAATCAATTTTCTCCTATTATAGGCATACATTTACCTTTAAATGGCCTCAATGATAACATTGTGTGTTTATTACGGAATAATCCGTTCTCCAATTAAATCCACGTCTCATTTTACATATACATGATATATGTATATAACATGACGTACAGTACATCCTGTTTTGTGGATAGTGTATTAGTATATATTGTAAATGAGGTAAGTACAATATAAAGATGATATATGTACATTGTAGCTGCTCTGTGAGTCTTTTCACCAAAAAATGTTTATAAAATTGACCGATTATTTACATATGCATTCTAATGAAATGACCAAATTTTTCAACTTATGTCTGGTAAACATTTAACTGATATGGATAAAACCAGAAGTGTACCAAATGAAATTAAATGGTAATTCGTATATTAACACTGTTAGTAACTATTCGACCGCACCAGTGGCAGTCAATGAACAGCATTTCTGTATTGACTATTCTAAAGTCCAGAAAACTTTAGCGACTAGTCACTGTGGAATTCTCATTCTATGAATTGAAAAAATGTTCGGAAAACCAGCACCCCCCCCCCCTTTCCCCTCGTTCCTAGAGTTGATCAGCAGGTTAATTTTCGTCAGACCTATAATGTATGTGTAACGTGACGGGTCACGTTTGTTTGTACACCTTTATACACATGATTTATAGTTTAATTAATACATACATATATACAATACTATAATACTATCTAACATTGTGTGAACTGACAGCTTCGCTAGCCAAGTGTTATGATCCCCTCCCCCTTCCCACTACTGTATTAAGCAACATTAAGCGACATACAGTAGTTGAAAGGGGAGTCATAACACTTGGCTAGTGAAGCTGTCAGTTCACACATGCAATTTCAAAAATATACCTTGTTCACTACAAAAAATTGCAAAATAAAACTTAACCTGTCAATGGCATGCAACAACAAAAAACATGATCTGTAATTAACAAAATGCGAGATTGTATAACAACTGTACCTACAAAATACATATGCAACTAAAAGATGGCAATAATTTACAGAATTTTGGAAATTAAAACGTTTTCTTTATCAATTACCTTAAAGTTTGTGTTTTAACGAATTATGCACCTAGGAAAGTGTGACCCTGTGCTAGACACTCAGCAAGATAGCGTAAATACGACCCTTTATTTCGGCACACCCATACTATCAATTTATTGTATTTATTGGGAGTAACACCCCCTCCCCCCACGGGATTATACTGTCACTGACCAACTGAGCTAAAGGAGTACTCCACTTGCGCAGCTAATGGAGGGTGGTTTTAAACCTATTACGGTTCTATAACTTCTGTATAAATCAAGGGAAGCCCCGTTACACCAGTAACGAGATACTGTCGGAAGTTAACTTATTGTGGAAATGGCTATAAATGAAAAAGGTCAAAAATTATGTCATAATACACACTCATTAAATAATTGTGTGCATGTGCTTAGTGTTTGCCGAATTTGATCGGTTCCGCGAAATATGCATAATATATTGATCGTATTCGTCCCGACGTTATCGACAGACTTGGTTTTGGTCAATTAAATATATTAAATTTTTAACTTTAGTTCAAATACGATATCATTTTAACATATGTTCAAATACAATATCTTTTTAACTTTTGTTCAGGGTTTAATATAATTTACGTTGATAATAGCATGCTGAAATATTTTTATTCGGTTATACAATATAAACACAAGTAACTGTTACAATTTGATAGTTTACTTTTGTACATGTTTAAAAAAAACAAACATTTGTAGTTTTCATTCTGTGGTTTAAATGCTTCTTTGACTTGTAAGTTAAATTTCATTGTTACATTGTTAAATTGAAATTTGAAAACAAGTTGTAAACGCCCGGTATATGTTTCAAATCACGTATATAATTAAATAACAAGAAAAATAAATGGAAATGGTGAGCTGTCAAAAGGAACACCTTTTTTATTTTTATTTTTCACATGCTCGTGATCAAGACCATATTGGTCGAAACGTTGTGTATTTTTAACTTTTTAGTTTGTTGTTGTTTTGTTTTACGATTTTATATTTGGTTTTGTTCGACTTGTGTATTTCATACATTTTAGTCGTTTTATGCCCCTTTTGACAGCTCACCATTTCCATTTATTTTTCTTGTTATCTATATAATTAAACATGGTTTATTATGTTGAAATATTTCAATTATTTGAAATTGAACTTTACTGATTGCAGCCTATATCTATCTCTGAAAAGATTTCACTGTCTATTTATCATTATATATAAACAAACATTAAAAGGGATAACAGGAAAGGTCAACAATGATAACGCAATCAATTAATGGCATAAACATGTTACACATTATACAATTACCAGTCCTGACGTCTGATGACATCTATATGACAAGACGTTTTTACTATTTAATTTTAACTTCAAGATATCTAATAAACTTTATATGATATCTCATATAATTTTCTTTATAAGATATCTTATAAAATATATGAGATATCTTTTAAAGTATATAAGATAGCTTATATAAAAAAATATTTATAAGATATCTTATATACTTTATGAGATATATTATATACTTTATTAGATATCTTATAAACTTTAGATTATATAAGATATCTTATATATTATATGAGATAACATATATATTATATGAGATATCTTGATATTTATCTTTAATATTATGTCAGTTTGTTTAGAATATTTGTATTTTTAGAATTATTTCATGATAAAGGTCTGGGGCTTAACTCAACTTTCAATTATCATCCTGGAACCTTTAAAAACAATCTTCCAGATTATAAAAAGGATTAACTCCCGAAATGTGGCTGTACTATATGGTTCAATTTCAATTTCAACCTTAAGCCTCTAGCCTTTGTTAGTCTTGTGTGTTTTTTTAATTTTTGTTTCATTTGTATGTTTCGGAGTTAAGTGTGCCGTCGATTTTGCTGAACTAGTATACATTATTGTTTAGGGATCAGCTGAAGCCCGCCTTCGGGTGCGGGATTTCTCGCTGCGTTGAAGACCCATTATTAGCCTTGAGCTGTGTTATGCTCTTTGGTCGGGTTGTTGTCTCTTTGACACATTCCCGGTTTACATTCTCTATTCTTTTCTTAATTATGTTCCAAAAATCTAAAATTCACCAATTCTTCAAAACAAAAATGTTTTACAATATAAAGAATAATAACTGTCTAATTCACAGCAAACTTGTTCAGCAATGTTAAAATACGCCCCCCGGTCCTCCCGATCGCCTAGTCACCAGTCGCCCGGTGGTCGTCCCGATCGCCTAGTCACCAGCCGCGTCGCTCATTGCCACAAGTTTTCCGTTGAAAAAAACGGTGAAAAATGCATTACTAATAACAGAAAATAACAAATGCACAGAAAAAATACAATCGCTATAATAAATGCATTATAACATATAAATTTAAAAAATAACTTAAATTATGTTTTCAAACAAAACCCCTAAATTTTGACTCGGTTCATCTTTGTAATTCTCAGACTGAATTTCTGAATTTGAAAATTTCAACTTCATCGGATTTTGCAGAATACGCACAATTTTATTTAAAGGTTTGAAAATTCGAAATTGTACACCCCACGCAACGAAGTTGCGGAGGGTATAACGTTTTTGATCCGTCCATCAGTCATATTCTTGTTAGCACAACTCCTCTAAAACAAGACAACTGAATTTCATGAAACGTTGTAGATAATAAGGACATACTATGTAAATGTGCACAAGTACACTGAACCGCAAAAGAAACGTCGCACAAAATGACATGTTCACACACATTTATTTCAAAGTGACATTTATATATTTTAAATTAATATTTACAAAATTTAATGAATGATTTACAGTCTTTTGGTTACAATGTTCACAAAAACGTCACAATTGTCGCAACGTCACATGTTTTCAATGCTGTGCTCCCACGTCCGTTAATAACGTGTATGTCCTCCACCGGCACCAATTACTGCGGCACATCTTCGGTACATGGAGTTGATGAGCCGATTAATAAACGCCATCGGAATACGTGCCCAGATAGGGTTTAAATCTGGACTCAAAGCCGGCCAATCCATAACATTAATGTTATTCTGCTGTAGGAAGTCTCTTGTGGCTCTTGCGGTATGCGCACATGCATTGTCCTGTTGGAAAGTCTTATTTTGATGACGTGCGAAATGGGGCTGAACATGGGGTGTCAAGACTTGGTCGATGTAACGGGCAGCTGTTACGCCATTTCCTCTGCCTGGGCCAAGGTTCTGAAAGATGACTGGACCAAGTTTAACGTTAAGGCCGATTCCACCCCATACCATGATGCTAAGTCCTCCCCACGCGTCTGTTTCCAGAATGCAGCTGTCTTCGTAACGTTCCCCGCGTCTTCTCCACACTCTGGTTCTGCCATCGGCTGTTGAAATGCAGTAACGGCTTTCGTCAGAGAAGATGATGTTACGCCATTGTCGATTTCGCCAATTCTGTCGCTGAGTGGCCCACTGAAGACGAGCTTGACGGTGTCGAGGAGTAAGAATAGGTCCTCTTGCTGGACGGCGACATCTCATGTTTCTAGCAGCTAATCGCCGACGAACCGTATCATCACTTATGGGTCGTCCATGTGTTCCAACAGTGTTTCTGGCAGTTTCGGCAGCTGGGGTGAACCGATTCATCAAATCGTGACGAACAATGCCTCTATTCTGTCTAGGGGTAGTGACTTGGGGTCTACCACTCCGTGGACGGTCATTTGTGCTGTTTGTTGCATTGTACCGTGTCCGTAGACGTTCAATTGTTCGAACAGTACAGTTGAAGTCGTTGGCAATAACTCTGGCAGATTGCCCAGCATCCAATCGACCAATGGCCTGTTCTCTCTGTTGTGGAGTCAGACGTGGCATAGCTTCTGTGTCAACACTGATACTAACACTCTTTAATTTTCTCCGGCCTTTTATACACATAAAGGAGCATGAATTTCACGAACATTTAAGATTTAAGAAAAATTACCGCCAAGTGTGTCCCACGAGCGGTTTTAGGTACGGTCGCTCTACGATATCAACTGAAAATTATTCAACCGAAAATTTAATTCACAGGTAATTTAATCTTACCTGGTGATGTAATCGTAATACTGATTATATAAAAATCATTAATTAATATTTATTTTGAATTTTGCTAACATTTTTGAAAAAGCGACGTTTCTTTTGCGGTTCAGTATATTTTTTA
This sequence comes from Mytilisepta virgata, assembly GCA_028015205.1. Classification (NCBI taxonomy): domain Eukaryota; kingdom Metazoa; phylum Mollusca; class Bivalvia; order Mytilida; family Mytilidae; genus Mytilisepta; species Mytilisepta virgata. The sequence continues at coordinate 6,131,659 of CM051513.1, forward strand.
TCAGTTGACTTTTGTAGGGGTTTAATATGAGTCTTTTGAACTTAGGAATCTGGTGAGATTTTGTTTGCCCACTGATATTGTGGGGGCGTGGGGTATGCGAGACTGCTCAAAAAGTTTTTTTTAAATTTTTTTTAAATACGGAACTGAGATCTCCCTATAAGACAATCTACTATGGGCAATGAGAGTGTGTTAAAATTTGAAAGATTGAAGCGGTTCTTAAAATATCATCCGAAATCCAATGTGTGACATACGGACGAACGGACAACAAAATTGAAACCACTTACCAGATGAGAGAACTGAAACTCAAAGAAAACATATAGAATATAAATAGCTCTGTTGAAACCTGTCGGTCGTTTGAAGACAAATAGTTGTATAAAAGATCATATGCCAAAAATAAAACATTATTTTATGATTTGTTTTTTTTTTTTCATGAAATTTTCAAAAGAAAAAATGCAACTTTGTCACTTGTCACGATATAGATCTTCCTTTACTAGTATTATTAATATTATTCCACATCATGAAGATGATACCCTAACTGCATGGAATATTATTTTCGATGGTTTAAATATTACATAATTTGTTCCCGACAAAATAAATAGTATAAAATATTTATTCCACCAGGGACATTCTTTATAACATTGTGGTAATAGCTCCTGGTGGAACTTCTGCAACGCGTATGATCATTTTTTTCTTTAAAATATGCCATTGTTTGATTCCATGTGATTATTCAAATTCAAACTTTTATTGTCTTGAAATCATAAATGATTTGTGACATAACCAAATAAAAACAAAATTACAAGTATGAACAAATATTGGCATGAGTCCCCTGCACTCAGTTCTAGCACATGTTTAATGAAGGAACCTACGTGTAACTGTTCTACTTGCAGAGGTGTTGATGGGCTAAGCATAAATTGTAACTCCTCACTTCGAGTAGATCATTAATACTGGGAGAACAATCTTTAAATATTACTGGAAAAAAGTGTCACGTAATTTAGAGTATTTATTACAATCAATAAGAAAATGTTTTTCATCCTCAATATTATTACAATACGAACTTCATCTATTTTCCCCTGGGAATTTTAAATATCTTCCATTTTTTTATACCCTCGCCTGATTTACTTCCCCCTCAAGTACAAGGACCAACTTGCAGCTATGTATTGCATACAAATAAAACGGTTACTCCCTTGTAAATGGATGTGTCAAAAGCTCATAAAGCTCGACAAGATGAAGAAAGCCCCAAATTAAGACATAGGCGTAATGGTACTTTCATTGTTGTGCAGACAGGCTATTTCCCTCTCACCCTGCAGAGTTCTGTAGAAAACTGTATTGACGTCACAAACGTTAATTGAGAATAACTAGATGTTATCAACGACGTCGCAATATTATCAAGATTTGACGTAGGTTGAAAACCTCCGGAAAATAGACAAATCTGGTTCTCCGTATATTCAATATACAAGATACGAGATACAAAAGTTTTATTGCAATATAGATATTGTATACTAATTTCCTCGGCTGAAATACTGATTGTGTATATTTTTACATATATCATTATATAATTATAAAGGTTGCTAAAGATATTATTTTATATTTATCTAACACTACGTACATGTAATTTAAGTAGATATAATATGATTCGACAACATCTGCCTACTTGTAAATAAAATCCTTACAAAACGGAAACTCTTTCCGGTTATAATATCTATGTTCTTCATAGGAGAAGAAAACTGCTTTACAATCATTTAGTTCGGAAATATAATACTCCATCTTTTTAAAAGTAAGAACACGAGACACTTTTTCAATATTTGTGATAAATGTTAAGTAAGCTTAGCATGCTTGTTTTATTGTTAAAATGAAGTTTCATCTTTCATCCGTCACGTCCTTATACGCCTGTGTACAAGTCAAGAGATCAACCATTATGTAATGTAATGTAATCATATTTACAGACAAGCAAAAACACATTTTAACAACAAAACATGTAAAAACTCAATTATAGAGGGACATATATAGGGAGATATTAACACAGGCGAACAGAAAATAAAAATGTCATTAATACTAGTACTACAAGCCATTTATCACGATGGATAAAACGTAGGATCGAACTTCCATCATAAAAGGACTGGTCGGCTCGGAGTCAGTATAATGTGTCCGATGGGGGCTATGTCTTCCTGTGGACAGTTAGTCGTGAGCTAGCACGTTAAAAATCCAGTCTAGTATAAAGCAAGGATCATATTCATTATCATATCAACATGTTCTCGTCCTGATATGCATCTGGTTGCCACTGGACCTTAAACAATATTATTTCATATCAGAGGAAATTTATTTGTTTTTATTGGTCAAAACATGGTCATGTGGTATTTATTAATCTGCGTTAAAATGTCAAGCAGTCATTATCATGATAATGCCCGTGGGCATTACAACACGGTAATGCCTGGTTGCAATTTAGAGTTACGTTCCCTTTTTAAAACGCAAACGTGATGCAGCAGTTGTTAATTAAATTCTAGACATTTCTAGATGAAATTTTGGTTTCAATGAAATAGAAACAATACTTGCATAAATAGTATTGTTGTAATATTATATATAACAGGGAGCATTTTTTATGTAGTTAGTAGGTAAGCATATTTCGAATAATAAATTATAGTCAGTAATGCGGGAAGTAGAAAAAAGAATATATATGGGGAACTTCCATAAATGTACAATATACCAGCATAGCACCAAAAGTAATGACAGAAACATAAACACACATCCAGGGGTCATCATGAGGTATTCAACATACATGTACATGTAAGGAACCCACACCCAGCAGATTTATAGTCTTCAATGAAATAAACACAATAGTTGCTTATATAGAGGGCATTATCATGATAAATTGACTGCCCTCGGGACAGATATTGCCTTCAACATTGATAATGTCCTCGCCTGCGGCTCGGGCATTATCAATGTTTCAGGGAATATCAGTCCCTTGGGCAGTCACTATATCATGATAATGCCCTCTATATAAGCCACTATTGTATAAATTCATCCATCCAGCACAAAGCACGTGAAAAAAATTGCAAACACATATAACGAAAATAACTCTGTATCACCATGATAATATACAATCAATTACCACGACAGCACAGCAAACTCAATGAAACTGTTTATAAATTATTCTACATGACTGAAAATCTTGCATCATAAATCTAAAAGCATAGTTCATGCAAGTATAAAATCCCAAACCATCAATCTTGTAAACCGGATATTCCAACGGCCGTAGCGATGTGCGGCGATCGGACAACCGCACATCGCCAAAACTAATAACGGGATTTTTCGGATAAATAAAAATCCGGTTTTTGTCGAGCCTGCGACTTTAGTCGCAGAAAGCTCGACATAGGGATGGTGATCCGGCGGCGGCGGCGGCGGCGTTAACTCAGTTCTTAAAAGCTTTATATTTTAGAAGGTAGAAGACCTGGATGCTTTATACTTTGTATATAGATGCCTTATGTTACGAACTTTCCGTCTGTCATATGTACATTGTCCTTGACCTCATTTTCATGGTTCAGTGACTAATTGAAAAAAAATTTAAGATTTGTTGTAATGTTAATTTCTCTCTTATTATGAGTAATAGGATAACTATATTTGGTATGTGCGTACCTTACAAGGTCCTCATCCCCGTCAGACAGTTTTCAATCGACCTCGACCCAATTTCAAGGATCAGTGAAGAAGGTTAAGTTTTGGTGGTCAAGTCCATATCTCAGATACTATAAGCAATAGGTGTAGTATATTTGGTGTATGGAAGGATTGTAAGGTGTACATGTCCAACTGGCAGGTGTCATCTGACCTTGACCTCATTTTCATGGTTCAGTGGTTGTAGTTAAGTTTTTGTGTTTTAGCCTGTTTTTCGAATACTGTATGCAATAGGTCTACTATATTTGGTGTATGGAAGGATTGTAAGGTGTACATGTCCAACTGGCAGGTGTCATCTGACCTTGACCTCATTTTCATGGTTCAGTGGTTATAGTTAAGTTTTTGTGATTTGGCCTGTTTTTTCGAATACTATATGCAATAGGTCTACTATATTTGGTGTATGGAAGGATTGTAAGGTGTACATGTCCAATTGGCCGGTGTCATCTGACCTTGACCTCATTTTCATGGTTCAGTGTTGTGTTTTGGCCTGTTTTTCCAATACTGTATGCAATAGGTCTACTATATTTGGTGTATGGAAGGATTGTAGGGTGTACATGTCCAACTGGCAGGTGTCATCTGACCTTGACCTCATTTTCATGGTTCAGTGTTGTGTTTTGGCCTGTTTTTCCAATACTGTATGCAATAGGTCTACTATATTTGGTGTATGGAAGGATTGTAAGGTGTACATGTCCAACTGGCCAGTGTCATCTGACCTCGACCTCATTTTCATGGTTCAGTGGTGTTAGTTAAGTTTTTGTGATTTGGCCTGTTTTTCGAATACTATATGCAATAGGTCTACTATATTTGGTGTATGGAAGGATTGTAAGGTGTACATGTCCAATTGGCCGGTGTCATCTGACCTTGACCTCATTTTCATGGTTCAGTGGTGTGTTTTGGCCTGTTTTTCGAACACTGTATGCAATAGGTCTACTATATTTGGAGTACGGAAGGATTGTAAGGTGTACATGTCCAACTGGCAGGTGTCATCTGACCTTGACCTCATTTTCATGGTTCAGTGGTTATAGTTAAGTTTTTGTGTTTTGGCCTGTTTTTCGTATACTGTATGCAATAGGTCTACTATATTTTGTGTATGGAAGGATTGTAAGGTGTACATGTCCAACTGGCAGGTGTCATCTGACCTTGACCTTATTTTCATGGTTCAGTGGTTATAGTTCAGTTTTTTGTGTTTTGGCCTGTTTTTTCGAATACTGTATGCAATATGTCTGACAGCATTTACTTTCATTAGAAATACACGACAGGCGAGACATTTTTGTGTGTCAACTCTTGTTCTGTGAATGGTTCAGCTTCTTGTTTTGAGTGATATTCTAATGTTAACTTTATTCGAACGCAAACTATATACATATTTTATTTTCAGACTACCTCAAAAACATGAAAAAAACCGAATGCTTTTTCGTGTGCTGTTTGGTGACTTTTGCCTTAATGATTGGATGGCAAGCAGGAAGACACTTTGATCAGGTGCCTACTTATCGCACCATGTCAGGTCAAGATCATTCTAGAGGTGTGCTTGTTTCAATTTTTGCAAACAATTCGAAATCAGTAGCTACTATACCTCAACCCACTCCTCCAAAGTTCAAAACTGGAGTTCATGTTTATCGTCACGATTTGACAAAATGGAATGCTGATGACAGAATTTGCGATAATCTCCCGCCAAATTTACAGAAATCCACGCTTCACACTACACATGGTGATACGCCAATTTACGTTCACAGCCCAAGTGTTGATGTTCACGTGAGCGGTAGTTTGGTGAGGTCAAGGACATGGGAGCCACACTTGCTAAGTCTCATGGCGAGACTTCTAAGTCAAGACAAAGAATTACAATTTATGGATCTTGGTGCTAACTTAGGCGTCTTCTCATTAGCTATGGCTAAATTTGGAAGAAAGGTTGTTTCCGTTGAACCTCTTTCTATAAATTTACATAGATTCTGTTCATCTATCAAAGCCGGCCATTTTGAAAACCAAATAACGGTTATTTACAACGCACTTTCCAATAAACGAGAAAATGTTTCTCTGGGTATCGACCGAGGAAATATAGGAGGAACCTTTGTTATGAACAACAAGAATATGAACAAGGTTAGAGGATCAACTGTTGGTGGAAAGTACAAAGATATCGTTATGACGGCAAAACTAGACGATATATTAAAATTACCAGGATTTGACTTCAAAAAGGTTATAATGAAAATGGATGTTGAAGGCTACGAAAATTTTGTATTGAACGGAGGTCAGGAATTTTTCAACCAGGTTGATGTAAAAGCAGTTCTAATGGAATGGTTGTGGCAACGCAGTGGCACATCAGCTAAAGAAATTATGGCATTTTATGCCAAACGAGGTTACAAACCGTTCACACCTGCCAATGCGCCACTCAACACCGCACAGTTTAATGCCTGGCCCGTTGACGTTATATGGAAAAAGTCATAAAGGTTCGTAGCATAATCTTACACAAAAATTTCTAACTTTAATAAACAGAATGAACCCCTATAGTTGGTTAAAAAAACACATACAGATGAGGTGCACGAGTGACAAACAATAATTAGGTGGACTACACACGAGCCAAAACATTTAGTTATCTGAACATTTTTTATCCAAAAGATTAGCATTATTATGGAATGCTTGAAACTTAGTAGTGTAACAGTCGAACATGGTGTGTCTCCTGAAATTGTCAACATCACCAATGGGGATCCTAACTCTGAACATTTGAACTCAGTAGTCCACCGCTCTACAAAATGAGCTAAAGGGATACTGCACTAGTGCAGAAGATGATTGCCATGTAAAATTATGTCTGGTGGTCCCGAGCTGCGACCAAGATGCGCGCCACAGCCGAAATTTGATTAACATAGTACCCTAAAGGAAATTCGCATAAAAATTTTCTTGTCTGAAACTGCTTGCTGAATCAGAACTAAACTGTGGTGGAATGGTCATTAAATAAGTGCTATAGTTTACATTGTCATAGCCACATACTTATGTGTACACCTGTGTGACCTGGGCTATATGTAATAGACAATGCATTATCAGGTGAGCGATACAGACTTCTGGGAGCCTCTGGTTTCAAACTCTGTGCATTTCATTCATACATGAGCGGTATTATTAAGGACATAACATGTATGATACAGGTCAACATTATTTGCACAATTCATAAAAAAAAAGAAAATCATGGGGGTGACATCAGATGCTCCGTAAACGGATCATGTTTCTAAGTTGATAAAATCCGATGGAATGTCCGATGAATATAAACTCCTCATCGATCAATCAAACCGTGATGATGAAAAAAAAATCTGGCCTTACTACAAGAAAGACCTATCTGGATGTAAACTTGAAACCTGAATTAGTATCACTAGTCCATGTAGTCAGCAATCTACCTTAAGTTATTCAGATAAAGAAACAGCCTACATTCAGCCCATAAGAATAAAGGGAGACAATTTTATTATTTTATTATGTCCCTTGAGTAACTGAGCTAAGGGAGATAACTGTTAGTGGTTCTCATTCGTAACAGAACATAAATCACCACTTTTCAATCTTGGTATTTATTTCATTATATTAGCGTTTCGGAAATGTTTTGTGTACATAGTTTTGCCGTCGCTTTAATTAAATTACTCGTTTAAAAACCTGGTATATTACCTGCCACACGATAAAGTTCATATCTCACACCATTTTACAGTTTTCTACATAAAATTAAATTTTAGAATTCAATTTCACTTTGTTTGCAGATGCATTGCTCAACCGGAAATAGTAAGAGGGTACCAGTCAAAGGATTGTGCAGAGAACCATGAATGGAAACACGGCTGGGTGATTGAGTAGATCCAGAGAAAGACACTGAGAGCTGGATTGCATCTGGGTTCCTAACTCAATTACTTTACAGGGACTACCAATGGACAGAGGAGAAATGCTCTTCTTTGTGTTTTACATACATTAGTTACTGAGGTGGAGGCTATGATCTATATTGAAAGTGATTTACATGCTCTGAGGTGGAGGCTATGAACTATATTGATTGTGATTTACATGCTCTGAGGTGGAGGCTCATTACCTAGACCAACCATATTTGTTCTATAGATAATTCTTAGGGACTCCTGCCAGTCTGATACCTTTCAGCTGACGTTGACCTGAATTCCTCGCTTGAGCAACCTACGTTATATTATGGAAATGAAGTCCATTTCTCTGCTTACAATGTATACCTACCATATTTGGTGTATTGATGGTTACATGTCCGTCTGGGACCTTGAACTCAACGTTCAGTGATTTGTGTCACAATTTCATGATTAAGTCCGTGTCTCCGTAGCTGTAATATCTGTACCCACCATTTATCACGTGGTCTGTAAACTTTTACTTGTTTGCAAATACATGTAAGTTTGACACCTTTCAAATGATCTTGACTTTATTGTCACGCTTGAATGACTCTCGTCACATATTTAAAATTAAATTCCATTTTTTGACTGGCGATATAGATACTTCTTGGTGTGTATTTAGCAAGCTGAGACATGTCATTTGATTTTGAACAAAGTTTTAGGCTTGAATGTCTTGCACCAGATTTTTGGACAACCTTTTCTTTTAATGTATTCACTCTGAGTTACCGGGTATCGGATAATCTGGTTTTTTCGTGTCCTTGTGCCTATTCAACCGAGACATGTTTGTGTCCACTCTTGTTTGACACTTGTGTTAAAATTATCAGTTGAATTTTTAATGCTATAAGTAGTGTTTCAACTCCACTAGGCAAAGTTGGCCCTTTATATGTACCTACATGTAATAAATGGCTTTTGTATAAACTATTTATACCAATTTAAATTGTATTCCTGAAAATTTATTGGTATTAATTTGTTTAGAAAAGCAAAGCCCATATTTTATCAAAATCCTGTATACAGCAGAGTTTAAAATGATACAAAAGGTCTGGCATTGACCTGGATTTAAATATAAGCATGCTTCAATGAAATTACATTTTAATTATCATGTGGATTGCTAGATTACCAATACATCAAAAACATTGTTATTTACTGCATAAAAATCTCAAAATCATTTAATTTGGCTTGGAACATTCACTTTTAAGCTCACCTGGCCAAATGGGTCTTCAATTGGTGTCCTTTAATTGTGTGTCGTGAATGTTCCTTTAAAAAATCTCTGAAATCACAAATATAGTTGATCTTAAACATGATTTGAAACATTTTAGGAAAGAGTGTCGATCTGCATCATGTTAATCGGATTCCTAATATCATCCTGGGCATGCATGTAACTAAGATGGTGGAAGTGGTAAACACTTGTGTATGATTTATCAGATTTTGAAATCAGTTTGTGTTTTATTTTATTCTTTACCTCATTCCATATATTTTTTTTCTCTGGGTTTTAAATCATTTGTGTGAATTAACCGTGCAAAATTCATGATTATCTCCCTTTGTTTTAAATACTGATTTTATCAACTGGAATGGAAAAAGCACTTATAATTAATTTAATGCTTTTGCTAATGTTATTGCAAACAGGAGAGTTGATATGAATGATTAATGAATGTAAAAATAGTTTGATAATGGATTTACATTTTTTTTTCATAAAACATGACTAAAAAAGTTGTTTCCAACTAGTACAGTGTAGTACAAAATGTATGTAAATTTTTAATGTAATGTTGTATATAGCTAATAACAGTGCATTGACTTGACATCAAATCTATGTCTACGGATGAGGCTTAGAATCGATTGAAAATGCGAGCGTTTCCCGAGCATTTTCCCCGATTTGTACCGAATTCGTATATATAGAATTTTATGACAAGTCGGTGCACGGTTATTGTCTCTATACTGCAATCTTTGGTGACATTATTGATATTACTATAGTAACCACTACTAGCTCAGTAAACATGAACAAAACAGACGTAAAGCTAGGTTCATCTTTTATTCGACATATTACAATGTCAAATGAATGTAGTGGAAAAAATAAATGCCCTACAATAGAAAACACTAAATAAATTGAAAGAATGATAAATCTACCATTCTTTAACAATAAAACTATTCTAATTTTACTCTCTTTCAAAAAGATTACTCTAATTTTCATTAAGTCAAGGGTGAACTTCATTAAATTAAAACATAAAATAGGAGTTGAAGCTATATGTTAAGCATTGATTAGCAGTTGACCATTGAATGCTACTTATCTTAACAAATTATGTTTAAAATTTTAACAAGACATATTGAGCACATGTTAGTCGACACGTTTCATTTTACCCGAAAATTGCTAATTTTGTGATTTTTCGTGCCTATTTGATTGTTTTATGGACAAGGCGACATAACTCCAGAACAACACCGGACTTTCATAAGGTAACAGTAGAGGAGTCTAAGGTAATCCCAGTCTAGTGAGTCTTGTACCAGTCTTTTTAGCAACTTTCAGCTTTGATCACAGATACAAAGAACTTGGCAATATTTTGTAACCATTTTTCACCATTTTAGTAACGATGAATTTAGTTTTTTAGTATAATTATGAATTTACACTGTAAACAATAAAAAAAATGTTTTCATGTACTTATGAATACAGTTTCATTTTTTTAAGTGGAAAGGCTGTCTAATAACATAAGAAATACAAATATCTTATACCATACTATACTGTTTGCAGGTGGGAAATAAGATATGTAAAATAATTACACTATACACAATATAAAAATTCACCAATTATTACAAAGCCGGGGAAATAACACAAAATGGTGAAATTCATATTACAGTGATTTTTATTTCTAATATTGGAAAACTATTAATATTCTTCAGTATCATAAATATAAAACTATGACGTAAAACTTCGATAAACAAAACGCATCAGTTTCAATGCGTAAACCTGTAAAACATTACGCTACAAGCGAAAAAATAAGCAACACACCGTTGAACAGATTCTTGTCTCATATGATATGCACGGGGTATAAAAGCTATTATTATAAGACTATAAATAACTAAGATTTTGATTGGTTCAATCGGTACTTTATGGACATTGGTAAAATGTGATGATCACCACGCAAAACGTCACGCGAGGGTATCATCACATGTGGTCGCTTCAACGTGTACCAGCCAGTTTATCAAGATTCTACGCCGAGGCTCGGACCGAGAACGGTGAACTATACAAAAAGTCAAGTCTACGTTCCCTTAGATACGGGATTAACCGACATTTAGCCAATGTGCAGGCGGGCAAAGACATTGTGCATGATAAGGAATTCTCGGAAGCAAACAAAGTGTTCGTAGCCGCATCTAAAGACTTGAAACGTCAAGGAAAGGGATGCGTCACTCACTACCATCCGTTGGAAATTTCAGATCTCCAAATACTTTATGAATACTTTGAAGATTCTAATTTAAGTAATGTGAAACTACAAGAGAAAGTGTTTGTGGATTTAATGGTTTATTTTGGACGCCGCGGTCAAGCAAATATCCATAAATTAAAGATTAATGATTTCGCAGCCACAACAGATGCCGAAAGAAAAGTTTATAAGATAAATTTGAAAACAGATGAACAAACAAAGAACCACCGGGACGATACAAACACTGCTGAAGGGTGCATGTACGCTGAAGATGGTAATTAACTTATATTTTGTAAACATACACCTATTTTGGTACATACATGCATAAATTATCAAATTTAAAGAGCAAAAATCAAATTTGAGACACAAGTACATGTACAAAAAATGTAAAAAAAAATTATCTATGAATAAAGGTAATAACAAAACTACTGAACTCCAATGCATAGGTCAGAAGGATATTCCAAAACCATGAATCCATAAAACGAGACAAAACCGAAATCCCTTGAAAAGAAGAACAGTACAAATATACATGTATGGACACACGGCAAAAAGGGATAAAAAAAATTCACAAAATACTGTAGATAATCAGCCTGAGTGTTATTTCTTTATGCTAAAAATTGCAACACTATTTTTATTTCAGATGACCTCTGCCCAGTCAAGTCCTTCATGGCTTATAAAAGACATTTAGTTGGCAACAAATGTGACAGACTATTTCAACGTCCATCAAAAGAAAACTCTGTACGCTGGTATGACAGTGCACCAATGGGTCATAACACTATTGCTGACATGATGCCAAGACTTTCTTTGAATGCCGGACTCTCTCGTAGATATACAAATCATTCTCTGAGGGCTACATTAGTCCATGTGCTAGACAACATTGGAAAATTTGCATCAAGACATATCATGACTGTCACGGGACACAAAAGTGAGAACAGTTTGAAAACTTACAGTGGATATACTGGCCGTGACATTAAAAGGGCCATGTCGGGTACTATTTCCACAACGTTGCGTAAACCTAAGACGGCTGCATCCACTTCCAACACTGTCTCAGAGCCTGTGATTGACACTAGTAATGACACTGAATTTGAACCACTTTCGAATGAAGAAATCAATGAACTTCTTGCTAGCTTAAAAAAATGATGGAATTGAACTTGACAATAACAAAACTAAAGTGAAAACAAGGAGAATGCACCAATTAGTAATTCGCAATCTGTGGAAATAGTTAACAATAACAATAAAACTGTAAATGTGATGTCCCAGGAAAGAAAGTTTCCCATGCCAATGCCAGTTTTTAACAATTGTTCCAATATAACTGTAAACTTCAACTTTAAACAATGTTAAATGAGAAAACCATGTGATATTTTTTAATTCGTTACATTTTTCACTTGTTACAATTGTTTATTGAAATAGTATTGTTGAAAAAAAGTATTTAGTTATTTCTAGTTTATAAAAAGGTGAAATCGAGGGAAGCAAAATCATAACGGTATTCAAAGCCGTAAATTGAAGGACGAATACAAAATAGGTAAAACAACAAGACAACAAATAAAAGACGCAAAATGAGCACACACAGAACTAAAAAATAAATGAGCGACTCGGACTCCACTAAAAACTGGGAGTATGGACCAGGTGCACCGGTAGGGTAAGCGTCCTTTGCTTTTATAGAAACACCCACTAGAAAATGTTATTCAGACGTGTAATTGACGTAAGGGAACCTATAAAACGATTACTTGAAACAGGTATAATTTGAAAATATCTGTCATGAAGTTTTGGCTCAAGAAATAATCAGACAAAAAAAAAAACGATACAAAAAATGTTAGTACAAAGCATCATGTGAAAACAAAATACAGGGAACATGGCAGGAAAATCATGAAATTTCATTACTATGAATATATCAGTTGTATGGTCAAAATGGATGATGGCATTTACAGGTGTTATAGTTATCAATAAACTGGTCAATATTACATTTAAACATAGATGCTCAACCAAATACGCTATTGTAAAATTGTCTACATATATACACACACAAAAAGAGTTCGTCGAATATTCTTCATGAAAATTCCAAATGCATGAGAAATGTCACAGAATGGTCTTGATGATATACAGTGTGCTGGCTTCAGTTACTTCCAAGTACAGTTTCAGAACAGGTTAGTCATATAATAAAACAATTGATGACTTTTGTTTTCAGTTAATATCATGATTTATCAACCCTCAAGACCTGATAATCACCTCGGCCGATATTAACCTCATCCAAAGTCATTAATTGTATAATGGAACGATCTTTTACACTAAACCATCACGTCATTGACATAACTTCCTATACAACAAACATGCTTTATTATAACAGAATAGAACGATTGCCGTATAAATATGTATCTATAGTATCAGCTCCGATGAAAATACTAGTGAAAAAGCCGTTCTGTGAACACCATGCAACTATCACGTGATATGTATACACAAATGGACTTTCACTGCACTTTAAACTAGACAAGCATATGAAGTTGTACATCGAAAGAAGAGAGTAATTCTTCTGTTAATTTAAAAATAGTATGTATTCTATTAATCAAAGATACATAATAACACACACAATACATAAATAACAATAGGATTCGGAAACAAGCTAACACCTTATATGGAATTCCGTTTCCTTCTTCTGTTTCCATAGCTCCGTCTCGATTTTCCCCGATCCTCGGTTATTTTGGGATATGAATGTGCTGTACCACTTACTGGGTATTCCCTTTTAATCTTGTACTATTTTTAGTCTCGACCACTACAGACGACATAATCTAGTGAATGGTACATGAATTTATCTGATTCGTCAAAATATGTTTGAGTTTTGACTGAGCCCTAATTACGAACAATTTGACTCTGTGGCGAATACTTGTTGTAGATATTCAGCGAATATTTTGCGATTTTCTTGCGAATAGGGATTTTCAGCTAAAATATGTATTCGCAGAGTATTCGCAAAGCATTCACATTTCGCATGCAAAATTGTCAATTTTTACAAAAAAAAATTTAAATTTTCTAAAAATAAAATATATATGGACACCTTTGCATTAAGGTTAATGCACAGAGAAAGTTTCATCAAATTGCTTTGAGTGGTTATGGAGTAGTTCAGGATAGAAGTTTTGAACCCCCCCCCTTTTTTTTCAAAAATGTCAATTTTTACAAAAAATATTTAAAATTTTCGAAAAATGAAATATATATGCACATCTGTGCATTAAGGTTAATGCACATAGAAAGTTTCATCAAATTCCTTTGAGCGGTTATGGAGTAGTTTAGGATAGAAGCCCCCCCTTTTTTTGCAAAAATGTCAATTTTTACCAAAAAAAATTTAAATTTTCCAAAAATGAAATATATATGCACACCTGTGCATTAAGGTTAATGCACAGAGAAAGTTTCATCAAATTCCTTTGAGCGGTTTACGAGTAGTTGAGGATAGAAGAAAAGTGTGACGACGCAAGACGCAAGACGACAGATAGTGATCCCTATGTGTCGACCATGCGTTCCGCAGGCGACACAAAAACTGTCATTACTACGAAGAACTCAAATCCAAAGAGAAAACACAAAACAATTTCAACAATTTCCTGTCAAAATCTAAAGTGCGAGCAAAAACTCAAATTGGAAAATGAAATTGCTGAAAATGATTTCCATTGGTTAAATGTATTGTTATGTGATTAAAGTGACCAATGACATTTCACGTTCCTGTGAATATACTGTGAACTGCAATTCAAGATTTAACAGAACATCCAGCGAATTGTTTCGAAAAGTTAAAGTTTTTCGAAGAACATCCTGCGAATTATGAAATTCATACAAAATACTAAGTTGCTGTAGCGAATATGTGGCAAATTATTCGCAAAATTTTCTATAAAGCAGTGATTAGTTCGCAGCATATTTACAGGTACATGCGAACATCTTGCGAGTGAATTCGCAGGACATTTGCTAGATGTTTGCGGCATATTCGCGGCAGGAAATTTGGTCTGTAAGGGAGGACATCAATGAATATTCCAATGGGAACAAACTGTGCGACACTGTTGACCGATTTGTTCTTGCTAAGTTTTAGCTACAAGGGCTACTTAAGAGAAAAGAAAATACATATATTCCACATACCACATAAACCTTTCTATTCACTGTGAAGATCATGCAGCTGGATGACACCATGCAGCTCTGTTTAAGAAAAAATGTATAAATAACTTAAAGGCAAGCAATGAAACGCATACAGCTGCATCCAAACAGCAAAACAAGGACACAAAATACAAACATAAATACAACAGTGTCCCGTATAATCTGACGTGTGTCATGTACATTATACACAGATCGTTTGGTTTATATTTTTTTACTCAAATCCTATTAACAAAACCTACTTAGGCGTAAAATTCATTGTAATCAACACAATGCACAGGGTGCAGATATTTTAAACTAAAAAAATGCAGAATTTAGTCAGCTTGTTTTCATTTGTGGTGAACATGGTGAAATGTCGACATTATGAAGCAAAAAAAAAAAAAAATATCAGACAATGATCAGCTTCTTGTTTGTCTTATTCTCTGTACACCAGAATATTTTTGTTTTTAACTGTGAAGATCAATTTTAAGAAGATATCTAGTAAGTAGTTGTGTTTATCCTCACAAGTCACGGGCCTAGCTATGTCCTAGTGCGGCCGTGGTCCTACGTACGGTCAAGGTTAAGTCGCATATATGTCGGACAGTACACATGCCATGCATGATAATGATTCTTTACATCTATCATTGAAGTACTTCACGTGGATAGTTACTGAGAAACTAAGCTAATTACAAAAAGTAGACTTAAGTCAGTGAAGCGTGAAACCTGTGACACTGGTGTAGAGATCAGCTGATATTTGTAATATTCGAGTTACAGTTAAAACGAGCACATTCTGACCCTGCTAACTAAATTATGTACTGCCCAAAGTCTAATTTTGCGGTTTTAGGAAGCGGTCACCTTATTTATCATACTGTATTGGTTTTATAGTGTGTTTTCTACGTACATTGACGTCGTACGCCAGAATACGTGTCAGGATAGATAAGGGAGGTTTGCGTATCCATAAAACCGGTTTAACCCCACCACTGTTCAGCGTCTGTACAAAGTCAGACTCTCCTGACTCTCTGTTGTGTTAATGTTTGTGTTTTGTACTCTTTTATGTTAATTTTTGTAAATTTTGGGTTGCTTTGATTGATTAGTATGTTATTGTGTACCTTTCCTGTTATCCATTTTGTTGTTTATGTAATCCTAGCTAACAATGATTCTTTACCCAACTATATATCGTTTCTCAGGATCTGAGCCTAGCTATCACAAACACTTCACCTACGTCAGTGAAGAGTGGCATTTGGGTCAAGGTCAGGTGATATATGTCAGAATGACATCCACAACTAACAGTTATTCCATCAATCAAATATTGTTGACTTAAAAGTACCATGAAACTGAGCCAATCACAAAGACTTGAGGCAAATATATGGCACGCCGTTGTTATATTTATTCAATTTCGAGATATCTTATTTAGATAAATAAGATATCTTATAAACTAATTGAGATATCTTAATAATAAAATGAGATATCTTAATAATAAAATGAGATATCTTATATATTAAATTAAATCTTTATAAAGAAGTAAGATATCTTACATACTTTATAAGATATCTTATTAACTAATAGAGATATCTTATAAACTTATAGAGATATTTTATTAACTTATAGAGATATCTTATTTACTTTCAAATTAAATAAGATATCTTATAAAAATTAAAGATATCTTAATACTCAATAAGATATCTTGTTAAATAAATAAGATATCTTTGAATTTGAATAAATATAAAAACGGCGTGCCATACAAATATTGTAAAATAGTATATTCTGTATGAGTGAAAAATCTTATATATTCTGGCAATTTGATTGGTTAATCAAGCCGGGGATATGAGCCCGTATCCCCGGGTTAAGAACGGGGATATGGAGAATGAATTCAAAATGGCGTCTTCTTGTCGCTTCAATTGTTTTTCCTCATTAAAATATAATAAATGGACTTCAATCAATATCAATATGAATATATAATCATAAAAAACATTTGCGGAATTTACTTCATATCTCTTCCGAATGTTATTTCATCTCAAGGGAGGTAACCAAATTTGTCGTCTGCAATTGTTTACAATGGCAACGAAGCGGTTTGCATCCCATACAACCGATGAAATTAATGCTAAAAAGGCAAATTTAATACCAAAGAATACATCAAAGGCAAACGCAAGGGCGGCAAGATTGCTGAAGACGTATCTTGAGGATAAAAATCAAGATAAGGACTTTGAATCCTTTGGTATTCACCGTTTGGCAGAGACCCTATGGCTATGTAGCTTTTATCTTGATGTTCGTACAAAAGAAGGTGAAGTGTACAAGGCGTCGTCTCTGGAAAATCTCCGACATTCCCTTAATCGTTACTTAAAGTCGCCGCCACATCTCAAACAATTTGATTTGATTACAAGTGCAGAATTTTCGGCAGCGAATGAAAATTTTAAACTGGCGATGATCGAGATCAAGGCCGCTGGAAAAGGGGAAGTTGAGCACTACCCTGAAATTGAACAGACAGATCTACAAAAACTCTACAGCAGTTTTTACATGGATAGTAAAACACCTACAGGGTTGGCCAATGTCGTGCAAATGAATATTAGATTATATTTTTGTAGAAGGGGGAACGAAAACATGGACACAATGACAAAGTCAACATTTGTTGTAAAACGATACCCAGGTACAAACAGAAAATATGTAATTAGAAACACTGATGAACTTATGAAAAATCATCGCGAGTCTGACAAAGAGAAGGTTTCTGGTCATATGCCTGCTGATCCTAGTGATCCTGAACACTGCCCAGTTGAACTGTTTGAAAAATACATTTCAAAGCTCAACCCAAAATGTGACCGTCTTTGGCAGCTACCGAAAGATGATTTTACGGAGGAAGACGATTGTTGGTACCAACGTAGACCGATTGGACGTGACACTTTATCTAAGTTTTTGCCTTTATTGAGTAAAAAAGCTGGACTTTCTCAAACTTACACTAACCATTCCGCCAGAGCTACAGGGGCTACAATCCTAGGAAAAGGCTTCTTTTCTGATGCACAAGCCAAGTCTGTTACTGGACATAAATCTACTGCAGCACTAGCTATGTGTCAGCGTGTCGGTAGTAAGGAAAAGGAGGTCATGGGGGGTGCAATTCGATGCTCAATAAAAGGACAACCGTTACAACTACCAGGATTACAGTCACTGACCCCTTCTCATGCCGTAAATCAACCAATCAATCTAGCACTTCCTGCCGCGCCGAATACAAATACTAATGCGCAATACGAGGTAGTCGCATCAGGAAGCTCAAATGAACTTGATGATCTGAATATTTCTGAACTTTTTACTGAGTTTGAGGATCCGCAAACAGCCTGTGGTAGTATCATGAATACAAGTAATTCGATGAGTTCATTTTCGAAAAGGATGATGCCCGTTTTCCATGGTTGCAGTATCAATAACTTAAACATTACTTTCAATACTAAATAAACTTTGAAGTAGACATAAAATGCTTTGGAGCAGAGTATTTACATTTTCTTGTTGATTTTAAAATGTTAAACTTTTCAAACAAACTTTAATATCGTTTTACAATTGTTGAATTTCTTTTAAAAAAATATTCATTTTGTTTTGCTGTATTAAATTGTCAAACCAATTATAATTGTTCCCTTACAAATCCTAAAAAAGATGGATATCTGGATTATCAAGCACTCTGATTTATTTTGCAAAAGTAGCATTCAAATTAAATGGATATGGTCATAATTACATTTCTTTGTAATGTTTAACTTCCCTTTTTGGGAAGTTGTCGAAATGGGCATATACAGAAGCTTAATTTAAAAGTAAAGTCGGCATGAATCAACTTCTATTTTAATATAACGTCAGGTATTTCACGTAGTATAGATCAGCAAAATGCCTATACATGTATGGTATCTTTATTTAATGGACATGTGGCAATCTCTGGATTTGGTGATGCAGGTTCTTGCTGGGTATCTGTACTAATGAGATATACATTGTGGAAATGGTCATAGATGTATAAATATCAGAATCATCTTTTTCAACAAAAAACAACATTTTACTGGCTTATTATACTTATAAGACATACATGTCGAAATATCCATATACAGATAATATAAGAATAAATAGGAAGGATATTGAGTAAATGTATTCACAGTCAACAAATATGAAAGCCCTTGTTCATATATCTTTCTATATACAAAATCTAAGCACTCTACAGAATATAATTGTTATTCAGGCTTCACAGGGGATACGGGTTCATATTCCCTGTCTGTGTTCTATATCGAACACAGACAGGGAATATGAACCCGTACCCCCTGTGAAGTTCCCGAATAACATATAATATCATTACGTCGCCAGAAATTTTATGGTCGTCATCACGACTTGGTTGACCGATACAAAGTGTCTATCCCACAGACGAGAATAGATATCTCCAGCTACGGCTTTCAACAAAATTTTACGCGACGCGGCCGGAAAAAAAACAACGCCTATATGCTAAAGTCTCCAGCGTAGTTGCATGTAAGACTGTCAAAGAAAATTAAAGGAAACGGATGTCTAATTCGTTCCGAGAACCACATTAATAGATTGACTGTATTTCTTCTATATATTTTTTGTCCCTACACATCTGGTACAATTTTTTTTAATTGATTGCGTTTTAAAATGGTTTTAACTATTAGTATGATGTTTAAAATTAATAATTTAAAAAACTTTAATGAGCTGTTACAAGTGATTTGGGCAGATAGAACCTGAACATTTAGGTTGTCGGTTCAGACCCGGTGATTTTCAAGTTTGAGCAGGAGAGATTTTTTTTAAATTCAGATCAAAATGCACTGTGAATTAAATCGTTATTAAAATTTCATTTGTCGGAACTATTTTAACGTCATACCGGTAACAATCCCTGTTTTAGTTTTTTTTTAACTGGTTCCTTGTCTTTCTCCGCTTGTTATAAATAATCTTAATGTAGTGGAAACAGTGGACACCCACTCGATGACTTTCCGATTATTTACAAATTTATCAGTGACCCAGCGCCACGTAACATAAACAATGGTATGAACAAAAAATATTAAAAATCATAAAGTATTCAAAGGCATGCACCATTTTGCTAATTGTAATGATTTCTATACATATGCTTACACTGTACAGATCTTATTTTGTGATATTTTATGAAACATAGCGCTTTCGAGACGTTTCGGCCATAAACCAGTTCGTCCATATACCGTTTCGTCCATAGACCAGTTCGGCCATAGTCGATTCGGTCATAGTCGTTTCGGCCATACTTTTTTTTAATGAGGTATATATTGTAATTACCAATTATGTTAATCAATTGTATCTGATTTTATGCCCTTTATGGGCCCTGTAATTTGGGAAATAAAAATATTCTATTCTATACTTAAAAGTATCATTGTTTCTTACGAGTGGTATTCTTAGTAGTTTACTTAGTAGAAGAAAACTAAGTTTTGGCACCGATATTTAAACTTTTTAAAGTGGTCAAGCTGTATGATTTTAATGTCACATGGACGATGTGATGCGGAAGTGACGTTTGGTGGATTCTCGTGGAAGCTTGGGTCAAGCTTGGATAAAAATAACTCATATGCAGCCATTTCGTGTGCTTAACAATCACAAAATGCAGGATATAGTCAGATCAAAGAATAAATAATTGCTAATTATCATGAAGTAATGAACATAATTACATTTTATTTGTATTGCAATTAATTACGATTGATCTACAATATCTAGTTTATATTGATCATTAATCATATAGTAAATAAATAATATTCTGAAATTTCATGATTAAATTCCAAATATTTATTATATATATATAAAATAAAACTTAAATTTTGAGCTTAAAACTTGTTAAATATTTGTTAGATTCCGTATTAATATTCCATGGCCGAATCGACTTTTATTCTATGGCCGAACTGGTAGTATGGCCAAAACGACTTGTTTCCAACATAGCCTAGGATTGACAGACTTTACAAATACTTAAAGTTTTATTTTATGATGGGTGAGTATTTTGACATCCAAACAGTAGGATCTCCAAAGGGGTTAAAAGTTTATGAATAGGAAAACTTTCTAGCCGATTAATTATATTTTATACTGTTAATTAAGCAACTTAATCCGGCTAAGAAAATGTGATGCTTTGATTTCTGAGACCTCTGTGCTGAATTTTGCAGATATTGTTTAGGCAAAAAAAAAAGTCTTGTTTCCTGCTACCGACCAGAAAAAAATAGGGTAGGTAGGTCTGAAAATGATTTTAGTTTTTTTTCTCTTTTAAATTTTTTTAAGGTATGGACTTCTGTGGCATAAGAATGTAACATGTGACAGTTCAATACAAACGTTATCAAATGTCTTTTATTTGAATAATGTCTACATTCTTGAAAAGTAAGCTTTAACGCGCTAGAGCTACCGAGCACAATAGCTCTACCCGCACTGGAGGTGGCCATGTTGTAAGAGAAAGACCAAAATCAGAGTTCGGTAATGGCACCAAGTTCCAGTAATTTGGAAAATCAATTTTATTTCTGATTTTGTCCAAAAAAACTTTAGCGTCGGGCATGAAAAAACAGGGTCGGTTGAGTTGCAGGAAACAAGACTATATTTTTTATTTGGCCTTACCTTCATTTGTTGTGTTAAAAAAGAGAGCTAATTGTATTACTGAAACTTTGAGAACTACCAGTGATTTTGTTACTTTTTTTGAAAGCTGCCTCCTCCTTTTGAATTGGGAAAATTTATTGCATTTTTGTCAAATTGGGGAAAAAATATAAACTGTAACAATCTAGGATGTTTGGAATCAATGAAGAGACTCAGTGTTAACAAAACGTCACATTGGCCAATGTAGAAGATTGATTTGAATATTCACAAAATTTTCTAAATTTGGGGAATTGTCTTTAGGGGAAACAATGGAAATTTCGGAGGCAATTTAACTAAATCACTAACTTGTAAAAGTTTAACACTTTAAACAAGAATTATGGTAATTAAAGTTAATTGATAGGTTATCAAGCCTGACCACTAGAAAATCCACTCGCCCCATATTTAATTTTTCCAAAGGCAATATTCTGCCCATTTTCTTTTGTTTTGACACATGTATGTGACTTTATGAGTGATCCAGTTCCTAGCCCAGGTCTTGCAGACAGCAAGAATTTTCCTTCACATTGGTCTTGCCAAGAAGAGTTGATGACAGAAATACATGTAGATCTTCAGTTTTATTTCCACAGTTACCAAAAACCATGTAAAAAGTACATGTACATTGTACTCTCTGAAAACCTCAGTTTGCGGAATGGAATTTTGGCATTTGAATTCTAAATGCTAGAGTTATAAATTTGATTTTTATACGTTAATTGACCCCAATGAGTTGTCCAAGACAACATGAAAAATATACCATAGTGAAATGTCTATTGTCCCCAGAAATTTGTAAAGGCATAGTAAATTTCGTATTTTGAGGGCACTCAACGGTTAAAAAAGATAATATTGGGGGCACCCCACCGTGACATGAGGGCAGTATATTTATCTAAAACTGCAATAAACAGCCTTCACCATAGTGTGAGGGTGTAAAAGTGTCATAAAAGTGTGCCAACACAACAGGGGTACATGATTAAATGCAAATCAGTTTCAAAAAGATAAGATTAAACTAAAAATTGAAAGTTAGGTTTGGCTACCTGGGGGTACATTGTAAAATTCATAATGAGGGCAGCATGGTGCAGCACCATGCTAAATTGGTCTAGGGAAACCTCTAAATTTGAATGGAGAATTTACAATGGAAGTGAATTCAAATCAACAAGATTTATTTATAACTAAGAAGAGGCAAACTGTTCACAAGAAAATCATGACAAATGACAGAACTAAATTGGACGTCAAACTTATATTTAAAGTACCATAAGTACAGACCATGGACAAATTGTCCATTCAGAAAAAAACCTGTCTTGTAAGCCGAATATCTCAAAGCAGCCAGTCTTTTATTTACAGAAACTACACAAATACATATTGTCAAATTAAATTATGTAAACAGATTAACATGTTTGCAGATATTACAAAAAAAAAATATTAAAATCAACTGCCAAGCAAATATTACTGATGGATATGAAATTTTCAACTAATATATTAGGAACTATTTTGTATGAATTAAATGTCAAGTTATTAAATGAACTAAAAAGCACTTGGGAAAGTAAAATATAACAATACTAAAGGGAAATAACCCTACTCTATTACAGAAGAATTAATGCATTCAAAAACGTAAAATTTTAAAATTTTAAATGGCTATCCCAGACCTCGAGTCAGACCTGTCTTAAAATTTGCATATCCATTATTTTTAATATTTTCCAATCCCTTTTGTGCATTTTATGTGCAACACGCAAATGTAATACTTAATTTAATAAGATTTTGCAGGAATAGTTGTCTCCCTGTTACATTGGAAATATTTTTATTTCTCTTGAAGATATACAATGTAATTAAACAAAATCGGGTAGGTTCAATTGTTTTACTTACGACTTAGATAATTGCATCTGTCAGCAAAGTTATTAGACAATTTACATTGGTTAAGGTATTCATATTTTGAAAAATCCATTCCACAGACTGAGGTTTATAGACATTTGGCACTAAATCTTGTGAAAAGGCTGGAGTAAATCTTACCTGGAACATAGTGGTAGTATATTTTGAAAAAGAAACGCTAAGTGATCTTCTGTGAGAAATATAAAAAAGATAGGCTCATGGACATAGAAAAAAAGATTTCCAGTATACATTTTTTTTTACACTTCCTGGCCCTAAAAAACTTTGCTATATAAATCTGGAACTTAAGTATGATAGACAAAATGAATTGTGATTGGAAGAATTTTGTCTATTATAACAACTGCTGTATTTCTACGAATGAACATGAACAATCCTGTAAATGATTTATGTTATATTTTATGATTTTGGAACTGGTAGTATTAGTAGTGTGTTTTATATATACATGTATATATATATATTTGCAAAAGGGTTTGAGGATATTCCACACATATCAGTGGTGCATCAGTTTATTCAGCTTTACACAGAGGTGTAACGGAATTTCTGTAATTGTCCTGGATTTTAGATTTAAAATAAGGATTACAGTTTACCTCCAGAAATTACGCTTTCTGGTTTTGTACAATTTTTTTTTTATTCCCATTCGTGTAAATGTAAGAGATAATTTATTCCGGCTGTGATATTCATATATCTGTGAAATATTTTCCGACCGTCAAATGATGATCTTGTGTAAAATATGAATCAGATAATATTTTATAGCAATCTTAATTTTTATATAATGAAATATTTTCCAACTTTATTCCGTCAGAAGTGTATTAATATACGAGTTCGGAAATAATTTCACACCGGAAAAAATAAACCGTTACATAAATGCTTTGTATCCAGTTATAAAAAAAGTTTTAAGGAGATTAAAATACACAATATAAGATCCTTTGATTGCAGGTTTCTATGGTAGTTTTCATGCTGAAATTTGAGATTACTGACAAAGGGTCCAAATCACTGAAAAAAATCATTATCATTACTGAAAACGGCAGAAAGGGGTAAACAGCTCTGTTTGCATAAATGATTTTTTTTGGAAAGTGGGGGGAGGGGGGTGCAGAATATTTTAGACTTGACTTCAATTGCTTACTGTTATCTCATCTTTTGCAGTAAATGTTTTTGCTGTTTTTTTGTATGTTTACTTAGCTGTTAAAAGTTATTCTGTAATATTTTTCCAAATCTAATTTTAATCATTGTATAATTAATCACCCTTACTCTTCCCAGCTCCTTACATACAAAAATACATATAAATAAATAAAATCGAAAAATCTGTCTACTTAAAATGGCATCCTAGTACATGTACTTTAGAAGATTGCATGAAATTACAAAATTATACTGTAACAGCTGTGACTGTTGAAATGATTGTACTTGTAATAGCTTTAGGGGGATAATGTCCTTTATAACCAAATAATGATTGATTATACCTAACCTTTCACATTCATTACAAAGTAATATGTATATTATACAAGGTACATTTGAAAGGCGAGGTTTCTGATTCAGTTAGCTAATCATATTATGATACACTGAGATTACATGTAATTCTCAGTAACAATACTCTTAGTTTTGTTATTGAAATTTTGTATACATAAGACTGAATCAAATTTTCCAAGATATTCATATGATTTATGTGTAAATTTTTGATTGAGGTTTGTTATTGAAATTTTGTATACATAAATACTAGAATAGAGAATGAAAGACTGAATCATATTTTCTAACATTTATGTTTATTTGATTGAGGTTCCAGTTATTGTGTGATCAAAATTGCTCCTCAAACTTTCCCAACTGAAAATCGCACGTCAAACTCTTCTGATCTTCAAATCACACCTCAGAAGCTTCCATTTATGATAACTAAATTCAAGCTATTTTAATTTTTAAACCACACCTCAGACTCTTCCTCTATTAAAATCACATGCCAGACTCTTCACATCTTGTCCCGTATCTTCACATCTTAAAATAACAACCAATCTCTTCTCATTTTAAATCACACCTAAACCTCTTTACATCTTAAATTCACATCTCAAACTCTTTCTGTCTTTTAATAGACCTCAGACTTTCAGATCTTAAATTCATACCTGAGTCCTCTGTCTTTTCTCATCTTAAAATTTAACTTCAAAACTTTCCCGCTTTAAAAAAGAATCTAGGACTCTTTTATTAAAACCATATGTCAAACTTTTCTTCCCACTTTAAAATCACAATTTAGACTCTACTCATCTAAAGATCACTATTCTAGGAGTCTTGAAACTCTGTATGCCAATGCAACCTCTGATCCTTATTTCGTATTTGTGGATAATGGAGTTATCTCACTTACATGTATGCAGGTGTTATCTTTCCTGACAGAATGTGATAAAGGGCAAATATTACTTAAAATGTTTTGTATAAAAATTGTTTGATTGAATATTGTTTTGTGCCAAGCTAGCGACAGGGCTCACCAAACTGGGCGATTAGGGCGATTAAGTCGCCTAATGCTCGGCAATGTCGCCCTGTCATCGGCTCCAGAGCGACAAATGAGTCGCCCTGTGTTTTTAAGTAAGGCGCCTCCGAACAACGTACGTAATGCGTCTGAAGACCGTTATTTTCATTAAAAATCTCGAGCCGCCATTTTT
Organism: Mytilisepta virgata; assembly: GCA_028015205.1. Classification (NCBI taxonomy): domain Eukaryota; kingdom Metazoa; phylum Mollusca; class Bivalvia; order Mytilida; family Mytilidae; genus Mytilisepta; species Mytilisepta virgata. The sequence goes on from CM051513.1 coordinate 6,157,777, forward strand.
TGTTTTCTTGGAGGAAGGGGAAAGAAACGACAAAAAGTAAGCTAGAAAAGGCGGCAATCGGAATTCTCGTGATTTTTCATTGGTCACGGTGTTTTTTACCGACCGGTAACAATATGTAGACCTTATAAAAAAATAAATTTAGCGGATTTTGACATATCTATGCACAAATGGAAATTTTGTCAATACATGTATTGATTTATTAAGGTGTTCAAGCAAGTTGAATGGGAGGATTTTAAGAGTATGTTTGAGAAAAAATAATAGTAAAGAGTATAGATAAATAAATATTAAAAAATAAAATGGCAATAATAAATAAGTTGTGTCAAGGACGTATAACTAACATTGAAATCCTTGGTTGTGTCAAAAGGTACAAATATTTTTGCTCATATCTGTAACAGAAATTTTCTTCCAAGTTCGGAGCACCACTGCATAATTTCATTTTTTTAATTTTTTTTATTTCAAATTATATTCATCAGTATTTTAAGGCAGCACATGATTTTAATTAAACTTTAACAATAGTACAATAGGCCTACCATGGTCAAAATCATGCAGCAATTTACGTTAAAAAAGTGGTGATGAGTCCTGGGACTGGGACTCATCAAAATCAGCTGGGACTCACCATTCATGAAAATTTAAATTCTCAAAGGATATTGATTAAATGCACATGAGACAAAATCTCAGATTATGACTAAAATGGAAGGATATGGAGTAAATGTAGATAAAATTTCAAACAATACAGGATAAAACACAATAAAAGAATGTATAGTATACACTATAAGACACAAAATAACAGGTATTTACTCGACAGGCGACAAATTGGGGGAAAAAACACAGTCTCCTTGGTAGACTTGGAAGTCTCCCTGTCATGCCCTGAAGTCTCCCTGTTGCTACCCTGAGGGAGACTCTGAGTCTCCCTGTTCTTTTCAAGTGTGGTGAGCCCTGAGCGATAATTCAGCCAATATCATGGTGCGAACTAAATAAATACTGAATTTGGGAAGGTATTCATAAAAAAATATGGGAAAATATATCCAAAAACACATCATTGATGTGTTTGGAGGACATTCATGTAATGTACATTGTAGTTAGGGAGAACAAAATATTTTGCCAAAAAATGACAAATTGTCCATTCATGTCTATGGAAGACACTGTCTCCAAAGAGGAGATAACTCCATAAATGGAAATCAACTCACATGTACCAAAAAAGAGGAATATTTGTTAAGAAAAATATGGTGCTGTGAGAAGTTTAAGCATGAGGAACAGTGCTTTTATTGCCTAACTGTTAATTGTACCTTGGAAATACTTTTAGTACAATATAATTTTTAAATTAAACCCTTTCTGGGGCATCATTTCTGAAATATTAATTTATCTTATCTTGATAAGTGTATTGCATTTTGTTAGGGAATTAAAAATGTTAAATACATGATCACAGGGTGTACATGGTAATTGATAATTATAGCAGATATATGTATTAAGAATTAACTTTGTCCCTTGACATTTATTCACTGAAAAATCCCCAACATGGACAAATTTCCATGCCTTCACAAATATCAATAGCAAATCAATATTGTACAACGTTTGTAATTGAAGATTTTTTAAAAAATTGAGGCAAAATCAACAAATTACATGTGCATTACAGACAAAGAAATCCAATATATATATATATATAAAATATGTACATTGCCAGAAAAACAATGAAAAAATACAGTTTATTTTTTGAGATTTAGAAACAGGCAGAAGTGTGAGGTTGACTTGAGTTTTTTCCAGAAATTTTGCAATTTTTTGTCTTGTGTTTTATGTTATTTTACTATTATCGGCAGCAGCCATTGGATATTTTATAGAAATCTTGTTTAATTAGTAAATAATCCAGTTGCAGGATAACTGCTGTTATAATGACATTCAGGATTTTTTCTTTTCCAGATATAATCAACTCAAGAGAAAAGTAAAATTTCCTAACAATCCTTACAAACCACCTGACAGTATGCCAGATACATGTTCAGTGTAGAACATGGACAGATGCCCAGGAGTACATGTAGATAGAGTTACATTTGTACAGAGGGACATTCATCTGTTGTAATACATTACAGGTAAAATCAACCTATATCTCACTAAGGCATAAGGCTGATTCAAATTTATTGTTAGATTACCATCCATCTATGTAGAAAATATGGGAGGGTGGGTGGATTTTAGTTTTTTTTACATGGATCAAATTCTGTTGTCAGCTCATGTTTGGCAAGGTACACAAAACATGTAAGGGATACGAGACCTTATCATTGTGTTTATCAAATCAAAGATTTTATATGAAACAGACTTGAGAAATTCTCAAAAATTGCTCTGTTAAATTAGGGCTATTATATTAAAATGGATTTAGGAAGGTAGAAAAGTGAATTGTTTTTATAGGACATGGGTCTTGAATCATTTTTAATATGTTCCTATCAGATCTATGTAAAGTTAACTTAAAAAAAGTTGTGCGTTGTAGGGGTATTTGATAGTCCTTTTATACCCCTAATTTTAATGGAATGCACCTTAATAAAATATGAGACGGTCGATTTTCAAGGAGTGATCTAAATTATAATTTACCAATTAACTCTAATAGGCCTTATAAGGGTTTGGCATACATGATTTTGATCAACTGAATTATCTCCCTTATTTACTATTTTGTCATTTTTTTACTGGAAGTTAAACTGTTCTAGAATACTTTTGCTGGTTTTTTTTCAGATTTACATAACATTTTAACCTTAAGCAACTCTGGCATCCAATAATTTTTATAAAAACAACCATTAGATAAAGCTTTGATATAACATTTTGATGGCCTCTTGAGATGTCTATTTTTTGTCAGTTTACTTTGGTTATTTGATGTTGTATCCTTCACATTTACCCAGTATTTGTTCTTCACCTGGATCAAGTGCAATGTTAACTATTGCTGTCATTTTGCATCTAGCATCTGTTATTGTGAACATTCACTTTTGAAACAAAACTGAGATGAAATATCCCTTTGTTTTATCCTCTTTCAAAATTATGATGGGCTCTGGACTAACAACCAATATGGCTGCCAATATCAAAAAATAAAAAGATCAACCAAACTTTCACTTTCAGATCTTCTTGTCTGAAACCACTTAGCCAATTGGAACAAAACATGGCAACAATGGTCCTTATGTGTTCCTATTTCAGATCCAGACTGCCATTAAAGATGCATATAATTCCCACAGGTGAACTTACATTAGCATAAGACCTGATAGGAAAACTCACTTTAAGATCTTCTTGTCTGAAACCAATTAACCAAGTGGAACAAAATTTGGCAGGAATGGTCCTAAGGTGGTTCTCTTTCAGAATTGTAATCAAGACTAGAATGTTAACTAAGATGGACAAAGTCAAACAATTTATTCTGGTTTAAGTCTACAAATTATATGTAGATGAGTCACACAGGCTCCTTTGTCATATTTAATATGTTTTTCTTTTTACTTTGCCATGCTGGCTTAGTTAAGTTTAACTTGACATGATACAAAATGAATGATTGGCAGATTTGAGTCATAGAGATCAGTTTTTAAGCCTCTGTTTTTTCAATTAATTATCAACATATACAAAGATATAACATATATTTCTCATATTCTTGACGTGTTTAATTGGTGGAATAAAAATACATGATATTTTTAACCACTTCCCATTGATTACCGGTAAATTTCTGCATGGGAATCTCCACCATTTTTTTACGTTTATTGGAAAGATAAACTAGAGAAGTTCTGAAATGGCGTTCATGTAAACAAAATCCATAGCAACGGCATTTTATTCAGGATTTTGTTGAAAATCATAGGAGAAACAGATTCTTCTTCAATTTACCCTTGAGTTATAGAATTTCTGAATAGTTAGATTTTAGATTTTAACACGCTCGCTAAAGTTCACGTGTTGAAAATAAAAAATTTAACTACATGTATCTCGTGTGGAGAAATTCCATAACTCACTCATCCCTGAAGGAGAATCTATATATCTCAGTTTTATCGTATATTCCCTTGATTGTGACTTTATTCATCTTTCAGATCCACCATGATGAGAAAAAAGAAGAATATTCTGCTCTCTCTGTTAGGCATTACTATTGTTACAATGTGTTGGTATGGATACAGTAGCTATGGAAACCATCTACAAAAGTTTGACATTTTACATAGAAACAGGGGCAGCAACTCAGAAAAGGTTTTTACTATGTCAGGTGATGAAGACCATCCAGCAAAATCTCTGAAGAGTGACTCACTTCATACAGATAGTCACAATGATAATGACCTAGTCTTTGAACCAAACAAAATTTCAAATGATAGAAATCAAAATGCCGCATCTGTCAAACATGTGACAATAGAAAAGGATGACAGAACGAAAAGTACATTAAAAGAATCTAATATTATAAAGTCTTTACCAACTTTGCAGGCACCTGATGATGGTACAAATGATTATAATGGAGAGGAAAGCTTATTAGATATATTTCAGTACAATAATAATGACTGGAGTAAAGACAGAAAGGTCTGTAGTAATAACGAAAAACAGAAATTTCAGGCTGCTGAGATGCATACCCCAAAAGGGGATGTAACCATTTTTGTTCATGATCCTTCAGATGACATTCATGTCAGTGGAAGTCTAGTCGAACATGGAGAATGGGAGGGTAACTTGATACAGCTTGTATATAAACTTTTACAGAGAGATCCTGATCTGAATTTCATTGATCTCGGTGCTAATATTGGAGTTTTCTCCCTTGCAGTTGCCAAATTAGAAAGAAGAGTTATAGCCGTTGAACCATTGTCTATAAATTTGAAACGTTTATGTAAATCAGTGATAAAAAATGAATTTGAAGATTTTATTTCAATTGTTCATAATGCTGTCTCAGACTCTCATGAGAAAGTAACTTTAGGAAAAGAAAAAGCAAATGTAGGTGGTACCTTTGTCTCCAAAGATAAAAACATAAATAAAATTCAGGGTAGTTCTGTTATCGGACAATACAGTGACATAGTTAATACAATAAAGTTTGATGATTTATTAACACTTCCAGAATTCGGTGATTTTAAAAAAGTAATCATAAAAATGGATGTTGAAGGCCACGAATCACATGTTTTGGATGGCGCTGAGAGATTTTTCCGTAAAGTGGATGTTCATGGTGTCCTTATGGAATGGATGTGGCATAAAAGCGGAACAGATTCCAATAAGATTATTGACTTCTTTGCTAACCATGGTTATGAACCAGTAAATCCAAATGGTTTTATTTTACTTGATGTTCGTTCTCCCAGTTCATGGCCAGTTGATATATTATGGCAGCGACGTGTTTCTCATGGACATTCCCATGGAAACGAACTTGTGTCAAACAACCAACAACCTTCAGATAGAAGGTCAAATGACAATTCTGTTAGTGTAAAAATGTATCGTCATGATATGACTAAATGGAACTTAGACACTAGTATGTGTCAGGTGAAAGATGATTTTCTAATGGCTTCAATGCATACACCAGCTGGAGATGTAAAGATTTATACACATGATCCAAGTGTGGATGTGCACGTCAGCGGTGGATTAATCAGAAATGGTGCTTGGGAACCACATCTTATACAGCTAATGTTTTCGCTTCTGGCAAAGGATACAGATTTCCAGTTTATTGATCTAGGAGCTAATTTAGGTGTCTTTTCATTGGCTGTAGCTAGGTACGGAAGAAGAGTTGTTGCTGTTGAACCATTATCAATAAATCTACACAGATTTTGCAAATCCATTCAAGACAATCAATTTGAAGACAAAATAACTGTTGTAACCAATGCATTAGGTGATACTAGAGAAACAGTATCATTTGGAAAAGATGTTGGAAATATAGGCGGAACTTTTGTCTTGAGTGATAAAACTTTAGAAAAACAGCAGGGAAGTGCCGTAGGTGGAAAATACGATGACAAAGTATTGACAGCCAAAGTTGATGACATTCTGAATTTGCCGGGTTTTGATTTTAAAAAAGTAGTTATTAAAATGGACGTCGAAGGGTTTGAACATTATGTTTTACGTGGTGCTTCAGAATTTTTCTCAAAAGTTGAAGTTCAGGCAGTGCTTATGGAATGGATGTGGCATAAAGCTGGTTCAGGTTCACAGGAGATCTTCAAATTTTATTTAGATCGAGGTTATGAACCTTTTGATCCTTTAAGAAAGGAGGTTCTGAAGTTATCAAATTCAGATAGATGGCCTGTTGATGTTTTATGGCGGAAAACAGCGAGACTGCCTCAGCAAGCCAGTCCACAAATTCAAAACCAGAATGTTCAAGAAAAACCTAAAACTGTTCAAACAAATACTGCAGTACAGATGTACAGACGTGATATGACACAATGGGTTAAAGATACATCAATGTGTATTGGAAATAAAGATTTGTTAAAAGTTAGAATGCATACAAATAGTCAGGCTGGTGACATCTCAATTTTCATTCATGAACCTTCTGTAGACATTCACGTTAGTGGAAGTCTGTCTCGTGGAGGATCGTGGGAACCACATCTTATTAAGCTCATGTACTCACTCTTGCAGCAGGATCCAGATTTACAGTTCATGGATCTTGGAGCTAATCTTGGTGTTTTCTCATTATCTGTTGCAGCATTTGGCAGACGTGTTGTAGCAATCGAACCCTTGTCAATAAACCTTCATCGATTTTGTGCCTCAATAACTGCAAACAGATTTGAAAAGATGATAACAGTTGTAACAAATGCGCTTTCTGATAAACGTGAAAAGGTAACTTTTGGAAAGGATCAGGGTAATGTTGGAGGAACATTCGTTCTCAACGATAAAAATATGAACAAATTCAACGGAAGTCCAGTTAATGGGAAATACGATGACATTGTTTTGTCTGCCAAGTTAGATGATGTTCTAAATCTGCCAGGGTTTGATTTCACTAAGGTGATAATGAAGATGGATGTAGAAGGGTATGAGCATCATGTTTTGAGGGCTGCACACACATTCTTCAGGTATGTATTCATATGTAACATACAGGTAACTAATTATGCTGAATTATTTCCCTGAATTATTTACTAGTAGTATGAAACGTGTGGAAATCACGAGTGCTGTTGACAGAACATGGCCTTAGATTAATGAAACACCTAAGAAAATTATGCTTGACATAATTAATTTTATTCTTCAGAACAACGAATTCAAATTCAATAGTAGAATGTATAGACAAAAATAGGGGTACCAATGGTTGCTCCAGTCTCTTCCAGTCTTTCTGATTTACGTTTGAAATAATAACACGTATTATTAAACTGTACATACATTTAGACAAAATAATCTTGCTGTCCATGTAAAAATGTATGGAGATGACGGTTTCATTATTTTTAATGGTAATAGAGGAATTACGTAAATTTTTTGAAATAACGAACACTGTTCATTCATTACTAAAGTTTACATGTAAAATATCAGACCACAGCTAATTCATAGATTTAACTATTTAAAGGATACAGGTTTCTGTATGATAAAGATATAATCTTCTGATCATTTTAATTGAGGTCTGGAGCTGGCATGTCGGTAACTGCTAGTAGTCCTTTGTTAATATATATTGATCATTGTCATTTTGCTTAGTTTCTTCTGTTACCTTTTTTTAACACTGGACTCTGACATCTTTTAGACTGAGTTTTACTGGTTGTATCGCTGTATTTGTTTATTCCACATCGGCTACAGGTATAAGGGGAGGGTTGATCTTGCAAAACATGTTTAACCCTGCTGCATTTTTGCGCCAGTCAGGAACCTCTATCCTTTGTTAGTCTTGTGTGTTTTCTTAATTTTGGTTCATTTGTATGTTTCGGAGTTTGGGTGCTGTCCATTTTGCTGAACTAGTATGCATTATTGTTGAGGGGCCAGCTGGAGTCCACCTCGGGATGTGGGATTTTCTCCCTGCATTGAAGACCCATTGGTAGCCTTGAGCTGTTTTCTGCTCTTTGGTTGGGTTGTCTCTTTGACCCTTTCCCTGTTTCCATTCTCTTTTCTATTCAAAATACACATACTTTAGATTTAACGTTACATGTATGTAGAAAACATAGGAAAACTATCAGTACTTACATGATCATCAGCACACCCCCTCTTCCGTGTTTAAAAAATTTATATTGGGAGAAATAACTAGATTGATTAGACTTACCAACAAAAAGACCTCATATCTCAAGTTGAAATATTTATTATAAATCTAAGGAAAAGGGGTTATAAACGATGCAAAATTGAACCTTTAATAACGTGAAAAACTTAACCGTGCCAGAGAAAGAACAATCCAATACAAAAAAAAATCAAAGATAAACACCCCTATTGTATTTACAGCAAAATATAACCGGACTCTTTAAGAAGCATTGGTATTATATCAAAAATGATGAAGAGAGCAACAGAATCTTTTAAAGACTGCTTATTATTGCATGTAAAATACATAAAAATATAAAAGATAATCTCAGATCAGCTACACTTAAATAAATTATCAATATAAAAGTAAAATTCTTTTAAATGAAATAAATGCAAGACACTTTTTAATGGAACGAGACCACCAGTTTTGTAGCCCATTCCTCTTCAATTAAAATATAAGTTTTATGATTGGCGGCAACACCATTTGTCTGAGGTTCTGTGTGGTGAACTTTCCAGGCATACCACAAATGGGGGGTAAAAAAAAATGTTAAAGTGACAAGTGTAAAAAAATAGTGTCACTGTTTTTTATTCTAACTGTTTCAGGACAAACTTAAGGAGGAAAAAAGGAATTCCATGAATGCCTCCGGTTGTTAGTTATCCGGGGCACCCATGAAATTCGGACGTTTAACTCTTAGATTTTTATTTGTCCCGAACCAAAAAAAGTACCACAGATTTAATGCGTATTTTATGGTTAAACAGTTGACTGATTTTTACATAAAATACAATGAACATTTTTTGTAGGATGTCATCAGGTGCAGTATGATGTTGTTATGTAATTATAACGTAATAAGTGCAAGTTTTGATCCATGTTGACTTTCAGGATATGTCATATCCTTGTTTAAAAAGTGTAAAATCAAGTTTTTTGTGGTGAAATTTGGTGTAGTTCTATAATTTAACATAAATTTGTGTGCAAGTTTTATTTTATTAAACATGTTATCAAATCCTGAAGTTTTAATAAATATTTTGAGTTATTCCCCTTTGTACACAGTCTATTTTAGTTTGTAAGATGAGTAGATTAAAAGAGTTTCCTTTTCTGTGTATAATCATATAACTAAATTATTTTTGCATAAAATTTGATTTAAACACATATACAAATGTACGTATACATGTAAGTGCAAGTTTTCTTTCTAGTACTAAACATGTACAAATGTAGTAACTGCAGTCAGCATCACCCCATCTATCTTCTATCTTATCACCCCTGGTATACATGTACATTGTATTTTTTATATTTTCTACATGTAGATACATGTACCAGTCAAAATTCAATTTGCCTTTTTATATTACCAGTAAATTACACAACCACCATATTCTGTAAAACTAAAAATGAAGATATGCAATTAGAACCAATAAGTACAATAAAGTACTGTAAATTCAGAAATTATTGGGTGCATTTATTATTGCGATTTTGTCATTTTAGACCAAAATGCCATTTCAATTTTTGCCTTATTGAAAAAAATCCCACTTCATTCATATAAAAAATTCCAAAATGCAAGTTTAAATTATTGCAATTACAACCCTGTTGCATTTTTCACAATAATAAAAACTTCCCAATAATTTCCAAATTCACAGTATTCTAAATTTGATTTTTCAGGAAGGTAGATGTACAAGCAGTCCTTATGGAATGGATGTGGCAGAAAGATGGATCGAGTGCTCAGGAGATCATTCAATTCTTCACACAATATAACTATGAACCGTATAGTCCTGGCAGCAGTATGGTTTTAGATACACGTAATCCTGGATATTGGCCTGTAGATGTTCTATGGAGACGAAAAAGTTCAGGCAACCCATACAAGAATGGCCAAAATGCTGTTGAACATGTTCGAGATGAAAGGGAAGTTTCGCCTCAAATCAAAAGCCAGGCTAGAAAAAGTGGTGATTTGCCTGAAAATGCTGATCTCAGGGAGACAAATTCTGATACAAGAATGCAAAGAAATAGAGCATATGAAAGTAACATACAAAATAATCAGGTGGCAACCAGGCGGAAATATGGTGTGAATTTCTATAGGAGAGAACAGAAATCGTGGATACCAGATGATTCAGCATGTGGGGTTTCTGAAGATTTCCTAAAGGCTAATTTGCATACTCCAGCAGGTGATATTACCATATTTGTACATAACCCTTCAGAAGATGTTCATGTAAGTGGGGGACTTGTAAGAAATGAGGCTTGGGAACCAAACTTAATACGGTTAATGTACGACATGTTGAATAAGGACTCACAACTGCAGTTCATTGACCTTGGTGCAAATCTTGGAGTATTTTCATTGGCTGTTGCTAAGCTAGGTAGGCGAGTTGTTGCTGTTGAACCTCTGTCAATCAATGTACAGAGATTTTGTAAGTCAATCTTAGCCAATCATTTTGAGGACAAAATCACAGTAGTTACCAATGCTTTATCAGATAAAATAGAGAATGTTCAATTCGGGAAGGATTTAGGAAATATTGGCGGAACATTTGTTCTTAATGACAAAAACGAAGCTAAATATTCCGGGAGTCAGCTGGGCGGCAAGTACAGTGATGTTGTCCAGACTGCGAAACTAGATAGCATATTACGACTGCCAGGATTTGATTTTAAGAAAGTTATTATGAAGATTGATGTAGAAGGTTATGAACATCACGTTTTCCGTGCTGCCGAAAATTTTTTTAGTCAAGTCGATGTCCAGGCTGTTTTAATGGAGTGGATGTGGCATAAATCTGGGTCTGATTCTTCTGAAATTTTAAACTTCTTCAAAGATCATAACTACGAACCTGTGGATCCAAATACAAAATCCAGATTAGAAGTTAAGTTTTCTAATTCTTGGCCAGTGGATGTATTATGGAAAAAGGTTTCCAGAAAATCTGTTTCACATTCATCCCCAGATGTTCCATCGGAATTCACATCAGGTGTTCAAGTTTATCGCCATGACACCAGACAGTGGCGAGCAGACGACAGCATATGCTTGAATTTGCCTTCAATGACTAAAGGAGAGATTAAACGAAGCTATTCATCAGTGGGGTCATACTCAATATATGTGTATGATCCTTCAGTTGACCAATACGTCAGCGGTGGTATTATACGTAACGGGGGCTGGGAAACTAATCTAGTCAATTCAGTTGTATCTTTACTGAAGGAGGATGAGGACTTGCAATTTGTTGACTTAGGTGCTAACTTAGGTGTGTATTCATTAGCAGTTGCCAAAATGGGGAGGAATGTAATAGCGGTGGATCCATTGTCTTCCAATGTACAGCGATTATGTGCTTCTATACAAGACAATAATTTTGGTAGGAATATAAAATTAATTTTTAATGCTTTATCTGATAAACGAGGTCATGTAAGACTAGGAAAAGATGATAAAAATATCGGTGGAACTTTTGTTGTTGATCGCAGCAATGCAAACAAAGTTCAGGGTAGTAACGTCAATGGTCAGTTTAGTGAGGATGTCATAACTGCAAAACTTGATGACCTTTTAGTACTGCCAGGATTCAATTTCAAAAAAATTATTATGAAAATGGATGTGGAAGGGTATGAAGGATATGTTTTAAAGGGAGGTAATTTATTTTTTGAGACCGTAGACGTTCAAGCAGTATTTATGGAATGGATGTGGTTAAAAGCAGGATCAGTTACTAAAGAGGTTTTAAATTTCTTCACATCTCGTGGGTACAAGCCATTTATATCTCTAAGTGGAAGAGAGCTCCAGGTTGAAGATGCATCAAACTGGCCTGTGGATATGGTATGGAGAAAAACATAACAGGTATTTAACATGTTGATTCATATTTTGATACAATAGATGTGTACACTTTTATAAATCTTTCCTCCCCAGTAGTGATCGGGTGCAAAAATGGGGACGAGGAAAATGTTATACATATATTTAGACCAAAAGGGCTCAAGAGCAAACTCAATACCAAAATCAAAAGTCAAAACCATATCATTGGACAGAACTATGCATGAGAGAGAAACTGCTGTATTAGTATAACTAATAAATATACAATATAATAATACTATTAGTGCTTTCCCCAGAAATTTGTGAAGGCATGGTAAATTTCGTATTTTTGAGGGCACTCAATGGTTAAAAAAGATAATATTGGGGGCACCTCACCTTGACATGAGGGCAGTGTCAAAACCTTTAATAAACAGCCTTCATCCTAGTGTGATGGTGCAAAAGTGTCATAAAAGTGTGTCAACTAAACAGGGGTACATGATTAAATGCAAATCCGTTTCAAAAAGATAAAATTAAACTAAAAAAATGAAAGTCAGGTTTGGCTACCTGGGAGCACATTGTTAAATTCACGATGAGGGCAGCATGGTGCTTGAAGATGGAGGCATGCTGCAGCACCATGCTAAATTGGTCTAGGGAAACCTCTAACTATATTATACTCAAATATGACCTGCTTCAAACGCTTTCAGTCTACATCCATGGTAAAATATGGATATTTTGATTCAAACGTCACAGATGTCAGACGTATTGTTTGGCAACGTCATAGAAAATTTTCCCACAAACTTTAACGGCGTCATAGTATAACTTGCATTGTGTAATGGCATCTTTGTGTCCAAATACATGTACCTATGTTGTGGCGTTTCAATATGTAGGAACTGTCCTATTAGAATAGAAATAATTCACGTTTGCAAAATATCCTGGCAAAATATTTGGCATAAAGGGCCTACAAATGTACATTTGTACCCGTGGTAAAATCAGGATATTTTGAAGCCACAGTGAATTAATTCTCAACTTTATTGACTGAAGTTACATGTGTTTCTGCCATTTTTTTAATCTCTAATAAATTTGTTGGTCTATAGATTATACTTTCTATTTTTCACTACATGTATATTTAAAAATGAGGGGCCTCGATGGCCAAGTGGTCTAGGTACCTAGTAGGTAGTTCGTCATGACTACTAATGATCACTAGCCTGTCAACGCTGAGGTTGTGAGTTCAAATCTCACCTGTGGCTGGGTGTGTGCGACTCCGATCTTAATTGACAAGGATTGCCAATTTTTCTGCCGAAGGTCATGGTTCTCTCCGGGTACTCCGGCTTCCTCCACCAATAAAAACTGGCCGCTGTGAAATAGCCAAATGTGCTGAAAATGGCGTAAAACCCCAACTAAATAAACAAACAAAAATATTTAAAAATTATTTACTCAGAATATCTCAAAGTTCATCTCATCTGAAACTATTTGTTGACTTGTACTTGGAAATAACAACAGTCAACTACATTGTATAAAAATGTATATTTTTTACCAGATTTTTATCTTTGCAGATTACCAAAATTGACTGGTTGAGCGGGATATTTTTCAAGCTGTAACCTGTTCATCTTACATACCAAGTTTAAGCTGTTTCTTTTTACATAAAGTTCGATCTTCTTGAGGTGTTTTCACCAAAGACAATTTGTCACATTAGATTTTTGTTCAACTTTACATGTACATTCACAAAGGACATAAAAAACAAATACATGTAAATACTTCAGACCTGATTTTTTTCACTGTAAAGTGGAATTCCAATGTTTGAAATCTAGATTTGTTCATTACAGCTCATATGTTACACATAGTAAAATGGCAGACAAAGTACAATTTCGGCCCATTTTTTCCCAGTTGTCAAAATCAAGTTTTTTAGTTACATTTAATTTTAATTATTGTATCACATTTTGTACAGAAATTATTGTAGAACTTGATAGAAATATAACACTACATGCATGTACACATTATGTAAATACATGTACATGTACAAATGTACATCTACACACACATGGTACATGTAGTTAGTGGCATACATGTACACAAATGTATTACTGGGGGTAAACAGATTACAGCTAAGTCATATTGTACATATATTTCACCATATAATATATATATAGAACTTGCCATTGGATGGGGTTGTTTTAAAATGATGTATATTTCGTTATTGACAGAAAGATGCTGTGTATGTGGAAAATTGATAATGCATATGTATTTTACATTTTTTAATATTTTATATGTATATCTCATGTACAGTGCACCAGCATTATAAAGCAGTATTACATTGGAGTATAGGGTTATTTTTCTAGCGTGCTAAAAACATTTTTAAGAGCCATAGTCGTCTAGGGTAAATCTTGCTTATTTTCATGAGGAATGGTTGATAATCATGTAGTTCACAGCTTTTCAAAATTAGTGACAATGTGCTAATGGTAAAATTTGGCTTTTGGAATGTGGGTAGACCTTTTTCAGGTGTTACTCTTTTGATAAAATCGACCAACAGCAATTTCAGTTTGACATGGCACACTTAATTATCTAGCTGTACATTTCTATCTTTCATCTGCCTTTATCTAGATGTCAAATTATACTATGTTACATTCTGTGAAATATTTTTTTGCACTGTACAAAAACATGTAATTTTGTACCATGAATATTGATTTTTATCATTTTTGTATAATTCTAGTCTTGATTTTTTATGGTTATTTTTTTCATATTTTAAGATAAATTTCATATTTTTGATGTCTAAATGTGAAGTCTCATATTACATTAAATATGTACTTATTACTGATAATATATGTAATCAAAATATTTTGAATAATTTGTGCTGTACACGTATTTGAAAAAATCTATCATTTTAGAAATTTTTTATTAATTGCTTTAATTGCCACCTTAAGTGTAATTGTATAGTCTTTGATATAAGTGTACAAACTGTAAATTCAGAAATGGAAATTATCAGTAGCCTACATTGATTAATTCATAGTGACCAACCCTTTCAGAATCACACGTCCGTTGTATGGATTTCCAAGGCTGTTTTTGCTTTCTGCATTTTACATGTTTTATGCTGTATGTTGCAGATTTTTCAAAATTTGAATACCTTAATCAATATGAATTGTCTAGTCACTTGGGTGAAAGATGTACTGAGCTAAGTCGTAACTGAAACAATTGAACTTACTTATAAATTGTATTCAGTCATGTGAGAAACAAAAAAATTCCGCTTACGGAATTTTCAATGTAAAAGGGAGATAACTCTTCCTAAGAGATTTTATAAAATTAAGTATTACAACCCCGTGATGCATGCAATATGCACAAAGTGCATTAAAGATATTTAAAATTACAGTTTTACAAATTCTAGGATAGGTCTGGGTTGATAAATTCAAATTATTGATTTTTTAAAATTTTCAAGTGCATTAATTTTTCTATTGGAAATTCTCCATTTAGAATCATTTGTGAGGTATACAGACATAACCTTTATAAACAACTTTACATTTTTAGGTTTTCTTAGACGACTTAATAAGGTTAATTAACCAACAAAAGATTGTATAATAATTCTAACGTTTAGACTGTCAAAATGCTAAAAATCCATTTTGTGAACTGAGGTGTCCAGACTGTAAATAAGTATGATTTGTTTGAAAGGATGCATTCAGCAGTTATAAAAGATCTTATGCCATTTAATGGCATCAATTTTGGATTTTTATAATCTTTTACTATATAAAACACCACAACCATTTCTGAACTTACAGTTTATAAGAATTTCAAATATATGTTTTTTTTGTGTATTTACTTCCTTTTACTTTACATAACCCACCACCATATTGTCCTCACTGTATTCATCAAAATACTGTGAAATCAGTTATTTTCGTTGACATCAATTTTCGTGCATTCAGGAAAAAGACAAATTCGTGGGTTCTCAATTTCGTGGATTTAAAATAAGAAAACAATAAAAAAAATCAAATGAGGACAGGGGGCCTCAGTGGCTGAGTGGTCTAGGTAGTTTGTCATGATTACTAATGATTACTAGCCTGTCAACGCAGGGGTTGTGAGTTCGAATCTCACCTGTGGCGGGGTGTGTTCGACTTTGATCTAAATTGACAAGGATTGCCAATTTTCCTGCCGAAGGTCAGTGATTCTCTCCAGGTATTCCGGCTTCCTCCACCAATAAAAACTGGCCGTCACGAAATGGCCAAATATCCTGAAAATTGTGTAAAACCCCAACTAAACAAACAAACAAACTAAGATCAAACAATGATATTTCATTCTTGGAAATGACCTTTGGTTTGTTTATTTCCTCTTGATAAAACAATTGAAAATATATAATTCGTTGTGTTTTTAAATTCGTGGATTGCATTGTCCACAAAATCCACGAAAATTGGTGTACCACGAATAATAAGTGTTTCAGAGTATTTCCAATATATTTTTATGTGGTATAAGGCTTCTGCCTTTTTTTTCTTATTAATTATGTTTTTGTTGATTTCTTAGACAGATTAGGTTCACTGTTTGCCAAATAAACATCATTATGTGAAAACAAATAAAATTAAAAATCCATAAATGTGTTCTTGCAAGACATTTTTTTCAATGCTAAAAGTTTATTTATACTCAGAAAAAGTAAGTATTTCAAATAGGATATTTTTGTTCATTGTGTCAGACGACCATTCTCCTATTTACAGCAGCTGACTTGACCTGCTAGATAGATGCCAGCAATTTCATGTATTGTTGTTAACATTACAGGCCAAAATAAACTAATTTCTAGATTCTCATCCTTGTGAATCTCTTCATTAAGTCCTGACTTAATTATTATTTATTATTTCTTTTTTTGGTTATCCAATAAAGATAATTGTGCACTGTCACTTCAAAAGAGTAAAAGTATTTCAAATATTCTTGATCCTTGTCTGAAGTTGTTGGTCTTTTGAAATTTTCCCGCTGTCTAATTGCTTTTCTATTATTTTTCAAGTATACATTTTGAAGGGAAAAAAACCTGGATTGGAAACATGGAATTTTTTGGTGGTTTTTAAAATTTTTTATTGACTTTTTGTGTAAGTTCAAACATGTATATTTCATGTTTTATATATATTTTACAGTTAAAGCTTGTATATGAGGTTATATTGACTGAGGACAAAGTCTGAGGTTGATATGCATCTGTTTGTTGATATAGCCTTCTATTGTCCTCATATGTAAGCTAAAATAAATGTTATATTATTAATCTACAGTGCTAAAGACAGTAAAACCTATGTCATAAAGATAATTTTGAAAATTTGATTAGACTACATGTCTTTTATCATTTCATTTATGTAAATTTTAGATTTTGTCATGGTATATTACATATGTTTGTTACATGTAAACGTGTATTGTAGATTCCAGTCGGGAATTTTTTATCTATTTTAGTAGCATGCTGTATGCATAGCTAAATATAGCTTATTTTCTGTGCAACCTTTGAAACTCTAAATCAAATTCAGTGAAAATTATCAGATTAATAATATATGTATACATGTGTATTTACCTGTTACCATGGTTACAGTAAATTTCTAATGCATGCAATATTCAAATATATTGAGTACACACATGACATAATTTATTGATTTTTTCATATGTATGGTGCTTTATAAGTTTTTTAAAATTTAGTTATTTTTAAAGCATTGTAGCAAGAAAATGTAGGCAAATTAATTAAATAGATTGTTACTTCATTATATTAAAGCATCCAAGAGTAATTAACAAAACATAGATAGTAGAATATGGTTAGTTTAGACTGACTGTGGTCTAAAATATAATTAACAACACCGATAATGATTTTAGCCGAATGCCTCAAAATCTTAGCTGCCAACCCTTCAGTTTGGGTGATAATTTAATTAAATTAAAGAGGTCAAAATTATGATATTTATTAGCTTTTCATCTCCATTATTCATGCGTAGATTCCATTTTATCACACAAACATGACAAATATTATTCTAGTCTATAGAACTTTAACTTTATTATGCAGAAACACTCCTAATTAGGGATGAAAGCATACAAAACATACAAACACAAATATAGACAATAATACTTTAATACAAAATGTACTTAAAACAATGAAATTACAATAACATAAATATTTTGTAATACCATTATACTGTATCCTCTCTCCTCAGTTCTAATGACTGTTTTATAAAGGATGCAACTATTTTAATATCACATGGTGTTGAAGGATGAAGAATAAGTTTTAATATATCTGTATCAGTTAATTTAGCGAAATCCTTATTCAATGTAGAATAAAAATTAATTCCTTAATAATTTATTTATTTTGATCACAATATACATGTAAGAAAAAGTGAAACTCATCATCAATTTTTTGGCATTTTAAACATAAACGTTCTTCTCTCTTGATCTTTTATAGAGAAAATTCTTTATTTCATAAATAGGACAAGAAATTTGTGATCTGTTGATTTCTGATGAAAATGAAAATAGGACAATTTGTTGTAAATTGGTCACAAATTTCATTTGGTTTTAAATATTTTGATGTAAAGGGATTGGCAGCTATATGCTGAATATCTGTTTTCTGTTAATCAGCAAAAACACTGAGAACAATAAATAAACAGAGAAAAAAAAAATTATTATTTTTATTTTTTTTAAATTGATTTGCATATATATAGTAAAAAAATATTATTAGGCATGGAGTAAATACTAATTATAACTGTAGAGTGTTTCGAGTTTGATTATAGTATTACCAAATGGTACATGTCCGTAAATAACATAATGTAATTAACTTGCAGTTGGCTAGATTTTTTATTGGAGGCCTTACTGTGATTTTTACTTTGCTTAAACTTGTCATACGTCCCTGTATGGATACATCCGCCAACCAATTTAGCTCATCTGTACCAAAGGTCTTGTTACACTATTACATTTAAAACATACTCTGAAATCATTGCAACCAAACTTTGATTTAATGGTCTTTGAGATGTCCTCCTTCATAATTCTATACGGATGTCCAGATTTCTGATGAATGTAGCCATCGGACTAAAAATAGAAAATTAACCCAACATTTTTTAAAATCTTTTCCTTTGAAACTGTTAAGACAGTTGAGATCAAAGTTTGATGGAACAGTCCTGAGGAGATTCGCATTCAAAATTGTGACCGGACCTTTGAAAAATATGGCCACCATTTCTAGAAATATAAAAATCAGAAAAGATATTTATAAAAGTCTCCTCTGAAACTGCTAAGGCAACTGAACCCAAATTTGGTAGAATGGTTCCCTAGATAGTGTTCTTTCAAATTGTGTCGGGCATCCGGACCTCCAAATAATATGATTGCTGTTACTACATTTTAGAAAAAAAATCCTCCAAAAAATAATATCCAAAAGTCTGCTCTTAAATAGTTAAGGCAATGAAGAACAGTCACTTTTTGGTGAAATGGCTCTTACGTGGTAACTGTGGGTGTATGGCACATTGAACCCAGATTAGCAATACATTCTCTAGTTTAATCATTAATATAACAGTTGAGGCTTCTTTCTGTATACATTTGGTCTTGTGATTACTGTCTTTCTGATTTATGCAGATTGAACTGGACATCTGGAAATAATTGACCTATTTCCTATTTAAAATTCATTACCTTCCATATGCATGATTCCAGGATTTTAACACCCCCTCTCCCTACGTTGCAATGCAATTCGGTATAAATGTTTATGTCAGTCCGTCTGTCCGACTTTGTGTTTTCGTGTGTACAGGTCTAAACGGATTTTAAGGATTTCTAAGGTTTAAGATGGGCATTTTCTCAGGTGAGTTTGAAAATCAGCACTGACCGATGAATATTTTATAGCTATTTCCATAAGAGATGGAAACACATGTCTCAACAGTTTAACAAAATTTATGCCAAAGGTTTCAGAGCTAATATGGTCTCGCAAGAGTTTACTTTATAATTCTGAATCTTTCTGCGTTGTTATTTCTTAATCTTACTATTATCGCCGAGGATACTGTCTACAGATAGGCAGAATTTTACTTGTATAGGGGTGCATAACATAAATATGTCGCATGACAAAACAGCTCTAAGGTGTTAGTAATCTCGAGTAGTGATGAAATATATTTTTTTGGTTACGATGGTGAATATGATTTTTGTGCTTGTTGCATCACTTTCATGAGATCTGCACAACGGGAGTGGATAGTTAGGGCCCCGCCATTTGGTGGCGGTCATCTATAGTGACCAGTCGGTCCGTCCGTTCGTCGTACCGTCCGTTTATCGTACCGTATGTCCGTAAAAAATCGTCTACGCTCTATATCTTGAGAACGTTTATGATTTCGAAGTTTATATTTGGCATGGATATTCCCTACCAACAGAGGATGCGTCACACTCTATGTACAACTCTGTAGGTCATTGGTCAAGGTAAAAAAAACTTAAGCCAAAATTGTGAACCCCATGTCCTATGGTAAAGACTGTGTCCGCTCTATAACTTGAAATGGTTTGAAGTTGAAGATATTTTGCATGGTTATTCACTATTGTCAAAAGGGGTGACACGATTATTGTGTAAATCTCCAGGTCAATAACCAAGGTCAAACGTGGGAACCCTTTTGACCAAAAGTTATTTATGGTGGGGCCCACAGAGATGGATTCCCCCTCTTTGATGTTTATTTTTATATATATTGTGGTGTATTTTTTCTGATTTTTACGTTCGTGGCTTTACGCACTGCTGAAACTATAAATATACTGAAATATATAAAATGCACACAGAATTTTATTCAAAATATAGTAGAACAGTAGAAAGTTACTTGTTGGATATAAGGAGTAAAACTACCTTTTATTTTATCTATTACTTATTTTATTCTAGTAACCTTGAATAAGAAACCCGGAAAAAGTATTGTATAACAGATGCGCGAATTTATATCCACCTTCAACGTCCTTTACCCAGACAACGTCTCCTGTATTCAATTCTACGATAACAGCTGAAGTACCACTTTCGAATCCTTCGTAATCTGCATAATTGTATCCTATTGGGGTTCCATTCTTCATTATCTGAACGTGGATTTGGCTGGAAGGTTTGGACATAACCGTGTTAATAAACTGATAAAGACCGGAAACAGGTGCTTTGAAGTGACCACTATATTTATTATAACCATTTCCGGCGTTTACATTTACCCTATCGTAGAGGATAGGCTGGCTGGCTTGTAAAATTCGTGCTTGTTGATAACTGTGCGTAGAATGCTACTGTAGACTGTACATTATCCAACAGCAGTCTTGAAGTCCTTTGCGGTGAATTTTGAGTAACGTCTTTCATAATGCGATTTTCTAAAACAGAGGTTGGTAGATTGTGGAGTCGGAAAATAGGTGTATTAATGTCTGATAACGCTGGGTAAAAACAGCTTCTCTTATTTCTTTATTGCGCTCTTATTATACCCTTAAATGTGAAAATACACCATGCAGGCTTGATTTTTCGTATGTTACGCATTATCGATCCATGTTTTGGTCTAAATTACCCCGTTTTAATTGCAACTACATGTCTATTCTTTTAAACACGGCGTAAGTATCATAAGACAAGTAGATTTTATGCATCAGCCCGAGGGGGAAGCGGGGGGGGGGGGGGGGGGGGGCACCATTTATGAACGATGTGGTTACACCCAGGAACAACCAAAATACCACCACCAATTTCTTGCTGATGCCCTGAGTACAATAATTCATTCTTTAATTTGACGACAGCAGTGACACAACAAACCTTTGTTTGTTAACCTTGGCAAACGATTTACTATTCATTCATGTCCCGGGATTCGTGTAGACTTTTACACGATCTGTTTTCGCCCACATTTAGTATTTAAGTCTGTATATTTTGGATGTCTAATATTTTCAGAATTTCAATGTGTTGTACGTATCATAAATTGCATTTTAGATCATCAATTTTTTGTGCTTTTTCCTGGACAAATTCGTTTACTTACAGAATATGAAAGTCGGCACGCAACAACTCAGACACTTTATTTTATTTTGTTTGATACGGCTGTCTCATTAATGCAAACACCAAACCTTCTAACAGTAAGTTAAAACAAGATTTTTTTACATTTTCTTGCTTATCTAAACGTAGGTATGCACTTATCTTATAAACAAATATCTTCATATTGTTAGTAAGGTTATGGATTTGCATTAGAAGTTTCTGTATTTAAGTAAGACATGGAAAGTAAATATTTAAAAAGTTAATGCATAACTCACGTTTTTCCTTCATGTCTTTAATCTCATCCTTTAGACTCTCTAATTCAATTTTCAGTGTGGCTGAAATTTTGAGGGAAATGTTATATGACAAAATAATATCATCGCATAAGATATCTATATGAAGTATTTTTATTTAGCTATCTTGTCGCGAATTTGACTTTAAATTAAATATAAGGTGCTTTCCATTATGCGGTACCAGTACGTACCGACTTTCACTAATTCCTCTTGCGGTTCGTCTGGTACGTCATTTCTAAAGAACTACTGTGGTACGGACCAATAATGGAACACGAATCTTTGGTTCAATTGGAACGTACAGCATAATGGAAAGTACCCATGAACTCGTGCATTGTGAAGTCTAGAAAAGGTGCGGGATTTAGTTTCTTATTAACAGTTGTTTATATATTTTCAGTTCTAAGAACCACTAACATGACTTGAAATACATGTTGCCAAAAGCTTATCTTGTTCAACATAATCCTTCAGTGCATGATATGAAATGATGCATACATGTACAATGATTCAGAGGTTTTAAAAAGGAACTTTTTCAGTTGATTTTTTTCTGCTTTTAGTAACAACAGCAACACTGTGTCAAAGTTCAGAACTCCATCACAGTTTGATTTCAAGTTGTTTCCGACTAGAAATATTTAAATATTTTCAGTGAATTGTTCGGTTTTTTTTCACAACTTTGTCAATTCCGTCCACAGTTAGTGTTTTTACTGGATATCCAGAAAGAACTTTTTTAATATTGTTTTTTTTTTTTCAGTTTTTTTTTTTTTTTTTTTTTTTAATTTTGAAAGGAGACTACATAAGAATACTGCATAAAACTGTAGCCTTATTTGTTAAGTAGTTTCAGATAAGGTTGTTGAAACAGTTCGCCTGAATTTTCTATTTTTATTAACTTTGGATATATTAGTGCCCGGTCCCGAGCACATTTATTTTTTTTTATTAATTTTTTTTCAGCTGGCAAGGTTGTTTCAGATGAGCTTTCTCAAGAAATGTGTACGAATTCGTATGACTGGCGACAACTGTTGACAGGAACTGAAAAGGAATAATGAAAGGTTTTTTTATGATACTTTCATTGTATGTATCACTTACCAATTTCTTCTGTGTACTTTTCAGTTAAACTGTTTATTATCTGTTGTAGCTGTGGTTGTGTGAGTATACTTTCCTGCTGCAAGGACAAAACTATTTGAAAAATAAACATTACGCAAACGATATACAAAGCCATCTTGAAAATCCACAGACTTTGTGTGAAATTCAACAGATAAGAAATTAACACAAATAGTTTGTGCTGACTTGATAAGATTAAGTAAAGTCTCAATTGAAATTTATGATAAAATAAACCATACTCAAGCTAGCAGCCATTCGCTAGCAGCCACTTTCTAGCAGCCGTTCGCTAGCAGCCACTTTCTAGCAGTCATTCGCTAGCAGCCGGCACTTTCTAGGAGCTATTCGCTAGCAGCCACTTTCTAGCAACCATTAGCTAGCAGCCACGTTTTTAAAATGTTTAAAAACCAAACATTTATATAAGAACAAGACATTGAACCCGCGCGAGCGCGGGAAAATAAGGATTTTTTTTTGTGGTGGCCATGTTGACTATAAAAAAGTTGTTGCGGCCATGTCATTCATGGAACAGTGACTCAATATGGATGTTGTAGCAGGCTTTCCATAAACTTTCCTGTCAAGTAGGTGGTATCAACTGATAGTTTCATGTCTATATATGCTGTAGTATTCCAGAAATGGATGTTAATGCAAACTTTAACCAAAGTCAATGAAGCGTGAAATGTAGGTCAACGTGACCCAATTGTCATAAGGCTGTTCGTTACTACCGAAGATGTATCCACTGATGAAGTAGACTGTATGCCACGTAGAATTACCAAAATGGACCTTAAGGTTTCATCAAAGTCAAAATCTATGACGAAAACAAAACCACATAAATTGTCAATATTTTTATTGTTACAATTAATTCTGAACTGGAACTTGATGAAAAGCTTTCATTAAATACACATTTCATAATGCATTACATTTTTCCTTCAGAATAAATATGAAAATGAAATTGTAGATGTAACCATTTCCTTAGTGACGGATGAATTTTTCAAAAGATGCCATGAGTTAGGTATAGCATATGTTTAGAAAATAATTGTTCCAATTGTTCCAATTGTTCCATTGTCATCATGGGCAGGGCATGCGATGCTTAATTTCACAAATATATCCAATAATCAGACGATAAAAGCATTTTTAGTGTGTGGATGCGTGTGCTGTCCACGTTTATATTTATCAAAGATGTCCGAGATAAATTTCGTCATTAATGATAAAGATGACCATTTGTTAAAAATAGTTTTATCTAGGGCTTACAGGGAATTGTATGGTAGAGATATATTTAGACAGGTCACATGACAAATAATGTAAAAATAGATAATTGTTGGTTTAATCACTTTGTGCAATGTAAACATCCGAGCAATCCAAAAAAAAACAAAAAACAACTAAGTTAGGAATTCCTCTGAACTTTACCTTACTTCTTCATATAATCTTGAAAGTTCATAGCCTTTACAGTTAGGAGAAATTGCGTTATTGTAGAAAAACAATCCTGAATACATGAAGCGGAAACATCCCATTCGAAGGAGAATGTTTTTAATTAGTTTTATTCTTCTTCCGTAATTTCAAACAGAAATACATTTAAAATATGTGCATACTTGTTTATTTAAATCAATGTGTTAAAATGATGCATTCGAGAACCTTCTAAGGGATATGTTGGGAGAATTCATATCTGGAAAGTGCATACAAATTCCATTTGCACATAAACAAAACTGCAGTTGAAATTTATAAATGCAGATTGTCAAATCCGATAATAACCTTTATAATCTGAACCATACATCGTTTATTTTGAACCACGCGTTTTGCCGCCTATTCGGCTAATTCGTAAATTTAGTATTATAGATATAACGTTTTAAAATGCCTGCAGCCATTTAGCTAGCATCCACTTTTACATATAAAAACCTATAAATTACGAGAGATTCGAATAATCCTGAACGACAAAACAAAAATATTTATCAATAATAAAACTGTATATCGACGAAATGTGCACATCTTGTGCATCAAAATTGGTATCTAAGAATGTATTATTACCAATGAGTCGATACCGCTGCTGGTGGGCTCCAGGTCCCCGAGGGTATCCCCAGCTCTGTTGCTAATATTTCGATACTAACCCTAAATTGATACTTAAAATTAAATATTACAAAAATGTAAAAAAAAATTTGAAAACTAAGGAATATCTCCCTCGTGCATAGTTCTGTCCTTAGATGGTTTTGGCTTTACCCCTTTTGGTCATTTTGGCGTTTTTCAATTTGCTCTTCAACTTTTTGGATTACTGTTTTGTTTTTTAACATTTCAGGCCCTGAGCATAACTGATGAGTCGTAAATTGACGAAATGTGCACAGCTTCTGCATTATAATTGGTATCAAATAGAATAGAGAATGTGACAAAGAGACAACAACCCGACCTAAGAGGAGAAAACAGCTTAAGGCTACAAATGGGTCTTCAACTCAGCGAGAAAATCAAGCATCCGTAGCGGGCTTCAGCTGGCCTCTAAACAATAATGCATACTAGTTCAGCGAAATGTACGGCACGCTAAACTCCGAAACATACAAATGAACCAGTTAAACTGATCGAAAGATTATGTCTTTATCATATAGAAAATCAGCCACAATACCTCCCGTTAGAATGTATTATAATAAAGAGACCACCTATCATCATACTACTACATCATAATAGCCATAGTATACCTTAAAGGAGTAGGGCCACTTTACCCTATATTTGTTTCATACATAACCATTATTTTTCTGTCTTAATTATTTACCTCCTTTTTATCCCACACGATTGTATGCATAGGGCCACTTTACCCTATATTTGTTTCACACATAACCATTATTGTTCTGTCTTAAATATTTACCTCCTTTTTATCCCAAACGATTTTATATATATATATATATATATATATATATATATATATATATATATATATATATATATATATATATATATATATATATATATATATATATATATATATATATATATATGTGAACAAACAGAAATGTTATGTTTAATCATTAATAGGTTTTCTATCCACAAGACGAACTGGCTCAGTTGCTAAGCATTTCGTATCACTTTTTTGGAATATAGCCAAGAAGGGCACTCTACTGTCACGCAAAACGCGATACATAAAGTCACTTGCAGAAAGATTCGTTTTGGTTATGAGTGTTCCATGTTGAAAAAAAGACTTTAATTTGGCAAATTAGTTTTATTCGAAGCGATATTCAGGTACATGTTTTTAGAAAAATAATTTAGTAACTTATTTGATAGTTATTATTACCAGATCGTTAGACACCAGATATCAGGCTCGGGAGATTTTTACAGGCAATTAATTTAGATTTGATTTTTTTAGTTAAAAGGCCCTCGGACGAGGCGGACCTCTGTTCCTACGTGTTGGAAAATTTAGTATGGTTTAACGTAGAGCAATTGAAGATTTTTAAGAAAGATACAAATTTGTAAAAAGGTGAACCATCAAATATATTAATTTAAACGTGCTTTTATGGTGACACCTTTTGGTTATTGCCCAAGTTTTCAATATTTGTAGACCTGGAGTACAACCGTTGATTGTCGCGTAAATTGACAGTGATGTATACATGCATCTTGTACACCAAATTTGGTGCATGTATCTCAGAATTTATTGTTTTATTTCTTCTGTTCTTTTCATATAGAGAATAATGCATGGCAAAATCCGTATCACCCCGAGATTTCAATATCACTTGAGTCCGAGGGCCTCTCATCCAAGTGATGATATTGATCGAGGGATGATACGGATTTTTACATGTTTTATACGCTTTATCATATATTTAAACAGTGGTGAAGAATTTTTATTTTATCTTTCTGGTCACGTGACCAATATCATTTTAAGGGGTATGATAAAGGGGTGATATCGGTATCATCACGGTAGAAAATACAGCTGACAATGTTCTTTCAGTATCGTATATGCAATTTTCCTTTATTTGGTATTAAGTATATGATAAATATCGTTATCAAAAATTCTGATAGATCATGAATCCCGAAAAGCTGTTATAGTCATGTTCTAAATGTTCAAACCCTGCATCAGAATCTTTAACCCATACTATGTCTCCCGCGTCTAATTCTACTATAACAGCCACAGTTCCACTCTCATATCCATTATGGTCAGACCAATTTTTCCCTATTGTTACCCCATTTTTGACGATATCTACATGAATTCCGTGTTGCGGTTCGGACATTACGGTATTTATAAAATGATAGAGGCCAGAAACAGGAGCCTTGAATTGTCCATTCAGCTCATTATAGGCATTTCCAATGTTAGTTTTGACAACGTCGTATGCTATGGCTTGCTGAGAATTGACATTGGTGTTTCCTGAGAGATGTGCATAAAAAGCAACTCCTCTTTCCGTGTCCAGCAATAATCTTGGCGATTTTCTCCCGGAATATTTATCGCAAGACCTTCCTGCAAAATAGGAATCATACCTTTACTACAAAACGAATACAAATTTATTGTAAGTACATAATAACTAAATGAAAATTCTTGTATTAATCAGTGTCGAAGTTGTAAAAGAAATCTAAGATTATTTACATATTATTAACATAAATGCAATAATTACCAGTATTCGTCATTTACAGTAAGAAATAAAATTTATATTTCTAAAGCCAGTGTAGCAGTACACTAAATATAAACATTCCATGGCACCTATTTTAACCATGTACGCCGGTCTCATCAATAAGCATAAGGTTTGAAAATATTGAAAACCAAAACATTTAGCCAACACGCAGGTAAAAATGTGAAATGACTGAAAAGGGTCGGAGGCTAACAAACCACCAGGCTGTACTGCAACCTTTTTTTTTAAATTTGTATAGTTCCGTTTTAGATCTGTTGTCTCACTGACATCTACCCCATGTCTCCTGTAACTTCTAAGGAAAATAAGTAAAAATAAATTCCTATAGGATAAAGTATTAATATTCAGTCATGCACTTACGGTTTTCTCTAACTTCTTCTTTCAGACTACCCAGCTCTCTTCTCAGATCAGCTGAAATTAATATCAGATTACTTCAAAGCACGGTTTAAATAATGTATGGTTATAGACTGGGCTATGTTTATCGCAGAGATTGGACCGTTGAAAGGGAGAAAAAACAGCATGTCCCATGGTCTAGATACCGTAAAAAATAATTGTCCCATGCCTATAGTTGTTTAAACAATGTCAGTGTCCCATCGTAGTGAGTTGCAAACAATGATGTTATTATACGGTTCAAGTAGAAAAGGGTTAGGGTTTGGGACAGACACACCTCTAATTTTCACCATAAACAAGTGTTGGTCCAATAGACATTTCTTTTGAAAAAAAAATACGCGCCCCATGACTTACACGTATTAAAAAAGTCTATCTCACATGGCTATTTCTATCTGTCCCCATCCCTGCGATAAATATTGCACTTTAAACAGTACTTTCATTACATAATATTCTACCAATAATCAATATTCTGTAAATATTACCACAATAACAGTTTTGACACACAAAACGTCGCTTTACGACTCACCAGTGGTGCTCAAGGCCTTAAATGGTGAAATTAGAAACATTGACCTAAAACTGTCAAGAGCGAATATAAATGCCAAAATGACCAAAAATAATGTAAATCCAAAAGGCCATCTTCAGCCTATTTAGAATAGCTTCAAGTATATATAGATTCTGTACAAATATCCAATACAGTTCACCTTAAACTATTGTTATTATTACGTATTTATTATTATTACTATCATTTTTAGGTGAATTAATTTTTCAATAGTGAATGACTATTATCGTATGAATATTGTTTAAGGATGCTCGCTGGTCATGTTTTGGTCTTTTTGTCAGATTTTCAAAATCCTCTGGTTTTATCCATTTCTTAAACATGATTTCTTTTTGCCCATGAACCCCTACTTTTTTCTTTTATAATTCAATCATATATACCGTAAAATGGTAATTGACAAAATCTTATGAAATCCTTTTCATTTTTTCATACATTTTTGAGAGACTGAAGTTGCCAATTCAAAGACGAGGAAAATTCCAGAGAAAACCCATTTCCTTCAATTCTTCAAGGCCTTATAGCTCTAAAATGAGCACATGAACCTAAATTTTTTTCTTGCTTATTTGTTTACTATTCATATGTTCTCTCAAACTAAAACACCCCTTTTCAAATCCTATTTATTTCCTATTAGACCAGCGATCATCCTTAAATATCTGTATACTCTGTTATATTTTGTGTTTGTTCATAGTTGTACCTTGTTGGGAGTGGGTTTGTATCGGCTCAGCCTGTTGCCCAATCCTATTCAGTTTCTTGAATAAAATAATGTTTAAACTAACTATACCCAAAGGACAGAGATATCCAGGACGGAGGTACTCCTTAGTTAACATGTTGTTAACAGTAAATTCAAAGTTACTGTATCAGTTTCATGCTAGTATGAAACACTATAAACTGACTTGTTGTTAATCTACGTTGGTACCCTAAGATATTACCAAACGGTTAACCAATGAAAGCCAAAAAGGCTCGTCTGTTTTTATTTAATACCTATTTCTTTACTGTAGTCTTGTTTCATATCATCCAGATAGCTTAACTGATCTTTACTCCACAGAATACAATCCGCTTCTAGTGCACAACTTACAATGGATAAAAGTAGGTACAAAAATATCATGACGAACGATTTCTTCAGTAAATATAATAGTCTGTGCCGTACTTCAGATAAGATCGGCGTATTTATCACAAATATCGCGACCTTAATGTTTGTCAATGTCTGGATAAAGCTTTATTGACATTTTATCTTATAGGATGGTCACTGGTCGTCTCGGGGGGTCCCTCAATATGTTTTTTGGTAGGTTTGAGCAGCTGGCACACCAGGATTCCCACCCTTATCATATATTAAAAATCTAAAAAATGTATACCTTATTTTTAGCAGAAATGTATACCTCATCATATATTTATGCCGAAAAGTATACCTTTTCATATATTTGGATCAAAACGATTATAATGAACAGAAATTCTTTATTTTCAAGAAAAAAAATGTTTGATTTATACTGCAATGATTGATTATACACATAAACTGTCAGACTGAATGATATCTTATTTAGATGCAATATATTGACCTTATTACATAATCCCATCAGTAATTCCTATCCTTAACCCCCCCCCCCCCCCCCCCCCCCCCCCCCCCCCCCCCCCGAGCTGGTCGTATAAAATTTTCTGAACATTTAAAAATCCAAAGAAAGCATGGTTGAAATAAAGGACATAAATGCCGTAAATTCCATTCAGGCCGAGGATGTAGTTGGTCCAACCTTGAAGCAAATAAAAGAAAGGAAAATAATACATGCATATGAATTAAATCCCTATAGTAAATCATTGTTTATATTGATAAGAGTCACTTCCGTTGTAAAGGGGTTCTGATTAACGCCGCATCCGTTCCGTATACTATAGTGTTATTAGTAGTATAGGGGAGATTTTCAAGTCGCATTGACGAGGAGCGTTGAGGAAACTGGCGTGAACTCACAGGAAGTCATGTGATCGGTAATGAGGTAGTAGGAAGTGACATCACCGGAAATGGATTGTCCGCATGTCCATCCAGAATTAGAAGATTTTAATGCCCTTTTTTAAAAAGGGGTAGAGTCTCTCTGCGAGGTATATAGGCTTGAAACTATCACCGTGAGTTCCAGGCCAATAGGTTTACATTTCCTGGCAACCATTGTCTTAATTGGATATGTGCTCCTTTCCCCAAGCTTTTCATTCCGTTTTGTTATCTTGGTTTTTTAGGGTAATTTATAGGGATATGAATTCATAATTAAGTCTATAGGGTTAAACCTATGTCAGCCTAATCAAGGACCGAAAGGGCACGAATGACCGAGGTCAAAGGCATGATTTTCCCGCACTTTATATTCCGGTTGGTTTCTGGAAATGTATTCGTGTCCCTATTGGATTTGATCCTTTTACCAAAAGGTCAATTGATACAGCCAGGGTTTGTGCCTTAAGTAATGGCTTATAAACTTATGCATTCGTGGTCCTTGTCGTGGCTTCCCTGACTCATCGCTGCAGTAGTCTATACTAATACTATTCATCGCTGCTCAGGACTATACTCACTTGCTCATTTCGGCTTCACTGCTGCTGCTGCTTTAGGTAAAGGAAATGCTGCTACCCGGTGCGATCGATTGGTATCATTCAACAATACGATCTGTGAGAGACCACCAATACACCCGGGTAATTTTGAAAGGCCATTCTGCATTTGACCAAGGTTGTGAATGACCATCTAAAAGCTGCATTAACCATCCTCCATTTTTTTTTAATTTAACAAAAAAAAATCTTTTTTCTTATTATTTATTCTTTTTTGGGGTTCAGGGTGGGGAGGTGGGCATTGAAACACGCGATCCTATTGGAAATTTACTTGACGATGTTCTTGTCTGAAACCACTGGTCTTATTGAAACAAACCATGGCATCAATGGTCCTTATGTGGTGCCCTTTCAGAATTATACCCGATCACTCTGCCCACCATCAAAGATGGCCGCCCGAGCTGAACATAATTAAACATAGGATCTTATGGGAAATTTACTTGAAGATATTCTTGTCTAAAACCACTAGTCCAATTGGACAAAACTTGGCCGCAGTGGTCCTTAGATGGTCTTCTTTCACAATTATATCCGATGACCCCGCTGTCATCAAAGATGGCCACTAGAGCCGAACATATTTTAACATAGGACTCTTTGGACAATTTACTAAAAAGATCTTTTTGTCTGAAACCATTTGGTCAGTTGGAACAAAACTTGGCAGGAAAGGTCCTTAGGAGGTCCTCTTTCAGAATTGTATCAGATGATCCCGCCTGCCATCCAAGATGACCGTCAGAACCAAACATATTGTAAGATAGGACCTTATGGGAAACAATTTGGCAAAACAAGTGAGCCAATTGGACAGCAATGTTCCAGACTGCCAGTCAGAACTAACTCTATAATCATTATATAATAATGCTATTTCTTTAAAATTAAATCAATTGAATATCATTCTCAACCATTTTCACGCATTATAGTGGCACATGGTGTAAAATCATCAGTTACTATTTACTATAGAACCAAAGGTGGCCAGTCAGTTTAATTAGAGACCAAACCAATTTGTCCCTCTCATTAGACGACAAAAGCCCGTCACAAACTACATCAATTTCAATGATGAATTACATTCGAGTGGTGCATCTAGATATGCATCTTATGGCCGTAAAGATAAGCGTTCGAATTTTCCAACAAAATCGCACTAATTACCATGTCTTATTTGCATCCTCTTCTTTACCGCATAACTTTTGTTAAAACAAAGGACGAAAGCACGTCCGAAATCTTGGATGACGGAATTAAACATTTTTCACTTATCATCAGTCGTGAATTGTGAGATAGTGATGATGATTCTGATGAAGATAATTCCAGGGGCAAGTTTGTTCATAATAAGTTCGTTGATGTAGCCTCCGCTATTAATCTATTAAGTGATAATAGCATTATACCGATGACTGTGGTTTTGTGAGTCAAAAGGTGGCTTTTCACTTAAGCAATATTTCCCATACGTCCCAAACGATTCACAGCCAAGCAATCTCCTCGAAGCTATACTTCCTTGAATAAAGATCGGAAACATGGATTGAAAACAAAGGTGACAGGGTGTTACACGATTACATGGGAATTCTGTCGAACCCATTTAGGTCTTTCTCGTAACTTTAGCCATGAAAAGCAAGCTAATCTAATAGTCGGACCCGATGAAGAAACTGCTCTCTGGAACTCGACTAGACGCAATGTTTCGTTTTTCCAGGTCATTTATGTGCTGCAGACATTTGAAAAATAATGTTAAAAAGTATCTATAAGATAAAATTGGAATGAACCCGACTTACTGATAAAAAATATTGCATGAACTATTTGGAGTGACAATGGCCCAACATCAATAACAACAAGACTACATGGAATGGTAGAGTTAGTGAAAGAACATTTTGAAAAAATCACAAATACATAGGCCGTTTTTAAAATGTTTTTCTTGAGAATTCTGAAATACCACTTTAAGAATATACTTGAGAAGGAGAGGATATTATCAAACAATAACTGTGATTTTATTCTCTAAGTAAAAGCCGAGTGGAAATAGCTGGAAGTTCATAATACTGTGTCTGCTAGATAAATGGATGTGAAAAAAGGCTTTACATCAAAGTTTCAGGATAGATAGGGGGGGGGGCATAAAACCGGCTGAGCACCATCACTATTCACTATTCAGTACCAAGTTAGAGTATGTTTGTATTGTGTACTCTTTTATGTTATATTATTGTCGGGCGTTCTGTCAGTTGGGTTACTTTGATGGATTGGTGTGTCATTGTTGACCTTTCCTGTTATCCATTTTGTTAGTTAACATACTACTTCGGTAATTAGGCTACCCATTACTTAACCGCATTTTCCAACAAAAAAATTATTTTTACCATGTTCGGCGGACTGTCTTAAAGGTAATATTCCAAATTGCCCAATCCCGAATGTCGATTCCCAGATTATAGAATCCATGTTGGCGATTTCCCAGATTGCATACTTTTCTGATTTCGGTTCTGTAAACCAAATCCTAGGTTGGCCAACCCATATTGTATTGTCTTAAATATCCGAAATCAGAAAGAGTCGGTAATTTATATCACTTCGAAGGCGGGATATTAATTAGTGTCATCCTGATACAAATTCTTGTGTTTTTTATATAATCTATTCTCTTTATGTAAGGTTGATAAACGTAAGATTGAAGAGAAATCAGGATAACCATATTGTGAACATATTTTTAGTTAAATGCAAAAAACTGATTAAATTTTTTCAATTCAATTATTTATAAAAATGACATTTGACAAGTCCAGGGTCAAATGTATAACATTTGATTGTTAAATCAATATTTAAATTGGAATTCATTGTCAAAGCAAACATTTGTCGGTTTCAAATATCAATCTTATTATAGTAATTTAAATTGAATAACACCAATAAAATAATTCTAATTGACAAATTTTTAATATTATCAATACAACAGACAATATATGTGCATAATTATTTACTGAGTTTGATCAATTAAGTGAAAGTTAATAACAACAAAAAGACATGGCGACTTCCTAATGGAAGAACGAACAGAATTTGATTCTCGATGACGCATACCCCGTATCCTTTCATAGAAATTTTAATTGTTACAGATATTGCAAAACCCTTCAAATCTGATTCAGATGTTTATCAAAAATGAAAAGATATAAATTTCATGATCACGAGTTTCGGAAAATAAAGAACTTCTGTTGTTAGATTCCTTCAACGTCCCAAATGATCATTTCTGCACGATATTTGTTATTACAACTGAATACAAAGTTGTAATGTATATTCAACGGCGTGTTCACAAGTAAGCGTTTTCTAAAACGTTTTAGCGAAAACATTTTATTTTAAAACATTTTAAGAAACGCTGACGTTCATACGATTGGTTTAAAACTTCTTTGAAACGTCCCGTATTGTGTTCACATAACCCATTTATAATGAAATGTCTTCTTGTGAAGTAGTTTTGTCATTTTAATTAGCAGAGAATTGAAACAATTAAAATTTGAATAAATTTAAATTGTACAACTTCAAGTATATAAAATATATACAAATAAATAAATAAATGAATAAATAAGTAATTCAATAGAAACAATTTCTGTCAATTTTGCGTCTTTTCACTAACTAAATTTTGTTAATACATAGGTTAAATGTTTACATAGGCTACCACCATTTTATAAAATAAAAAGAAAATACTGAACAAACTAATTAAGAGGGACAGCTAGTTCTCTCATGGTTCCGTTCAACTTTTTCTTTGTATCGAGTGAATAAATTTTCAGACTAGTGAACTTACATGGTTTCGTTAGTCTTTTTATACGACCGTAAATATTTGCGGACGTATTATGGTATGAGCCTGTCGTCGTCGTCGTCGTAGACAGTTAGGTTTCCGCTCATTTACTTTTGTTCTATTGAATGTATCCTTATAGTATTTTACCGCAGTGGTCTCCAATACAGGTTTGGATTTATTTTGGGAAATCTGATCCCTCCCGTTTTCTTGGGCGGGGAGGGGGTCACTAAGGCTTTTTGATAATTTTGTTGTAACTTTTTTTAATATTCCTCCGATTTTTATTATTTTTGGTTTTTAATGTTCCTTGATGAAAACAGAAAAACGTAAGTAACATCCGTTTTTTACTACCTCTTATTTTCAAGATATAAAAAAAAGGGACACACGCTAATTTCTGAAACTTTTATTTCTTATCCGCTTTTGATATTTTTTTTTTTAAATGGTTCGTCATAAGAAATACAATAAAAGTTACTCAAGGCATTTTTGTGTAACTTTTGTCGTTTCGTAGACAAGGGGATTAAAGGGGCAAAAATTAGCCATTAACTTTATTTTAGATGCAATTTTATAAGGATTTTATTATGTCAACATATTCCTTAGATATAATTTATGGTTTTTGAGATACAAGGAGTTAAAAGGACAAAAAAAAAAAAAACAAA
Source organism: Mytilisepta virgata (assembly GCA_028015205.1). Classification (NCBI taxonomy): domain Eukaryota; kingdom Metazoa; phylum Mollusca; class Bivalvia; order Mytilida; family Mytilidae; genus Mytilisepta; species Mytilisepta virgata. The sequence goes on from CM051513.1 coordinate 6,193,344, forward strand.
AAAACAAAAAAAAAAAGTACAAAGCAGGGATCATATTCATTATCACATCAACATGTTCCCGTCCTGATATGCACCTGGTTGCCATTGGACGTTAAACAATAATTTATCCATCCATCCAGGCTATAACCGAGGCTCGAATGGAAAATTTTGGCAAAAAAAAAAAAAAAAAAAAAAAAAAAAAATAGGCAGGATCAAACATATCATCCTAGCTCCCCATAAAAATCAAATGGCTGCTCCCTAAGTTAACTTATGAAAAATAAATAAAGTACCTAGATTTCGTTATTTTGTAAGAATATGCAAAACATATCCATATTTAGTAAAGCACCATGACGTAATGAAGAGGAAATCGCAAATAGAATTTTTGGATGAATAATTTTGATCTGGTGGGTCAGATTCTTAAAGGGCAAAGGGTGTGTTCTTCGGTCATGTAATTTCAAATCGCAACATCCACGATTTATCTTTTTCTGTGGATTGGAGGGAGAGGGTCGCGTTCAACCTTTTCCTTCAGAATATACCATTGTTTGATTTCCGGCGTACTAAATTTAATCATATGAACTTCACTTATAAATTTCAATTGTCATTCAGAGTCAATAAAAATTTTAAATTTAATTAATCATGCATTTTAAACCATAATTAGAATATTCCTTAAAATAATTCATTAAAATAATTCATAATAAAATTGATATCAGTTTTTATGAAAACAATAACACATTAAAACAAGGAAATGTCAAATCAATTTTATATTAACCTTTCATATTTACGGGTCTTTTAAATAAAGACAAATCTATACAAAACCGCAGAGAAGTAGCAAATACCAATTTTAAAGTCTGGTTTGACCCGGCCGAGTGTCGAACCTGCGACCTTCCGTACTCGAGGCGAGCACGCTAACAAGAGACCACCGAGGCGGTTCATATGATATCTTGGAAACCAGCTTCTGTCAAGAACCTAAAATTTTACGTTGCTTATTCCTATTCTAGAATGTATACTGGTTCTCAAGTGGAACCTGCTAGCGACAAAATTATATTTGCTGTTTTTTTTTTTTTTTTTGGAAGACATGACTGATAAAAATAATGTAAGTTCAGTTAAATTTGGAAAATAAAAAAAAAAAAAAACGGTTTCAATTTATAATACTAAAATTATGGAACGTCCGTCAAGGGAATTAATTCAAATCAACACTGCGTAAAACTTAACACAAATGAAATTAAAATTAAAATACACATATTCCCATTGATGTGAGCTGATACTGAAGCATACCTACATCTCGGAAAAGCAGAGGCAGGCAAATGACTTGTAACAAGTTATAAGTTTAAAGTCGTTTTCAAAGCCCCAAAGACCTTCGTATAAGGGCTATAACACGCGGCTTATTTATTTTGCGTGTTGAAAAAAATACCACGGCTTTAGTTTCAATCGAATATGACCTAAATCAGAAACAGTAGTTGGCTACAAATGTTAACAATATATTACATCTATATTTTACTGTCGTGGAGATACAAGTTCGATTACGTTTGATAACGTTTTTCAAAGGACATTCTTGATTGACAGATACACATGTATGAATGAAAAATTTATGCAAGTCCAGTTAATTGAACATCTTAAATCACACGTAATTAAGTTCATTCTGAGTGCAAATGCATAAAATCTATTAGAAAATACTATATTAAGTAATTTGTAGCCACATTTTAACATTTAATTTATACGTGTACTAGTATAGTGGTTTTGGGAAAAATGGGAAAAAATAGTTTGCAGGTCTACTGTTGAACTGCGTATTGAATATACTGTATATATTATAAACATGTGAGAATAGAAGCTACATATCTGATTGACAGCAACCCGTATTTTTATCGATCACCGTAATTTGGTACAGCCCGCTCGCCCATTCCGCCAGACATTGCCACAATTAATAAACGGGTTTTTCCGATCGAAAAAAATCCGGTTAAATAGTACAATGCACGTGGTTTTTCCCCCATGTCTTCATTATCTGTAATATAATATTCGTTGAAAAGAAGACTGAAAATGTCTGTTTCAGAGACATACCAGGAAAAGTTCTCTGGAAAATCTCATCCAATACAGATAGTTCTAAGCTTTTTTGTATAGTAAAGTCTGGAAAACTATCAGTTTATTAAATAAATCTATTAATTTTCAACCAAGGCAACCGAGTTCTAAATTCAGATTCAATTACCATTTCTTGTTAATTGAGACTACACATTTAAAAAATATCCCTAGGGAACACAGATTATGCATATTGTGCGATAAAATTGATGATGGATATCACATCTTGAATTGTATAAAAAAAAAAAAAAAAAAAAAAAAAAAACAACTTAATGAAACTATTTCTTTCAAACAATTTGTAAAATTTATTGTATGTTTGAATTGAAACAACCACTCAATCAGTTAAAAATGATACTAAATCCACATATTGAAGTTTTGTCGACTTTTAGAATTGCGAAAATGAAGTCCATATAGGTCAAGAGTTCACTTCTGAATGAATATTAATGTCATGCTGTATTTTGTTGTTTATTTTTATATGTGTATTGTACTATGTTTTTTGCTTGACTCCATCGTCCCAAGTCAGGGCTTTGTACCCATTTTCCTTCCTACAAACCCCTGACAACATTCATTTATATTTTACGGTTCGGAAGTGAACGCTTTTCATTGGTTACTTTTCAAGGTCAAAAGAGAATCCATTTTCGTTGTAGGTAGAATTTTCTAGGTCACACACCAGGCGGCGATATGTTAGACCCGCTAAACATGAATGAGTGTTGTCAGGGGTTTGTAGGGACGAATGGCTCTACAAAACCCTGACTTGAGAGGATGGTTTGACCCATATGGGTGAAATATGAAAATAAAGAATTTGTATTGTACGTTTTAATCACGTTTATCCCTTTTTATGTTATCCCAAAATTTACTTATCTACTTAAATTATATAATTTTTCACTTAAAATAAAATGTTTATGTTCTACTCCAATAACGTCAAAAAAGAACACCAATACGATACATAACCGTCCAATATGCCTCATTGACTGGTCAATATGATATATTGGACATAATCAACGAAGGATTATCAAGGCCATTCATTAAACTTTTTTCACAGACAAAGACCCCCCCCCCCCCCCCTCCTCGTGGCAGGGAAGTCCTAAGAGCTAACAGGGGAAAACATCATTTAAAATTTTACTTTTTGTAATATACATGTACTTGAATGTTTTAAACCTAAATATACTAGTCAAAAACAGAAACTTTACATGGTATTGTAAATCCAATGGAAACAAGATTTCAAAACGTCGTAGCGAACTTAAAAATTGTCCGATCCGTCTCATGTTCACAGGGCATCGTTTTCTCGTCGAAACCTTAGATTTTGTGCAAAAACAAGAATTTGTTTGGCATTTTTTGAGATTTAAAAAAAAACTTTTTTACCAAAAAATTTTAAAAATTGAAATTTTCACATTAAGCTTGAAGCACGAATAATGTCTCATTGCCATATTGTTCGGTTTCAATAATACTGGACCATAAAATTTTGATTTTCCAATTCTTATGATAATTTTGGTCATGACTTTTGCGAAATTGAATTTGAGCCTTTCGATAAAAAATCCAGATTTTATACCTGTTCTTGCTATATCATATCGAGATCAATCAAATAATTTTTATTGATTGATACATTCTAGCAGAATAATTGCCTTTTTTTGATCACTTTCAATATTCTTTGATAAATTTGGATTTAAAGGTATGTAACGTTTCTATTTTGACTAGTATATATAGTATTTAATACCGTTCAGTGGTGATAGAACGTGACTATTATGTTCATGAGGTTGACACATATTAAAAAAAAACGGCCACTGAAACCTCAACTATTTTACTCGACAAATCAATTAAACAATCAATCCTTATAGAAATCGCATGTAAGGTATAAATGTCGTGACCTTTTTAAAAAGGGCTTCACTGTTGATTAATTGTTGAATAATTGTTTTCTTAACTTCCAGTGCCAAATATACATACCTTTTCGGGAAAAGAGCAATCAGATTTTTTAATACATGATGTAAATTAGTTTTGTTCAGATTTAGGCCTTGAGAACAACTGATCGTTTGTAAATTGACGAAATTTGCACATTCTTCCCATCAAAATGGATATCACAGAATTTATTTTTAGACTGTAACTGGCCAAGAGTTCAGCTTGGAAAGTGTCAGTTTTTTAGTTTTGCGATAGGTCACCCGTCTTCAAAATTGTTGCGATGACTCTTGAATTTCGTACATTTAGGGTGGAAATCTCCACAACTGGCATCAGATCCCCGTCCGGTCACTCAACATACAAACAAATCGTGAGCAAAAAATCATTATGGAAAGCTTATGGTTAACATTGCGAAGAGCGTTCATTGATACCAGCTGCGATGGTCTTATATATGGAGCCCTTTTGAGCTTGTATGTATGTAGTGTGGGCATATATATATATGCATCAGGGTCCCGTTTCACAAACATTTTTACGATTACGATTAGTCTTTTCCGGTCTTAGCTTTCTTTACTGCATTAAACGTCCTAATCTGGGATCCGGAAGTGTGGTCTTCATTGTTCAAGCCGCCGTCCTTCGGATTTATTTGAAGCTAGCGCAGCAAAAAATATTTCACCAGGGTACCAAGATATAAACGTCCAGGAATCACGATCTTATTTTTGTAGTACGGATGTTTGTGATACAGGGACCTGAAGGCTAAATGATGCAAATATTTTGTACGTTTTGGATTTTGTTTCAGTGATGTTGTATGATCGATATTATACCGTATCTTTTTTCATTTTATTTTTTCTTCCATTTATGTCTCAGGCGTTAGTGTTAAACATATTTAATAAAAACTAGAGGCTTCCGGGAGAATGTATCGATCACCTGGAAATCTTTACAAGCTGGCTGTCTGGGGGAATTTTGCTGCCAAATTCTAAATTAATGGCACAGTGGTTTTGCCAAATCACTCACTGGTTTCACACAAGAAGCTCTTTCCCACCAGGTCCTATGTTAAGCTAAGTTATCCAGTGGCGGCAACCTTGGATCGTGGTCTAGTCAATTGGATACACTTCTGGTAAAGGACCATCTAAAGACCATTGCTGCTAAGTTTGGTTCCAACTGGGTTACTGATTTCAGACAAGAAGTCAACTTTTCTATAGGGTTCTATTTTAAACTATGTTCGGATCTTGCAGCCATCTTTGATGGCAGGCAGGGTCATCGGATGCAATTCCAAAAGAGGACCGTATAAGGACCATATTGCTGCCAACTTTTGTTTCAAATGGCTACGTGGTTTCAGACCTTTAAGTGAATTTCCCGTAGGTTCCTATGTTTAACCAAGTTCGTCAGTGGTGGCCACCTTTGCTGACAGTCTGGGTCATCGGATATAATTATGATAAAGGACCACCTAAGACCATTACTGCATTTAGTTTAGTTCTAATTGGCATACTTATTCAGACATGAAGATTTTTTTTTTATGTGTATTTTTTATACAGTATGTTAAACTATGTTCGGCTCTGGCGGCCACCTTGGATGGTGGGTGGAGTCATTGGATACGATTATGAAAGAGGACTAGCTAGGAACCATTACTTCCAAGTTATGTTCCAATCAACTGTGTGGTTTCAAACAAGAAGATCTTTAAGTAAATTTCCCATAGGGTCCTATGTTAAACTATCCTCGGCTCATGCAGCTATCATGGATGGTGGGCGGGGTCATCTGATAAAATTCTATGTTAAACTGTGTTCAGCTCTGGGGGCCATCTTGGATGGCAAGCGGGGTCATCGGATGTAATTCTGAAAGAGGACTACCTAGAGACCATTACTGCCAGTCTTGTTCAAACTGACTTTGTGGTTTCAAACAGGAAGATCTTTAAGTAAATTTCCCATATGGTTCTATGTTAAACTATGTTCGGCTCATGCAGCCATCTTGGATGGCAGGCGGGATTTTCAAATATAATTCCTTATATGAGTACCTAAGGACCATTACAGTCAGGTCTTGTTCCAATTGACTTTGTGGTTTCAGACAAGATTTTTAAGTAAATTTCCCATAGGATCCTATGTTAAACTGTGTTCGGCGGGAGACCCCGCTCGACACGCATCTTGGTTGTCGAGCGGGGTCATCGGATACAATTCCGAAAGAGGACCACTTACGGACCATTGCTGCCCAGTTGTGTTCCAATTTACCAGAGGTTACACTCCACTAATTATCTTAGTTTCAGAGAAATGCACCCCCAGAATTTTATTAATTATTAGAGTTGGTAAAGTTTGACTACATGATAGATAAATAATAAATGTCTTAACCTCAAAATTGTAATATTGATTGAAAGAGGATAGATTTTAGTTTAAAAAAATATGAAAACATTAACTGATTTTGCTTCTGACAAGTAATGGGAGGTCATAAATTGGGACTTGTGAATTGACATATGGCGTGTAAAACTTTGACAGTGATAATCGGCACCTGCACTGGTAAGTTAAATTGCGAAAAAAAGAGCCGGAAAAGTAAACCTTTTTTTCCCCACATATGTAATGGAATTTTATGCAGAATCTGAAAAATTTAGTCTCAATTGGATTGAAACGCTGCATCAGACCTCAATTTTAAGCCGAAGTGGAGTGAAATTTAACATTTTTAAAGCTTTTTTTATGAACATTTTTGAAATGTTGCTATGCCAACTAGGTTTCCATGGATATTTTTTATTTATTTTATCATGATTGAAACAATGCTAACATAATGGCCTTTCAGAATATATATATATATATATATATATATATATATATATATATATATATGTATATGGGTATTATTTACTCTGAAGATGGCACAAGACCATGACATTTGTTAGCTCACTTTACATAGAAAATGGTACTATTAATTTGTGGAGTGCAACCAGAGGAGAAGATCTTTAAAGGTAAGTTTATGACGTCGATTACGAATGCCATGGCAATAGCTCACATTACCCTTTTGGCCAGCTGAGTTAAAATTCGAATAAATAAATAAAGAGACATTTAAAACTATATTAAAGACATTTAAATAAATAAATGAATAAAAAAATATATAAATCTTTAAATAGACATCAAAATAAATCAGACAGCACAATGAAAAAATAAGGTATAACATTACAAATACCAAAATATTCAAAAAAATAATTAATTTGTAGAAAACCCTGTGAAAAAAGGAGGTATTCGATATTTTTTTCCCAAAAATTTATATTTTTGTTAGAGTATCGGTTTCATTTCATTATTTAAAACCAACAAACTGGAGTTGGTGATACTCTCTGGGACTTGTGTAATCACGATTTTTAACCAGATTTTCGAACGGAAAAATAAGGCGGACTTGTGGCGGTTCCAAACAGTAATGAAAGAAAAACAGGTTTTCTGTCAGCCTCTTGTTTGAATTTGAAATGCAAATACAATATCCAAATGTAATCTTTCTTCAAATATTTTTAATTTGTCTCCATTCGGCTCTGATGAAATGAACATATAAATTTAAATGAAAATAACCAGGCATTGATATACAATTGTATTATTAAACCACCCTAATACGTTGCACCATTTATTAAACAGTCATAGGTACAGAGAAAGGTAGAAACTCCAGATTAATTTGATAAACTAGTATCTCGTAATTCAATTACGAAATTTCGGATTAGCGAACATTGCTTGAAAGGGGAAGACATAAAAAGATACCTAGATATTTTGGAGAGTGTAAATTTTGTACCAATACAAATAAGATTAAAAGCATTTCTCTTATGCCACGTCAAATTAATTTTCGTTCTTTGGAATTTTGGAAGGCAAAAGTAGGTGCGAGCGAGCGAAATTTTAATTTTAATTTTGTTTTCTTGAAAACTTGTTTTTTTTTTGGGGGGGGGGGGGGGGCGAAGATCATATTTACGTGCGGCACAAATTTAAAAAAAAAATATTGCAAAAAAATCCCAATTTTTACAAATTTATTATTATCTAATTATTTTCTTGAAAAATGAGGAATTGTGGGCGAATTTTCAGGATTTTTGCAAAATGAGGCAGCATACATTTTTTTCTTAAAATTTACATAATCAAAAAATCTGAGCGACAAAATCCCAATAACAAAAACTAATTTTGGTGTGGCCTTAGTTCCAACTCAGTATAACGAACCTAGAGAAGATTTTTTAAATAAACTGTTGAAACATCATCCTAACTTTTTTAGATCTGGATGATGTAAACAATCAAATATTATACTAAATCCTACTTCTTATGGTCTTGTTAAAACAACTCTTTTTAACACAGCCATTAGAGCTGAGGAAAGGGGACTAGACTTTGATGATACTGACCTGTAAATAGTTAATTATTCGTTTTGTTCATTTTTCACAAACTGTTTTGTATTCTTTTAATTTCATGATAATAATGGATTGAATTGAATTGAATAGAAAATTGTAACTTCACATTCCATATCTGTTTTTCCTGACATTTTTAAAGCTTTAATTTTCTGGGAAAAGGTTTGAACATTGTACAAGCCATTATAAATGAATTATAGTGGGTGTATGTCCATTTTATGACGTTTGATTCACGTAACCCTCTGTTGTTCTTTGTCATAATTTTAAATTTTTTGATGTACATAGGTATTAACAATTACATAATAAGACATTGTATCGACAGTTTGATCATTGTTCTTGTACAATCCGTGTCACAAATTGTCACCACGTCACTGTGACAAATTCAATTTATAATCCAAATATTTCGGCAGCAACATAAATGAAAAGGAACACTTTTTCGGACATGAATTTTAAAAATGAAAATTGTGCATTTATTGTATTTTTTCTTCTAGTAATTTCCGTGGAATGTCAAATTGGAATTTTACAGGTATGTTTTTTTTACTTACTTTAATTGATTGATAGTTTTCTCAATCCTTTCCTCTATTGAGAATTTTTTTAATTATTTATTTTATTCAGAAAAAAAATAAATTCAAAATGAAAAGCAAATCGTAAATAAAGCAAAATAATAGAATTTTCAACAAAAAGGACAGACGCGTCAGGCACGAGATCTACAATTAATAACATGCATGCCATCTTCTTTACATCCATAAGAATACGTTTTCAATAGTACTGTTGTACAATCACGACAAAGAAACAAAAAAAAAAAAAAAAAAAAAAAAAAAAAACACACACACATAAAACGGAGAGAATTGAAACAAACAGAAATAATAAACTAAAAAAACTTTTTATAGTTTATATATATAATGGAATATTCATCTAATACTTCGAAATATATTATTGACATTAAACTGATCATGTTTCTACTCGCCGTTATATTAGCTGCAATACGTTAAACAACATCCAATCAATCAATAATGTTTCTACAGGTTTCTTCTACATACAGATGATATTCACTGACTGTCGATTGATTAAAAAAAAAAGAAAATGATTGATTGATCGATTGATTGTCTGTTTGCTTAACGTCCATTGGCAAATACTTCATGCTTCATGCTTCTGCAGGACGATAACCAGTTCAACAATTTATAGAACAATTCAGATAGGGGTGGGACGGGTGTTTTGAAATTCTTTGTCAAAACGGTCTATTTGAATCTTCCATAATTGTATGTACAATGCAAAAATATTAAAAAAAAACGTGTCTTTTTGTCAGAAATAAAGAATATAGATATCTATGAAGGCAATAAGTTTTTATTTATAAATGTTTTTTTTTAAGTTTTAAAATCATTAAAACAGGCAATCCTTGTGTTTAGACTTTTTACGTTTTGGAATGATGTGATATATGTATATATAGAGAATGATACATGGCAAAATCCGTATCACATGACGTATCAACGATAGTAACCAATATCAATCAAAGGGCCGAAGGCCGAGGGTTGATACGGCATGTGATACGGACTTTGATATGTATTGTTTACCAGGGATTGTTTACTTTATCATATATTTCAACTGAGACTTGATATCGGATCTTCAGTTAACGCTAGGTGCAGCACTGGGCGGACACATCGATTGTAAACATTGTATCTGGTACCCAAATTATCTATAGATAGGCGATTAAAGATTTCTTAACTCAGTTTTCAAATAACTTCCGAAAAAAAGCTCTGCCTGGCGTTAGTTGAACATCCTACTTGGTACAGTATATGCGATATAAATTTCGGCTAAGCGTCTTTATTAGATATTTAAAATCTATGTAGTAACTACCAAATGTTTTATAAATTATGTTAATATCCACTTGTGTGTGAGAATAATGAATAATAATTAGTAGGTTATATTAATGATAACATTTATTCAAATAATGAGGTTACATTATTAACAATCAATGATGATATACTGTTAGTGAAATGATTTGTCATGTAATTAATTTATATTTAAAATAAAAACTGTCTTTTAATAAATTCATAAATTTGAATGTTAAACAGACAATCCACCTTTAAGTTAAATGTTTTAAAAGGAAAAACAGATATGGATTGAAGTTACAAAAAAATCATAAAATCACAAGTATATAACTAAACAAACATGGTCTTCAGTGGTGTAACATATTAACAATTGATCTATGTTTTGATTTGGGAGGGGAGGAGGGAGGGGGGGGGGGGGTTGTGGGGTAACTTAACATACGCTTTGATATGGGTGTTCTGAAAGTCTTTGTCAAAACGGTCTATTTGAATGTTTTTTTTTTAATTAATATGTAAAAAGCCACTCTGTTCTTATATTTGAGGGTCTGGATGGAATTTATAGAGTATGACAACACCTTAAATAAAAATCCTGGATTCTGATTGGTTTATAGATGTTGTGTAATTCATATATCATTCATTTTCTCTGGAATTTGACCAGTGTCGTGTGTAAATACAACTTTTACCCTTCGGTTAGACGCTTGTAACGTCTTTATCACTGCTGCAATTTAATAAATGTTATCTGGTGTGATGAAACACTGGCAGATATAAGCGGTCAGGATATTTGCAAATAATAATAATAATAATAATAATACTAGTCTTGATACTAAATATCACTCGCCTAGCGGCTCGAGATTTCTAAAGCTCTCTTTTAGAACATATCCCTCCGGATCAGGAGAATTAAAGCCTAAAAGAATAATAGTACTTTAACTGTTTAAGAAAAGGAGAGAATAGAAAATAAAGACGTTTTGCAATACAGAGAATAATTTAAAAATGAGGAAAAATTACTGAATAAAGAATACAACAACGGCACTATGTATCAGGTATATAGTTTTAATTTGTAACTATAAAATTTGAAAGATACATATTGTAATGGGCACGCCGGCTTATCTCCCTTATGTATAACAATTGATAATGTTAAATATTTTTATTATTCTGTTTTTTTTTTCGAGAATTTACGAATGAGATTCGCTGTAATATCATTTCTTTAGGGACGAGATCAAAAGTTCAATGTAGGATAAAAAACTTAATTCACATAGTTTTTTGACTGACCCCCCACCCCTCTTAACTTAATTTGGGAAAAATTGATTGACCAATATGGGCATATGCTTTGAGAGTATACTTTTTGTACCACGGGTCCTGTTTTTCCTCACTAATGTATGTTTGTTCTGTATATTGACTTGGACCTCACTTGAATCTGTATTTTTCAATTCGAAAATCGATGTCGGATAACAAAACTTGCAGCGATTTTAACCCCCACCCCGAAACTATTTAAATTAAGTTTTTTTATCCTACATTGAACTTCTGATCTCGTTCCTTAGGTTGTTTATTTAAATATTATTATTTTACATGCGAGTATAGGCGCAAATGCGATTTGAACTAATTTCAATCCCTTTCATAACCGATTTTCCTTTGAAACAGATTTCTCAATTATTATTGTGTGTATTTAAGGATGCTCGCTGGTGATGTTTTGGTTTTTTTGTCAGATTTTCGGAATCCTCGGGTTTTATCCATTTCTTAAACATGAAATGTTTTGCCCATGAACCCCCACTGCTTCTTTTATAATTCAATCATATATACCTTAAATGGTATTTGACAAAATTTTATGAAATCCTTTTTATTATTTCATACATTTTTGAGAGACTGAAGTTGTCAATGCAAAGACAATGACAAATCCAGAGAAAACCCATTTCCTGCAAATTTTCAAGGCCTTATACCTCTAAAATGAGCACATGAACCTATATTTTTTTCTTGCTTATTTGTTTACTATTCATATGTTCTCTCAAACTAAAACACCCATTTCAAATCCTATTTATTTCCTATTAGACCAGCGATTATCCTTAAATGGTGTTGTACAAAAACCTCAAACAGAAACTATTTCATCGCATCACCTTCCCCAAATTTGGAAATTAATTAGCATATTGTAAAACTTTAACCAATTGATATGAATTGAAGAGATAAGTGGGCTTGCTGATGGGACAGGATACAAAATTAATACATAACATATTCACATAAATTATGTCTGTTGATTCTAGACTTTTAAATATATTATCTACCATAAAAAACATTTCCAGGCTGCATATCAGCATGTATCAATCACTCACCGTCTATCCGGTATGACAATTGCAATGAATATTACATAATAAGGTGGATTGACTTATATGGGTAGTAAAACTGTTAAACGGTCATCCCCACCCAGTTTAAGGTTTTGTCTTTACATTTTATGAAAAAATTAATGTCACAAAAAAAGCTACGTTAGTTTAAATTATGTGAAAACTAAGGAGTATTTCCCTCGTGCCTAGGTCTTTCCTTGGATGGTTTTGGCTTTTCACTTTTGGTCATTTTTGGACTACTGAACCAAAAGTTCTGGGTTCGATTCCCATTTGATGCGGTAGGTAATTTTGGTACGGAATGAACACATAGTTGATCCACAGCTATTACCTTAGTTTTATCAACATTAATAGTTAACAGACATACTGATCAACATAATTTATAATTTATTGACACGTCCGTATTGTAATCCCACCACTTAAAATAAATAGTATTAATAACTGTCATGTTAAAAAGTTCCAATTAATTTCGTATACTAAGGTTTTAACAGACACGAGTGATATACTGACACTGAAATGAATTTACAATTTAATTGTTTATGTTTGATTTATAATAATTGATGGTTTAGTCATGACGTTAAATTTAAAAGAAAATAATAAAAAAAACAGATTTTTAATCAATCTAACCAGATGTACCTACGAAGACACACTGCAATGTACACGTATACACGAATCGCAAATTTCTTCCGGACCACTGGAACCATTTTTTCTGTTCATAACAAAGCAATGATAATGACAGTTTCTGTATACATGTATATGGCAACTAACAATAAAGGTCATTTCTTTATCAGTCCTTTGTCTAAAATTTTACTAATTTTTGTTCCATTGTGTACGGTTAACTGGAATTGGCACCGATTTATTTTTATATCATTACTGTTCCCTGTTTGTCCCATAGCGATTTTTTTTATTTTTAAAATCCTATATACACGACTTAGGCATTAAACAACAAATTTTAAACGGATTATAATACCTTGGAGATTTGGGTTACCCTCTGTTTTTATAGTTGCTGGTTAATTCAATGCCGACAGGTGCCGTTAACGGAACAGGACATGCTTACCCTTCCGGAGCACCTGATGTCACTCCCGCATTTTATGGGAGTTCACATTGTTAGTGCTTTAGTTTCTGTGATATCTTGTTCTGGTTTTGTTTCTTTTAGTTATACATGTATCGTTGTCGTGTTTGTTTTTTGTGTTCCATTATAAGAATCTTATATCATACTTGCATACTCTGATATATTTTGAAATACATAATTGACGAATTTTTGAAATGGCCTTACAATTAATCATAAATTAGGGGGAAATGCCACTTCTCTGTTATTTTTATTTCCTCCAAAATATTATTTTGCTAATTGGTTACGAAACTCAGAAAAACAGGTATGCATATAAACTACACTTAATACAATTACAACTTACGCTTCTAATTGGCTACTCAATTCTTAATATTTTGCAGGAAGACCAAAGAACAGATGGCATTCAAATATCAGGACGGAACAGACACCATCGCAACCCTAACAATTTACGTCGGCTTCGAGGAATACGCATACGAGATAGGCCAGCCAGAAACAGGAATTTGTTACGAAATAATCAAATAGGTAACGTTGAACCAGACATATCCTATCCAATTCATAGTTTGAATGGATTGATAAACAGCAATGTGGTTTCCGGTAATCGACGAAATCGTCTGATTGAACTACGATCTTTTTTCCGTTACGTTTTAAATACCGGACGACTGCCAGTAGGTGTTTCCATTGAAATGAATAGAGGTCGACCGATTCTAAGGGCGACTGCTCCAAACAGACAAGAGAGAAATCCATTTACTCGAACACAGGTTCGACGAATTCTTCTTATTATCGAAAGGTCCATTAATTCTGGTAATAATTTCCAACGTTTCAATCAAAGGACTGAAAACTCTATAGGGCAACAACCTACACGACAATTGTCAAGAAGAGCAAATGACCTGTCAAGGAATTCAAATAACAGACAAGAAATCGTTGACACACGGCGTCGTTCAAGGGTAAGGACTCATCAGGAAATAACTGACAGCTTAAATAGTGGGCCATCTTTTCCAAATTCAGTAAACACCAGAGGAAATGAACTTTTACAGGAGAACAATGGAGTTAACACAAATACGGTGAATTCAATAAACAGAATTGAAACACAAAACCCAACGATAAGAAATGTGAATACAATTTCAAGGACTCACCAGGGAATAACTTCCAGTTTAAATAGTGGACCATCTTTTCCAAATTCAGTAAATACCAGAGGAAATGAACTTTTGCAGAACAACAATGGTGTTAACAAAAATACGGTGAATTCATTAAACAGAATTGAAACACAAAACCCCACTATAGGAAATGAGAATACAATTTTAATTGTCGGTAACAGTGAAACCAATCCAGTGTTGAAAACAATATCTCCACAAAGAATTAAGGTATCTTCAAACGGTATAGTATCAGAAATACAAGGTAGGAATACAGAATCATCTCAGCCAATTCAAGAAAGTGTACCAAATCAGTCACTTTTGAAATTAGATGACCAATTAGGATCACGTTTACAGAATAACAATGCACTCACAAATTCGGTTGTCAACACTACACCGGATCCAGTTGTATTAATGCTTCGAGAAAAGATTAGAAAAGAAAAAGAAGTATTAGAAACTCTGAAAATTCAAGAAAAACAAATAAGAAATAAAATAAGTAACCTGAAACAACGAAAACAAATTCACAAAGCAACTTCATCTGATTTGGCAAGGGATGTCAAACTTTTGCAGAATATAATTGATCAAACAAGTAGTTCTATACCTCAGGAAATGGACAGAACAAGCAACGTTGCTAAATCGTCAATAAATACAATTCCTTCTTCCCAAAGTATAGAACATCAAATAAACGATCCGTATTTTCAAAATAACATTGTAACCGTACCGCCAATTAGCAAAACTGTTCAAATCGACAGCTCCTTAAACTCTCCATGGACAAATCCACAATTTGATGTCCAGAGCTTGGTGCCAGAGTCTTCATTGCAAGGTAACGCTGTGAACAGAGAACCAACAAACAACTTAAATAGTTTTGTAATGTTGGATAATTCCTTAGGTGGGACAGGTCACCAACCGGATGTATCAGTATTAAACACACTGCAACAATCTCCGTTTGCAGATCATCATATGCCTGGTAACTTTATTTATAACAGAATGAATCCGTTTGGAAATACCTTTGGGTTCACATCTGAACAAATGCAGGAACTTATGTTTGGAGATACAACAGACCCACCCGATCCAACATCACCTCCTACAACGACTTCTATTACTACAACTACGTATAATCCGACAACAACAATGGTACCCACAACAACAAAGTTGCCGACAACAACCAAGCCAACGGCAACAACGAGTCCCACAAAAACAACAATGTCCACAACAAAGGCATCAAATCCTAATCAGATAAATGCAGCTGCTACGCTAAACGATATTTTATCTTTAATGCAATCACAGGGTGTGCAAGGAGGGTTCAAAGTATTATTTAAACTTCCTGGAACAGGGAAAGCGATCCCAGTTGAATTTGCTTCTGTTGGTCTGAAAGAAAAAGGTAGGACCCAGTTGGGGCAGGTTGCAGGAGGAGTAAAAAACCAAACTAAAGGAAATTTAAATACTGATCAAATGTTACATACGCCGATGGGTTTTAATATGAATAAAATAGATGATTGGAGTGAAAACATTGCAGATAACACTCATTCAAATAATCTACAAACATCAGACACATTGAAAAAACAAAACTATAAAACCCACATTAAGAAATCGGAGGATTTACAAAACATTAGTTCAAGGGATTGGAGAAAACATGAGTCAAGTTCACAATCACAAACAAATGGAATAAATGAAATTAACAATGTCCAAAGACAAATGTATAGAAATACGATGCATTGGAGGAAGCAAAGTACCAGTAACTCACCTGATTTTCAAAGTAAACCTAAAATCAAAATACCTTCCACAAGGGAAATCAATGTAGAGAGAAATAAACTTAGACCAGTGCCTACAAATCTGGATTCCCAAACATTCATACCTTATTCTATTCAATCTCAGACAGATTCGGTTCCTCCAAGTGGATCTAATATCAAGCTGCAAAAAAATAAGTTTATACCAATAGATCC
Source organism: Mytilisepta virgata (assembly GCA_028015205.1). Lineage (NCBI taxonomy): Eukaryota > Metazoa > Mollusca > Bivalvia > Mytilida > Mytilidae > Mytilisepta > Mytilisepta virgata. The sequence goes on from CM051513.1 coordinate 6,209,917, forward strand.
GGAATTCCATTCATCGCCATCGTCAAATCAACTGAAGACAAAATCTGTTCTTCAAAATGAACCAAAAATGAAAATGTCTACCGTAAAAAGTGGAAATTTGCGAGAAAATGCATCAGCCTCCGGGATTCCAAATTTAAAGAAACAACCAGTTCCGAATCATGAATCAGTTTCGCAGAAGAAACCGAGTACAAAAAGGTCTTCAAAGAATCAAAGTAATTTGCACGATAACAAGCAAGAACTTCCGAAGAAAAGTATCCAACAATCATCAACCTCGAAGTCCGAACAGCATAAGAGAAAATCTGTGTTGAATAGGTCAGTAGTTGAACAACAAAGACCACCTACTGAAACTAACAACAAATTAAAGAACGACCTAAGCCTTCAAGAATTGCTAAATCGTTTTCTGTCACTCCAGAAAACGTCATCAAAGGAAAATTCTAAAAGCAACAAAAACTACATGGACGTAGGCAGTCAGATACTGAATGAGATCAATAACGTTTTGAACCTGTCGACAATACTAGAACCATCATTGTCTTCCACCACACCCCAAACTGCTCCGTTTGCACAGCAAAGCATGCATTTGAATCAGGGAAAAAAAGCCAAAATGACTACTTCGATTGAATCTTCCACAAAGTCTGTTAATCAACTAGAGTTAACTACCACTCCGGTATATACGTTAGCTTTGAATTCTGTAGGTAGTTTGATACAAGACCAAGGATTGACATCGACATTTACTCCGTCAGTAACGAAAGATAATTCTCTAATGAAAGAACAAATGAGTCAGTATCAGAAACAAAAGCATCAATACTCTGAGAATGAAATTAGCCAAAAATCAAAATTAGACCATTCTACATTATTATCAGAACGTCTCCAACGTTTGGAAAGTATGATGACAAAATTACTTCTAGGTTCACAATCACCAGCAGAACCTCTCACAATCTCTCAACAACCAACAACTAGTGCTGAAATTGAAGTCGAAATTCAATCATCAACAACAACTGCTATGCCCATATGGCCGGAGACAACGAAATCCCAGAACAAACTCACAAATTTGCAAAATAATCAACAAGTGGATTCCTCCAGTCAGAATGTACCACCTGGTAGCCAAGACACCTCCTGTCACCCTAGTTTACCTAACTTTGCATGTGAAGGGATTGGGATGTTTTCTTCAATGCAATCAATTGGTCCTTGGTGTGTGGGTAAATGTGTTCAAGGACACTGCATTGAGTCTGTTTGCCAGTGTGGATGTTACGTGAACTCCAAGCCGGCAATTCGAGTACACGAAATTGGTAATGAGATTGCATCAGCATTTTCTGGACAAGGTGGAAATTCAGCAAATACAAACCAAGCGCTGAAAGATTTATTTGCATCACTTAACAAAAATTTCTCTTCTGTCTCTGCGGTAGATAACCCCAAAACAACAACTACATCTTCACCTATAGATGTAAAATCTATGTTGTCATCAATTGAAAAACTGATTGAGGCCAAACTGACTAGTCATAACATAGCCATAACAAATGATGAAAATTCGAATATCAACGTTCATACGTCAGATACAGGGATAAATGACGTCGTTGATCCACGCCGACCAGTTGTGTCCAGATCAGATTCAACAAACAATGTTCGTAAAGGACATTCCAGTATTGGTGGTCATGATAACCATTTGGAAAGATCGTGGAACAACCCAGCACAGCGGGAGTACCCATATAACACACGAGACTCACAATGGAACAGTCATTCACGACAAATAAACAGGGATAGTGGGACGGGTTTTGAGAGGAGGCGAACAGAAAATTGGCTCAATACACGGAATAGTCAAAATTGGAACAATCAAAACACACGTCCTCGTGATCCTCCTCAAAACAGACCATATCCGCATTCTGACAATGGAGGCAATGGTCCTAATTATCATCCAAATTCTCGGAACGGTGGACGAGGACCACCACCACCAACACAAGGAACATGGAGTTTTCAAGGCAGGAAACACTGGCAAAAAAATCCACCCCAGCAGCATAAAGGAAAGGGACAGAAAAAGGGTGGAGCTGAAAAGGAACCTGCCGATTAATAGACACTTGTTATGAAAAGTATTGTAATATCGTAATCCAAGATTCCTTTGACATTAAAAAGCTTTTTTTAAAAATCTGATGCGGCCGTAGGAAATGATACCACACACGTGAAACTAGTAATCTGAAAAATTGTGTCCAGAATCGGTTTTATTCATGTTTAACGACTTTCAGATTAGTCTCTGTAGGCCTCCGATAGGCATTTATCGTCAAACAGAAAAAGGCCAATTGATCTTCAGATTAATCTCAGACTGGAAATATTTATGCGAATCACGGACATTGTGTTGAGATGTATGTGCCAAACCAAAGACAATGGCTTAATTGGAGCCATGTGAAAGTAAAAAAAAAACAGTTATAAATAAAGTAGAGGCTCAATCTATATTGATATAATGGCTTACAACTCTTTTACGCGTGTTATCTTAATTTATGTAGTACAAAATTGCTTATTTCCCAGGGAAGTTATTACACACAGCAAGTAAAGCGAGTTAACATATAAGGGGTCGAATTTTTTCGGACAAATGTGTGGCATTTCTTAAATTTCCACCAAAAGATTCTAATACACAAATAAAAATTTCGAAAATGATAGATAACAATACGCAAGTCAGGAACTGTATATGATAGTATTATATGATCCCTGCATAAGTTAACAACACATAATAATATGTTGTTCATAATTTTTAAAGTTTATCTTAAAAATAAAACTGAATATTCTATAAATAAAGCCTAAGACAAATTATGTTTCAAAATAAGTAACGCATTGCATTTCGATCTTTTCGATTTAGAAATTTATAATAAAGTTGTGAGTGGGTAACAACAATTTGTAAATTCGAGAAAATTTAATCTAGACGAGCTTTGGCGAGCATCTTAACCAATCGGAAATGGAATTGTGGTGAAATATTGAGTTGAAACTTTGATCAAATTGTGTACACAAATATACCATAATTATATATAATTTGATGCCCAATGTGTATAGAATGTCATGTCTCTTTGATATTATTTATACTCATCGAGTACAACTGGTAACACCGGAAAAATGGTCCAATTTTCAATTTCTCAGTTTTGCTACTTTCAAAGGGGATATATTTAAATGTAATCGGATCTTTAGATGTTGATATACAAAGAACGTGTTTAATATATAACAGAAAATTAACGCTTTCTTAAAATATCCAAAACTGTTTTCAGTAACATGGAAAACATAAATCCCTATATCCGAATGTATCTAGAAGTGTGCAGTCTTTCCGGTGCTACGGGTTGTACATTTTGATTTATTTATAAGCGTATTTCTTTTTGTAAATAATCTTGATAGAACAATAATTGTTCACAGACATAACATGGCAACAGGGTTCGTACATATTTTTTCAGTACCTATCCAGGACTTGAAATCACGGTCCAAAATTTCAGTTATGATAGGCTTTCATTTTTAAATTTAATGGAGACTGTTTATGAATAATAAATATTGAGTTTGCTCAGCGATGCACAATCTTTGATAGCAGCCAAGAACATTTCAATATTTCTGGACCTTCAAGTACACTTCGAATGTTATCAATTCTTGGATTTTCTACCTCAAGTACGTTTAAGAATCTGAAGGACGTGTACGAACCCTGAGTCAATATATGAACTTTAGTATGTATATTGTAGTCTTTGTAAATGGACTCTAAACTAGGCAAATGTAAAATATAGGTTTTACAATTATAATGTGTTGTTTATTAGATGCCCTCTCTTTTGTGAGTTACGATGCGACTACACTCTCAAATGTTTCTAGAGTTTCAACATGAGAGCTTTAACAATTAGCTATCGAGGGCAAATGGTGGGTATAGATAAACGAAATATGTTTTTAGTTTTTAATTGTAGTGCATGTATTGTTTTGGTCTTGTCTTCATTGTTCTCCGGAGTTTGTCAGTTGTTTCCATTTTCCCCTCGTTTGAATATCCCTTTGGTATTTCTTGACTTTACTTATTTAGCATTACATTTCCTATGTTCAATAAACTGTGAAACATATCAAAATCATAAAAAGCATGACTTTTAGAAAATTCATATCCTCATATACATTTGTACCAAGTTTCATGATGATGTGACCCCATCTTCATAGAAAAATCTTGAATGCAAACCTTAGCCCGATGATTCACCATCTCATTTCCAATGTTCACTGACTGTATAATCTAGATCAAACCTTAAAATGGCATGTATTTTAGATAGTTCATATCATGATGTAAATGTATACCAAGTTTCATAAAGATGTGATCACATCTTCATAGAAAAAAAAGCTTAAACGGAAGGCTTAACCTGTGGCAGGACAGACGAATAGATGGAAGCACAGATTGAAAATCTATATGCCCCCCAACTTTTGTAGGTGGGATATTGATCTGCTATTAATTACCTAGTTGTCATGACTAGAGGTCTTTGACCTTCCTTAGTACAACACATGTTACACATGTAGCTGCCAAAGGACAAGTAAAGTCAAGAAATACCAAAGTGATATTCGAAGGAGGGGAAAATCGAAGAACTGACAAACTCTGGAGAACAACGAAGACATGAACAAAACAATACATGCACTACAATTAATAAAATGCTCCGCTGGGCGCAGCTAGATACGACCGCAGATGTCGAACCCTGAATAGTTGGGGCAATTATGAACACAACATTCAAGCTTGATACAATACTGAATTTGGATTGTGAATAAATATTTGACACAGCATAGGTTTCTGACACAGAATGAATGTTGTCTAAGAACTTAAAAATTTTTAATTTACCTATTCAAACCATATCAGTATTATTTGTTTTTATATATAAATCAGAAATAACCAATTTAAAATTTAAAGTTGGGCACACATATCAATTTCTTGCTATTGTGCAATACTGTGCAATTGAAAATTTCTTGAAATATTTGACATATAATAGGTTTCTGACACAGAATAACTGAAATCAAATAACTTAGAATTGGTCATATGATTTCAAAAAAAAAAAAAAAAAAATTTACCCCTTTTTTAGCTTTTGTGCAATACACTATGAAATTGCACAATGACCCCCCCCCTCTCCCCCCAAAAAAAACAAAAAACAATAAAATTTATTGTAACCCCCCCTTTTTTTGATAAAAAAAAAATTTGAAATTTTCTTTATAATTTATGAAATATGAAATGAGAAAAAATTGCCCCCTCCCCAATTTCTCATTTACCCCCCCTAAATTTTGTTTTCAAATCCCCCCCAATTTCTTTATACTTTGCAACCATAACAGCCCATTTAAATACACCATAACGTATTAAAATAGAAAATGACATCATAGTCATGGATGGCAAATTTTAAATATACATAATTTAAAAGCAGTTTAGATGAGATAAACAAAAAAGCTTCATCAGCACATTGTATATTGGCAATTTTCCAATGAAGTTCATTAAACTAAAGTTATTGGCAAATTTCCAATGGAATTTGTTAATAATAAAGTTTTGATAACAGGGCACACATATCAATTTCTTGCTATTGCGCAATACTGTGCAATTGAAAATTTCTTGAAATATTTGACACATAATAGGTTTCTGACACAGAATAACTGAAATCAAAGAACTTAGAATTGGTCATATGATTTGAATTTATATTCAATTTTTTGCTTCTTGTGCAATACAATATGCTGTGGAGAATTGCCCTCCCCAAAAATAAAATAATTTACCCCTTTTTTAGCTTTAATTTTGGACCCCGATTTGGACAAACTTGAAAACTGGGCTCATAATAAAAAAAATAAGTACATGTTTAGATTCAGCATATCAAAGAACCCCAAGAATTCAATTTTTGTTAAAATCAAACTAAGTTTAATTTTGGACCCTTTGGACCTTAATGTAGACCAATTTGAAAATGGGACCAAAATTAAGAATCTAAATGCACGGTTAGATTCGGCATATCAAAGAACCCCAACAGTTCAATTTTCGATGAAATCAAACAAAGTTTAATTTTGGACCCCGATTTGGACCAACTTGAAAACTGGGCCCATAATAAAAAAACTAAGTATATGTTTAGATTCAGCATATCAAAGAACCCCAAGAATTCAATTTTTGTTAAAATCAAACTAAGTTTAATTTTGGACCCTTTGGACCTTAATGTAGACCAATTTGAAAACGGGACCAAAAATTAAGAATCTAAATGCACGGTTAGATTCGGCATATCAAAGAACCCCAACAGTTCAATTTTCGATGAAATCAAACAAAGTTTAATTTTGGACCCCGATTTGGACCAACTTGAAAACTGGGCCCATAATAAAAAAACTAAGTATATGTTTAGATTCAGCATATCAAAGAACCCCAAGAATACAATTTTTGTTAAAATCAAACTAAGTTTAATTTTGGACCCTTTGGACCTTAATGTAGACCAATTTGAAAACGGGACCAAAAATTAAGAATCTAAATGCACGGTTAGATTCGGCATATCAAAGAACCCAACAGTTCAATTTTCGATGAAATCAAACAAAGTTTAATTTTGGACCCCGATTTGGACCAACTTGAAAACTGGGCCCATAATAAAAAAACTAAGTATATGTTTAGATTCAGCATATCAAAGAACCCCAAGAATTCAATTTTTGTTAAAATCAAACTAAGTTTAATTTTTGACCCGTTGGACCTTAATGTAGACCAATTTGAAAACAGGACCAAAAATTAAGAATCTAAATGCACGGTCAGATTCAGCATATCAAAGAACCCCAATAGTTCAATTTTCGATGAAATCAAACAAAGTTTAATTTTGGACCCTTTTGGCCACTAATTCCTAAACTGTTGGGACCAAAACTCCCAAAATCAATCCCAACCTTCCTTTTGTGGTCATAAACCTTGTGTTTAAATTTCATAAATTTCTATTTACTTATACTAAAGTTATTGTGCAAAAACCAAGAAAAATGGTTATTTGGGCCCTTTTTTAGCCCCTAATTCCTAAACTGTTGAGACCAAAACTCCCAAAAACAATCCCAACCTTCCTTTTGTGGTCATAAACCTTGTGTTAAAATTTCATATATTTCTGTTTACTTATACTAGAGTTATTGTGCGAAAACCAAGAAAAATGCTTATTGGGCCCTTTTTTGGCCCCTAATTTTTAAACTGTTGGGACCAAAACTCCCAAAATCAATCCCAACCTTCCTTTTGTGGTCATAAACCTTGTGTTTAAATTTCATAGATTTCTATTAACTTATACTAAAGTTATAGTGCGAAAACCAAATGTCTTCGGACAACGACGCTGACGACGGACGACGACGACGCCGCCGCCGCCACTGTCATACCAATATACGACCGCAAAAATTTTGCAGTCGTATAAAAAACTAAAAATATATGAACAACATGGACCCCACCAAAAAACCAGGGTAGACTCAGGTGCTCCGGAAGAGTAAGCAGTCTCTGCTTCCTGCAGGACACCCGCCATGCTGCCCATGTCAAATCTGGTATGAGGAAGGGACAAATTACACAATTCTTAGTTTGGGGGAAATATGTCGCAAAATGTGGATATATGATCTGTATGAGAGTAAACAGACAGAAATGATTAATGATAATTTGCAACTCTGATATTTCTAAAATTTTATTTATAGTCTAAAATATTCTGTACTTTTCAGTTCATTGTAAGTTAAAAAGCTATTCCATTATTTCCCATTATGATACTGACTTGGTTTGTTGACCTTTTGCTTGTAGGTGGTTGTTTTATACTCAGTTGGTTTGAACCCTGTTGGTTTGTACCCTGTTGGTTTGTAGACCTTTTGGTTGGAGCTGGTTGTTTTATACCAAGTTGGTTTGAACCCTGTTGGTTTGGAGACCTTTTGGTTGGAGCTGGTTGTTTTATACACAGTTGGTTTGAACCCTGTTGGTTTGGAGACCTTTTGGTTGGAGCTGGTTGTTTTATACCCAGTTGGTTTGTACCCTGATGGTTTGTAGACCTTTTGGTTGGAGCTGGTTGTTTTATACACAGTTGGTTTGAATCCTGTTGGTTTGTACCCTGATGGTTTGTAGACCTTTTGGTTGGAGCTGGTTGTTTTATACTCAGTTGGTTTGTATCCTGCTGGTTTGTACCCTGCTGGTTTGTAGACCTTTTGGTTGGAGCTGGTTGTTTTATACTCAGTTGGTTTGTATCCTGATGGTTTGTAGACCTTTTGGTTGGAGATGGTTGTTTTATACCCTGATGGTTTGTAGACCTTTTGGTTGGAGCTGGTTGTTTTATACCCTGATGGTTTGTAGACCTTTTGGTTGGAGCTGGCTGTTTTATACCCAGTTGGTTTGTATCCTGCTGGCTTGTAAGTTTTACTGAATTTTTTGGTAGGGTATCCAGAACTTGTCTTTGATGTTATCTTCTTAATAGCACTGTAGATCTGAGACTGAATACCAGCATAATTTTTCACAGTCTGGAAAAGATGGATTAATTGCTTAATTCAATAATGTATATACCAATATAACAACTCATGGTAACAAACATAAACTTCATATTGGCCTCTCACAAATACTGCTGATTTCTATTGAACTCTATGACGAGATAGCTTGTTTGTTTAGTTTGGGTTTTACGCCATTTTCATCAAATTTGGCTATTTTGCGGCGGCCAGTTTTTATTGGTGGGGGATTACGGAGTACCTGGGAGAACCACTGATCTTTGGTAGAAAAAATTGGCAATTCTTGTCAATTAAGATCGGAGTCCAACACACCCTGCATCAGGTGAGATTCTAGCTAACAACCTCAGTGTTGACCGGCTAGTGATCATTAATACTCATGATGAACTACCCAGACCACTCGGCCAGTGAGGCCCCCAAAGAGATAGCATTAAACCCTTTATGGGAGTTTTTTTCCACTTTTTTGTTTAGTAGAGCAACAGTATCCGACCAGCTTCAACTGCATTAGGTAGTTTAACAGCTAAAACGAGCACATTCTGACTCTGCTATCTAAATTATGTACCATCCAGTCTACTTTTGTGGTTCTAGCAAGACATCACCTTGTTGGTAATCATATTGTTTGGTTTTTACATGTATAGTGTGTTTATACACCAGAGTGTCATGATAGATAAGGGGGAGGTTTGGATACCCATAGGTTTAACCCCACCACTGTTCAGTGTCTGTACCAAGTCAGACTATCCTGAATCTCTGTGTTCATGTTATGTTCTCATTATGTTAATTTTTGTCTCTCGTTCTGTCAGTTGGGTTGCTTTGATTGATTTGTATATCATTGTTGACCTTTCCTGTTATCCATTTTTTTTGTTTATGCAAATGTTCCACAGTCAATAGAATAGAGAAGGGAAACAGGGAATGTGTCAAAGAGACAACAACCCGTATGAAAAGTTAAATAAAAACCTTGTCCATTATCAACAGGTACTCTTTATACAGAGTTCAATTATACATTGAGCATTGTTATTACAATGCCCTTTATACAAAGGGATTTGCTATATACAGGTGCCCTTAAAGCATATTTGACTACGAGTATATATAAAGATTAAACAAATATATTAATCACTCAAACAACATTTGGCTGACACCGTTAACAAAGAACCCACTAAAAGAAATTTTATATGAAACCAATTTAGACACATACAGATTCAGTCACAGTGATATGGCTTAAATGTCGCCCACACAGCGTAAAAAAATAATCAATCAATCAATCATACAGATTCAGTACGTATCTATAGACAATCATAATCTTCATTTTTTAAACCTCATATGAGATTTGCTGATGAGGTTGATCCAAAGTTTCTCATACTGTAAATTCAGAAATTATTGTGTGCATTTATTATTGCGATTTTGTCATTTTAGACATAAATGCGATTTTAATTTTTGTGATATTGAAAAAAATCCCGCTTCATTCATATAAAAAATTACAAAATGCGAGTTTAAATTATTGCGATTACAACCCTGTCGCATTTTTTGCAATAATAAGAGCATCGCAATTATTTCCGAATTTACAGTATCCATTAGTATTTCAAGCTTAGTCTTAACCTTCAACTTCCAACCCAAAATAATTTACAATGATATAATAATTAATGATGGATAACTTCAACAGAATTTTTCCCAACAATAATTTCTTACAGTGAAATTAATTTACTTACACCAGCAGAAACACTGTACGATGAAGATGGCTTTTTAATTCCATATTTGGATCCATACGCTTTCTCTGTAAAAATTATACATTAATTTGTAATAACCTTCTCTGTGGGTGGGGGTAACTTGACCATTTTATGATGGTGGTGCGATGGTCAAATTTGTGACCAGAAAATATCCAGGAAAGCTAAAATTACATACCCGAAATTATCCAAAAATAATAAAATTATTATTAACATGCTATCAGACAACCTTTAAATCTTTTCTTTTGATTGGCCTTATGTAAAGTCAACCTGAATTCTCCTTAATGCTTTATAAAAATCTGCAGAATTTTTAAAATCCTGACCGGAATTCTCCAGTGTAAAAAAATCCTGAACCGAAATCTTGTCTTGTATTTGCCGCACGACCCGTATCTAAATATCATCGAGTTACCCTCCCCTAAGATAACAGTAGAACAAGAACTAGAGACAAACACTGACATATATGAAAAATCAGTAGTGTTTAATATCTGATATCATCACATTGGGATGCCCCCTTTCAATTCATATCTTTTTTCATATTCGAAGTTCCAGAACTGTTAGACTCTAATCGTAAAAAAAATTACAATTTTTATCCATCTTGAGATAAATCAAATTTGTCTTTATTGACTTTCTTGAAATTTTACCATATTAGTTGAACGATGCCCTTTCATTTTTAGTAATTCTAGTGTAATGATTCCAATGACAATGACTGTGCTTTCACAGAGTGGCATGAAATTGTATAAGAATAAAATATGTATTGGGCAAAATAACTTTTGATTTTGTCAAATTAGAGTTATTGAATTTGAATCATACAATATTTTGTCAATTTTCATATCAGATCATCTCTGTTTTCTAATTTTTGTGTTATATTGAGAGCTATACAGGTGCATAAAATTCCATAAAATCCAGCAAGTTCAGTAAAACCTTCACGTATGCTAAAATTTTCTTCTTGAATCGCATAAAATTTTATAAGAATCGCCCCCCCCCCCCCCCCCCCCCCCCCAAAAAAAAAAAAAAACAAAAAAACAAAAACAAAACGAAACAAAACAAAAAAAAAACAAAAAAAACAAAAAAAATTAACTCCCTTTAAAAAAGGGCTTAATATAATTTTACACAAATTGAACTTCAAGTATATATCTTTTTCATATTTTTTTCATATTTTGAGAATTTTTCATTAATGTAGGCTTACAAAATTGTATACATGTATAAATCTCACTTACAGGTCTACGCCTCTTGAAATTTATTATCATGCTGTATTAATAACAACTTCTCACATTTTCCACAATTATTAAAACAGGCCTTTCCGATCTGAAGGTCCCTTTGACTTTAGGATTACTTGAGACATATATACTTACTAAATGGTCCAATGATGTATTTTCCCAAGAAATCAAAGGCAACGTGTATGATTCCTGTAATAGAGATAATATGTTAATAACACTTTATTGTAGGCAATCAAAACTTTTGTTTGGATTCCAATATCTAGCTTCCTAAGCAGAAATTAATCAGAAAGTAAAACATATATCCTTTCTTAAGTAAACCAAAATACTTTAAAACTGATATTTGCTGCTCCTTAACCATGCATGCAGCAGTCAGGGGTAAGACAAAAAACTTGTCTGCTCAAAATCAGAAAAATGTGTCTTGGTCATGTGGGTGGAACACCTTCCTACAAACTGTTACCTTGTGAACAATCAAATAAATATTGTGTCGGTCTAGTACAAAGCATGGTTCATATTGATACCACATCAATACATTCTTGCCCTCCTATGCATGTAAAAATTACTGCCACTTGATTTTAACCAATAGTCCATCCATCAAACACATGTACCTCTAACCTTATTTATATATTTTTTCTTTCTCTCAACTTAAATATTAACCCAAAAAAAAATTCAACCAAAAAGACCTTTTAAAAATTAAACCTCCTTTGACATACACACAAAATAATAAAACTAAACAAGATTTAAAAAGGAAAATTAGAACGCACCTGATTTACCCTTGTCGCCTTGGTCACCTTTATCTCCCTTTTCTCCCTTGTCTCCTTCGTCACCTTTCTGGCCTTGGGTTCCTTGGTCACCTTTTTGGCCTTGGGTTCCTTGATATCCCTTTTGGCCTTGTGTTCCCTGTTCACCCTTCATACCCTTTTCACCTTTCATTCCCTGTGTTCCTTTCAATCCTTGTGTTCCCTTGTCACCTTTAACTCCTTTTTGACCTTGTGTCCCCTCTTCACCTTTAACTCCTTCTTGACCTTGTGTACCTTTATTACCCTTCTGACCTTGTGTTCCTTTCATTCCCTTTTGGCCCTGAGTTCCTTCTTCACCTTTTAATCCTTTCTGACCTTGAGTGCCCTGTGGACCTTTCATTCCTTTAACACCCTTTAATCCTTTTATACCTTTACTTCCTTTATACCCTTTCATTCCCTTCATACCTTTAACAGATTTAATATTGCCATCATTAACATTTTTAATCAACAAAAGTATAATGACTGGTTACTTTCAAGAAAAGTTTAAACATGCATGGGTTACTCCTATACATAAAGGTGGATCAATGGATGTTCCGTCAAATTATAGACATATATCTGTTTTATGTACAGTTTCAAAGGTTTTTGAAAAGCATACATGTTCTCAGTTATATAATTATCTGAACAGTAAAAAACTATTACATGAAACACAATCTGGTTTCAGAAAGGGCCATTTGTGTCAAACTGCTCTGACTAGGTTAGTAGACAAAAGGCTAAAGCATTTGGATGATGGAGAAATAGTGGGCTCTGTATTTTAGATTTTAGTAAGGCTTTTGATCTTGTAAATTATACTGTTCTTCTTACGAAACTTCATTCTTATCAAATTGGTGAAAACAATAAATATTATTCAGTATTGGTGTACGAACAATGATATGAGACTTAATCCTCATAAAACTAAGTGTATGATTATTAGCTCTAGCCAGAAACTTACAAAGTTACCTGAACTGTGCATTAAAATAGATGGAAATTATATCGAAAATGTTCATTCAGAAAAACTACATGTATTAGGTGTTGATATTGATGAAAATCTTAACTGGGATATTCAAGTTGATTGAATATGTAAAATTATTTCCTCAAAGGTTTCACTTTTACAAAGGATTAAAGATCACTTATCTATTCATGTAAGACAATTATATTATAATTCATACATTTTGCCTTATATTGATTATTGTAGCTCTGTTTGGGGTGATATTTCAAAGAAAGATGCAGATAGAATTACCAAACTTCAAAAAAGAGCTGCACGCATCATTCTTGATTGTGATATTTTAACACCATTTGATTTTATGTTTTCTGCCTTGAAATGGTTGCCATTTACAAAGAGAGTACAATTTGAAAAGTCTATTTTAATGTACAAAGTTGTACATGGTTTAGTTCCGGAATACATGATTCTGGAAACAGGAAATATTGAACATGTTCAAAGATATAATTTGAGATCTGTTTCTGATAATAATTTATTTTACCTAGACCTAATAAAAATTTTCTAAAGAAATTGTTTCAGTTTTCTGACGTCAAAATATGAAATGATTTACCTTATAGTCTTAAAAATTGCGCTAATTTTAATTTCTTTAAAACAAACTATTTTGAACATTTTCTAAAGAAGTGATCATTTATTGATAAATTTATTTATATATTAAGGATGATTGCTGGTCTAATAGGAAATAAATAGGATTTGAAATAAGGGTTTTAGTTTGAGAGAACATATGAATAGTAAACAAATAAGCAAGAAAAAAAATATATGTTCATGTGCTCCATTTAGAGCTATAAGGCTTTGAAAAATTGCAGGAAATGGGTTTTCTCTGGATTTTTCCTCGTCTTTGCATTGGCAGCTTCAGTCTTTCAAAAATGTATGAAAAAATAAAAAGGATTTCATAAAATTTTGTCAAATACCATTTTAAGGTATATATGATTGAATTATAAAAGAAAAAGTAGGGGTTAATGGGCAAAAAAAATCATGTTTAAGAAATGGATAAAACCTGAGGATTCCAAAAATCTGACAAAAAGACCAAAACAAAACAGCGAGCAACCTTAACATTATTTGATAATTTACATTGTAATATGCATGTGTATATTATAATATATGTATTGTACTTATTGTTTCTCTGAGGGCATCAATGAAAATTAGACTTGCTCTAATTGAGTGACTCTATTTAAATAAAGAATTTATTATTATCATTATTATTATTATTATATATTATTATATATATTATTATATATTATTATATATATTATTATATATTATTATATATATTATTATTATTATTATAACACTTTGTGTTCCTTTCTCCCCCTTCTCTCCTTTTGCTCCCTGTGTAACTTGCATTGCATTTTGACCTTGTGATCCCTTATCCCCTTTTACACCTTGTGTACCTTTTTGTCCTTGTGTTCCCTGCATTCCCTTTTGTCCTTCTGTCCCTTTTTCTCCTTTAATTCCCTTTTGGCCTTGTGTTCCTTTCATTCCCTTTTGTCCTTGTGTTCCTTTCAATCCTTTTTGTCCCTGTGTACCTTGCATTCCCTTTTGACCTTGTGTTCCATCTTCACCTTTCATTCCTTTCTGGCCTTGTGTCCCTTGCATTCCTTTTTGCCCTTGGGTTCCTTTTTCTCCTTTCATGCCTTTCTCACCTTTCATTCCCTGTGTTCCTTTGACACCCTGTGTTCCCTGTGGACCTTTCATGCCCTTAACTCCTTTCATTCCTTTCATTCCCTTGCTTCCTTTATAACCTTTCATGCCTTTCATTCCTTTTTGCCCTTGGGTGCCTTGGTCTCCCTTAATGCCTGTAATGTATGCAAGGAATTAAAAATAGAGGTACACACTCACTCAGAAATATCATGTAGCTCAAGTCATATTATCTTCCATTCAAGATATCAGACAGGAAGTGTTTTGCTTTTATGTTAAGGTGGTACCCAACACCTTGACTAAAATAAAATTGGCTCGTTTAATTTTCATAAAATGTTTAGGAAATATTTACTTTTACCTGTTGACATAAATGTTGATTTTTTTTAGTAAATAGAATTTCAAACTTCGCGGGAATAATTTCATTGAATATAAAGCAGTTTGGCAAACATCAATTTTGATCATAGAGAAGCTTAATGTCTCTTTACTTATTAAATTTAATTAAAATGCTCTGGTGATTTTTAGGAGTTATCTCCCTGTAGTGTTGGGTACCACCTTAACTGGATTTGTGCTTACAAGATTCATGAACAGAATGAAAGTGTAATTCCTGTAAACCTGTCCTAAATTTTGGTTTGCAGGGTTTTTAATTAAGTAGAAAGCTATGAAAACAGCAAAATTTTGCTTGTTTGGACTGAAACAAGGCTATGAACTTGGGTTTCTCAAATACTGTAAATTCAAAAATTATTGCGATGTCTTTATTATTGTGAAAAGTGCGACAGTGTTGTTATTGCAATAAATTAAAACTTGCATTTGAAATTTTTTATATGAATGAACCGGGATTTTTCTCAAAATCACAAAAAATAAAATTGCATTTTGGTCTAAAATGACAAAATCACAATAATAAATGCACACAATAATTTCTGAATTTACAGTAACTAGTTTTCAATTTCTTTGGTAGAAAATCCTTTCTTGTTTTTGGCTTTCCACATTTTTTTTTAACTTGAACACAACTGATGAGTTGTATATAAACAAGATATACACATCTTGTGCACCAAAATTAGTATCATTTAATACATATTCTTTAGAACTCAAACAGCTTTAAAATCTTTATTTGGTCATGTCCCATATTAACTTTAAAATTCTATAGGTTCACTAGATTTTTAATTCAAATTTCAGGCATGTAATGAATTTTTTAGGAGCAATACAACATTTTGCAAATAAAAATAGCTTCAAAATAGAATAAAAGTCTTAATGAGCTAAACATTTACCATTTCATATATTTATATGTTTTTTAGGTTTCAATATGAACTATGAATTATTCAAACCACTATGGTTATATTTAAATTGTATTTTTAACCTTTTTGTCCTTGTGTTCCTTGTTGACCTTTCATTCCTTGTGTTCCATGATCACCCTTCACTCCTTGTGTTCCCTTTTCACCTTTCACGCCTTGTGTTCCTTTTTCACCTGCAAAATGTAAAGATGTAAACAGCATGTCAGATTCTTTCATATATTTTGAGATGACCTTAAATCTACTGGCTTCAGCTGTTAGATATCTGGAAAACTGGAAAATGTAAAACAGTTTTAAAATAATAAAAATTCTAAAAACTGATAAATGTGAAGTTTACTTTTTGACAAAGATATCAATGATATAATATATACTTTTTACTTATTTTTTTTTATTAAATTTTTACCTTTAAATCCTTGGGTTCCTTGTATGCCCTTTTGTCCTTGTGTTCCTTTCTGTCCTTGAGTGCCTTTCAAGCCTTCTGTTCCTTTCATTCCTTTCTGTCCTTGAGTACCTTTCAGACCCTGTATTCCCTTTTCTCCCTGTGTTCCTTGCATTCCTTTCTGTCCCTTTTGTCCCTGTGTTCCTTTAACACCCTGTGTACCCTGTGGGCCTTTCATTCCTTTCACTCCTTTCATGCCCTTCATACCTTTGTTACCTTTGTAACCTTTCATGCCCTTCATTCCTTTCTGTCCTTGTGTTCCCTTCTGTCCTTGTGTTCCGATCTGTCCTTGTGTTCCTTGTATTCCTTTCTGACCTTGGGTACCTTGTATTCCTTTCTGGCCTTGTGTTCCTTTGTCACCCTTTACACCCTCAGTTCCTTTCATTCCTTTCTGACCTTTTTGACCTTGTGTTCCTTGCATTCCTTTCTCACCCTTTACACCCTGAGTTCCTATCATTCCTTCTGACCTTTTTGACCTTGTGTTCCTTCCATTCCTTTCTCACCCTTTTGGCCTTGAGTACCTTTTTGTCCCTGGGTACCTTCTACTCCTTTAACTCCCTGTGTACCTTGTGGACCTTTCATTCCTTTAACCCCCTTCATTCCTTTCATTCCCTTACTGCCTTTATAACCTTTCATGCCTTTCATTCCCTTTTGTCCCTTAGCTCCTTGTGTCCCTTGGATACCTTGTGTTCCTTGCATTCCTTTTTCTCCTTTCTGACCTTGTGTTCCTTGTATTCCTTTTACACCATTTTGTCCCTGGGTGCCTTGCATTCCCTTTTCACCTTTTTGTCCTTGAGTACCTTGTGGACCTTTCATTCCTTTCATGCCTTTCTCTCCTTTTATTCCCTGTGTTCCTTGTGGGCCTTTCATTCCTTTAACCCCTTTCATTCCTTTCATTCCTTTACTGCCCTTATAACCTTTCATGCCTTTTTGTCCTTTAACTCCTTGTGTTCCTTTCACACCTTGTGTGCCTTGCATTCCCTTTTCACCTTTTTGACCTTGTGTGCCTTTCACACCTATGAATAGTTAAATTACATGTTCAAATTATAAAGTTCAGTATTTAAGCTGTGAAAAACTAGATCTGATATGAACAAATCTCACAAAGTTATACTCCCATCATACAAAGTTATACTCCCATCATACAAAGTTTTACAACAGAAATCACCATAATTATTAGAGCTGATTTTTGTCTGTATTGTTATGCAATATAGAAAGGTATTCCACATCCTCTGATATTGTTGACCACCATTACATGCTGTGGTATTCCTTCTTTCCTTCTTTCAATGCATTAATAAATTGAGGGAGGAAAAAGGGCTTTTTATGATTTTTTTTCATTTTTTATATGTAGTATGTAAAGTTAATCAAAGATTTTGACCTTGTCCTTGCATGCAGACAATCAAACCTTATTTATTACTTAATTTGGTGGTGATCAACAACATCATTAAGTATCATTTAATTCCTTCAAGGGAATTAAAGTTCTGAGCCAGACACTTCAATCAACTGTTTTGAATGTAGGTTAATAGCTATGTAAAGTTTGAAAAAACTATTTGACATTGACCTTGTATGTAGATGATCAAACATTATTTGCCATACAATCTCTGGTGCTGGTCAACAATATCACCAAATATAATTTAATTCCTTAAAGGAATTAAAAAAATGTGAGTCAGACATGACTTATCTATTAAAAGGTGTGAGTCAGACATGATTTATTTATTAAAAGTTGTGAGTCACACATGACTTATTTATTAAAAATTGTAAGTCACACATGACTTATCTATAAAAAGTTGTGAGTCAGACATGATTTATTTATTAAAAGTTGTGAGTCAGACATGGCTTATTTATAAAAAGTTGTAAGTCACACATGACTTATCTATAAAAAGTTGTGAGTCAGACATGATTTATTTATTAAAAGTTGTGAATCAGACATGACTTATTTATTAAAAGTTGTGAGTCAGACTTGACTTATTTATTAAAATTTGTGAGTCAGACATGACTTATTTATTAAAAGTTGTAAGTCACACATGACTTATCTATAAAAAGTTGTGAGTCACACATGATTTATTTATTAAAAGTTGTGAGTCAGACATGACTTATTTATTAAAAGTTGTGAGTCAGACATGGCTTATTTATAAAAAGTTGTAAGTCACACATGACTCATCTATAAAAAGTTGTGAGTCAGACATGATTTATTTATTAAAAGTTGTGAGTCAGATTTGACTTATTTATTAAAATTTGTGAGTCAGACATGACTTATTTATTAAAAGTTGTGAGTCAGACATGACCTATTTATTAAAAGTTGAAAGTCAGACATGACTTATTTATAAAAAGTTGTAAGTCACACATGACTTATTTATTAAAAGTTGTGAGTCGGACATGACTTATTTATAAAAAAAAATGTATGAGTCTTCCAAGGAAGACATGTGTCGCCTGCGGACGTCAATTTTTATAAAAGATATTAAAATGTTCTAAAAATGAAATATGTATACACACATTTGCATTAAGGTTAACACACAGAGAAAGTTTCATCAAATTGCTTTGAGTGGTTATGGATTAATTGAGGATAGAAGTTTTGAACCCCCCCTTTTTTTTCCGAAAATGTCAATTTTTACCAAAAAATCAAAGTGCATAGCACTGGTAGGGTTAGGTTGCTAGCATTTGACTTTTATTTGTACAAACATTGCTGATGATTATTTCAATGCTTTTTGTTTGTACAATGTATTGCAAAATAGGTTTTGGTATTGAATTCTTTTTATTAACAGTATTATTTACAAGGAAATATATCAATTATGAAAGTTAACGAGCTCTGCGGAAAAAGTGTCTATTATATAATAATGTTCCTGTGGGTAGGTGACTGATTTTTTTTTTAAATTGACAGCATATGTATTGCTTTGGTTTCAAAATATACAGTGATTTTTTAAAACGTATATTTTCGCAACACAGTGTATCTGAGCTGAAGGTTCTACTACTCAACTTTACTGCGCATGTCTGTACATAAATATGCACTAATCAATCAAAGAAAGCACGAGTCGGCTAACGCTTCTTGAATTATCACTCTAAATTGAATTTTTTTAAAAAGTCAAACGCATAATAATGATTTGATGAATTAAAATAAACAGAAATCAAAGGTCTTCAAGTTATTAAGGTTATATAAAAAGACAAAGTTTGGACAATTGTAGAAGGGAGTCATTTCTATTTACACTACATTGCGTATGTGCAGGTAGATCAGAACGTAAACATTCAAGCTTTCAATTAAAATAAACCCATTATACCTTCGATAATACAGTTTTCTAAATTAATGATAAACACAGTGTTTTTCAATCTTAATGTGCAAGTTGTCGGAATTTCAAATAACCTGTATGCAATTCTATCACTGACCAACAGGTTTGACAAAATGAAGTCACGATGATCAGGTCAAAAGGTTAATCAAATACACAAAAAGAACGTAAACATTCAAGCTTTCAATTAAAATAAACCCATTATACCTTCGATAATACCGTTTTCTAAATTAATGATAAACACAGTGTTTTTCAATCTTAATGTGCAAGTTGTCGGCATTTCAAATAACCTGTATGCAATTCTATCACTGACCAACAGGTTTGACAAAATGAAGTCACGATGATCAGGTCAAAAGGTTAATCAAATACACAAAATACCATCAGAATTACAAGAAGAATAAGCAAATAATGTGCAAAATATGTTCTGTATAAGTTAACAATCACGTTCACAACAAAAATGGAACTTACCTTTGAAATCTTTTGAAAATAAACCTGATTGTAATCCTTCCCAAAATATCCGTGCAAATGTAAACATTCAAAATCCTTACGCCGATAGCATTGTACACTTTAAAAGGTGCGAATACTTTACACGGCTTTCAAAACAAAAAGGAAATCGTCAATAAAACACACATCTTTTATTAAATAACTGGACAATTACACTTCTCGGTGTGTTTCAGTTACATTTCTATTAAAAAACAACTGCACCAGCAACAACAAATATTAGGACTATTTTACCGCGGAATGTTTATTTTCTTATATGATATTCCAATATAAACATAGTCGTAATTCGAAAAATATGGAGGTTTCTTTGCGCATGTGTCATCTCAAAATCGAGATAAAAAGCTGCTTAACTAGCCTTGCTTAAGCTTCAATCCTAGATAAGCTTGCATATTTACTCATAAAAACATAGTTTCAAAAACTTCTGGTCCAACTTTTTCCACAAAACACCAGATTTCCAAAGTTTCCTTCATTGTCTAACCAAACGACCGACGGCATAAGGGTTTTGGTTGCTTAGCAACCTAACCCTAAAAAAAATTAAATTTTTCTAAAAATGAAATATATATGCACATCTGTGCATTAAGGTTAATGCACAGAAAGTTTCATCAAATTCCTTTGAGCGGATATGGGGTAGTTGAGGATAGCAGTTTTGACCCCCCTTTTTTTTGTTCAAAAAATTTCAATTTTTACAAAAAAATTTTAATTTTTTCTAAAAATGAAATAAATATTCACACCTGTGCATTTAGGGTAGTGCACAGAGAAAGTTAAATAAAATTCCTTTGAGCGGTTATTAAGTAGTTGAGGATAAAAGTTTTGCCCCCCCCTCTTTTTTTGCAAAAATGTCATTTTTTACCAAAAAAAATTAACAATTTTCTAAAAATGAAATATATATGCACACCTGTGCATTAAGATTAATTCACAGTGAAAGTTTCATCTAATTCCTTTGAGTTGTTATGGAGTAGTTGAGGATAGAAGTTTTGACCCCCCCCTTTTTTTTCAAAAATGTCATTTTTTACAGAGAAAAATTAAAAATTTTCTAAAAATGAAATATATATGCACACCTGTGCATTAACGTTAATGCACAGAGAAAGTTTCATCAAATTCCTTTGAGTGGTTATGGAGTAGTTGAGGATAGAAGTTTTGCCCCCCCCTTTTTTGGAAAAATGTCAATTTTTACCCAAAAAAAATTTAAATTTTCTAAAAATGAAATATATATGCACACCTGTGCATTAAGGTTAATGCACAGAGAAAGTTTCATCAAAATCCTTTGAGCGGTTTACGAGTAGTTGAGGATAGAAGAAAAGTGTGACGATGCAAGACGCAAGACGACAGATAGTTGTCCCTATGTGTCGACCATGCGTTCCGCAGGCGACACAAAAATGTGAGTCAGACAGAACTTATTTTTTAAAAGTTGTGAGTCAGACATGATTTATTTATTAAAAGTTGTGAGTCACACATGACTTATTTATTAAAAGTTGTGAGTCAAACAAGACTTATTTATTTGGATATAGGGAATATACAGTTAATTAAAGATTTTGACCTTTGCCTTGTAGATAGACGAAGAAACCTTTTACATGAATTTTTTAGATGGACACAAAATGTTTATTTGGGTATAGGGTATGTAAAATTAAACTTAGTTTTTTAGATTCATGGTAGATTATCAAACCATTATCACTAGATGTGCTACTAAACGCAAACAACAAAAGAATTGAGGAAGAAGACAAAATTCACATAGTTTTGTGGTGGGCTATTAAAACATCAGAAACTTTTGTTGTCGGAAATTGATTTCGAAAAAAACATATCAAACCTTACTTTCAATTACTTCAGTTGTATTTTTAATGCATTTAAAAGGGAAATTTTATGATTGCAGGATAAAGACAATACAAAGTTATTGTCGAAAAATATAACATTTATTCAGGCTGTCTGCGAAACATTAGGAAAAAAGAGTCGATAAAGCTCACTTTTTCTCATGTTTCTAATGCTTGCCCCAATAAATTTTATATTTTCGGAAAATGACTATGTATTGTATACATGTACTTTTGATGTGAATTAAGTTTTTTATCCTACATTGAACTTCTGAAAAAAATGAACTGAAAAATAGCTAACAGAAATTGTCAAAGTCGTTCACAGTGTTGGTTCAAAATTCAGTCGTAACTATATATACTTCTGAAAAGATACTCTTTAAGGATCATTCCACTATGAATAAGCTCAAAATGGCCCTGCTGTTTTTAAATAAGACTATTTTTCATTACATTTTATGTTAATTTTTCTATTTTAAGAATTGTCGCCTTGCTAAATATCCTACGTGCAGGCCCAACTTTAAAAAAAAAATTATGAAAACAATCAATCATATGTCTTATAAATTGTATATTGAATTTAAGAAAATGAGGTCATAGTTAGAAGAATAGTAATCGTATTTTCATGAAACTGAGGCCAAATCTGCAGCTTTAAAATGGGATCATCCACGAATCCTTCCATCAAAGTCAATCTGAGCTAAAGGCTTCAATGATATTATCAGTGTTGTTATGATAATGATGATGTTTTAGTTACAGTGTACCTTGTGTGCCCTTATCTCCTTTTATGCCCTGTGTTCCTTTCATTCCTTGTGTTCCCTTCAGACCCTGTGTTCCTTGCATTCCTTTTTCTCCTTTCTGTCCCTGTGTTCCCTGTGGACCTTTCATTCCTTTGACACCTTTCATACCCTTCATACCTTTGCTGCCCTTGTAACCTTTCATTCCTTTCATGCCCTTTTGACCTTGTGTTCCTTTTTCACCTTGGGTACCATGGTCACCTTTAATACCTTGTGTACCCTTGTCACCTTTATCTCCTTTCATTCCTTTCTCACCTTGAGTTCATAATATAAATAATTCAAAGTTCATTGATAATGCATTTATATTAATTCAGTTCCAACTAAATTCAAGTATAAATACTGCACAAGTCTTCATAAAATACAAAAATATCACATCTGTCATGAATTTAAATAGACAGGTCATATTATTCAAAACCATGATGTAAGATGGATTTTAATGAACAAATCTGCTGTTCCTTCAATTTATTTGCTTTATCTATATGTTTACTTCATCCCAAATATTTAACTTTAATTCAATCTAAAAATTTAAATTCTAATTACTCTCTCCTGCCAACCCCCCTCCAAAAAAATTTAACTGTCCAGAGTTTTTGTCAAGTTAATACTCTTTATATCCCCTCAAATGCTAAAAACAACCTCTACACTGACAAATTTATCTAAATAAAATTATTCATTATCAACATGAACAAAATAATCAATGTAAAAAAAAACTCTTATTTTGTTCTGATTATTAAAACACTGTTCTGCTCACCTTTATCACCTTTTAATCCTTTCTGGCCCTGTGTCCCCTTTTCACCTTGGGTTCCTTTCATTCCCTTTTCACCCTTTTGACCTTGTGTTCCTTTGAAACCTTGCGTTCCCTGTGGACCTTTCATTCCTTTAACTCCTGTCATTCCTTTCATGCCCTTGGATCCTTTGTAACCTTTCATGCCTTTCACTCCCTTTTGACCTTGTGTTCCTTGAGCCCCCTTCATTCCTTGAGTTCCTATTGCACCTTTCTGACCTTGAGTTCCTTGTATTCCTTTTACACCCTTTTGTCCTTGGGTGCCTTGCATTCCCTTTTCACCCTTTTGTCCTTGAGTACCTTGTGGACCTTTCATTCCTTTCATACCTTGATCTCCTTTTACTCCTTGTGTTCCTTGAGGACCTTTCATTCCTTTAACTCCCTTCATTCCTTTCATTCCCTTACTACCTTTGTAACCTTTCATGCCCTTCATGCCTTTTTGACCTTTCTGTCCTTGTGTTCCTATGATACCTTGTGTACCTTGTAGTCCCTTCTCTCCTTTTACCCCTTCAGTTCCCTTTATGCCTTGGGTTCCTTGCATTCCCTTTTCACCTTTTACTCCCTGAGTACCTTGCATTCCTTTTTCCCCTTTCTGACCTTGA
The DNA here is from genome assembly GCA_028015205.1 of Mytilisepta virgata. Lineage (NCBI taxonomy): Eukaryota > Metazoa > Mollusca > Bivalvia > Mytilida > Mytilidae > Mytilisepta > Mytilisepta virgata. The sequence continues at coordinate 6,234,128 of CM051513.1, forward strand.
GTTCCTTTGACACCCTGGGTGCCTTTCATTCCTTTTTCTCCCTTAGCTCCTTGGGTTCCCTGTGGTCCTTTCATGCCCTTAACACCTTTCATTCCCTTCATTCCTTTAGAACCCTTGTAACCTTTCATTCCTTTCATGCCCTTCTGTCCTTTCTGACCTTGGGTTCCTATCACACCTTGTGTTCCCTGCATTCCTTTATCTCCTTTCTGGCCTTGTGTTCCTTGCATTCCTTTCTGTCCTTGTGTTCCCATTATTCCTTTCTGGCCTTGAGTACCTTGCACTCCCTTCTGACCCTGGGTACCTGTTTTTTTTTGGAACAATTACACTTATTAAATAATTATTATTGTACAGGGGATTTCTGTAGATAATCTTTAATTTTATAATGCAGTAATTTCTGATTAAATTCCTTAATCATTTCAAAGATATCCCAGCCAATCGGGTATGTTAAGATTTCTGCAAAAATTTATACCTCTGAAGTACTTGTGCTGGTACTCTTAATATATGGGGTGCTGTGTCGTTAATGAACACCAAAATGTTTCTTTCTTTTTCTATCTGAATACACTTTATTCATGGTCAACGCTCTAGGAAAACTTGTCATAACTCAGACAGATATAAATAAAAATAAGGAAATTGAAATTTAAGGGGTAATAGAACACCTAAGGGAGTTAACTCTTTAAAAATCAGCTGAACGTTTTAATCACATACTATTAGTAAAGAGAAATCAAGCTTCTGAATGATCAAAATTAGTGTTACCATAAATTGTGTGGATCAAATTTCTTGAAATTTTTATATTTTTGTCAAAAGGTCAAAATAAATATTTCGTATATATAACGAGCCAAATCTATTTCAGTCAAAGTGTTGGGTACCCCCTTAATTAAAAGCATACTCATTTCAGTTAAAGCAATATGGTGTTTTCTTTTCTGTAAGAATCTCATTTGCAAAGATTGAACTTTTCTTTCATAAATTTAAAAGTTTGTTGTGTTACAAATTCCAAAAGTATTTTTATGGGTTGAAGTCTTTTTGTTTTGGCTTTTAACATACCTTTTTCCCCTTGTGTTCCTTTTTCACCTTGTGTTCCTTGAATTCCTTTTTCACCTTGTGTTCCTTTCATTCCTTTTTCTCCTTTAACTCCATCTGTTCCTTGTGGTCCTTTCATGCCCTTCACACCTTTCATTCCCTTCATTCCTTTAGAACCTTTGTAACCTTTCATTCCTTTCATGCCCTTCTGTCCTTTCTGACCTTGGGTTCCTATCACACCTTGTGTTCCCTGCATTCCTTTATCTCCTTTCTGGCCTTGAGTTCCTTGTATGCCTTTCTGGCCTTGTGTTCCCTTTGTTCCTTTTTGACCTTGTGTTCCCTTTTCTCCCTGTGTACCCTTTATTCCCTGCGTTCCTTGCATACCTTTTTCACCCTTTTCACCTTTCATTCCCTGTGTACCTTCTGGTCCTTTCATTCCTTTTACTCCTTGAGTACCCTGCATTCCTTTTTCTCCTTTCATTCCTTTAACACCCTTCATACCCTTTAAACCTTTCATGCCCTTCATTCCTTTACTTCCTTTATAACCTTTCATACCTTTCATTCCTTTAACACCTTGTTTTCCTTCAGGACCTTTGATTCCCTTTACACCTTTCATGCCTTTCATTCCTTTGTTGCCTTTATAACCTTTCATGCCTTTCATACCCTTAAGTCCTTGTGTTCCCTTCTGTCCTTTCTGACCTTTCACACCCTGTGTTCCTTGTATTCCCTTCTGTCCCTGTGTGCCCTGCATTCCTTTTTCACCTTGTGTTCCTTGCATTCCCTTCTGTCCTTTCTGACCCTGTGTTCCTTTCAACCCTTGTGTACCCTGTGGACCTTTCATTCCTTTTACACCTTTCATGCCCTTTATACCTTTACTGCCCTTGTAACCTTTCATTCCTTTCATGCCCTTCTGTCCTTTCTGACCTTGGGTTCCTATCACACCTTGGGTTCCCTGAATTCCTTTATCTCCTTTCTGGCCTTGTGTTCCTTGCATTCCTTTCTGTCCTTGTGTGCCTTGAATTCCTTTCTGACCTTGTGTTCCTTTGTCTCCTTTGAGTCCCTGGGTACCTATTATAATAATACTAATTACATACTTTATGTAGGCAATACATGTTTCTTGCATAGAAATTTACATTAAAAATTTAATTCTCACACCATTCTGTATTCTGAGTTAAGTGTTATTCAGTATATCTAAGATTTAAGATTGGTTCTGCAAAGTGTGATTCTCATGTTAATTTTTGAAATTTGTTTCCTGGAGAATATAAAATTTTACATATATTATCATATCTTTGAAAAATGAAAATATTATGGGATCTTACTTATGAAGGCTATAAGTTTACTGTACCAGACTATTAACTGTTGCCAATAAGCATAGCTGAGGGCAATAGTTGGTATTGAGGGGACAACACACTTATAAATATTCCCAAATATCCAATCCGTTGTTGTTTTATTGTACCGAATGACATACATTTACATTCTAAATTTAACTATAGGCCAGTAAATAGCAGTGGAAACTAATGACTGCATGGGCAATAGTTCATGATTGAAAAAAATGGATAAAATAGTCAAATTATTGCAAAAGTTCTAACACAGAAAAAATATACATACTAAGATGAACTTTTAATCAGGAGGAATATCATATAAAAATGATATCACACTGTTTATAGGCCAAATTCAAGTATTTGTGATAGCAGTAATATAAGTAATATAAGTAATATAATCTGTCTAGGCCTGTCTGAATCTATCCTCACAATAGTTTTGTGTTTTTTGTTTGTTGGCTTTCCAAAGTTTGGTCACAACAACTATGCCTCAAATCAGTGGTAACTTGTTACAGTTTTGTCAAATATGAGGTAACATGGTTTGAAAGCATGGCAAGTGGTTTATAAAACGTCAATAAAACCAATTTACCAAATTCTACTGCTTTATTAAAGATGGAGGATATGCTTTTCAAATGTTTCTTTAAAAAAAATTAAGAAAAAATAATCGAACAAGGAAGAAAATGAACAAATATTCTGATTCTAATTAAAATTTTAAGTTAATACACATTATGTAAAAATTTTAACAATGTATTGGAATTTCCCATTTGGATAACGTGAAAACTATCTTTGTAAATTTGTTGTATTTCCTGCACTCAGTCACAATACAATACATCTCCCCCACCCCCTAAAACACTCCCACAACCCCCTGCCAAAAAATGAAAATACAAACATGGCACCACAGATCTTAGAATATTTCTATTTTGGAAGCTTGCAGTGATATCACATGTGACATGGGTTTTCGCCATGTATTATTCTCTATGACTGTATAACACCATTAGCATTACTGGGAACACAGGTAACCACTCGCATCAAAGAAAACAAAACTAGTGTCATTTAAAACTAAAGAAACTCTGTACAAATACCAAAGGTAATACCAACCGATTCAAAAGTGTCAGCAAATACTGATCTAAATGCAATAACTACAAATGTATCATACTGCCATGGTTACAACATCTGGTATTATTATAGATCTATGTAGAAAAGTAAGTATCTCTATCTGAATGTTGGTTCATTTGTATGTTTTGGGGTTTAGTGCAGAGTCCATTTCAATGGACTTGTATGAATTATTGTTTAGGGGCCAGCTGAATCCCAACTCCAGGTGTGGGATTTTCTTGCAGTATTGAAGACCCATTGGTAGCCTAGGGCTGATTTCTGCTCTTTGATCGGGTCGTTGCCTCTTTGACACATTCCCCATATCCATTCTCTATTCTATCTCTATCTATAATATTTTCTGTATGCATTTACATTAAAAAAAAATCATTCTGACAAGGAATAAATTTTGTAGAAAATATAACCAATGGCCAACATTGCCACTAATACAATTACCAAAACTTCAATGTGCATACAGTGTGCTTTACAGAAAAAATATTTACCCTTTTCTCCCTTCACTCCTTGTGTGCCTTTGGGTCCTTTCATTCCTTTGACACCTTTGATACCCTTCATTCCTTTAGATCCTTTGTAACCTTTCATTCCTTTCATGCCCTTTTGACCCTTTTGTCCTTGGGTTCCTTCTTCACCTTTCACTCCTTTTTGTCCTTCTGTGCCTTTTTGACCTTGGGTTCCCTGCATACCCTTTTCTCCCTTTACTCCTTGTGTACCTTGAGGTCCTTTCATTCCTTTGACACCTTTCATACCCTTCATTCCTTTAGCACCTTTATAACCTTTCATTCCTTTCATACCTTTCTGGCCCTTTTGACCTTGAGTACCTGGTCCACCTTCTATTCCTTTTTGTCCTTGTGTGCCTTTTTGACCTTGGGTTCCCTGCATACCCTTTTCTCCCTTTATTCCTTGTGTACCTTGAGGTCCTTTCATTCCTTTAACACCTTTCATACCCTTCATTCCCTTTGAGCCTTTATAACCTTTCATTCCTTTTTGTCCTTGTGTGCCCATTAGACCTTGGGTTCCCTGCATACCCTTTTCTCCCTTTACTCCTTGTGTGCCTTTTAGACCTTGGGTTCCCTGCATACCCTTCTCTCCCTTTACTCCTTGTGTGCCTTGAATTCCTTTCATTCCTTTAACACCTTTCATACCCTTCATTCCTTTTGCCCCTTTATAACCTTTCATTCCTTTCATACCCTTTTGTCCCTTTTGACCTTGTGTTCCTTTTATGCCTTGTGTTCCCTGCATTCCTTTTTCTCCTTTCTGACCTTGGGTTCCCTTTACACCCTGTGTTCCTTGCATTCCCTTATCTCCTTTCTGACCTTGTGTCCCTATGACACCTTGTGTACCTTGGGGACCTTTCATGCCTTTAACTCCTTTCATACCCTTCATACCTTTGCTGCCTTTGTAACCTTTCATGCCTTTCATGCCCTTCTGTCCTTTTTGACCTTCTGTACCTATTACACCTTGTGTTCCCTGCATTCCCTTTTCTCCCTTCTGACCTTGTGTACCCTTTACACCTTGTGTTCCAGTATCTCCCTTTTGTCCCTGTGTTCCTGGAGTTCAAAATATTTTTAAAAAGTCATATCATGTTAAACGTACCCATTACAAAGATCTACAACTGATGTAAACATTGTTAGCTGAGAACTAATGTATAAATGCATGGAATTTATAATGGTTATAAAAAACAATTATTATTTTATAATTTTAGCTTGTTATATTCTATTTTGATGTCATGTTTAAAATACTGTAATAAACATAGCATTACTGTCCAACAATTACTACCTATTATGAACACAATAATTTCGAATTTTACTAATTCTATTGTCAGTCTATATGTATCTAATAGATAAATGTTTATCAAAGGCCGACTGTTTATATTTTACATGAAGTATTAAAATCCTTTTGATTTCATTTTTATTTAAAAATAAGTAGGAGTAATTTCCCCTTCTATAAGTGCATTTCAATATTTCAGACTGGTATAATTTTTGCAAATCATATCAATTTCAAGACTTCGGCAAGAGCCTTATGTGGTTGTGCACCTCATATGTACCTAACATTAATTAGATTGTGAATTATCTCCCTTTTATGTCAGTTTTGTATATCATTGTACTGGATTTAATTCTCAGGAGACTAACATAAAAGTTAAGAATAAGTGTCAGTCCACATTTGTTTTAATGCACTTGTAAATTCTATATTCCAATATTTCCTTCAAAATTAAACCTTAAGGATGATCGCTAGTCTAATAGGAAATAATTAGGATTTGAAACAGGTGTTTTAGTTTGAGAGAACATATGAATAGTAAACATATAAGCAAGAAAAAAATATATGTTCATGTGCTCATTTTAGAGCTATAAGGCCTTGAAAAGTTGCCGGAAATGTATTTCCTCTGGATTTTTTTATTGTCTGCATTGACAACTTCAGTCTCTCAAAGATGTATGAAAAAATAAAAAGGATTTCATAAAATTTGGTCAAATACCATTTTAAGGTATATGTGATTGAATTATAAAAGAAAAAGTGGGGGTTCATGGGCAAAAAATTTCATTTTTAAGAAATGGATAAAACCCGAGGATTCCTAAAATCTGACAAAAAGACCAAAACATGACCAGCGAGCATCCTTAATAGTTTTCCGTTTTGTACAATAAATTGAATAAGGAAGTTAAACTGATCACTGACTTAACGAAAAGCCACTTCAAAGTCTTTTTTTTTTACTAAAAGTTGGGTTCTGAAATTGGCTGGTTTGAAACAAGAAATGAGCTATCCAACTAATGGCAAATCAGGTTTTCTTTCATAACTAGCTAGAGTCAACCACCGTCCAGCCTGTCTACCTGCCATACAATGTCAACCAAATGATGAAATTCTTCCATTGAAAACCTAATTTAAAATGAATATATATGTTCAATACAGTCAAACTTTGGTAGCTAGAGGTCGTATCAATTGAACATCACCAATGGCTAGAACAGTTTTGTAAGCCCATTCAATAGTTCCTTTATTTTTATGTTGAAAAAACCCCAGTTTTTGAACACTGACAATGACAAAATTATGTATTTTACAATGGAAAACTCGAACTCATTAATCAAATGGACAAGAGTGTTACAAGTGTAAAAATATTAAATTAATCTAACAGGTAAATATTTGGATATAAAGATGTAATAATTGCTTTTAATTATTGATTTTAATTTTTAATCACAAATATATTCCATGTTATAATCAGCCATACAACTCGTAAATGGCAAATTTCCATACATGAACAAATTTCAACTCAAACTTCCAATGACTCTAATATATTTTTATGTTCCCTTGGAGTTCAGGCCATCCATGTTCTACTGTATTTAAAAATATTGAATGTTAAGTCATACCTTGCATTCCTTTTTCTCCCTTCAGACCTTGTGTTCCCTGTGGACCTTTCATTCCTTTAACACCCTTCATTCCCTTCATGCCTTTACTGCCTTTGTAGCCCTTCATTCCTTTCTGACCTTGTGTTGCTTTTTCACCTTTATCTCCTTTCATTCCTTGTGTTCCCTGCATTCCTTTTTCTCCCTTTAGACCCTGTGTTCCCTGTGGACCTTCCATTCCTTTAGCACCTTTCATTCCCTTCATTCCTTTACTGCCTTTGTAACCCTTCATTCCTTTCATTCCCTTTTGACCTTGTGTTCCCAATTCACCCTTCTGTCCTTTCATTCCTTGTGTACCCTGCATACCCTTTTCTCCCTTTAGTCCTTGTGTTCCCTGTGGACCTTTCATTCCTTTAACACCTTTCATTCCCTTCATTCCTTTACTGCCTTTGTAACCCTTCATTCCTTTCATTCCCTTTTGGCCTTGTGTTCCCAATGCACCCTTCTGTCCTTTCATTCCTTGTGTACCCTGCATGCCTTTTTCTCCTTTAACTCCCTGTGTTCCTATGACTCCTTGAGTTCCTTGGGGGCCTTTCATGCCTTTCACTCCCTTCATGCCTTTCATTCCTTTGTTACCTTTATATCCTTTAATCCCTTTCATTCCTTTTTGGCCCTGTGTTCCCTGGACACCCTGAGTTCCTTGCATTCCCTTTTCTCCTTTTTGCCCTTGTGTTCCTTGCATTCCTTTTTGTCCTTGTGTTCCTTGCATACCCTTTTGTCCTTGTGTCCCCTGCATTCCTTTCTCCCCCTTCATACCTTGAGTGCCTTGTGGACCTTTCATGCCTTTGATGCCTTTCATTCCTTTCATGCCTTTGCTGCCCTTGTAACCCTTCATTCCTTTCATGCCCTTTTGTCCTTTTTCACCTTTTTCTCCTTTGACTCCTTGTGTCCCTTGCAATCCTTTAACACCCTTTTGTCCTTTTTCACCTTTGACACCTTGTGTGCCGTGCATACCTTTCTCTCCCTTTACTCCTTGAGTTCCCTTTTCTCCCTTTTCACCCTGAGTGCCTATTTAGAGTAATATATATACCAATAAGTGCCAGTTGGTTTCATAGAATATTTTGCAATTTAAAGTCCATAAATTTATGATTTATCAAGCTAAGGTTTCAAGTTGCTCAAGCAAACTTTACTTCAAATGAATTTCATTTATGTTTTGTCTTTCATATGTCTTTCATAAACATGGTGCTATTTGAAGATCATCAATATTTTCTCGGAATTCATTACTTATCTATGGCAAGCTGTTTCTATATATACAATGTATTCCACTTATAAGATATCTTATAAACTAAATGATATATCTTATAAACTAATTGTGATATCTTATATATTAAATAAGATATCTTATTAAACTTGTTATAGAGATATCTTCTTAAATATATAAGATATCTTATTTAGGTTATATGATATTTTATTTAGTTTAAAAGATATCTTGATTGTTTAAAAGATATTTTATAAACTATATAAGATATCTTTTCTATAGTTTATTATGAAGATATCTTATAAACTTAATAAGATATCTTATTATCTTATAAACTAAATAAGATATCTTATTAAAGTATATAAGATATCTCATTAACTTCAAATTAAATAAGATATCTTATAAACATTACAAGATATCTTAAATATCTTCAAATAAGATATCTTGAAATTGAATAAATATAAAAATGGCTTGCCATACATATCTGTGTTTTTTGCAGCATGTCTTCCTGATTTGCTTTTTCTGATATAATTGCTTTGTCCAAAAATCATTGTCTTACAGATTTTTTCCCTGTATTCATAGGTAATCTATACGAGAAACTTATCTTTGTAATCTTGGTATATGTGATGGATTAAAAGATTTCAATCCACACAGCTGCCCAGTGTGTCACCAGGTGACTGATAGAGGAGACAGGGCCTCAGGTTGGGGGTTGTCAAGTCATTATATGGAAAGCTTGACTGCAGACCATAGTGGGTAACGTGTTTGTAATGTACGTGTATGGACAGGAGTATGTCCATGTTTACAGTTATTGTATATCTGTTTTGTCTGGAGATAGCATCTTAAGGATGATCGCTGGTCTAATAGGAAATAAATAGGATTTGAAATAGATGTTTTAGTTTGAGAGAACATATGAATAGTAAACAAATAAGCAAGAAAAAAATATAGGTTCATGTGCTCATTTTAGAACTATAAGGCCTTGAAAAATTGCAGGAAATGGGTTTTCTCTGAATTTTTCATTGTCTTTGCATTGACAACTTCAGTCTCTCAAAAATGTATGAAAAAATAAAAAGGATTTTATAAAATTTTGTCAAATACCATTTTAAGGTATATTGATTGAATTATAAAAGAAAAAGTGGGGGTTCATGGGCAAAAAATTTTATGTTTAAGAAATGGATAAAACCTGAGGATTCCGAAAATCTGACAAAAAGACCAAAACATGACCAGCGAGCATCCTTAAAGGTATACAACACCATTCTTTGCTCTTTTAACAAGAATGCGAAATGTTTTACATTCTGTAATATCTTTGCCCAATTGATGAATTTCTTTTTTGATATGTTAATTTTTAAGTTTGATCTGTGATTCATTATGTCTTTCTTGTTTTTTTAAAAAGTTTGCTTAGAAATTGTAAATCAAATTATGACACAACTTTTTACTGACATGTTATCCAGCATATCAGACTGAATTGTGATTCCTTACATGTTTCTTGTGTTTTGATTTTGCCTTGAAAACTATTAATCATAACTGTACAGAATTTTTAATTATATGTGCAGTTTGTTTAATACATTACATCAACTTTGTGCAAAGCTTTAGCTGAACTAATATGACACGATTAACTTTTAGCAACAAATTATACCCAAACCAATGCTAATTAAGTGGCAGCTTAAACTTGCAATGGGGACTGAGTTTAAGGTTTCCTTGCTAGTTTAAGAAGCGCAACCATGGAGAACAGCATAAAGAGTGCAGTTTACATGTGCAATGCAGTCCCCTATGTTTGGGCACCTAAGCCTTTTCATAATAGATTGAAGACTGATAGCCAAAAACACAAATATTGTTAACGACATAGAATGATCATTCTTTGTGAAAGCAATAGATACACGTAGATTAACTGAAATTGTTACACATTTTTCCTATCATTCATGTAGAAACACCATACCATTTGTTATTTTAAGACCGTCAAATGTTCTCTAATTTTGCACACCTAGCTAAGAAATTGACATTGGTGGTGGTGTACTTCAAAATCAGGAATTGAATCAGTAAAGCAGATGCAGATAGGTGGGAACAGTTTAATATTCTAAATTATTTCATCAAAATGTTGTTTCAATTTGCCAAAAAAGACGTTTACGGGTGGTGTCTTAGCATTTTCACAGATTTTCCAGAGACACCATTGCACAGACAGACTGTTGATTCACATTAAAATTGCTAGGAAAAAATGGAACAAATTCTGGTTATGAACAAAATAAAGTATAAATATTTCTAAATATTCATTTGAAAAGTACCGAGATGACAGGTGCACAGAATTAGGGGACGCGCAGAATAAGGGGATATCAGTGTTAATGTTGATTTTAGTCTTAAAAAATTATCCATATATCCTTTCTTACCCTAAGGACATATACCTTTGGTCAATAGTTAGTGTGAGTATGAATTTAAGTGATGTTTTATCTCACACCTTAAATATAACGCTACTCCCAACAGAAATTGCCAGTCTTCTTTGTAAAACTAATCTACAATACTCAGCCAATTTCAGATATATTTTAAGAAATTGAAAAATTTCAAATTTCTTCTTTTTTAAAAATTGTAAATAATCCATATTTCCCTGAGATTCCATGTATTAAATTTTTACCTTTATCTCCTTTAATGCCTTGTGTTCCTTTCATCCCTTTTTCTCCTTTCTGTCCTTGTGTTCCTTTAACTCCATCTGTTCCCTGTGGTCCCTTCATTCCTTTGACCCCCTTCATTCCTTTCATACCTTTGGCTCCTTTGTACCCTTTCATTCCTTTCATTCCCTTTTGACCCTTCTGACCTTGAGTTCCCTGCATTCCTTTTTCACCTTTCTGTCCTTGTGTCCCTTGCGTTCCCTTTTCTCCTTTCTGTCCTTGTGTTCCTATAACACCTTGTGTTCCTTGTGGACCTTTCATTCCCTTGACACCTTTCATACCCTTCATTCCTTTGGATCCCTTATAACCTTTCATTCCTTTCATTCCCTTTTGACCTTTTTGACCTTGAGTTCCCTGCATTCCTTTTTCACCTTTTGCACCTTGTGTACCTTGTGGTCCTTTCATGCCTTTCACTCCTTCCATCCCCTTCATTCCTTTAGAACCTTTATAACCTTTCATACCCTTTTGTCCTTTTTGGCCCTTTTCTCCTTTGAAACCTTGTGTTCCTTGCATTCCTTTAACACCTTTCTGACCTTGTGTACCCTTTTGACCTTGAGTTCCCTTGTCTCCCTTCTGTCCTTGTGTGCCTTTTAGAAAAAAAAATAAATAAAATTTACCATGACTATTCTATATTGCATCATGTATTCCCTTAATTTGTATGGGCATTACAATAAGTGCTATTTTGCTTTTATTGGTAAACAGGACATGCATTTTTTTCCAACAAAATACACTGAAACAAATTTTAATACTGTAGATACAATTAGCAACCCAATAAATCATTACTGCAGGTCAAATTCCAAATCATTCTAATCAATAAATTACCCAAAAAAATAACAAAAAGCATCCTGATCTTTAATGTGGTAAAATTTCAAAATACCATCAAACAGAATGTGGCTGTGAAGCATACATAGAACAAGAGTGGACACACTACATGTCTTGCCTGAGTTTGCACATGGACACAGAATAATGATTATCTGATACACAACATTTTGCAAAAGAAATTAAGTTGAAGGTCAAAAGGCAGGTGTCATACCAACATGTATGCACTAAAAACTATCTATTGACCAAACACTGTGGGTCTAGGTATTAAAGTTGCTGAGAAATTGATCTAACCACGAAAATGTGATGCAGGTCACTCAAGCATGAAATTGAGGTCAAGGTCAAAAGGCAGGTGTCAGACTGACATGTACCCACCAAGAACTATCTAATGACCAAATATGGTGGGTCTAGGTAGTACAGTTTCTGAGAAATGGAATTAACAACAAAAAAGTGACAAGACCACTGGAGCATGAAATTGAGGTCAAGGTCCCAAGCCAAGTGTGAGAGTGGCATGTACCCACTAAGAACTATCCATAGACCAAATATGGTTGGCCTAGGTATTACAGTTGCTGAGAAATGGATTTAACCACGAAACTTGGATACAGATTTTAAATTCATGTTTATGAAGTTAGTGAACCCTATAAATGAGGTCAGGGTCACAAGACAAGTATACTGTGGCAAACCTTATAGGATAAGCTATCTTGTGGACCATAAATCATAATTGTAGGTATTACATGTGAAAAGTTTAACAAAAAGTTAAAGTTTTACAAAAGTTTATGTTGCCGTCGCTGCCGCCGATGGAAAGTAATACCTACCTCGCCTCCACAACTTTTCGTCACAGGCGAGACAAAAACTCCATGTAATCAACCTTCACTTACAGATTCAAATTAGGACAGGACCCCTTTAATGATGACTGTGTGACAACTGATTCCAGTAAGAAAAATTTCCAAACAACATCAAACAGAATGGAAACTCTACATCAAGACTGAATTACAGATTCTTAAGGCAAATAAAAGAGCCAGTGGGAAAATTTTTATCAAAACATCACAAAACCCATCAAAACAGGAAGCATACAAAAAATCAGCTTAAATTTAAAATATGAAATCTTAAAGAATATGCCAGTCATATTAAAACATGGTAAAATATGAACCAAATTCAAAGAGTATTTTATATTTTAAAGCATTTTCTGATTGGAAATATATTGCTTCAATGTTTACCCGTACTTGCTCAAATTTTTTTTATCATTTTCCAAAATTTCGATTGTAAGCATAACTAATAGAGATTAATCCAAAAGTACAAAGTGTATGTACAAAATTTATAATACACATTCAGTTTACCTTTGTCTCCTTTGATGCCTTGTGTTCCTAACATCCCCTTTTCTCCTTTCTGTCCTTGTGTTCCTATAACACCTTGTGTTCCCTGAGGTCCCTTCATACCTTTGACACCTTTCATTCCTTTCATACCTTTGGCTCCTTTATAACCTTTCATTCCTTTCATTCCCTTTTGGCCTTTCTGACCTTGTGTTCCTTGTGATCCCTTGTCTCCTTTTTGTCCTTGTGTTCCTTGAATTCCCTTTTCTCCTTTTTGTCCTTGTGTTCCTATCACACCTTGAGTACCTTGAGGACCTTTCATTCCTTTGACACCCTTCATTCCTTTCATTCCTTTGGCTCCCTTATAACCTTTCATTCCTTTCATGCCCTTTTGACCTTTCTGTCCTTGTGTTCCTTGCATACCCTTTTCACCTTTTTGTCCTTGTGTTCCTTTGTCACCTGTAATATTCAAAAGTAAATTATACTACAGACTTACAATAAGCTTCTGTATCATAGCCAAAGGTTCCTTCTGCTTTACTGTTAGAGTTAGGTGCAAAAAGTTTCTTTTGTTAAATCCCAGATAGACATAAAAAAAATAATTCCTCAATAGATTTAAATTTCATCAAATCAAAATGTGATCAATATTCAAAAGTTAATCAAACACTTACAGAATATAAATATCATTTTCTTATCAAAACTGAAAAACCTTAGGCAATGCCAAATAACTATTTTGCCAACTGCATGCCTGAAAGTTTTCCGGAATTTGCCTGATTTCCAGATTTTGACCATTTTAGTCTTTATATATTCCTATATAAAATATTTAGAAAAATATCATATTCTTCCAAATTTCCGACTTTTGACACCTTCTGTACTTTCACCCATGTAACTGTATATTACACAGATGATTTCATTAATTTTCTAATTCTTTCAAATGAAGGTGACATAAAATGTAAACTTGTAGATGACGAGCATCACTTCATTTTGATATTCAAATTTGTGCCAATTATTTTACCACGAGCAAAAGCGAGTGGTAAAATATCTGCACAAAGGGCCTATCCATGGTAAAATCATTATATTTTTAAGAAACCGTGCATTATTTTTATTCTAATAGGACAGTTTCTATTATATTTTGAAATGCCGCAACATAGGTATTCAGACACGAAGACGCCATATTTCTTCCGCATAATATTTATTCCTCCCAGAAAGAATATCATAATAATAGAATTTCCACAGTCAAAGTATTATATAATTATTCTTCCTTATCCGTAATATTTTCTCCTTGTTGTCAGAAGAAATTGTAAGGAACATTCATCATAATAACTTTACCAGGTTATTAAAATATTTAATAGACCTGATTTACCTGAGTAATATTTCACATCTGTTCTCAATGGATGGAAAAGAATATAATAATTTTTTTCAATATATTAATGAGGGAACGTACTCCATTGAAGGTAAGAATTAATTCAACATTAGCCTGACATGTTCACAGATTGAACATTCTATTTCTTATGGAGAAAGGAAAGTTTTCATTTTGATAATAAACATGACCTGGATAAAATATTATGAGTAGTAGTATAATATATTTTCCAGAATTCATTCTCATACATACATATACAAATGTTCGATATTATTTGAAGAACGTATATAAAGTTTGTTTTAATTGAAATTCGAATTCTACAAATATCCATGGAATAAATATTATACCGGAAGAAATATTTCATCACAACACAACGCACAAGTTATACTATGATGTCGTTAAAGTTTGTTGGAAACTTTACTATGACGCTGCCAAACAAGCGGTCTGACATCTGTGAAATTTGGAACCAATATATCCATATTTACCACGGATGTAGACTGAAAGTGTTTGAAGCAGGTCCTATTAGTATTATACTGTATTCAGTTTTCTGTATGGTATATGTTGTATTGTGTTAACTTGTTTTATTGCTTGACCCTTATCGGGTGTAATTTTGCAAGAAAATTTACATAAAAAGATTTTGAAATGGTATTTATGATATGGAGCATTCAAACAGAGGTCATATTTCACACATGTCAAAATCCATTGATATAATTTTGATAGGGAACCAACTAAGGACCATTCTATAAAATTTTATCTTATTTTAGTACACATCTTATGTTTTATCTTACTTATAATAAGAAAAATTCTAACTGCTTTAGTAGTTTCAGAGGAAAAGATTTTAAAATATCATTTTTTTTTATTTATAGTAGCAGCAGCTGTTCTGTTTACAGGTATCTACCTCCAAACAGACTTTTAAAAGGGGACCACCTAAGGGCATGCATTTCAACAAAGTTTGATTACAATTGGAAGAGTAAATTTCAGATGAGAATATCTTAAAGTTAACAATGAAATACTAAAACGTACCATGGACACCAACTGATGGCAATTGCTCATATGGACCCTTAGCCAATTCAAAACCTTTCATATATATAAACAGACATTGTTAAGTATTTGTGCATTCTGCCTATAATGAGAAGTATTAATGCTAGTAACTGTGACTGACAGCTAAGATGTACTTGTGACATAAAATATAACATTAAATATTCTCACCTTTTAATCCCTGTGTTCCTTCCATTCCTTTTTCTCCCTTTTGCCCTTGTGTTCCTTGCATTCCCTTCTCTCCTTTCTGACCTTGTGTTCCATGGTCACCTTTTATTCCCTTTTCTCCTTTAACACCTTGTGTACCCTGTGGTCCTTTCATACCCTTTACACCTTTCATGCCCTTCATTCCTTTGCTTCCTTTATATCCCTTCATTCCTTTCATCCCTTTCTGGTTTTGTGCTCCTTTTTCACCTTTAAGACCTTGAGTTCCCATAATACCTTTCTGGCCCTGTGTACCCTGCATCCCCTTTTCACCTTTCTGTCCTTGAGTACCTTGTGGACCTTTCATACCTTTCACTCCTTTTAAACCCTTCATTCCTTGTGTACCTTGTGGGCCTTTCATTCCTTTAACTCCTTTCATGCCTTTCATTCCTTTGTTTCCCTTATAACCTTTCATTCCCTTGTGTCCATTAGCACCTTTTGGTCCTATCACACCCTGTGTTCCTTGTATTCCTTTTTCGCCTTTCATTCCCTTTTCTCCCTTTACACCTTGTGTTCCTTTCTGGCCCTGTGTTCCTGTCATTCCCTTTACACCTTTTATGCCTTTCATTCCTTTGGATCCTTTATATCCTTTCATGCCTTTTTGGCCTTTTTGTCCCTGTGTTCCTTGTGAGCCTTTCTCACCTTTCTGCCCTTGTGTTCCTTTCTGGCCCTGTGTTCCCTTCATTCCCTTAACACCTTTCATGCCTTTCATTCCTTTGAATCCTTTGTATCCTTTCATGCCTTTTTGGCCTTTCTGTCCTTGTGTTCCATCTGAACCATTCTCACCCTTTACACCTTGTGTTCCTTTCTGGCCCTGTGTTCCCTTCATTCCCTTCACACCTTTTATGCCTTTCATTCCTTTGGATCCTTTGTATCCTTTCATTCCTTTCATACCCTTTTGGCCTTGTGTTCCTTGCACACCTTTCTCACCCTTCTGTCCTTGGGTTCCAATTTCACCTTTAATTCCTATTAAATCAAGTACAAAAAGAGATTAGTATAACAAAGTATTATCATTGTTCTACATCATATCTATTGATTATAACTTTTAGAATTAGAACTCAATTTATAAGGTATTGTTAAATCTAACTTGTCACACCTCTTCTGATCACCTGATGCAAAGAATAGAAAAATGGCAAGTATGAAAGAATTCACTTTGAAGTTAAATTGAAATTGTTAAAAAATCACAGAAACAAAAAACTAACTCCTGACTAGAATTCCACTTATTATTGTGAATCTTGAACAAGGATTAATAATAATATTAATTATCAATGGTTACTGCATGAATACTGTCCCCAGCAGACTGAATATTGTATGACCTTATGAGGGGGCAATTTTCACCAATATTGTCCCCAGCAGACTGAATATTGTATGAGCTTATGAGGGGGCAATTTTCACCAATATTCATTTGTTTCATATACCATTTTATGATGTAATAAATTTTTTTTCACATTTCTATAAGGGGCATTAAACAACATATATAAACTAGATGGAGGCTGTTGGAAACAACAGCTATATATACCTGAACTCCTCACATGTTCTATCCCTGTTCACCACTTTCTCAATAATTTGTTTGAATAATGGGCCATAATTTTTGAAAACAAAAATTCTAAAATCTTATTATGCATCAACAGTGTGTGAGAGTACTGTATTGAAAATAAATGCATGAAATTAAAAATCAACAATGAGGTTAGGTCACAAACAAGAGGCTCACCAGAGCCTGTATCGCTCACCTGGAGTCTGGTTTTCATTGGACAATTAATCAACTATTTGACCAAGTTTGTTGCAATTAGTTCAATTGTCCAGGGAAAATTTGTTGAAGATTTATTTTTCATAAGGTTTAATGTTAAAATATGTTCCCTGATGGTGGTAGTCCTGGCAGGAAGTTGATAAAATTGACCAGGAATAAGGGTGAACCTTAAATAAATGTAACAGAACCCAACCTCAAATTACACAAACCAATAACTCCTAAATAGAATTTGGGAATCCCTTCAAAATTTCAGGGTATGTAGATCTCAACATGGCAAACATTTTTCAATTTACATTTCACTGATATCTCAAATAGGTTTGGAGATAAATGCAAAAATGTTAAAATTTTGAAAATTTGACAAAAAAAGGGCAATAACTCCTAAATGGGTTTTGGGATTTCCTTTAAAATTTCAGGGTATGTAGATCTCAACATGGCAAACATTTTTCAAATTTACATTTCACTTCTATCTCAAATAGTTTTGGAGATAAATGACGAAAAATGTTAAACTTTTGAAAATTTGATGAAACAAGAGGCTCACCAGAGCCTGTATCGCTCACCTGGAGTCTGGTTTTCATTGGACAATTAATCAACTATTTGACCAAGTTTATTGCAATTGGTTCAATTGTTCAGGGAAAATTTGTTGAAGATTTATTTTTCATAAGGTTGAATGTTAAAATATGTTCCCTGATGGTGGTAGTCCTGGCAGGAAGTTGACAAAATTGACCAGGAATAAGGGTGAACCTTAAATAAATGTAACAGAACCCGACCTCAAATTACACAAACCAATAATTCCTAAATAGAATTTGGGATTCCCTTCAAAATTTCAGGGTAGGTAGATCTCAACATGGCAAACATTTTTCAATTTATATTTCACTTCTATCTCAAATAGTTTTGGAGATAAATGCAAAAATGTTAAAATTTTGAAAATTTGACCAAAAAAGGACAATAACTCCTAAATGGGTTTTGGGATTTCCTATAAAATTTCAGGGTATGTAGATCTCAACATGGCAAACATTTTTCAAATTTACATTTCACTTCTATCTCAAATAGTTTTGGAGATAAATGACGAAAAATGTTAAATTTTGAAAATTTGACGAAAAAAGGGCAATAACTCCTAAATGGGTTTTGAATTTCCTTCAAAATTTCAGGGTAGGTAGATCTTGTCATGCTGATCAATTTAACCCCATGTCAGATTTTTGATCTCTGTAACGGTTTTTAAGTTATAAGCCAAAAACAACACATCCACCCCTATATTCTATTTTTAGCTACGACAGCCATGTTTTATGTCAGATCAAAATAAATTGAGGATCGTTTGTAGAGGACATGTTATAGACCATTCCTATTAAGTTTCAAACTAATTGGCCCAGCGGTTTCAGAGGAGAAGATTTTTTAATAAAAAAAGTTTGAAAATTTGACAAAAAAAGGGCAACAACTCCTAAATGGGTTTTGGGATTTCCTTTAAAATTTCAGGGTAGGTAGATCTCAACATGGCAAACATTTTTCAAATTTACATTTCACTTCTATCTCAAATAGTTTTGGAGATAAATGACGAAAAACGTTAAAATTTTGAAAATTTGACAAAACAAGAGGCTCTCAAGAGCCTGAATCGCTCACCTGGCAAACAATGCGCTATAAACTAAATCTCATCATCACCATTCACTAAGGATACCATGTTTACTTTAAAAACCAAATATTGTTGAAATCCGAGCAAGTGTAAAAAATGGCGGGAAAATGGCAGCCATTTTAAAAATGACCCTCCAAAACAAACTTTCATCATCACCATTCAACTCGGGATACCATGTTTACCTTGAAAGTAGCTTTCATCTTCATTTTCTTTCTATAATTCAGGAAAAAATAGCAAAAAACAGCATTTTGACCCCTATGTTCTATTTTTAGTAAGGGCGGACATTTTTTTCGACCAATCAAAAATCGAAGCATTAACTTTTTGCAGGATACCCTAAGGAACAATCTTACCAAGTTTCATTTGATTTTGAATAGTAGTTTCAGAGAAGAAGATTTTTGAAACAATAACAAAAAAAAGCCAAAAATGTCAAAAAAGGGCAATAACTCTAACATCAGTTGACAGATTTTCACGAAAATCAGCACACAGGTAGCTCTCATCATGCTGAACACTTTCAAACTGCCAGAATTTGCCGTAACCTAATGATTTTTGAGATATTTGCGCAAAACTGTTGTTTGACCCCTATGTTCTATTTGTAGTAACAGTGGCCATGTTTTTCGACGGATCAAAAATCGAAGCATAAACTTTGTGCAGGATATCCTAAGGAACAATTTTACCAAGTTTCATTTGATTTTGAATATTAGTTTCAGAGAAGAAGATTTTTGAAACAATAACATAAAAAAAAGCCAAAAATCTCAAAAAAGGACAATAACTCTAACATCAGTTGACAGATTTTCACGAAAATCAGCACACAGGTAGCTCTCATCATGCTGAACACTTTCAACCTGCCAGAATTTGCCGTAACCTAATGATTTTTGAGATATTTGCGCAAAACTGTTGTTTGACCCCTATGTTCTATTTTTAGTAACAGTGGCCATGTTTTTCGACGGATCAAAAATCGAAGCATAAACTTTGTGCAGGATACCCTAAGGAACAATCTTACCAAGTTTCATTGGATTTTGAATAGTAGTTTCAGAGAAGAAGATTTTTGAAATAATAACATAAAAAAAAGCGAAAAATGTCAAATAACTCCTAAAAGGAACGAACCTACAACTTCGATCCTGTTACAAATTTTGTAGATCTTTGTGTGCCTAACAATATGAAATTTAAATTTTTCAAATTTCCTTTATAGTATCCAAGATATTGAGCTTAATAAGTGCAAAATTTGGAAAAAATGCAGAAAAAGGGCAATAACTCCTACATGGGTTGTTGGATCTTCTTCAAAATTTCAGGGCAGGTAGATCTTGAGGTGCTGATCATTTTTACCCTATGCCAGAATTTTGATATCTGTGACCGTTTCTGACTTATTTGCAAAAAACTGCGATTTACCCCTATGTTCTATTTTTAGCCATGACGGCCATGTTTTTATACGAATCAAAAATCCAAACAATAGATTTGTAGCACCCATACCAATTAATAACTGTACCAAGTTTGGTTGCAGTTGGACTTATGGTGTTGGAGGAGTTAACGTTTGAAAAAGTTAACGGACGACGGACGGACGACGGACGGACGGACGATGGACGGACGACGGACGCCAAGTGATAGCAATAGCTCACATGACCCTTTGGGTCAGGTGAGCTAAAAAGGGCAATAACTCCTAAATGGGTTTTGAAATTTCCTTCAAAATTTCAGGGTAGGTAGATCTTGTCATGCTGATCAATTTAACCCCATGTCAAATTTTCGATATCTGGAATGGTTTTTGAGTTATTAGCAAAAAACAGCAATTTACCCTATGTTCTATTTTTAGTAACAGCGGCCATGTTTTTCGACGAATCAAAAATCCCCACATCAGTTCTATGCAGGGTACCCCAAGGAACATTCATACCAAGTTTGGTTCTTAAATTAGCCAAGTAGTTTCAGAGAAGATTTTTGAAATAATAACATAAAAAAAAGCCAAAAATGTCAAAAAAGGGCAATAACTCTAACATCAGTTGACAGATTTTCAGGAAAATCAGCATATAGGTAGCTCTCATCATGCTGAACACTTTCATCCTGCCAGAATTTGCCGTAATCTAATGATTTTTGAGATATTTGCGAAAAACTGTTGTCTGACCCCTATGTTCTATTTTTAGTAACAGCGGCCATGTTTTTCGACGGATCAAAAATCCCCACATCAGTTCTATGCAGGATACTTCAAAGAACATTCATACCAAGTGTGGTTCCAATTGGTCAAGTAGTTTCAGAGGAGAAGAGTTTTGAAAAATTGTTAACGACGACGGACGACGACGACGGACGACGACGCCGGACGACGACGACGGACGCCAAGTGATGGCAATAGCTCACATGGCATTTGGCCAGGTGAGCTAAAAAGGGCAATAACTCCTATACGGGTTGTGGAATTTCCTACAAAATTTCAGGGTAGGTAGATCTCGTCATGCTGATCAATTTTACCCTTAGTCAGATTTTTGATATCTGTAACGGTTTTTAAGTTATAAGCCAAAAACAACACATCCACCCCTATATTCTATTTTTAGCTACGACAGCTATGTTTTACGTCAGATCAAAATAAGTTGAGGATCGTTTGTAGAGGACATGTCATAGATCTTTCCTATTAAGTTTCAAACCAATCGGCCCAGCAGTTTCAGAGGAGAAGATTTTTGAATGAAAAAATTTTGAAAATTTGACAAAAAAAGGGCAACAACTCCTAAATGGGTTTTGGGATTTTCTTTAAAATTTCAGGGTAGGTAGATCTCAACATGGCAAACATTTTTCAAATTTACATTTCACTTCTATCTCAAATAGTTTTGGAGATAAATGACGAAAAATGTTAAAATTTTGAAAATTTGACGAAAAAAGGGCAACAACTCCTATACGGGTTGTGGAATTTCCTTCAAAATTTCAGGGTAGGTAGATCTCGTCATGCTGATCAATTTTATCCCATGTCAGATTTTCGATATCTGTAAAGGTTTTTAAGTTATAAGCCAAAAACAGCAATTTACCCCTATGTTCTATTTTTAGCAACAGTGGCCATGTTTTTCATCGGATCAATATAAAATGAGGACCGTTTGTGGAGGACATGTCATAGATCATTCCTATTAAGTTTCAAACCAATCGGCCCAGCGGTTTCAGAGGAGAAGATTTTTGAATGAAAAGTTTACGGACGGACGAAAAGTGATGGCAAAAGCTCATATGGCCTTTGGCCAGGTGAGCTAAAAAGTGTGACGGACGGATGCACAGATTGTGGCAATAACAATATCCCCAAACTTTCTTTGAAAATGCAGGGGTAATAAATAACATATTAAACTAATGTGAATATGAACAATGAAACTGCTTCAATATGAAGTCACTTCCAAACCTGGCAAATTTTTCAGTGGTTCTTTCAAATGAAATCCTCAAATCTGTTCTGATTTACATAATACATTTTAGTATAATTTGAATTTGCATATTAGCAGGTGTTTTTTCTTAGAACAGCATATGGTATTGTTCCATGTTAGTATTTAAATACAGAACCATATTCCAAGATCACTTTTCATTGAATCAAACAGAAAATATTTACAACTACCTGTATATATAAAATGAAGTTACTGCACAGATTGAATATTAGGCCACAACAAATTGATTTTTAGTTCTTTTTGGATGGCAAAAACAAGCAAATTTTTATTTTATTTTTTTTCTTGAGGACTTTTTTTCAAATTTACGTGCATCACAAATTTAAAATAATGAAAAAAGGAGCGGATGGAAACTTTGTATTTTTAATTTCTTGAAAAATGAAGAATTAGGGGTGAACTTTCAGCATTTAGTAAAAATGATACGGCAAAAATGTTTTCTCTTAAAATTCACAAAGTCTGAAAATCAGAGCTAAATCCAAAAAACTAAAACTCAATTAGGTGTGTCCTTACAAGCATTAATTTTTTTTAATAAAGATGAAACCTGGCTTAATTTTTGGAATCTAATTTTTTGCATATATAAAATTATCACATTTTTTTTTTGAATTTTACAGAATGATTTTTTTTCTTTAGAAGTCTTTAATACTGAAATAATTAAACAACTGGTAAGCATTGATTTATGTGCTGATCTACAAAAAAATACGACCTAGTGGCAGGCAAAATCTTAAATAAACCACATGATTTTATAATTATTTCAATATTTCTGCTAGAATTCATGATGAAGATTTTCCAATTCCAATATATGTATACACTTAATGATGCTATCTAAAAAAACTGGTACAAAACATTCTATTAGAACTACTGTCAAAAAGTTTCTTTCAACATACCTTTCATTCCCTTTTCACCCTTCTGTCCGTGAGTTCCTTTGACACCTTGTGTTCCTTTCATTCCTTGCGTGCCTTGCATTCCCTTTTCCCCTTGAGTTCCTTTGAGTCCTTGTGTCCCCTGCATTCCTTTCTCACCCTTTTGGCCCTGTGTTCCTTTCATTCCTTTAACACCCTTCATTCCTTTCATACCTTTTGATCCTTTGTACCCTTTCATTCCTTTTGTGCCTTTCATTCCCTTTTCACCCTTTTGACCTTTTGGCCCTTTCATTCCCTTCACACCTTTCATGCCCTTCATTCCTTTTGATCCTTTGTATCCTTTTAGTCCTTGTGTGCCTTGCATTCCTTTCTCTCCTTTTTGACCTTGGGTTCCTTTCTCTCCTTTCATACCTTGTGTTCCTTTCATTCCCTTTTCTCCTTTGACTCCCTGTGTACCTTTGTCACCTTTCATACCTTTTTCACCTGTCATTCCCTTTACTCCTTTCATACCTTTCATTCCTTTACTTCCTTTATAACCCTTCATGCCTTTCATTCCCTTTTGTCCTTTTTGACCCTGTGTCCCTCCACCACCCATTTGTCCTTGTGTTCCTTTTTGACCTTGTGTTCCTTGCATTCCCTTTTCACCCTTCTGTCCTTGTGTTCCTTTCTGCCCTTGTGTTCCCTTTTCACCTTTTAATCCTTGTGTACCTTTTTCACCCTTTATTCCTTGGGTTCCCTTTTCTCCTTGTGTTCCTTTCATTCCCTTTACTCCTTTCATTCCCTTCATTCCTTTTGATCCTTTGTAACCTTTCATTCCTTTCATTCCCTTGTCACCTTTTATTCCTTTCTGTCCTTGTGTTCCCATCTGTCCTTGTGTGCCTTGCATTCCTTTCTCTCCTTTTTGACCCTGGGTACCTTGCATTCCTTTATCTCCTTTCTGTCCCTGTGTACCTTGAATTCCTTTCACACCTTGTGTTCCTTCAGGACCTTTCATTCCTTTAACACCCTTCATTCCTTTCATTCCCTTATTTCCTTTGTAGCCTTTCATTCCTTTCATGCCTTTGGTGCCTTTAACTCCTTGTGTTCCTTTATCTCCTTTTTGTCCTTGTGTTCCTTGCATTCCCTTGTCACCTTTTTGTCCTTGTGTTCCTTTTGCACCTTGTGTTCCTTGCATTCCTTTCTCTCCCTTCTGACCTTGGGTTCCTTGCATTCCTTTGTTACCTTTCAGTCCCTGAGTACCCTGAGGACCTTTCAATCCCTTGACACCTTTCATCCCCTTTACACCCTTCATTCCTTTCATTCCTTTATTTCCCTTGTATCCTTTCATTCCCTTACTACCTTTGTAACCTTTTATGCCCTTCATGCCTTCTTCACCCTTAGGGCCTTTCATTCCTTTAACACCCTTCATTCCTTTCATTCCTTTATTTCCTTTGTATCCCTTCATTCCTTTCAACCCTTTCTGACCTTGTGTTCCTTTTTCACCTATCATTCCTTTCATTCCTTTTGCACCTTGAGTTCCCATTAGTCCCTTAACACCTTGAGTTCCTTTCTCGCCTTTCTGACCTTGTGTTCCTTTGTCACCTTTTTGACCCTGGGTTCCCTTTTCACCTTGAGTCCCTTGCATTCCTTTTTCTCCTTTTCCTCCTTTCTGTCCCTGAGTTCCTTTCATGCCTTTCTGTCCTTGTGTTCCTTTCTGACCTTGAGTGCCCTGCATCCCTTTCTCTCCTTTAAATCCCTGTGTTCCTTGTGGTCCTTTCATGCCCTTCACACCTTTCATGCCTTTCATTCCTTTAGAGCCTTTATATCCTTTCATGCCTTTTTGACCTTTCTGGCCTTGTGTGCCCTGGATACCTTGAGTGCCTTGCATTCCTTTTACACCCTTCTCCCCCTTTTCTCCTTTAACACCTTGTGTTCCTTTAATTCCCTTCACTCCCATAATTCCCTGTGTTCCTTGCATACCCTTTTCACCTTTTAGACCCTGTGTTCCTTGTGCACCTTTTTGGCCTTGTGTACCTAAGAATAAAACAATTTTTTTTTAAACTTGCGTTTTCATTAGAATATGACCATTTCATAATAGTTTTAACTTCAACTTTTTAGTGTACAGTGTATTTTTATTTCTGACTCTGAAAAAAAAAAAATCCTAATAATTTTTTTTTTAATTTTTGGTGCTGCTCAAATGCCACATTAACATCTTCTGCTCCAGTATATATATCCTGCATAGTCCCACTGCCCCAGCCCTCCTCCATAGCAGGAAAAAAAGACAATGGATAAATTTTACTAGTAAAATTAGTCCAATACCTTTTTCCTAGGAATAATCAAGTTGAATAAAATTCCATTATCAAGGCAAAAATTTGAAATTTTTTTTCAAATATTCCGTTTTTTTAATCTAAGTTTTTGAAACAATGTATTTTTTTCTTGTAAATACCAAGACATTACGTCATATTCATCTTGCTCCATTACTATATAATGACAATGGATGATTTTTTCAACTCCATTTTAAAGGCAGGAGTGAAAAGTGATCTATTTCCCTGGGGACATTAGTCCACCCTGACTTATTTTACTAGGAACAAATTATCACTTACATTATCACAAAACTAGGTAATCTTTATATTTTTTTAATTATGATCTCAGTTTTATAGATATAATGTAAGAAAAGAAAAACTCAGTCTCAGATTTTAACAACAGCGTTGCCAAATGGCGGAGGTTATGAATGAAATACGTCACGAACACTTGCAACGTCATTCACATTTATATCTCCTGTTAAATCTCTCAAGGAATCAAACTAAAATGCAAGAAGTAACCCGAAGTGCTGAAGGCAGTGACTATACAAGAGGTTTACCTAATGTTAATCACAGTGTGGAGTTTGATCAACAGCCTGTCATAACTGAGATTGAGAATTTAATTGAATCCAACTTTTTATGAGGTTTGTTTGACTCCAATCTTATTGAAATGATTGCTATTTTTCTTGCCATTGGTTGGTAATGTTCTTAACACGGGACAGCCATTTTTTGTCCCCATCCGACCATCCTCACAAATGGTGTCGATAGGGCATCACAAATTTGTTTCCTGAAATTTTCATCCAGATCAGGAATCTAACCAGGCACCTTTGGCTGCATAGTCCGATGCCCTAACCACTACACCACGGGGCTATGTTCTCACTTATTCTCCATCTTCCACCACTAACGGCTAACAGTGGAGTATTTACAGATTATTACATTTTCCATATTGACCCTGGTATCAGCCCGAGACTCCTATATTGAGCCTAAGCACCAATATGGGTCCTGGGCCATGTCATAGTCTATTAATCACATATTTGTGAGGGCAAATATGAATTTTAACAATCTAGGGCAATTATGGGACACTCTTTTCTGGTCAAATCAACTATCCAAAAATTATAAGGCACTGTATGCAGAGTATGAAGTAATAGCCCAACCGACAGCCTGAGATGGCCTTTTTTTTGACAGTGTATGAGTAAAAAATGAAAGGTCGCCTGCCCAGAGGTAAGGCAGACATGAATGGTTGTTTTGGAGGTTCTAATTTGTCAGGACTGGCTGAACTTGTGCAGGACTGGCAAAGTTTCATAAACAGTCAGCCCTGTGGTCTGGTGTTTCAGGGTATTTCAAACACTGCTGCATGTGTACTTTTCAAACATTTATGTCACATATAATTTTTAGACCTACAGTTATGGTCAAGTAGGTACTGGTTGGTTTCGTATGTTAATAGTGCTCTTTATAAAATATAAAAAAATTTGGAAACAAGACTACTTTTTATCAAAGTTAACGTCATTGTTTAAAAAAATGACAAAATCGTCAATATTCAAAGGTTAAAGTAAACATGTTGTGTAACTGGACTATAATTTGGAAATTATATTTAGACATCACTTACACATTAAAATGATATCAAGGTTTTTGACTGATGATGTATTGAAATTTTTACCCATTTAGAATGAGACATGCTAATGACAAAAATCTATTATAATGTTCCTAGACAATGGAAATATCTTAAAAAATCAGATGATCCAACATATACATATAATGTATAGTGAACATCTTAATTGACACATTGACTTTAATGGAATGTTTGTGTGTTTAGTTGTTGTTTTATGCCGTTTTCAGCACAATTGGCTATTTCAAAGCAGCCAGTTTTTATTGGTGGAGGAAGCCGGAGTACCCAGAGAGAACCACCGACCTTCGGTAGGAAAATTGGCAATCCTTGTCAATTAAGATCGGAGTCGAACACACCCCGCCACAGGTGAGATTCGAAGTCGCAACCTCAGTGTTGACAGGATAGTGATCATTAGTAGTCATGACAAACTACCTAGACCACTCGGCCACCGAGGCCCCTCATATAAAGTATAATGAGCATCTTAATTGACACATTGACTTTAATGGAATGCACAAGAGGTGTCTTATATAAAGCAGGCACTGCTTACCTCTCCACAGTACCTGAGTTCATTCCTGATTTTTACTGAAGTTCTTAAATTTTCTGTTTTAGTTTTCAGTGTTTCTATTTTGTCTGTTTGTTCCCTGGGATTGTCAGCACTTTCAATTACATTAAAAAAAATTATCAATTTCATTACAAATTTCCCATTTCTAATAACTCATTATTATTTTTGAACTGCAGTAAAGGTTACTAAAATGCATGGATTGTTACCTATAACTCCTTGTGTTCCTTCCATTCCCTTATCTCCTTTCTGTCCTTGTGTTCCCTGTATGCCTTTTTCTCCTTTCTGGCCTTGTGTTCCTTGTATGCCCTTAAAACCTTGTGTGCCTTTCATGCCTTTAACACCTTTCATTCCCTTCATCCCTTTAGAACCTTTGTAACCTTTCATTCCCTTCATTCCTTTTTGTCCCTTTTGTCCTTGTGTTCCTCCGCCTCCTTCTTCACCTTTCATACCTTTTTGGCCTTGTGTTCCTTGCATTCCTTTCTGGCCTTGTGTACCTTGTATGCCCTTAAAACCTTGTGTGCCTTTCATGCCTTTAACACCTTTCATTCCTTTCATGCCTTTAGACCCTTTGTAACCTTTCATGCCCTTTATTCCTTTTTGTCCCTTTTGTCCTTGTGTTCCATCGCCTCCTTCTTCTCCTTTCATACCTTTTTGGCCTTGTGTTCCTTGCATTCCTTTCTGACCTTGTGTGCCTTTCATTCCTTTCACACCTTTCATTCCCTTCATACCCTTTGAACCTTTGTAACCTTTCATCCCCTTCTGACCTTTTATTCCTTGTGTTCCTTTAATGCCTTTTTGACCTTGTGTGCCCTTCATTCCTTTTACACCCTTCATTCCTTTCATACCCTTTGATCCTTTGTAACCCTTCATACCCTTCATTCCTTTCTGGCCCTTTGCACCTTGGTTTCCTTTAGCACCCTGGGTGCCTGTTAAATATTAAAATTAAGGTAAATCAAAAATCCATTAATTCTCTTAACTGATTTAAAAATATCAAATGATTTAAGAATGTTTGCTACTCAGTTTTAAAATAACAAGCTTTTCATAACACTGGTAAATATTGATAGTGCAATAATGAAGGAACTAAAAGAGCAAAAAAATATTATAGGTCCGTAAGCTTGTTTTCGAGATGTAAGCCACTGAAAATTTGGTGGGAAAATTAAATAATAACAAGGATTTTATAAGATTTTTACAAATGGGCTTATTATTGTGCATGCAAAAGATTTATGAAAATAAAAATGGGTGTTAGCGGGAAAAATAATTTATGGCATTGAAATGGATAAAACCAAATGTTTCTGAACATCTGACAAAAATTAAAAAACACGACAAGCAAACATCCTTAAAAAAGAAAAGATGTATGCTCATACTGCCATAAAAAATCCAAAGAACTAAAAATTTATTTAGTGTGGCCTAAGGTAATCCAGAGCTTAAAACACCACATGTTTCTTCCAAGTTCCCCTGATGTTCCATACAAATTTCTGTTGCAATGACCTTATTAATTATCCGAAAACTTAGGAAATGCAAAATACCCAACTTATTTTCCTAGACACTGCATACAAACATTAAAATGTGTTTCAATCTGACAAAGATATCTGTATAATACCTGCCTTAAACTTTCGCTTCAAGTTATTTTTGGCCAAAAAGAAATGTAATTTACTGTCACGATCTATTATGGTCTGGACAGGATAATTTAAAATTCAAAATTATTTGTCATACTGTTTTTGGTTCAAAAATAAGAAACTTTAACAAGAACAAGATGGCCGACAGAGTAGTGAGCTGTTTCTGAGCTCTGCAGTTTTTGGCAATTTTATGCAGGTTTTTGATATCCAGTGTTGAAAAAAATTGTATCCAGATGAGGAGAATTTGATATTCTATTTGGACATATAATTGGTTGCAGTTTTTTTTTTTTTTTCTTTTGTGAAAAAAGAGGAAAAGTGAAAACTTCTATGAAAAATTTTGACAAGAACAATTTAGTATTTA
The DNA here is from genome assembly GCA_028015205.1 of Mytilisepta virgata. Lineage (NCBI taxonomy): Eukaryota > Metazoa > Mollusca > Bivalvia > Mytilida > Mytilidae > Mytilisepta > Mytilisepta virgata. The sequence continues at coordinate 6,263,578 of CM051513.1, forward strand.
GTCAGTGAGCTGTATTTTTCTTCTATAAAATGCCTGGAGACACAAGTCAGAAAAGTGGAAAGAGTGTACAGACACTTTTAGCTGCTAAAAAGACTGGTAATGAATCAACAAAGGAAAAACCAGCAAAGTGTGACAAACGAACACATTCAGATGTAGCAGAAGAAAGCCTAGAAGGTGCTGATGTGATGAGCATTCACAGTGATTTAAATGAAATCAAACAATCCCTTCAAGGAACTGTTACAAAACAAGATCTTAGTTGTGCAATTGACTCATTAGTGAAACAGACAGATTTAAAGGAATTAGTCACCAATATTGTAAGTCAATTATTAGAAACATTTAAAGAGAATATGACAAAAGAGATTGATAATAAATTAATAGAAAGAACTGGTAGGCTGGAGGACAAGATTGATTCATTATCAATGGAAAACCATTTTCTAAAAGAAAGATTGAGAGAAAAGGAGAAGTGCATCCAGGACTTAGAAGAGAAAATATCTGATTGTAACAACAGATCTACTGAAGCACTGAAACTTGGAAATTTTAATGAACAGTATTCAAGAAAGCACAATATAAGAATGCTTAATTTTGAGGAAAAGAAGGATGAAAACTTAAGAGATGATTTTGTAAAGTTGGTAAAATCAGATCTGAAAGTTGACATTACATCTGGTGATGTTATAGCCATTCATCGCATACCTGGTAAGGAGGATGGCATCAGACCTGTTATAGTGAAGATAAAAAATACGGATATGAAAATAAAAATCATGCGTGAAAAGAAAAACTTAACTAATGACATTAAGTTTCACGATGACATCACCCAGAGAAACCTTGGATTGATGACAAGATTGAAAGAAAGTAAAAAATTTGAAAACGTCTGGTTTTACAATTGCAGTGTGTATGGGAAACCAGTTGGTGGAAAACGGATAAAGTTTGACATTTTTGACCATTTTGAGGAAAAACTTAGGAAAAAGAGAATAAGTGACACAGTATAATGTATGTATACTTTAAAATTTAATTTTTTGTTCATAATTCATTAGTAATTATCAGATCTTATATATATGCATATATATTTCTTATTTTGAAAGGAAGGGAATTAACTCTTCTTTTTTTCCTAACTAAATCTTTAAAACCAATAGAAAATTATGATTCTGCCTAAAACTTCCAGTGGTATTAGATCAAATTTTGCTGCTTTTTTTTTTTTTTTTTTTTTTTTTTTTATATATATATTTTGTGAGAATCATCATGTTCTTTGTATGGTATTTTCAAATTATACCCAGGCTATTTCAAATATATTTAACATAATCATGTTGGGTTTCGTTACCTTTATTTTTGTTTTCTGTACAATTTGTGTTTAAATGAATTGTTTCTTCTTGAAATTCAAGTACAATCACTAATTTTTTTTTTTTTTTTTTTTTTTATTATTATTTTTATTTTTATTTTTTATTTTACTTTATTCTAACATCACCCCCCGCCCCCTTCCCAAAGTATACACTGCCTTGAACATTGAAGTTTTAAACTTATGGTTTTATAATAATGGTCTATATTCTTCGTATTAGTTTCTTTTGTTATAACTCATTTTATATAATTTGAACTTCTTTTTTTTCTTTCTTTTTTTTTTTTTTTGTTGTTGTTGTTTTTTTTTTTTGGTTATTAAATTATTATTTTTGTTTTTTTTTTTTTTTTTTTTTTTTTTTTTTATCTGTGCAATATATAAATTTATATTCTCCAAGTAAATTATGTTGTCCAAATCAAATTCGAAAAGAAAGTAAAATTATGGTTGTACCGGTAAATCTTTTGCCATACTGTAAGAAAAATACAAAATTAAATGTTAATTTATGTTAATTTAAAGCGTCATCTTTGTGTATGTGTGTGTGTGTGCTTGCATATTCCTGTATTTTTATGTATATTTGTTATTGTTGCTATACTGAAAATAATTTACACATATTCTGTCACAATGCTTATAACTGATTTATGGATAATGTCATAAGTATTCTATCAATGAATGTAAGGGGTCTATTTTCAAATGTAAAAAAACGATTAGATGTTTTTAACTGGGCAAAGAATAAGAATACTTCATTAGTATGTTTTCAAGAGACACATAGTACTGTTGATATTGAGACACGGTGGGAAGATGAATGGGGAAATAAATGTGTATTTAGTCATTATAATAATAAAAGTGCTGGTGTTTGTATTATGTTTAAGAAAGGTCTGGACTTTGAAATTCATGATTCAAAAATTGATTCAAATGGTAGATATATTATCTTAGATTTGACAGTGTTAGATCACAGGCTAACATTTGTTTGTTTATATGGGTACAATACAGATGAGCCTTTGCTATTTCATCAAATACTCCAAAATATCATTTCATATTCAAATACTAGTCTTTTGTTTTGTGGTGACTGGAATGTTGTTCAAGATTATCACATTGATACATATAATATATTTCATAACAGAAATCAAAACTCTAGGAAAAAAATTGAAGAAATATTAGAATATTTTGAGCTTTTGGACCCTTGGCGAACCTGTTTCCCTAAAGAAAGAAAATACACATGGCGTCAACATTCTCCAATCAAACAAAGTAGACTTGATTATTTTTTAATAACAGAGGACATTTTTTCTCTCATGAAAAATGTTAAAATTATTCCAGGTTATAAAACAGATCATTCAGCAATATTTTTTTCCTTTTCTGCCAGTTTTGCAAAGCGTGGAAAAGGTTATTGGAAATTTAATACCCAGTTACTTAGGGATCCTGATTATGTGACTAAAGTCAAGCAGTGTATAACAGACACAGTATCTGAATATTATTTATCTGGAAACATTGATGATTTATTAAATGTTAAACTGTTATGTAATGAACAGTTGTTTTTTGAAATCCTTAAAATGAAAATAAGGACTTTGTCAATCAGCCATAGTATAATTAAGTCCAAAATTGAAAAGCAAAAAAATGTTAAATTAGAGCAAGAAATACAAAATTTAGAAAATATTATGAATTCATCTCCAAATGAAATAACACAAAATACTATTAATCAAAAGAAAACAGAGTTAGAAAATGAAAGGGAAAAAATTGTTGAAGGATTACTAATTAGATCTCGTGCAAACTGGCATGAAAATGGAGAAAAATGTTCTAAATATTTTTGTAAATTGGAAAAAAAGAATTTTGTTAAAAAAACTATTACAGAATTAATTGATGACCAAGATAAACATATTTCAGACCAGTCTAAAATTTTACTTGAACAGCAAGATTTTTATAAAACCTTGTATTCCAAGAGAATTTTGGACTGTGATAATACTGTCATGTCCTTTTTTGATCATAATGTTAAACTCACAGAAGATCAAAAGAACTTGTGTGAGGGTAACTTAACATTTAAAGTGGAACTAAAACGCTTATAGAAAGTTAATTTCGTTTTATAGTACTAAAAAAACGTATAAAAACGCAAAAAACCCGATGAAATTCGGTAACTTAGTTTTCGAGATATTAGCAAAATACTGGCCGATCGTCATTTGCACACCTGAACGATTTGTTAAAAAACTCTAATATTACTACTCGCCGGAAGTGACGTACTGTGCGGTTCAGATCTTGTACATAAATAGGTACAGGTCATTTGCAAAGTGAAAGCAGATTCAGTTGATTGTTTATATACGTTATTGGTGACAGCTATCGATTGACAGTGCTTCTTATATATTCACCGACACTTGTTTGATGAAACATTGTACTTAATTTAAATCTACAATTCAACAATGGGAAGGAATTGTGCAGTTGCGGGATGCAGCAACTCTGCAAAAACGGGACATACTCAACACGCTTTTCCAAAAGATGACCGACAACGTAACTTGTGGGTTCGTTTTGTAAAGCTAACCCGTGTGGATTTTACTGTGCCAACTAAACACTCAGCCATATGTTCAGAACACTTCTCAGAAGAATGCTATGAGGTTGATAGGTTGAGATTCAAGGAGTTATTTGGTTTATCTGCTCATAACGGCAAGAGACTATTGCCAGGTTCAGTGCCAAGCATTTATCCCAAAAGGTCATCAGATGTTCTGAATGAGGGATTTCTTACTGATCCTAAGAAGAAGCTCAAAACTTCTAAAGCATTACAGAAAAGAGAGAAGGCCAGGGTAAGATTATTAAAAGTAATAGTAAAGAAGCAGAAAAGTGCCGCATATTTAAGTTAAGAACATATCAGCATTATAGTAACATTTATTTTTTTATCCACCCCTTTTCAATAAATAAGCACATTACTTAAACGCATATCCATTGCATCTGTTGTATACTATGACTTATTATACATATAAAGTATATTAAATTTATAAAAAATAGTTGTGATATTATACAATGTATGCAAATCCACCAGAGACTTAGCAGTGTATATGAATAAGTTTGACTTGGCATTACTATCATGAGTTTGAATACCTAGAGACTTCAGAAATAATATAAAGCTTCATAATTCTTTGCGCTAAACAGCTGATGTGCATTTGGTGCCATAATAGAATTATAAAAGTTTAATTGAATAAAGACTTAACCTATGTTTGCTCACTTTTATTACATTGTGTCTTGGATGGAGGGTTGTGATTTATATTTTGCCTAAATTTGTTCATATATGTATAAGAGGACTTTAACATACTATTTTAATATATATAATTTTATATATTTCTACTTGTGTGAAAAATGGGCAACCAGCATGACCAGTATACATGGTATAGTGACGGTCTGCACCAAAATACTTTTGAAAAAATAATTCTAACATGTGTGATCTTGTTTGTTTTTATATAACATGTATATGTCTTTATATATACATCAAATTTATGTGTATATATGCACATGTTTGAAAATGTATGCATTATTATAATGTCATTGTGAGAATAAGCCTACATTAAGCCTATGCAGCCTCTCCTGTTGAATCCAAATTTTTTATGTATAACTATATTGTACCTTTACATCATACATAGGGTATATTTAAGGGTATTTTAAGAGTTATTGTGTTTGATTTACACCCCTTCTTTTCAAACCACCACAGTTACCAACATCCTGAACATAGGGCTATTTAAAAATATTATTAATGGAGTAAGTAGAAGGTACATGTAAGGCCGCTTATATCAAATGCAGAGCCTTGACAGGCATGACTTTGAAAAGATGTAGCCAACAAGCTAACATAAGTTGTAGTACAATAAGAGGCTATTATAGCCAAATGTGTAGCTCCATAAAAAGTTATTCTGGTCCCATGTCCCTCTGAATGTTTTTCTCTTTCTATGAGCATAAAAGTTATACATTTGTAACCATAATAATTTCAAATATTAAGAGTCTGCTGACTATGGTAAAATAATACAATATAGAACAATTCATATACTTCCATGATATAACTATCTCTCTATTTATATAACATGATCATAATCCTGATAATGCAGAAAATAATTTGGGTAAAAATGTAGCTTTTTTTTTAAAGACATTCTATTTCATTAGGCAATGTAAAGCTAAAGCAAAGTTTGAATGTCTAATTATTTATTAAAATAATATGTATTTATTTATTCATTATTTATAAAAAAATATATATATATGACACTTCCAATCGTGCAAGAAATTTTAATTTCCCCCTAAATAGTATTAAACACCTGTGAAAATTAAAACTAGTTCATGATACAAAACAAATTAGTAAACATGTGGATGGATATTTATGACCTTTAATCCTGGTAATTAAAACAGTTAAAGTCTTAGCACCTATTAATTAACATCCTGTTATCTAGTAATAAAGATCAAACAAAAGTTTTAATCCCTCCAATCAGGTAAATAACAACTTGGCCATGCACCTACCACCTGTGGAGTAAATCAATATACAGGTAACAAAGTCATTAGAAAGGTGTTATGAAAACCAGTTTTGACTGGTATTATAATTCAAATTACACAAAGAGCATAAAGTCCCATAACCAATATTAACCAAATTATAACTCTACAAATTTGGGAATTATTTTATAAGTTGAATAATTTTTTTTTATTAAAATCCATCAAAATCTTTTATTAAAGTTTTAGGTGTACAGTGCAGTTTCTCCAATGATTCTCTACATATTTTTATTATTACAACAAAGATTGTAAGAAATGACTACTTATCCCTCTCTAAATATATGTCTCTGATTAAACTAAGAAATTTATTATATTTTTATAAGAAAATTCTGAAATTTTATGAATCTGTCAATTCAATAAAAAAAAAAACACATTACAATTCTACATCAAAATCTATATTACTTTTCAGTATCTTATATCACTATTTGTAAAACATCTGTTTTAAAACTATCAATTAATATTGTGTCTTATATTTGCTTGTTTAAAAAAATAGTGTTTGCTTTTTATTCCTATAAGATGGTCTTCCATTTGTATTTATGTTATACACACCTTTCAAAATATCTATAATTTCATTTTCATTCTTTTTATATATATGTATATGGGGGCATTTATTGAAATTTATTGGCTATACTATTATAGTTATTACTAGAATTAAATTATTATTTCAAATTGGTAAGCACTGATAATTCTAAAATTACAACATCCCCTTTTTAAAGACATAGCAAAAGTATAGTTTCCCAAAAATCTAATAAACAATAAACTTATTTATTTAAACCTAATTTGTTGATGCCTTATGTGTTCAAGAACATGAAGAGGATTAAGTAAGTAAGTAAGTAATTCTAGCAATAAGTAATAAATGTGACATATGAACTAGATTTTCATTATCTATCCTTTTTTTTCAGGTACTTCAGGAACTTTTATATAATACACCAATTGAAGAGAGTAAAGACCCTAAAGAGACAGTTGATCAGGTTGCTTTGCTTATCCACACTGGCACGTGCCCATCTCCAGACCGTTGTGATGAGGTACCAGAGTCCAACATACATGTAACAATGAATGTTGATCCATCTCCAATAAATTTCAACAATGATAACAGTGATGGTATTAGAACTACTCAAACAGAAGTTGAAGTGGTTTGTATATCATTTATTATACTAACTTCTGCAGTGTTTTTGTTAAGTTATAATGTTATCAATAAACAGGGCTTTATTCCTGTTAATCATCTTGATAGATGATAGAGGGTCTTCAACAATGAACAAATCATTCATACCCTACAACTAGGTCAAGACGGATCCTAGTGTCGAATATAGCGGTACTATTGATAAAAATAAATCACAGTTGTCTTTTCCTGGTTTGTTCATACTCTAAATAATTACAATTTTTTTTTAGGTCAACATTAGTAATTCCCAGAAAGATGCAGATAATCAAACACCAATAGTAGCAACCAAAAAGAAGTACAGATCTGCCAGGATTCAAGCTCGCCCAAAAACAAAAGAGAAATGTAAGTATACTTTCAGCTCTGTTGCATTTTAAGGCTATGTTTGCAACCTTTGATGTTACTTTTCATTTAAATGGATCGAAGACCTACAAAAATGTTAACTATGACCTTTCACATTTGACAAGAAGTGACTTGGTGATCAAACACATATATTGAATGGAACCTTGGGATATAAGGGGGTACCCTACTTAAGCCCTTTCAGTGATTCTATAGGGGTATAATATAATCGGGAACACAGTTCTCTGTTTCGTGTTTTAATTTAAGTTAATACATTTGAATAACAACTGCCCATTGCAATTTAAATGCATATTATTATTGAAAGCTGAAAGAAGTTTATTTGGCCCCTGACAAAATATAAAAAAAGAAGATATGGTAAGAGTGCTAATGAGACAATTTTCTATTCAAGACACAATGTAGTTAAGGTAAGCAAGTATAGGTAAGTTAACTTTATATAGGTAAAGGTGTAAAAAATGCATATTTTCCATTTAGGTTTTCAAGCAGATTTTCAACCTAGGCAACGTAGTTTTGGAATTCAGTGTAACCTCCTGCCAACACCAGTTGAACCACAGCATGAGAACAGTACAGTAGAAAGGCATCAAGAACATAATGATAGTGACCACATGGAGCATGAGGATCCTGTTATACCAGTTGACACCAATGATCCATCATACGAACCATCTTTAAATGATTCTTCAGACAGTGGTGGAAGTGATAATTCTCATAATGAGTAAGTCTTTTAAACAGAAAAAAATCACAGAAATATTTAAGGATGATAGACTGTAAAATAAATTATAAAATGTGAACTGTTGATGTACTCACTCACATCTTAAACCTTTTTTTTTTGATGATATGATTTAATGTAAACATGGTGTTGAATATGCATTGTGTAGTGATTACAAACCCCAAAATTGTTGGACAAACATGAATTTATAAGTCACATGACTGAGAGACGAAATAACAATCATCTATTACTGTAAATTCAGAAATTATTGGGTGCATTTATTATTGCGATTTTGTCATTTTAGACTAAAATGCAATTTTAATGATTGCGATATTGAGAACAATCCTGTTAAATTCATATACAAATTTCTAAATGCGATTTATAGATTTTTGCGATTATAACCCTTTCGCATTGTTCGCAATAATAAAAACATCGCAATAATTTCTGAATTTAAAGTATAGTTGTATAATTTTCCACCTATCCGGTTTCAGTGACTAACGTTTATCTTATTCTTTATTCTCACAGATTAGAAACACATCTTCAAGAAAAGAAGTTCATAGTATGTGAAGAGCAGCTAATGGACTTATTCAAGATTTGCCCTAAATGTTGTGGTTCTGCCAATGCATCCATTGCTCAAACAGTGGGGACTCTAATTAAAGTTAATGTTACATGTGAACTTTGTCATCATACTTATTCATGGTACAGTCAGCCATTTGTGGGATCCGTTCCAGCTGGTAATTTAGCAGTTTCAAGTGCAATTTTATATTCAGGTGCATTACCAACAAAAGTGCTACGTTTAATGAACTTCATGAACATTCCAACAATTTCTCATCAAACATTCTTCAATCATCAGAGACATATTTTATATCCAGCTGTTTTAATGTTATGGAAGCACCAACAGTCGCAACACATAGCCAGATACAGAGACACTACAGAGTCCTTAGTACTTGGTGGTGATGGTAGGGCTGATACCCCAGGTCATTCAGCCAAGTATGGGTCATACTCAATGATGTACCTGAAACAAGGTGTTGTAATAGACATCCAACTGGTTCAGGTATGATATTTTATAACCAATTTAAATGTATAACAGGTACCTACCCCATCAATACCAAAGATATGGTATATTAATTGGTTTCCTTACCCAGAATTGTTTTAATGATTACACTGTTAAACTTTATTTGAAGGAATTTGATCATTTAGACTAAGGTGAATTATAATTGCTTCTAAGACACGGCACATATTTGAGACGATCAAGTAACAAGTAAAAAAAAATATGCATATTTACTAGAAAAGACAAACAAACAAATAACAGTCATGACAGTGCTTGATTATGATTTAATGCGGTTCTGCATTATGCATGTATGGATATAAGTATCTTGCTGTCATTATTTTCAAGTATGCAATGAGAGACAAACATATTAAAATTCTTTTAATTTATTGTAATATATATTAGCATGATTAATATATAGATTTTTTTCTTGTAGAGTAATGAGGTGAGTTCAAGCAATGCGATGGAGAAAGAAGGGTTGATACGCTCATTAAAATGGTTCGAAGACAACAACCTGCGAGTCCAAACCGTTATAACTGACCAGCATGTCCAGATTGTAAAATATGTGAGAGAACAGACACCACACATCACTCACTACTTTGATGTCTGGCATGTTGCAAAAGGTTTGTTTAGATTTAAAAATAGAATGATATTAATCTGGTATGATTGCCTATGATACAACTATCCACCAGACCAAATTTAGTTGATGTAGGGCTAAGACAATTATTGGTTACATAAAGCCATGTACAATGATCTTTAGCCCACACCAATTAGAATCTTTTAATAATACCATAAATAAGTTTTTTGAACAAATTCAGTTCAAACAAGGAAACCAACAGACTGATAAATAAAAAAACTATATGCATGATCTTTGTATTATTTAAAAAATTAACTATGATGTTTTTTTTATATTTAATTATAGATAAATCTCTTAGTTGATTTATCGTTCCAATGATGTAGCTATTTAGACAAAGATGAATTATTCACTTTTGCTTTATAATGGTAAAATCCTTATGCTTACAGGTTTAAAGAAAAAATTGGTAAAGATCAGCAAGGAGAAAGACTGTGCACAAGTTGGAGAATGGATCAAAAGCATCACCAACCATATGTACTGGGTTGCAGCATCCACTGCAAATGGTGACAGTGAAGAAATGGTATCAAAATGGTTATCTGTTGCTAACCATGTGCAGAACAAGCACAGAGGACATTCTGACCAAGTTGCAAACTGTTTGCACGGGGAACTAGTTGGCCAAGACAGGAAAAAGAAATGGTTAAAACCAGGTTAGATAATAGTGTTTAGTTGTAAATCCTGTCAAGATATAAAAAAAAATTGATATGTATTTTTTTATAATTTAATTGAAATAGGAAAAGGTTTTATACTTTTTTTAAAAAACAAGCTAAAAACTGGATGTTTGTTAAACCTGAATGTCTTATCAACCCCGTGATTTCAGCTCTCTATCAGATACACGATGACTGACAGATACATGTATGATCCTTAGGTAATAATCCCATTAAAATTACAGCAAAAAATTTCTCAATTATAACATGAAAAACTACATTTGACATGTGCAAAAAATTAAAATGATATTATAATTTTAAACTATTGTTTTGATGATCAATGATTTAAGTACATGCCACAGCTTCTTATAACAAAAAAAAAGGGGGGGGGGACAAAATTAAATTTCTTTCTTTATAGTATTTTACTTTTACTAATTTTTATTTCAGGAACCAAAGCTTGTGTTAAGACGGAAGAGCTGTTGACAGCCAAACGACTAATAACATCCGTTAAAAAGCTGTCACCTCTTCACCAGACTTCAGACGTTGAAGCCTTTCATTCAACCATAAACCACTTCGCACCAAAGATGGTTGGTTTCTCCTTTCATGGGATGCACTGCAGGTAAATAAGTTAAGAATTCAATAAGGATTTGGGGGCCTCGGTGGCCGAGTGGTCTAGGTAATTCGTCATGATTACTACTGATCACTAGCCTGTCAACGCTGGGGTTGTGAGTTCGAATCTCACCTGAGGCGGGGTGTGTTCGACTCCGATCTTAATTGACAAGGATTGCCAATTTTCCTACCGAAGGTCGGTGGTTCTCTCCGGGTACTCCGGCTTCCTCCACCAATAAAAACTGGCCGCCGCGAAATGGCCAAAATGTGCTGAAAACGGCGTTAAACCCCAACTAAATAAACAAACAATAAGGATTTGTTAACTTATAGAAGTTAAATAAAGCACACTACTTCAGATAATTTTCTCATGGAGAGGGACAGAAAACACTTAATTTTAAACCATGTCAGTTATTTTTAAAACATTTGTTCAATAATGTTAAATGTGTCTCAAAGTCTGGTATTAAACCAAATCTTGTACCCCTTGTTACTTATTATATCAAACATTGAAATTTATTTCCTTTCATTGCAGACTGCTTCTTGCTGCACTGCATTTCAACGAGAACTCAAGCAGACCACAAGCAGTTACAAAAGATGGAGTAGCAAGATATAGCATAAACTTTCCAAAGTACAAGAGTGGCGGCTATATCACAAGGGAAAAAAAGATCAATCAGTCATTCCGTTAGTTTTCAATTTGAGATGTTATAGAAACATTTAACACTGCTATCTAACCAGCATTCTCCCTGAGAAGATGACCACAAATCTTCTTTAAGTGTCTAATTTATAATAGGAAAAATTAATATGTGTCAGACATATTTATTGCTTAAAACCATTCTATTCTTCAGACTGTGTATTGTACATGTATCCTAGATGTGTCTATTGGGAATTCTTTTTTTCTTTTTGTCATTGGGTTGCCGACTTAGTGACATATATTTCATTTCTGTGAAAAAATATTAAAAACATTAATTTTATTGTATGTTTTAATTTGATTTAACACATATGCACTTGTATATTGTGATAATTCTTTCTGAATCATATTTTTATTAAGTAGCCAATAATACTTTATTATCTTTCAGGATACATTAACACACTGATGAGATCTGCTGGGAAAATTGTTGGTGTAACAACTGTTCGTAATTCATCAGATGTACCAATGCCAACACCAAGACCACTGTGTGCAGCTTTCACACGACCACAGAAAACTGATGCCATACAAGCTATGAAATCAAGATTCAGGAAGGCAGAAATGTAGACAATATTGTTAATAAAGATACAAGTGCTAAAAATGTTTATATGACATTTAATGGTTGTAATAAATAATGAACAATTTGTACATATTAATCGTTGTAAATCATGTAAATAGTCTATCAGTGTTTATGCTTCTTCAAAACCTTTGTATTGGTTTGATGGGAGCTTGTTCCTTATTGCATGGGTGGCACAAGCTGGGAGATGAACACGTACAGACTTTCCAAGGTAGCCCCAACACCATCTTGCTAATTGACGATAGGCTGTATAACGGTTTCTCCTTAAAAAAAAAGCAATAATCATAACTTTTTTTTATAAAGAAAATCTGATGTATTATTTCTCACTTTGTTTTTTAGACAACTATTTAATTATTCATCAAACACATGTTTTTACGTGGTTTTATTTTTTGGATATTATTTTTTTTTTCATATATTGATCTATTAAACATAGATTAATAACTTTAAATTATAATTGCACATTTCATAAAATATGTTTTGTTTGATTGCTTCTCCATCATTGTTTAGCACATGTCTGCCTGTTCATGCCATAATGTATAGATGGTTATAGTATGTAATAAAAGTTATTAATACATTGATAAAGAAAAGAAAAGTGCTAATAAATTATAAATAACTTACTCTTCAGTTGTTACTTGTATTTCTCCATACTGCTGTCTGTATTGGAAATATGCAGTTTCCAAAACATACTGGTTAAGGCACACTGGTTCAAATCCTGGATGTTCTGTTATGCATGATACTGGTGTGGGTAGCTCCTCCATTTTTTCAGTTACTCTGCTTAATTCTTGGCAGCAAATGCATTCCTCTGCTTTTGGCATAGACTCACAGTTTCCACAGTCACACCTGAAAGTTCAATTTTCAAATTTGAGAAACAGAAAGAACATGCGGTATGAAAACACTTAACTGAAGGAATTAAATACTGATACGATAAATTAAAAAAGCATTTGCACAACCAGCAACGACCAGTTTCTATACTTTTTGGTAAGAAATTTTTGAACGGTAAAAAATGCTTCAATTTAGGATAAATATACCAAAAGACTAGATGACAAATAGTTTTACAGAGTAAAGACTTATACAGTAACAAATGTGTTTTTCAGTAATGCTCATATGCCCAACGAAGAATATAAATTATTAAAGTTTTAGCCAGTCAAAATATTGAAGGCCTTCTCAGAAAAGTTCTGATAAAACAATTCCAATTGCTGTCAAAAACGCCATGCTTTTTTTGACAAATGAGACCTTACCTACAAATTTATTTACATAGCTTTTTAAGTGAAAGCTGTCTGCTCAATATATAAATAATATGTTATTTGCCAATCTAAATAAAGCACACAAAAAAGAAATGAAAATAAAGCAACAAAAAGAGGCGAAAAAACAAATATACAGTATTTTTTAAGTTAAAATATGACTGAACTTGGACTAAGGTGAAAAATTTATTATATAACCTTTTTTTATTCATTTTCACTCATATCTTGCTATAATCTCGGGTATTTTTGTAGCAAGTCTTAGCCAATAATCTTTTACAAATTATATTGTACAAATATGCACTTACCAGTTTGTATTTCCTAATCTATGTTCCATATCTTCGTCCCCATTCAGTGTTTCAAATTCTCTACCATCGTCGCTGTATCGTAAAAATCGCAAGTTCCGTAAAAAATGCAAGCACGCATGTGCAAATATATAAAGCACTTCCTGTGTAAAAATTGGAAGTTTCACTTTCACAAACCGTTTCCGTTATATTAACAATTGATAGGAAAATATACTTTTAACCAACATTTGAACAAATAACTCAAGATTAATTCCCGAATGTTTAACAACTTGAGGACAAAATTTTGAAAAATTGTGGTTTTATATGTAATTAATAGGAAAATTTCTAAGCGGGAACTCATTTATGTGTACTGACTGTATATATGTAATTTAAAAGAATTGTAGATTATCAGGGCTTTTAAAAACACGAATAAAATACTGTTGATAGCTGTGTCTTATAGTGGTCAAAATAGAATTTAATATGTTAATTTATTGTACTGTAGTTGTTTACTTGGCCAAAATAAGGCAAGTACAGCTATTATTTCATACATAAATTGATTAATGGTAATTAAATTATCAGACACAGAAATAAAAATATATCAAGTGATATCAACAATAGGATAAACTTAAAAAACATTTTTTCCTTTCCCCATCTCTGCCTGTATCCAAGAAAGGATCATGTACACTATGTGACAAGTATCCAGTTGAATGTAGTACATGTGTACTCTTCACAATTAAGAAATTGTATGTAAAACATTTCTGCCATCACAATTTGCTTAATGTCGTCGTGTTAGCCACCTGGCATGCTGTTTTTGGCTTCTTTTGCATTTTGGGCATTGCATACATTTTCATCAACTTCAAGAGCCATGTAAATGTAGCCTTTTGACTTTAATACAGATTTCATCACTTTTGAATATATCTCCATCAAACTGTAGTTAGGGACCGGGCAAAATTTATCAGGGGATTGACACCGGTTCAAAAGGCCATGGGGAAAAACACTTTTTTGGTTACTCTATTTCATTGGACATTTTAATTTTTTGTCATTCTCATAACATATAGGACACCAACATTTTTTATTACCATATTTTTATAAATTTACATAAAAAAATTGCTTTAAAGCACACATTGTACCTTACTGTCTATGAAACATTAACACTATTGGAATTACTGTATTTTTGTGGTTTATTAAAAGTTTTTTTCTTACATTTGCAATGATTCAATTAACTTGGCAACTTGTATGGTATAAGTACATAATATAAACAAGGTTTTTTTCAATTTATATCAAAAACCATAGAACTTTCAAAATTTAAGAACTGTTTTAATACTTGACAGACTTCATACATGAAATGCCTTAAATTGCTCAGTTTTGTCAATACAAGAAGGATAATTATTTTCAATTCTTTTATCTAAACTGTAGGACATCTTGTATATCCTAAATACAATACATTTACAAATTTTTTACCAAATTTTATCAAATTTGCTTATAAAATGTTTTTTTTTTTATGGCAAAAAGTATACCTTACTGTCTATGAAACATTAACACTATTGAAATTCCTGTATTCTTACCATATATTAAATTTTTTCCCCATATTTCAATAATTCAATGAACACAATATCTTGTATGGTATAAGTACATAATATAATCAAAGATTTCAACAAATTATATGAGTAACCATAGAATTTTCTAAATATTAGAACAAGTTTAATACTTGACAGATTACAAATCTTAGCCTGACAAAATTGCAAGTCTCCTCTTGAGTCACTAAATTTCTAGGTGTATGGACATGAAATGCTTCAGAAATAAATCCTTATACTTCACTATGTATTAATGAAGGGAAATAATATACTTTTCAACATATGTTTATCATTTATTGTCCAAAAATATACAAATTCCTATCAGAGTTCCATATCTTAGGCCGTAAAAATTGCAAGTCTCCTCTTGAGTCACTAAATTTCTAGGTGTATGGACATGAACTGCTTCAGAAATTAATTATTATACCTCACTATGTTTTAATAAAGGGAAATAATATACTTCTCAACATATTTTGGTCATTTATTGTTCAAAAATATTCCAAATCCCATCCTTTGTTACCAATCTTAGGCCGTAAAAATTGCAAGTCTCTCCTTGGGTCTCAAAATACTTAGATGTATGGACATAAAAAGCATCAAAAATTAATTATTATACCTCACTATATATTAATAAAGGGAAATAATATACTTCTCAACATATTTTGGTCATTTATTATCCAAAAATATTCCAAATCCATCCTAGTTACAAATCTTAGGCCGTAAAAATTGCAAGTCTCTCCTTGGGTCTCAAAATACCTAGATGTATGGACATACAAGGCATCAGAAATTAATTATTATACCTCACTTTATATTAATAAAGGGAAATAATATACTTCTCAACATATTTTGGTCATTTATTGTCTAAAAATATACAAATTCCCATCAGAATGCCATATCTTAGGCCGTAAAAATTGCAAGTCTCTCCTTGGGTCTCAAAATACCTAGATATATTGACTTAAAAAGCTTAAAAATTAATTATTATACCTCACTATGTTTTAATAAAGGGAAGTAGTATACTTCTCAACATATTTTGGTCATTTATTGTTCAAAAATATTCCAAATCCCATCCAAGTTAAAAATCTTAGGCCGTAAAAATTGCAAGTCTCTCCTTGGGTCTCAAAATACCTAGACGTATTGACTTAAAAAGCTTCCCAAATTAATTATTATACCTCACTATGATTTAATAAAGGGAAATAATATACTTCTCAACATATTTTGGTCATTTATTGTCCAAAAATATACCAAATCCCATCCTAGTTACAAATCTTAGGCCGTAAAAATTGCAAGTCTCTCCTTGGGTCTCAAAATACCTGGATGTATGGACTTAAAAAGCTTCAGAAATTAATTGTTGTACCTCACTATGTTTTAATAAAGGGAAATAATATACTTCTCAACATATTTTGGTCATTTATTGTTCAAAAATATTCCAAATCCCATCAGTGTTCCAAATCTTAGGCCATAAAAATTACAAGTCTCTCCTTGGGTCTCAAAATACCTAGATGTATGGACATACAAAGCTTCACAAATTAATTATTATACCTCACTATGTATTAATAAAGGGAAGTAGTATACTTCTCAACATATTTTGGTCATTTATTGTTCAAAAATAGTCCAAATCCCATCCGAGTTACAAATCTTAGGCTGTAAAAATTGCAAGTCTCTCCTTGGGTCTCAAAATACCTAGATGTATTGACTAAAAAAGCATCAGAAATTAATTATTATACCTCACTATATATTAATAAAGGGAAATAATATACTTCTCAACATATTTTGGTCATTTATTGTCCAAAAATATACAAATTCCCATCAGAGTGCCATATCTTAGGCCGTAAAAATTGCAAGTCTCTCCTTACCAGGGTCTCAAAATACCTAGATGTATGGACATACAAAGCTTCAGAAATTAATTATTATACCTCACTATGTATTAATAAAGGAAAGTAGTATACTTCTCAACATATTTTGGTCATTTATTGTTCAAAAATATTCCAAATCCCATCCAAGTTAAAAATCTTAGGCCGTAAAAATTGCAAGTCTCTCCTTACCAGGGTCTCAAAATACCTAGATGTATGGACATACAAAGCTTCAGAAATTAATTATTATACCTCACTATGTATTAATAAAGGGAAATAATATACTTCTCAACATATTTTGGTCATTTATTGTTCAAAAATACTCCAAATCCCATCCGAGTTACAAATCTTAGGCCGTAAAAATTGCAAGTCTCTCCTTGGGTCTCAAAATACCTAGATGTATTGACTAAAAAAGCATCAGAAATTAATTATTATACCTCACTATGTATTAATAAAGGGAAATAATTTACTTCTCAACTTATTTTGGTCATTTATTGTCAAAAAATATACAAATTCCCATCAGAGTTCCATATCTTAGGCCGTAAAAATGCCATACATGTTGATATTTTGAAAATCAATGGGAGACTTGCATTTTTTATGGCATAAGAATTTTGATTCTGGTGGAATTTGGTATATATCTGGATGATAATTGACAAAAATATGTTGAGAAGTATATGAATTCCCTTTATGAATACATAGTCATGTATAATGATGAATTTCTGAAACATTTCATGTCCAAACATGTTGATATTTTGAAACTGAAAGGGAGACTTGCATTTTTTACGGGCTAAGAATTTTGATTCTGGTGAAATTTGGTATATATTTGGATGATAAATGACCAAAATATGTTGAGAAGTATATGAATTCCCTTTATGAATACATAGTCAGGTATAATGATGAATTTCTGAAACATTTCATGTCCAAACAAGTTGATATTTTGAAACTGAAAGGGAGACTTGCATTTTTTACGGGCTAAGAATTTTGATTCTGGTGGAATTTGGTATATATTTGAATGATAATTGACCAAAATATGTTTAGAAGTATATAAGTTCCCTTTATTAATACATAGCTGGGTTTAATTTTGAATTTCTGAAACATTTCATCTCCAAACAAGTTGATATTTTGAAAATCAAGGGGAGACTTGCATTTTTTATGGCCTAAGAATTTTGATTCTGGTGGAATTTGGTATATATTTGGATGATAATTGACCAAAATATGTTGAGAAGTATATGAATTCCCTTTATGAATACATAGCTGGGTTTAATTTTGAATTTCTGAAACATTTCATGTCCAAACACGTTGATATTTTGAAACTGAAAGGGAGACTTGCATTTTTTACGGCCTAAGAATTTTGATTCTGGTGGAATTTGGTATATGTTTGGATGATAAATGACCAAAATATGTTGAGAAGCATATGAATTCCCTTTATTAATACATAGTCGAGTATAATAATGAATTTCTGAAACCATTCATCTCCAAACATGTTGATATTTTGAAAATCAAGGGGAGACTTGCATTTTTTACAGCCTAAGAATTTTGATTCTGGTGGAATTTGGTATATATTTGGATGATAATTGACCAAAATATGTTTAGAACTATATAAATTCCCTTATTAATACATAGCTGGGTTTAATTTTGAATTTCTGAAACATTTCATCTCCAAACATGTTAATATTTTGAAAATCAAGGGGAGAGTTTTTTATGGCCTAAGAATTTTGATTCTGGTGGAATTGGGTATATATCTGGATGATAATTGACCAAAATATGTTGAGAAGTATATGAATTCCCTTTATGAATACATAGTCAGGTATAATGATGAATTTCTGAAACATTTCATGTCCAAACATGTTGATATTTTGAAACTGAAAGGGAGACTTGCATTTTTTACGGCCTAAGAATTTTGATTCTGGTGGAATTTGGTATATATTTGGATGATAATTGACCAACAACCCTCACATGTGCCCTGGTTTTGACGTGGCATGGGGGCTTAAATCAAGTTTAATGATATACTATATTGGTTGTATGTCTTATAGAAGTGATGACTAACAGGGCCTTTTACTGTATGTTGCTGAGCAATTCAGTATTGCATTTTCATTGTGGCTTTGAGCAAGTTATTATTTTTCTTCTTGTAGATTTATTCACGACTTTTCATTGAATGTTATAAATCTAGACCTATTTTAATTCTACCATATTCCATACATCTGTTAATTTACGGCTTGGCTTATCTTTAATTTTGCAGATCCCTCGGACAGCGCCAACAGTCCCCCCCCCAAAACAAAAACAAAAATCCAAATAAATCTTGGAATTTGAACTGTTTATCACAAATTTGTATGCTTCTGACTTCAAATGTTATATCGAAAACGGATTGTGGCAGCTTTAAAAAAATAACCAACAAAACAACGCCGCGATCCTGAGCGCCAATGTTTTGTTTTTCAAAGCTCCCACAAGCATATTTATAATTTATTTCATTCCTTCATAAGTTAAATAAGTACAAATTCATTCAATTATTGTGTAAATGGTTTGTAGTCCTTTGTATATATGTTAAAATTAACAGAATAGTTTGTGTTTCTAACTAGCTTGTGAATTTTACGACGACTTGCGAAATTTACAGTAAACAGCGTAAAATTTGAAAGACAAACCGGAAACCGGAAACGGAACTACCATTTTTTACGGACTTGTAAATTTTACGCTACATCGCTGTTACCATCAGAATATTCGGGCTCAAACTGATATGGTTGAATATCTTCTTCTGCAACAATTGGCCGGTCAACTTCTTCAATGCTTTCAAATGATGAGCTTTGAAATGACAGCGATAAATCACTAGCATTGCTGTCTTCATCCATAATATATTCCTTCTGGTCAATGTAAACAAGTTCAAGAGTAGCCCGCACTGTACGTCATTTCCGGTCAATCGGGGTCACTCAGCGAGGAAACCCTGTTTCCGGAAATAGCGTTGATTGGATTTCCCACAGGTAAAAATAATCCAACTTCACTCGCTATTTTCTCCGTTATTACTTGACCAAATTTCATCGGGTTTTTTGCGTTTTTATACGTTTATTTAGTACTATAAAATGAAATTAACTTTCTATAAGCGTTTTAGTTCCACTTTAAGGAATGTGGGGAATCATTGAAAAATATGAAAAATGGGAAAAGCCCTGGATCTGATGGGTTTACATCAGATTTTTATAAATTTTTTTGGAAGAATATTGGCCCATTTGTTTTTCGTTCTCTCCAATATGGATTTGAGGTTGGAACCTTTTCGGATTTTCAGTATCAAGGTGTGATAACTTGTATACCCAAAGAAGGTAAAGACAGACGCTTCATTGGTAATTGGCGACCCATTAGTCTCTTAAATACTGATTTTAAAATTGCTTCTTCCGTAATTGCAAGTAGAATAAAAACTGTATTACCGCTAATTATCAGTGACACTCAAAAAGGTTTCATAAAAGACAGATTTATTGGGGAAAATACTCGATTGCTATATGATTTGATGCATTATCTTGAAGAACATAATAAGACAGGTTTATTACTTCTTGTAGATTTTGAAAAAGCTTTTGACACAATAGAATGGGAATTTTTGGAAAAATCTCTGAAAAGTTTTAACTTTGGACCCTCAATATATAAATGGTTTGAAATTTTTTATCTTAAAGCAAAAAGCTGTGTAATAAATAATGGGCATATGTCTGAATTTTTCTCCTTGGGGCGAGGTTGTAGACAGGGTGATCCACTGTCTCCTTATCTTTTTATTATCGGAGTTGAATTATTGGCAATAAAACTGAAATCTCACCAAAATATTCATGGAATTGTAGTACATGAAACTGAAACCTTAATAAGTCAGTATGCTGATGATACTTTTCTTGTTTTAGATGGTAGTGAACTCTCCTTAAAGGAAACACTCAACTGTTTTGATTCATTTTATAAAGCTTCAGGTCTGAAAATGAACACCTCAAAAACAAGAGCTGTATGGGTTGGGAATATGAAGTATTCAGATCTTATTCTTTGCCCAGATAAAAAACTACACTGGTCATACTCAAACTTTAGATTACTAGGATTAGATTTTTCACTGGAACTCAACAGTATTGTGGATATTAATTTCTCAAAGAAAATTAAAGAGCTATCTTCAATTTTGAAGAGCTGGCAACATAGAAAACTGACTTTGCTTGGTAAGATCACTGTCATAAAGACCTTAGCATTGCCAAAATTAGTACATTTGTTAACATCTTTACCAAATATTTCACAGTCAAAATTACAGGAGATCAATACACTATTTTTTAAATTTATTTGGGATGGTAAAATAGACAAAATTAAACGTAACACTCTTATTGGAGATTTTTCACAGGGAGGGTTGAAAATGATACATCTTGAGTCTTTCAATATATATTTAAAAATTAGTTGGATAAAGCGCTATATAACAAATCCAAATGGGGAATGGCAAAAAATTCTTCTTTTATATATTGAAAAGTATGGCAGTGATCGAATCTTCAAATTTGAGAAGGAAAAACTTAAAGATATATCTGTAAAATTAACAAATCCTTTTTGGAAAGATGTTTTTAATATCATTTTGCAAAACCTTGTACAAAAATTGATATTCAGGAATTGTTATCGCTTGATATTCTTAATTTTATACCAATTGAGGATTTCAGTTACTACATTAACTGGAAAAATTTTGGCATTCAGTATCTGAAGGACATTTTTGATATTGTCAGAAAAGACTTTTTTACTTTTAACCAATTAAAACAAAATTTGAATACAGATAACTTTTTGAAATATTTTAGCTTGCTTTCCAGAATCCCAAAGACTTTCAAAGACTACATTTTGAAAAATTGTGCAACTATTGATTTCAATCATTCCCATTTGGAAGATAATTATTACCAAAAAATAGTGTCAAATAAAAAACTAAAATTTGTGTATAAAAATCTTGTAGACAACATAGTGCAATTGCCCCAGGACAAATTTTTAAAATGGGAAAATTTATTAGAAAGAGATATAGATTCTTGGTCGAAGTATTTCATTTTGTTGAAAAAATCATGTAATAGTACACAGCTTATAAATTTTCAGTATAAGCTATTACACAGAATTATCCCTACAAATTCTTTTTTGTTTAAAATAAAGCTCAAGGACACAAATTTATGTACTTTTTGTAAGAATCAAGATGAAACTATAGAACATTTGTTTTTTGAGTGTCCAATAGTGTACAATTTTTGGATAACAATCAGTGAACATTTGAAGTTATTTTATGTAAATTTTCAACTTGATAAGAAAGATATCCTGCTTGGTTACAACCAAGAAAGTTTGTTTTTGAATTTTTTAATAGTCATTGTAAAAAAATATATTTATAGATGTAAGTTAAAGGAACAGATGCCACATTTCATAGAAGTTAAAAATATTATTAAATGTAATTATAGATCTGAATTATATACTGCGACAAAAAACGGTAAAATAATTACATTTGAACGTTTTTGGGCTCCTTTACAACAGATATTTCCATAATTATCAAAATAAAAAAAAATATAGTCTGTTTTTCTTCATAGACATATTATAAAGTGGCCTTTTGTTTATAATGGACCGATATAATTTTTTTGTTTTTGTTTCGTTTTTTGTTTGTTTTTTTTTAAATATTGTAATAATTATTAAACTTTTTCTTCCTTAAGTTTTTGCAACAAAGTTGATAGTGTATGAAAGTGTGAGTGAGTGAAGATTTTATCTATAATTTTTTTTTCTCTCTTTTGTCTCCTTATAAGATTAAAATTTCCATGTATAATTCATATTTAGAGCTAATAAAAATAAGCCCTGTCATACCCTGGTCAGGTGGTAATGTAAGGGCTTTTGTAAAACCCTGGCTACAGAAAAAAAAATAAAAAATAAAAAAATGAGCGGAAAAAAAAAAAAAAAAAAAAAAAAAAAAAAAAAAAAAAAAAAAAAAAAAAAGAAACTTTAACAACCAAAATAAGCCCATTTTAGGCATATATATCTAAAACATTAAATACTACAGACATTTTCAATGTATTGGTGTAATTATTATTAACACTGGGCCTCTTTTTGTAAATTCTATGGAAACTTTAACTCTAAAAAACAATGGACAAAAAATCAGTCCTTATAATTAAACTTTTCAGCACATTTGGCTATTTCGCGTGGCCATTTTTTATTGGTAGAGGAAGCCGGAGTACCCAGAGAGAACCACCGACCTTCGGTAGGAAAATTGGCAATCCTTGTCAATTAAGATTGGAATCGAACAACACCCCGCCACAGGTGAGATTCGAACTCACAACCCCAGCGTTGACAGGCTAGTGATCATTAGTAGTCATGACTACGAACTACCTAGACCACTCGGCCACCGAGGCCCCTCACAAAAAATATAAAACAATATGTATTTAAATTAAACACTTTAAAAACACTCCTTTTCAAAATACTTTTGGCATCTTTACTATTTCAGTATTATCATAGATGCTGAGCTGAGTATTGTTATAATGTTGTTTTATAATGTCTGTTAAACTCTCGATATTTAGTGAAATATACACCTTATGTAATTACAACAATATGAGATATGTATTTTCTGTATAAAAATTAGGATACTAATTTTGTTATAACTATTGACAGGTTAATAGTACTGGAAACTTTACCAGTATAATCACACACTCACTGATTGCATATTTGGAGAATAGTAAGTTTATTATCCCCCTGATACCAACTATTGACCTCGGCTAGGCCTCGAGGCAATAGTTGGTACCTCTATAGGAAATAACTTTCTATTCTCCTCATACCAAGTCAATAAGTAATTTATTTAATATTTTATACAGCTACTTTACCTTGAGGTCCTTTCATTCCTTTTTCTCCTTTCTGACCTTGTGTTCCCTTCATTCCCTTTACACCTTTCATTCCTTTCATACCCTTTGAACCTTTGTAACCTTTCATGCCCTTCATTCCTTTCTGACCTTGAGTTCCCTGCATCCCTTGAGTTCCTTTGTCACCTTTCATTCCTTTCTGGCCTTGTGTTCCCATTATTCCTTTTACTCCTCCTACACCTTGTGTCCCTTTCATGCCTTGTGTACCTTTATCACCTTTTATGCCTTTCATTCCTTGTGTTCCCTTTTGCCCTTGTGTTCCTTGCATTCCTTTATCACCTTTCATTCCTTGTGTCCCTTTTCCACCTGTATAGATTCAAAATTTTATCTTAGTATAAACAAAATATAATTTAGACCATAAGAAATCATTTCACAGAGATGAAAATTAATGATGATTTTATATATTTTATTTGGTTCAATTGTGAAAATAACAAAAGGCTCACCAGAGCCTGTATCGCTCACCTGGAGTCTGGTTTTCATTGGACAATTAATCAACTATTTGACCAAGTTTGTTGCAATTGGTTCAATTGTCCAGGGAAAATTTGTTTAAGATTTATTTTTCATAAGGTTTAATGTTAAAATATGTTCCCTGATGGTGGTAGTCCTGGCAGGAAGTTGATAAAATTGACCAGGAATAAGGGTGAACCTTAAATAAATGTAACAGAACCCGACCTCAAATTACACAAACCAATAACTCCTAAACAGAATTTGGGAATCCCTTCAAAATTTCTGGGTATGTAGATCTCAACATGGCAAACATTTTTCAATTTACATTTCACTTCTATCTCAAATAGTTTTGAAGATAAATGCAAAAATGTTAAAAATTTGAAAATTTGACAAGAAAAGGGCAATAACTCCTAAATGGGTTTTGAGATTTCCTTTAAAATTTCAGGGTATGTAGATCTCAACATGGCAAACATTTTTCAAATTTACATTTCACTTCTATCTCAAATAGTTTTGGAGATAAATGACGAAAAATGTTAAATTTTGAAAATTTGACGAAAAAAGGGCAATAACTCCTAAACGGGTTGTGGAATTTCCTTCAAAATTTCAGGGTAGGTAGATCTTGTCATGCTGAACAATTTTACCCCATGACGAAGGGCAATAACTCCTAAATAGGTTTTGGAATTTCCTTCAGAATTTCAGGGTAGGTAGATCTCGTCATGCTGATCAATTTTACCCCATGTCAGATTTTCGATATCTGTAACGGTTTTAGAGTTATTAGCAAAAAACAGCAATTTACCCCTATGTTCTATTTTTAGCAACAGTGGCCGTATTTTTCATCGGATCAATATAAATTGAGGATCATTTGTAGAGGACATGTCATAGTTCATTCCTATTAAGTTTCAAACCAATCGGCCCAGCGGTTTCAGAGGAGAAGATTTTTTAATGTTAAAATTTTGAAAATTTGATGAAAAAAGGGCAATAACTCCTAAATGGGTTTTGGAAATTCCTTCAAAATTTCAGGGTAGGTAGATCTCGTCATGCTGATAAATTTTACCCCATGTCAGATTTTCGATATCTGTAACGGTTTTTGAGTTATTAGCAAAAAACAGCAATTTACCCCTATGTTCTATTTTTAGCAACAGTGGCCATGTTTTTCATCGGATCAATATAAATTGAGGATCGTTTGTAGAGGACATGTCATAGATCATTCCTATTAAGTTTTAAACCAATCGGCCCAGCGGTTTCAGAGGAGAAGATTTTTGAATGTTAAAATTTTGAAAATTTGACGAAAAAAGGGCAATAACTCCTAAATGGGTTTCGGAATTTCCTTCAAAATTTCAGGGTAGGTAGATCTCGTCATGCTGATCAATTTTACCCCATGTCAGATTTTCGATATCTGTAACGGTTTTTGAGTTATTAGCAAAAAACAGCAATTTACCCCTATGTTCTATTTTTAGCAACAGTGGCCATGTTTTCATCAGATCAATATAAAATGAGGATCGTTTGTGGAGGACATGTCATAGAACATTCCTATTAAGTTTCAAACCAATCAGCCCAGCGGTTTCAGAGGAGAAGATTTTTAAAGAAAAGTTTACGACGGACGGACGGACGACGGACGAAAAGTGATGGCAAAACCTCACATGGCCTTTGGCCAGGTGAGCTAAAAATCAGTGCTAAGAATTCCAACCACTAATATAGCAATATTACTGGTCATTTCTTACCTAATCATTTGTACAATTTACAGAATGTAATATAGTGTGACCCTGTGTTTGTTCAGGGCCTACTTGCTTAAAAAATCCTCTGTAACTACGTTGTATTTCGTATGACCAAAAAAAAGTTCTGCCAAAACAAGGGGGAAGGTTTGGGTACCCATAAAAATGGGTTAATCCCACCACTATTCAGTGTCTGTATGACCTCAGACTATCCTGACTATCTCTCTGTTGTGTTCATGTGTTTTGTGTTTTGTACTCCTTTATGTTATGTTCTGTCCTGTGTTCTGTCAGTTAGGTTGTTTTGATAGATTGGTATGTAATTGTTGACCTTTGCAGTTATACATTTTGTTGTTTAACTAGCGAAAAATGTTTTTGTGGAACAAGTGTGTCAGTTATAATCAGTCACATGTTCTATATTATACAATTAATGACTTTTGATGAGGTTGATACAATAATTTATCGAACCCAGTGAAGTGATATTCACCGAATTGAAGCCAACGGCTGAGTTGAACATGTCACAAAATACCGAAATAAATTTGATGCACTGTATGGCAATTTCGTTGACTGACAACTCATCAGCATTGTGTTACTTTCATCCCTTGCGTACCTTTATCACCTTTATGCCTTCCATTCATTGTGTTCCTTGCATTCCTTTATCACCTCTCTGGGGTTGATAAACTTCATATCAACCAATATAAAAAGTAATCAGCTGTTTTATTATATGACATTTACCTCATCAGATGTCAAATCATACATTTTTATATTGTTGTTGCTATGTGTATTTAGGCATATGAAAAACAGTGAATTGTTTTTGCATTATAAGTTTCAACAAATTTTAACAAGTATCAATGACATTTGGACATTCAGCTGGTTGATTAAAGAAATTAAAAACTTCATATTTTGAAATGAAACTGGTCATGTAAACATTTGGTTATTCCTGTTTCTATATTTAGGTACATGACCAATGTGATATATGATATGTCTACCTCATATGTACAATTGCAAGGTGGTAATAATGTTTTCTCATAAGAAGAAGTGTAGACTTTTATCCAATGAGAAAATAGAGAATTTCTAGTCATTTAACAAAATATTGAACAGTTATGCTAAATTTTAAACTCAATATGATTATCTTATACATCTTGAAGAAGTTCCCTAGGAAAAAATCTGTTTTGATTATAAAGAATTTTAAACTGTAAATATTCCAGAAATCTTCTTCTGGATAAAAGTAACCAAAATTCAGAACAAAATAGAGACTATGGCTAGTACAATAAGATCCTTACCTTTCTGTCCCTGGGTTCCTTGCATTCCTTTCTCTCCTTTCTGTCCCTGAGTTCCTTTGATGCCTTGAGTGCCCTGCATTCCTTTGTCTCCTTTAAACCCCTGTGTACCCTGTGGTCCTTGCATTCCCTTAACACCTTTCATGCCTTTCATGCCCTTTGATCCTTTATAGCCTTTCATTCCTTTCATTCCTTTTTGTCCTTGTGTACCATCTGAACCTTGCATGCCTTTCTTTCCTTTTTCTCCCTTTTGACCTTGTGTTCCTTTGATGCCTTGTGTTCCTTGTGGACCTTTCATACCTTTGACACCCTTCATTCCTTTCATGCCTTTAGCACCTTTATAACCCTTCATTCCCTTCATGCCCTTTTGCCCCTTTTCACCTTTTCCTCCTTTTGGACCTTTCATACCTTTGACACCTTTCATTCCTTTCATACCTTTGGTGCCTTTATAACCTTTCATGCCTTTCTGTCCCTTTTCTCCTTTCACACCTTGTGTACCCTGCATTCCTTTATCACCTTTCACTCCTTGTGTCCCTATGACACCCTGTGTACCCTGTGGACCTTTCATTCCTTTAACACCTTTCATACCCTTCATACCTTTGCTGCCCTTGTAACCTTTCATACCTTTCATGCCTTTTTGACCTGAAATAGATATTTATATTGGTTTATGTAATAACTATACAACATTCTGTTTGTTATGATCAATATTTGTGTATGAATTGTGGAAATCTATGTGTAGTTACCACTTGATATGAAGACTTATTAGAATATGCCGGGGATTGAACCCAGGGCCTTTGATATGCAAAGCGAACGCTCTACCACTGAGCTACATCCCCTTCACACTCTACCCAACATTTATATTTCCCACTATTGGATAGTTATAAATACTATTGCAGAAACTTATCATTACTCCAAGAGAGTCCAGTCAATTTCAAATTGGCTCAAGTTATTATTAAGCAATAGGTTTATCTTTTATTAATTAATTCTTATCTAAATTAAAGAAGAATGTTTCCAATTGGGACACAGATGCTCCCATTTATAAATATGTAAGAGTCAAATGTACTAATTCAAACCTAATGAAGTTTTGTTTTCTCAGAGAGCGCAAAATGGTAAATTTGACGATTTTCAATTTATAAAGGGGCATAACACAAGAACGATGATCACTTTTTGGTGGTAATAAGCATTGTGTATAAGTTTTATAACATTAGATTGAGGCAAAGTAAAGTTAGAGTGTGGAAATGGCAAATTTGGCATTGGCCATTTATAAAAAAACATAACTTGAGAAGGATTCATAAAATTCGAACGTGATATGTGTTTGATGGTAATAAGCATTGTGTATAAGTTTTATAACATTTGGTTGAGGCAAAGTAAAGTTAGAGTACAGAAACGCCAAATTTAGCATGAGAATCTTATCGGTTAAATGCATCGACCTATTACGAATTTTTTATCAACTACTGTTTTGCATAAAAACTTAAATCTATTTTAATACCTTGGGTGCCTTGCATTCCCTTTTCTCCTTTTTGGCCTTGTGTTCCAATAATTCCTTGTGTTCCTTGCATTCCCTTTTCACCTTTTTGACCTTGTGTGCCTTTCAAACCTTGAGTACCTTGTGGACCTTTCATCCCCTTAACTCCCTTCAGTCCTTTCATGCCCTTGTTTCCTTTGTATCCTTTCATGCCCTTCATTCCTTTTTGACCTTGTGTTCCTATAATTCCCTGGGTACCTTGAGGACCTTTCATTCCTTTATCTCCTTTCATTCCTTTGACTCCTTTCATTCCTTTCATGCCCTTACTTCCCTTGTATCCTTTCATGCCCTTCATTCCTATTTGTCCTTGTGTGCCTTTCTGGCCTTGTGTACCTTTCTGTCCTTGGGTGCCCTTTTCACCTTGTGTTCCTTTTAGAACATAAATAGTTTGAATATTAAACAATCATACGAGTACAAAAAGTGGTATGGGATCATATTGGTCATTTAGAAAAGTTTTTTCTTAATGGGGGCAGCCATTATGTAATCCAAAGTTGATTTATTTGTTAAAGCTAATATGGCCATATTGTGCTAAATAGTAAGGTTAGAAAAATATTTCATTTGCCGGAAACAAAAGTACGTAAAATAAGGGAAATAACTTGCTTCAAATTATAATTTTAGAGTCAGAATCGTGATACCGGAAATGAGTTTCTGGAAAGGGCTATTGCAGTGCTCACATCATTGGCCACGCCAACAGCATATTATCTTTTTAAATTTTTCCTTATTCTTTTGTTTTTATATTGGTTCATCATCTTAATAAACAAGTTATGACACTGGTTATTTCTTTATAAGATTTTTATTTGAACCTTCTTCCCCTCTGTCAAATTTATGAGCTTCAAAACAATTAAGTTTTCAGTTTATTCTTAGATATTTTCCCTAGAGGGTTTATGCATGGTTGTATTAATTTTAGGCACCCATTGCTTGCAATCTTTTAATTCCTTATACTAGATACATTTTCTCAACCTTCAGAATTCATGAACATCATCCTTTCATTCCTCCATGCTTCAAAATATTTCTAAAAAACTATAAGATTACATATTTTTTTTTTTTTGGAGAAAAGTAATTGCAGAATTTCTTATCAGATTTTGAATGGTAAATATGTCCTCTTGATCAAGGTTAGATGGCTCAACAGTGAGTCTTTCACTTTTTGATTCTGATTTTTTGTTTTTATATTTTGGTCATTTCATGTTTGTTTTTTACCTTTTGCCTTTCAATAAATCACCTACCTCTTATAATTTACATGTTTCAGAACTGATTTGGGGTGTATGACGTCAGAGCATACTCTATATATAAAAGTGGGAAATATTGCCAACAACATTTCTCAATGTTTGTCAAATATCAAAGTACTGGTACTATGTGTCTTTTTTTAAACTCCAAGTGGTTTTTCTGGAATTTCTAAAATGTTTCTTTCAAGAGGAAGTAAAAAATATTATACTGCCTTTTGTTTCCGATAGTCGTAGTGAATTATTGTCTTTTCCACTGATGAAATGTCCAAAATATTTTACGAAAGCTGATTTTCCAATTTTTGTGAGCAGTTCTCTGATTTTTTGCATCAAATGTGACCTTGTAAATAAGGTGCAAATTTTGTTTCCAAAAATCTGATCAATGTTGACTTTTAGGACATACCTAATAGTTATTTTAAACGTATAGAATAGTAATGGAGTCCAGAGTTTTTCATCAAGAAATTAGTTGCCGAAGTATGTGAGATGCACAGTAATTTTCTGCCCAAAAACCTTTTATTTTTCACTTCTGTAATATTTCAATATATATCTCCAAAAGTTAATTTCCTCAACTGCAATGTAGCAAGCGAGTGAGCGAGCAAAATTTTGATTTTAATTTTTTTTCATGAAGACTAGTTTTTTTCAGGTGAAGATCATATTTACATGTGGGACACATTTCATATGCGGGACACATTTTTTTTAAACTAAAACATTGCAAAAAATTGAAAAAATCCCTAATTTTAACCAAACTGTAGGAGCTGTGGAACACTTTTATTTTTAATTTTAAAAATGAATTGGGGGCTAATTTTCAGCAAACTTTACAAAATCTGCAAATCGGAGCGGCGAAATCCAAAGAACTAAGAATAACTTTGGAGGGGCTGAACAAATAAGTTTTAAGTAATTAACTTCATGATATTTATGGACATTGCTTAAAACTAAACTCTTTTTTTAAGAGAAAAATGGTTTTAGAAGAGAAGTACATGAGGTTCTCTTAAGGCATTAAAATTATAACTATGACAGCTGGAAAAATAAGACTGTAAAACACCATGACAAATGAACATATCAAAATTAATCTTTTGACAGGATATCATGCTCATTTCTGAAAATAATGATTCAAACAATGTGAAACAAGGACTACTTACCTTTCTGTCCCTGGGTTCCTTCCATTCCTTTCTCCCCTTTCTGTCCCTGAGTTCCTTTGATGCCTTGAGTGCCCTGCATTCCTTTGTCTCCTTTAAACCCCTGTGTACCCTGTGGTCCTTGCATTCCTTTAACACCTTTCATGCCTTTCATGCCCTTTGATCCTTTATAGCCTTTCATTCCTTTCATTCCCTTTTGTCCTTGTGTACCATCTGAACCCTGTTCACCTTTGACACCTTTCTGTCCTGTTGTTCCTTTGGCACCTTGAGTTCCCTGCATTCCTTTCTCTCCTTTCACACCCTGTGTACCCTGTGGTCCTTTCATTCCCTTTACACCTTTCATGCCTTTCATACCTTTTAATCCTTTATAGCCCTTCATTCCCTTTTGACCTTGTGTACCATCCAAACCTTGCATTCCCTTATCTCCTTTTTGACCTTGAGTTCCTTCCATTCCTTTCTGACCTTGGGTTCCTTCAATTCCCTTCTGTCCTTGTGTTCCTGTCTGCCCCTTTACACCTTGTGTACCTTCTGGACCTTTCATGCCTTTGACACCTTTCATTCCTTTCATACCTTTACTACCTTTATAGCCCTTCATTCCTTTCATTCCCTTTTCCCCTTGTGTGCCCATCACACCTTGTGTTCCCTGCATTCCTTTTTCTCCTTTCTGACCTTGTGTCCCTGTACAGGTAATTTGAACGAAAAAAAAAGAAATGGAGACTTTGCAAACACCATCTATCTTCTTTTAAGTTTTGAATAACAAGAAAACTGATGAATCTTACAAAAATCATTAATGTGCATAATATACATTAAGGTTCTTTTTCACTATCCAAGATGTTTACAAATATGGCATTTATCTTTGACTTTTATTTACAATTTTCAATCATATTAATAGTTTACAATAACATTCATTATCCTTGTTTAATCTTCATTTGTATTTTGTTCAACATTGATTATATTTGATTGTCATGCCCAGTAATGGGCTCAATGATTGGAAAATAAAAGATCTGTATCTATCTATCTGTAGTAACTATGAACTATTCAACAGAAAGCTTAACCAAAATCAGTAATGTGTAAATATATGTTAGAGTGATAATCCCTTGAACTTTCTTACTATCCAAGTTCTTTGTTTGCAATGAAATACCTTATTGCAGCTGCTTAGATGCAGACCTCATAAAAGTTTACAAAGATGGAAAAAACGATCAGCAAACAAATGAAGTCCTATATTGAAAATTTTACCTTCTTCGCCTTTAAGTCCTTGTGTCCCCTTCATTCCTTTTTCTCCCTTTTGTCCTAGTGTTCCTTGCATTCCTTTCTGTCCTTGTGTTCCTTGAATTCCCTTTTGACCTTGTGTTCCTTGTACTCCTTTATCTCCCTTATAACCCTGGGTGCCTTGTTGACCTTTCATACCTTTGACACCTTTCATTCCTTCCATACCTCTACTACCCTTATATCCTTTCATACCCTTCATGCCTTTTTGTCCCTTTTCTCCCTTTTCTCCTTTCTGTCCTTGTGTTCCCTGTATTCCTTTCATTCCTTGTGTTCCCTGAATTCCCTTCTGCCCCTGTGTTCCTTGTATTCCTTTTTGTCCTTGAGTTCCTTCCATTCCTTTCTGTCCTTGGGTACCTTTCATTCCTTTATTCCCTTTTATACCCTGAGTGCCTTGTGGACCTTTCATTCCTTTAACACCTTTCATTCCCTTCATACCTTTACTGCCTTTGTAACCCTTCATACCTTTCATGCCCTTTTGTCCTTTTTCTCCTTTGGCTCCTTGTGTCCCCTGTATTCCTTTCTGTCCTTGTGTTCCTTGGAATCCCTTCTGTCCTTGTGTTCCTTGGACTCCCTTCTGTCCTTGTGTTCCTGTCTGCCCCTTCACACCCTGTGTACCTTGTGGACCTTTCATTCCTTTAACACCTTTCATTCCTTTCATACCTTTACTACCTTTGTAGCCTTTCATTCCTTTCATTCCCTTTTGTCCTTTCTGTCCCTGTGTTCCTTTGATGCCTTGTGTACCTTCTAATCCTTTCTGGCCTTGCGTTCCCTGTATTCCTTTCTGTCCCTGTGTTCCCTGCATTCCTTTTTGTCCTTGGGTACCTTCCATACCTTTGTCTCCCTTAAAACCTTGAGTGCCCTGTGGACCTTTCATGCCTTTGACACCCTTCATTCCTTTCATACCTTTACTACCTTTGTAGCCCTTCATTCCTTTCATTCCCTTTTGTCCTTTCTGCCCCTGTGTTCCTTCGATGCCTTGCGTACCTTGCATTCCTTTCTCTCCTTGTGTCCCCTGGATTCCTTTCTGCCCTTGTGTCCCGTGCATTCCTTTCTCTCCCTTCTGACCCTGTGATCCTTGCATTCCTTTCTCTCCCTTCTGACCTTGTGTTCCTTGCATTCCCTTATCCCCCTTTACACCTTGAGTTCCTTCTGGACCTTTCATGCCTTTAATACCTTTCATTCCTTTCATACCTTTACTGCCTTTGTAGCCCTTCATTCCTTTCATACCCTTCTGGCCCTTTTGCCCTTGTGTTCCGTCTCCTCCTTGCATTCCCTTCATTCCCTTTTCACCTTTCTGTCCTTGCGTTCCTGTATCTCCTAAAAAGATGTTATGCAAGTAAATTTGTTTATATCTATTAAAATTTTTTTCTGTTCCCTGTAAACAAATTACTTAAGGTGTCCTCTATGTGCGTTAAATTTACAAGTTATATGTCCAACAGTTAATTATATATTAACTTTTCATTTATCATATGATCAGACAGACATCTTATGATACTTTCTTGGTAAAGCAGTCTAGTGAAAGAGCTTTAAATGTTTCATTAGGAATAGTCTAGTGAAAAAAAAATTGTTAAGACACTCTAGTGAAAGAGCTTCAAGAACTTTATTAGGAATGGTCTAGTGAATGAGCTTAAAGTTTTTTACTATGGAGAGTCTAGTGAAAGAGCTTCAAGCTTTTTACTAAGGAGAGTCTAGTGAAAGAGCTTCAAGCTTTTTATCAGGAATAGTCTAGTGAAAGAGCTTTAAACATTTTATTAGGAGGGTCTAGTAAAAGCTCTTCAAGTTTTTTTATTAAGGAGAGTCTAGTGAAAGAGTGAAAGGTCTTAAAATGTTTTATTAGGGAGAGAGTCTAGTGAAAGAATTAAAAGATTTTTATTTGGGAGAGCTTTAAAGTTTCAAATTGCATGCAGATGCTGCTATTTTACAGTATTAGAATGGGAAAGGTTGATAATGCACTGGTCATAAAATTCAAAAGCTACATCTGACCAAAAGGTCCACATACATTCTATAGATGACATTTATACATAGATAATAACAATGCATTGACTTGACATAAAATCGATAAAAGAATGAGGCTTAGAATCGATTGAAAATGGGAGGGTTTCCCAAGCATTTTCACCATTCGTGCTGAATCTGATATAGAATTTTATGTCAAGTCAAGCCACTGTTATTGTCTTTATACTGCAATCTTTGGTGACATTAGTTGATATAAACAAATTTCAAGATTATTTAAAATGTTTGTTACCCTCTAGAGACCCCAATTGATTTGGCGGGAGAACTTACCTTTTCAAAGATCAATGAGCAGGTATACCATTGATAGTCACATAAGATTATTTAAAATAAAGTAAATATACTGTCAACGAATTTTGACTGCTCTGAGTGAAATAGAATGATTGCAGCATAAATTAATCCTTATATACATTGTATTAGGATCAACAGAATGTCAAACAGTATATGTTATAACATTATGGTAGAAATAACATAAAGTTTACATATATGTAATGAAACGCAAAGTTTCCAGCTGTTATAAGCCCTCAGGGCAAACAAAATAATCACAGGCTGATAAGAACACATGATAATCGTGCTCCCTTCAGAGCCAAATATTATATTATTTCACCCAAAGTATTTTAGCATCAGTGAAAATGAGGAAGGATGACCTGTTTGAACTGGTTAGTCTGACAGGTTTATCAAAGTTTCTGAACATGATTCTGATTCTGATAAATTAGTCTATTTGGTAATGTTCAGATATGTGACAAACAGACTAATACTTGAACCTAATCCTATCTGAGAAGTATTTCAACCTCTTCCTTCTATCTATTTGTTCACTTCCTGGCATAAACCTAAACTCATTGCAGCATCTTTGATTTTTTTATTTGATGTTGTGCTTCCAGTTCATAGGCTTGGTTTCACAATATTTTGAACCTTTGGCAAGGATATCTTAGTATTGAGAATGATATCAGGTCAAAGGTTATCATAAACATTAGCAGCAAGACTATAAATAAATGAGATCAGGTGGTTTGGATTTAAAGTCAGTATGAAATGACCTTTTATGATTGGTTTAAATTAGTTTACTGCTGGTGTAAGTCATTATAAGTGTTGTAAGATATTATATTATGATCTGTATTTAAAATATGGCAGAACTGTGGATGTTGCATTTTAAAATTTTTGCCAAGGTTGATCAAGGTAATTCTCTAAGCTTGTAAAAGACACTAAGGTTAAACTACAGCCTTACTATATATAGCTCTTATAAAATTTCCCTATGCATTTTTTTTTATCTGCTGAGTTTAATTGGTGATCAAACTGTACAATCTTTATTTACAGTTAACTACTTTTTAATACTGTATGACACTACACATTTTCTGCACTTAACAAACAAGTATTTTGGACTGCCAAAAACTCTAACATATTTTGATGGTCCCTTGGAATTTGAGTGATCTAAGTTCTACTGTATATGAAATTCATAAAATTGTATTACCAACAGTAATAAATTAAAATCCAGTGGCCCATGATAGAAATTGATTTTCTTTTTATGTGTGTTTTTGCATTTATTTTGTATATTTATTAACAGATCTGGTAAATTGTTCGTAGTTGTGAACTGTCTTTCTGAGATATTTTTTATATAGAATGCACTATGAACAGGGGGAGATAACTACTGTTAGACCAATAATTTGTGTATAATCTTTGCAAACTATTTTCATTGCTGCTAGAAGGCTTTTGAAATTCACAGCTATCTATAATACTAAATTTACGAATTAGCCGAATAGGCGGCAAAACGCGTGGTTCAAAATAAACGACGTATAGTTCAGATTATAAAGGTTATTATCGGATTTGACAATCTGCATTTATAAATTTAAACTGCAGTTTTGTTTATGTGCAAATGGAATTTGTATGCACTTTTCCGATATGAATTCTCCCAACATATCCCTTAGAAGGTTCTCGAATGCATCATTTTAACACATTGATTTAAATAAATAAGTATGCACATATTTTAAATGTGTTTCTGTTTGAAATTACGGAAGAAGAATAAAACACATTAAAAACATTCTCCTTCGAGAGGGATGTTTCCGCTTCATGTATTCAGGATTGTTTTTTTTACAATAACGCAATTTCTCCTAACTGTAAAGGTTATGAACTTTGAAGATTACGAATAAGTAAGGTAAAGTTTAGAGGAATTAATAACTTAGTTTTTTTTTTGGATTTCTCGGATGTTTGTCTTGCACAAAGTGATAAACCAACCATTATCTATTTTTACATTATTTGTCATGTGACCTGTCTAAATATATCTCTACCATACAATTCCCTGTAAGCCCTAGATAAAAATATTTTTAACAAATGGTCATCTTTACCATTAATGACGAAATTTATCTCGGACATCTTTGATAAATATAAACGTGGACAGCACACGCAGCCACACACTAAAAATGCTTTTATCGTCTGATTATCGGATATATTTGTGATATTAAGCCTCGCTTGCCCTGCCTACGATGACAATGGAACAATTGGAACAATTATTTTCCAAAAATATGCTCTACCTAACTCACGGCATTTTTTGAAAAATTCATCCGTCACTAAGGAAATGTTTACATCTACAATTTCATTTTCATATTTATTCTGAAGGGAAAAGGTAATGCATTATGGAATGTGTATTTAATGAAAGCTTTTCATCAAGTTCCAGTTCAGAATTAATTGTAACAATAAAAATATTGACAATTTATGTGGTTGTGTTTTCGTCATATGGACTTTGATGGAACCTGAAGTTCCATTTTGGTAATTTTACGTGGCATACAGTCTACTTCATCAGTGGATACATCTTCGGTAGTAACGAACAGCCATATGACAATTGGGTCACGCTGACCTACATTTCACGCTTCATTGACTTCTGTTAAAATTTGCATTAACATCCATTTCTGGAATACTACTGCATATATATACATGAAACTATCAGATGATACCACCTACTTGACAGGAAAGTTTATGGGAAGCCTGCCACAACATCCATATTGAGTTCCTGTTCCATGAATGACACCGCCGCTCGCGCGGGTTCAATGTCTAGTTTTATTATAAATTTTTACTTAGCCTGAGTTGTAATATTAGATGCAATTCAGTTCAGGCTTGTCCCCTTTTTGGGATAATTTTTACAATCAAGGCACTATAGAACATTGTTGCCAAGGGAGATAATTCATGGAAATTTACATAGAAAGCACTACAAATTAAATAGCTTTTAAAAATCTTACTGATTATATTTGGAACCAATGTTTGATATTTTTTGTTATCCTAATATATGAAAATTATAACAAGCAAATTAAATTGCAATTAAAAAACTATGATGTGTCACCAATATTTATATAATTGTTTGATTTTTATATAGAACTGCATTAAAATGTATTAGCGTTAAAAACTTGAAAACTATCACGTAAAGAATGTAACACCCATAAGGTATACAACATGGTCCCTATACTGTATTAATATTCATTTACTAACCTTTCACTCCTTTTTCTCCTTGTGTTCCGTCCATTCCCTTTTCACCCTTCTGGCCTTGTGTTCCTTTCAGACCTTGTGTTCCCTGCATTCCTTTATCTCCTTTGACCCCTTGGGTACCTTGTGGACCTTTCATTCCTTTTACACCTTTCATGCCTTTCATGCCCTTGGAACCTTTGTACCCTTTCATACCCTTCATTCCCTTCTGTCCTTTCTGACCTTGTGTCCCTTCGGCTCCTCCTACTCCATCCTGGCCTTTCTGACCTTGTGTTCCCTGCATTCCCTTCTGTCCTTGTGTTCCTTTTATTCCCTGTGTACCCTGTGGACCTTTCATGCCTTTAACACCTTTCATTCCCTTCATGCCCTTGCTGCCTTTGTATCCTTTCATTCCTTTTTGGCCTTGTGTACCATCTTCACCCTTCACTCCTTTCTGACCCTGTGTACCATCTTCACCTTTCAAGCCTTTCTGTCCTTGGGTTCCGTGATCACCTTTCAAACCTTTCATTCCTTTCTGTCCCTGTGTTCCTATGACACCCTGTGTACCCTGTCGACCTTTCATTCCTTTAACACCCTTCATTCCTTTCATACCTTTACTGCCTTTGTAGCCTTTCATACCTTTCATTCCTTTCTGACCTTTTTGACCTTGTGTTCCTGCTCCACCATCCTCTCCCTTTTGACCTTGAGTTCCTTTAGCACCCTTCATTCCCTTAACCCCTGCAGGCAGAAAAAAGTCATACATGATGATTAAACTCTTATTCTAATTGTGCTTATCTCAAACACACAAAAACTTAAAAATATAAGTACAATTTTTCAGTGGAACGTTTACTCTTCATTGGTTATTTTAAATAAAAAAAGCCTTATCTCAGGCATGTATGTAGGACATGATGAAGATACCTGAATAGCTGCCAACTCTTCAGAACAATTTTTTTTGTATTCTGGAAACAGTAAGAAATGTTGCCTTTTCAAGGTAATTCAATTGACATGGACAGCATGGCGGGTGTCCTGCAGGAAGCAGAGACTGCTTACTCTTCCGGAGCACCTGAGTCTACCCCTGGTTTTTTGGTGGGGTCCATGTTGTTCATATGTTTTTAGTTTTTAATTGTAGTGCATGTATTGTTTTGGTCTTGTCTTCGTTGTTCTCCGGAGTTTGTCAGTTGTTACGATTTTTCTCTCCTTGGAATATCACTTTGGTATTTCTTGACTTTACTACATACTTATTAAAAATTCCACATTATTCCCTCCTCCAAATTCCACATTATTCCCTCCTCCAAATTGTACATTTATAATAAAGACACAAGCATGAATCATGAAACAATCATCAGTTTTCATAGAAAACATCTCCAGATAAATATCAGCAAAAGAATACTGAAGCGACAAAACAGTGGGAAAAGTCCATAAATTTGAAATCCAAGGAAAAGACAAAGTCATGAGAATGGAACACTACAAACTCCACAAGAATACATGTATAGCAATGTATCCTATAATAAACTAAACAAAACTAGAAAAAGACAGCACAGAAAACAACGCACTAGCAACATGAACTCCCATTAAAAACTGGGAGTGACGTCAGGGGTTCCTGAAGGGTAAACATGTCCTGCCCCATTAACAATATCTGTCACATTGCAAGCAGT
This sequence comes from Mytilisepta virgata, assembly GCA_028015205.1. NCBI lineage: Eukaryota > Metazoa > Mollusca > Bivalvia > Mytilida > Mytilidae > Mytilisepta > Mytilisepta virgata. The sequence goes on from CM051513.1 coordinate 6,303,292, forward strand.
AACAAGTCCACCAACATGGAAAACAAACACTACAAAACATAAATCCAAAAGAAATAAAATACACTGTGGATTCATTTATTTTCGTGGATACCAATTTTCGTGGATAGAGAAAAAAAGGCATTTCGTGGGATACGTAAATTCGTGGATTGATGGCTTAGAAAAAATATAAACAGTTGTTGAAATACTGAAATTTCGTGGCCTGGCACATCAGATATCATGAAAATACTACGTCATTTGAAACGTGCCAACCAGACTTTTATATTGTACAGTAAAGTACTGACTTTAAGCCCTTATAAAACAAAGTCTAACAAACAGATTCTTCAAATTTTGAACCGAACAAAGCTTGTCATGAATTTAACAAGATTAACCAAATCCGTTATTATTTATTTGTTAGGTTAATCAGGTGTAAAATATATATTGACAAAATTGCAATCACTTGTCAGCAAATACCTCGGGGCATATACATACATAGGTTTAATCCGATTACGATCATTTTAATAATTTCTGATTTATTATCTTTTTACAAGATGTTATTACTGTAATTTATGAGAAATTCTGTATTGTTTACTCCTACTTAGGACTAATATTTTTCTTGAATGTTTGAATTAAAAAAAACCAGAAGTGAATGAGGAACCAGAGTGAGTTATCTTTTCCTAACCAATGTAGGTAAGGGAGATAAATTAATTCTCTCCCTTTTGTCCTGAGGCTAAAAGGGAGACAAATTTATTATCTCCCTTACCTACATTGGTTAGGAAAATATAACTCACTCTGGTTTCTCATTCCTCGACAATTTACACAGTCAAAATATTTTTAAAGAACATTGTTTGAGCGTTTATATGTTACCAAAGACAAAACTACATGAAACATTATATCTTCTGTGGATATAGCTGACTCATCACATGTCAGTATCCAAGTACATGCTGTAACAATGCAATTGTTCAATGTTGTCTCGGATAGGTACATCAAAACTCTGTGGTTTCAAACTTGAGTGCAACAAAATTTAATCTCAAGTAAAAATATTATTTTTCGTTGGATATTTAAATTCGTGGTTTACTGGGATCCACGAAAAAAACCACGAAAATTGGTATACAACGAAATTTAATGAATCCACAGTATATAAACTAATATCTACATATGTAGATTACATTTGAAAATCTATGGAATGCAGTTGACATATATATGCATCTATTATTTTTACCTTCTTTAACCAATACCAAAATGGGCAGCAAATAACACAGAATTTGAAAGTTGCTTAAAAAAGTTGACAGTTTCAGAAATACTGGCAACAGAATCCATAATCCCGCCAACATTTGTTCATAGGATGTACAAATACAAAAATATCAATATAAATTGGTCTTATATTAATTAATAAATTAACATAATAAAGACCTATTATTTACAAATTCATTTCAACAAATTTTATAACTCATCAGTATATCAAGTGTTTTCATTACAATTATCTATAATACCTTTCATTCCCTTCATTCCTTTAGAGCCTTTGTAACCTTTCATTCCCTTCATGCCCTTCTGTCCTTTCTGTCCCTGTGTTCCCTTCAAACCTTGAGTTCCTCCAACCCCTTTCTGTCCTTCATTACCCTTTACACCTTGAGTTCCCTGCATGCCCTTTTGACCTTGTGTTCCTTTTTGTCCTTGCGTACCCTGCATTCCTTTATCACCTTTCACTCCTTGTGTCCCTATGACACCCTGTGTACCTTGGGGACCTTTCATTCCTTTAACACCTTTCATGCCCTTCATACCTTTGCTGCCTTTATAACCTTTCATACCTTTCATGCCTTTTTGACCTGTTTGACCTGAATAAAACATTTATAGGTACTAATTATAATTCATTTCAGAATTACCATTATCTGATAGACTGTCTTTTTATGTGTAAATTCATATGGAGTCTTTTTTCCTTGCATTATACTCATTTTGAAGATAATTATATAAATATTTATCACAAGTTTTTTGTAATAATCAAATAATTCAAGCTTCAGTTAAACTATCAAGACAAGTTCTTAAAATAAGGTCTGTCTGCATGACATGAAAATTATATTCAAAGCCATAAACCTGAATTTGTTCATGCCTCCAAACCAATCTTGGCTGAAAAATTGTTCATACACAGACATTTGGACAAGCTGGGGACAGTTTTTACTACACTGAACTAGAAGCTCTCAAGAGCCTGTTTCACTCACCTGGATTTAACTTTTCACCTTGAGCAGGACTAAAAATTTAAGTGTTGCTGTGTGAAAACTTGAGTCAATTTGGCTGGTTTTTCCATAGGGTCCTATGTTAAACTAAGTTAAGCTGTTGCAGTCATCTTGGTTGACAGTCCAGGTCAATGAGAACCATCTAAGGACCATTTCTGCTAAGTCTTCTTCCAACTGGCTAAGTGGTTTCAGACAAGAATATTTTTAAGTGAATTTTCCTATAGAGTCCTCTATTTAACTAAGTTTGGCCATCATGGCCATCTTGGTTGATCATCCAGATGATCGGACATATTTCTGAAAGAGGACCATCTAAGGACTAATGCTGCCAAGTCTAGTTCCAATTGGCTCAGTAATTTCAGACGAGAAGATTTTTGAGTGAATTTCCCATAGGGTCCTATGTTAAACTAAGTTCGGATGTGGCGGCCATCATGGTTCACAATACACGAAATTGGACATACTTCTGAAAGAAGACCTCCTAAGGACCATTGCCACCATGTCTGGTTCAAATATGTCAAGTAGTTTCAGACAAGAAGATTTTTCAATGAATTTTCCCATAGGTCCCTATGTTAAAATAACTTTGGTTGTGGCGGGCATCTTGGTTGACAGTCAGGGTCATCGAACACAATTCTGAAAGAGGACTATCTAAGGACCATTGCTACCAAGTCTAGTTCTAACTGGCTTAGTGGTTTCAGACAAGAAGATTTTTGAGTGAATTTCCCATAGGGTCCTATGTTAAACTAAGTTCTTCTGTGGTAGCCATCTTGGTTCACAGGCCACAAAATCGGACATATTTCTGAAAGAGGACCTTCTAAGGACCATTGCTGCCTAGTCTGTTCCAATTGGTCAAGTTGTTTCAGACAAGAAGATTTTTCAATGAATTTCCCATAGGGCCCTATGTTAAACTAAGTTCGGTTGTGGCGGCCATCTTGGTTGACAGTCCAGGCCATCGGACACACCTCTGAAAGAGGACGATCTAAGGACCATTGCTGCCAAGTCTGGTTCAAATTGGTCAAGTGGTTTCAGACAAGAAGATTTTTCAATGAATTTTTCCCATAGGGCCCTATTGTAAACTAAGTTTGGCTGTGGCGCCCATCCTGGTTAACAGTCCAGGACATCGGACATATTTCTGAAAGAGAACCTCCTAAGGACCATTACTGTCAACTTTGGTTCCAATTGGCCTTGTAGTTTCAAAGAAGAAGAATTTTGAAATTCATCCCCCCTTTTTTAAAATTTTTAGTAACAGCAGCCATGTCGGTTTGAAGTTGGCGATGCCAGACATCTATTTGAAAGGGGGCCACCCAAGGACCATTCCATAAAAGTTTGGTCTGAATTGGCCAAGTGGCTTCAGAGGAGAAGATCTTTAAAGGAAAGTTTACGCCTAATGCCGTCTTTAAAGGGTAAAATCTCCTATAAGGGGTCGATCAATGATTTTGGTCATGTTGAATTTCTTGTAGATCTTACTTTGTTGAACATTTTTGCTGTTTACAGTTTGTCTTTATCTATAATAATATTCAAGATAATAACCTAAAACTGCAAAATTTCCTTAAAATTAACAATTCAGGGGCAATAACCCAACCAAGGGTTGATCAATTAGTCTGAAAATTTCATGGCAGGTAGATCTTGGACTGATGAACATGTTTACCCCATGTAAGTTTTGCTCTGAGTGCTTTAGTTTTCGCCAGGCGGGGTCATCGGACATATTTTTTTAAACTAGATACCCTAATGATGCTTGTGGCCAAGTTTGGTTCCATTTGGCCCAGTATTTTCAGAGGAGCAGATTTTTGTAAAAGTTAATGGACGATGGACGACAACGACGGATGCCAAGTGATGAGAATAGCTAACTTGACCCTTTGGATCAGGTGACCTAAAAATGAAATAGGCATCAAAGTTGCAAAAGCTGAGTTGCAACATAATTTTGAACATATTATTAAGGCCTGTAACCATGACAACAGTAATCAGTAATTTGAATTAATTGATATGCTTTGTTTCCTTACCAGATAACAGGAAATTTACTAAAATTGAAATAATCTAAATGTTCACTTCCTGTTCTGTTTATATATTTGAAGAAATTTTGCTAAAAAATTCTCCAACCTGCAAGTTTCTGGGTGTCTTCCAACAAATATTATAACGTTAGAATTGCAATGTTTGATATTCAATTGATCAAAGCAATTGATATTTCACAGATAGTTTCTAGGTTTATTACCCTAAAATTATAGGTCAAAGAGTCTTTCAGGATATTTAGCAATTATGTGTTTAAAATTCAGTTTTTCCGAGCCAACCGCCAGTTGTTTGAAAATATTTCAATTGTTCAAGACAATTTCTATTTCATAGATTACTTTCATGTATGGTTTAAAGCTAGTTTTCCAAAAAAAATATAGGTCTGAGAGTCTTTCAGGACATTTACTAAATTTGGGATTTTAATGACTGAATTTTAGCAATTAACAAAAGTCTTACTCTCTGGAGACCTCATGCTGTTCATAAAAAGGATTTTCACATTTTTCAAAGTTTAATCATTAGATCTATTATCTTTTGTTGGTTAATGAACCTTATTGAGTTGTCCCAGAAAACATAAAAAATATAAAGTGGTTTATAAAGGTTATGTTTGTATACCTCACAAATGATTCTAAATGGGGACTTTGCAATAGAAAAATTAATGCACTTGAAAATTTAAAAAAATTAATGATTTGAATTTATCAACTCAGACCTGTCCTAAAATTTGTAAAACCTTTTTTTTTAAAATATTTTTAATGGACTTTGTGCATATTTCATGCATAACGGATGGGGTTGTAATACTTAATTTTATAACATCTCGTAGGAACAGTTATCTCCCTTTTACAATGAAAATTCCGTAGGCGGACTTTTTTGTTCCTCTGGAAGACATGATCAAACAAAATTAGGTAATTTGAATTGTTTTAGTTATGACTTGGCTCATTGCATCTTTCACCCAGGTGACTAGACAATTCAGATCCATTATAAGGTATTCAAATTCTGAAAAATCCATTTTACAAACTGAAGTCGAGACAGTAGGGCTATATTTCTATTAAGTAATGAATCCATCCAGAAAAATATTTCCAGATATCTAGCATTGTAAAGTCAGTTCTCAAACTCTGATTTCTGATTTAAAAAAACCAAGATTTTTCCACAAAAATTGACGGACAAAAAAACAATAGGCTACGGAGTCTCATAACAAAAACCAATCAGTTCAGTAAAAATCAGTTAAGCCAAAATTAAATGTGTGATTTCTGCATAAAAATTCAAGTTTTACCCCAATACTATAGCACTGATTGACAACAAAGGGTTTCTATTCATCATATGAATTATTTTACAACATATTAAAATTTGGTCTGAATGGGATGAAGCTAACTAAAGATATAATTCAGAAAAATGACACTCCTCAAAATCTGTGATTTCCGAGGGCAAAATAATCAAGTTTTTCCCAAAAACTATACCACTGATTGCCATCAAAATCAGAATCCAAAAACCAAAATGGGCTGCGGGGAAACTAACTATCATCAGGAAACCAATTGTGGAAGCTCACCCGAACACTTAACCTTAATTAAACTTATAGCCGGTTGTAACAGCTAATAAAACATTTGCAGTTATCAAACCGATCAATAGAATTTGGAGGTCAAGTGTAAATGTTTTCACATTTGAAGTTCATTTTGACATCAGTTTTATCTGCAATCTATTTTTAATGTTTGTTATACATTGTATAGGATGCAGGAAGCTCATTACACCAACACAAACAGATACTGAGCTTTTTTATGAGCAGGTTGTTTCCCATTTTACTTACATGATATTATCTTAGCATAAATATGCATTTACTAACCTTTCTCTCCCTTTTCTCCTTGTGTTCCTTCCATTCCTTTTTCACCCTTCTGACCTTGTGTTCCTTTCAGACCTTGTGTTCCCTGCATTCCTTTCTCTCCTTTGAACCCTTGGGTGCCTTGTGGACCTTTCATTCCTTTTACCCCTTTCATGCCTTTCATGCCCTTGGAACCTTTGTAACCTTTCATACCCTTCATTCCCTTCTGTCCTTTCTGACCTTGTGTCCCTTGGCCGCCTCCTACTCCATCCTGGCCTTTCTGACCTTGTGTTCCCTGCATTCCCTTCTGTCCTTGTGTTCCTTTAATTCCCTGTGTACCCTGTGGACCTTTCATGCCTTTAACACCTTTCATTCCGTTCATGCCCTTGCTGCCTTTGTATCCTTTCATTCCTTTTTGGCCTTGTGTACCAGTCTCACCCTTCACTCCTTTCTGACCCTGTGTACCATCTTCACCTTTCAAGCCTTTCTGTCCTTGGGTTCCATGATCACCTTTCAAACCTTTCATTCCTTTCTGTCCCTGTGTCCCTATGACACCCTGTGTACCTTGTGGACCTTTCATTCCTTTAACACCCTTCATTCCTTTCATACCTTTACTGCCTTTGTAACCCTTCATACCTTTCATACCTTTCTGACCTTGAGTTCCTATTACACCTATTTAACATAATTCAAATTTCTCACTATTCTGCAGAATATAACATATATATCTACTGTTATTACATTGATGATCGTGATTTATCGTAATTTCCAGTGAAAATAAATTTGATATTTTCACTGAGTGAAAAATCGGTTTTTTATCTAAAGTCGTCAAGGGCATTACTAACAAATGACGATTGTGATGTCGAAATATTCAGGAAGGGATCTAAGGAAAATATGACACTTTTGAAGCATTTTTTGTCTATTTTATCAATGTAATAAACAGTATAACTAATTCAGATATTTGAATATCGAAAATATTCAACTCATCACCGGAAAACACTAATAATTCCCTCATGCGTTGCACGCATCCGTGACTTAAGGTGCTTTTTGGTCACTCGTTGAATATTTTGAGATATTCAAATGCTTGAATTAGTTATACTGTTTCATGTAAAAACAAAAACAACAAATCTTATACAAAAATCAGAAGATCTGTCTTCATGAAAATTGTGAGGCAGTTCATCACTGGAAAAGGTGAAAATTAACTGTTCTTAACATTTCATGTACCTCCACCGATTTGTGATTACCACCGGATTGACTTTGTTGAACTTCAGGACGGGTGCCGTATACAGGGCAGGAACTGCTTACCCTTCCGGAGCACCTGAGTTCACTCCTGTTTTTTTATAGGAGTTTGTGTTGTTCATTGTTTTTAGTTTTCACTGTTTATTTGTTGTGCTTGTGGTTGTTCATTTGTCTTCCCGGTTTTGTCTGTCTAATGGATTGTGTTTTTTGGATTGCTCCTTAGGTATATTTGTCCCCTTAATAATATTTAAAGGACACAAGAGGTTCCGTAACATTTTTACTCAATTCAATACTTTATTGTCATGTAAATCAAATATATGATTTGTGACAAACAAAACAAATAAATCAAACATACATCAAATTAATCAATATAACATTAAAACATCAGTCACATAAAAAGCATACAGTTTTGGGTCTCCCGTCCTCAGTTCTAATGACTGTCTAATAAAGGAAACTGTATTTTTAATTTGATTGTGAGATGTGGCGTTTAATATTATTGTAAGTTTTATTATGTCATTTATATCAGTATCATACCACTCAGGAATGTTTTTCATAAATTTAAAATAATTCTTCCTAGTGGAGTTATATTTAGGGCATTTGAGAAAGAAGTGTTTTTCATCCTCTATCTCACTGCAGAACTTGCAGAACCTTTTACTGATACTTTAAATACATTTATCAAATATTCTTGAAAGGTTGCCGTTGATGTGAGAACACATGTTAGAACAAAATGCCTATTACATATTTACCTTGTGTGCCCTGCATTCCTTTCTCTCCTTTCTGACCCTGTGTTCCCTTTTGACCTTTCTGTCCCTTTGCTCCTGGTATTCCTCCTTCACCTTCTATGCCTTTCTGACCTTGTGTTCCCTGCATTCCTTTTTGTCCCTGGGTTCCTTGATAACCTTTCACCCCTTTCTGTCCTTGAGTTCCCTGTTCCCCCTTCATTCCCTTTTGTCCTTGTGTTCCCTGCATTCCTTTCTCCCCTTTCACTCCTTGTGTTCCTATTACTCCTTGTGTTCCTTGAGGTCCTTTCATTCCTTTAACACCTTTCATGCCCTTCATTCCTTTTGATCCTTTGTAACCTTTCATGCCTTTCATGCCCTTCTCTCCTTTCTGACCTGGTCCTCCCAGTAGACCTGTTGTATTTCAAAAGAATTATTTTAATGAAAAATTCAGTAAAAATTAAAAGACACTATTAAACTGATTTTTTACTAGATTAACAATAGCTGTTCATTTACAAAGGTTGCCTGGGGTTGTGAGTTCGAATCTCACCTGTGGCGGGGTGTGTTTGACTCCGATCTAAATTGACAAGGATTGCTAATTTTCCTACCGAAGGTCGGTGGTTCCCTTTGGGTACTCTGGCTTCCTCCACCAATAAAAAGTGGCTGCCGCAAAATAGCCAAATGTGCTGAAAACGGCATAAAACCACACTAAACAAACAAACAAATAAATCACTACATTAATTTCCAATACATTTGTTTCATGTATCAGATGTAAACAAATAAAGTTTGTTCTTCAAATTGTTGGTGCGTACTCGCCTCGACTGCGGAAGCTCACGGGTTCGATCCCCACCGGGTCAAACCAAAGACATTAAAATTGGTATTTGCTGCTTCTCCACCAAGCATGCGCCATCTAGACATAAGAGCAAATATCTACTGATCGGCTCGGGGTCAGTATAATGTATACAATGGGTTGATATGTCTTCCTGTGGACAGTCACCTCGTAAGCTAGCACATTAAAAATCTGGCTGTAGCGTGTTGGTCTAGTACAAAGCAGGGATCATATTCATTATCCTATCAACATGTTCTCGTCCTGATATGCACCTGGCTGCCACTGGACGTTAAACATCAATTCTTTGATACATCCTTCATCAAATTGTTTGTTTATCAAATAAGAACATAAATTAATATAAAAAAGTTTTACTATTCTGTTTTTCTGCTTCAAACAAATACTGTTGGACATATTGTAATCAAAAACCAGAGGAATACAGAGTATGATTTGAAAAAATACAGAGTATGATTTGAAAAAAAACTTGGGTTATCTCCCATGTCTCCCATTTCAGAATCAGAATTTTATCCAATAAAGAAAGGAGTCTGAAAGACTAGTGTGCCTTTTAGCAGACATTTCTATTGGGTACAAATGATCATGAGTATAGAATGATAGGCACTCATATCTGAGGTACCATATACCATAATCGTAAGATGTTTTGTGAAAGGATGGCCTGATTTTCTGTTTACATTCAAATTGTATTCAATGCTTTTACTTTTATTTTAAAGCACTTATTCTTTTTTTTCATATATTTTCATATACATGTACATGTATTCAAAACATTTAAGGTATCTGAACCATAATAGATCATGATTGAAAATTGTAGCTCTTTTTGACCGTGAATGGCTGAACCAAACAATTTAAAGCTGGAATTTTGTACATATATTTTTCTCAAGTTGAAACATACTTTGTTGCTTATATGCAGGGTCTGTAAAAATAAGTTAGTTATATTGGCATTTCCGAGGTTTGCCGATAATTACTGTGGTCATTTCAATTGCATTGTATGGAACATCTGGGAACTTTTGAATAATCACGTTGTCATTTTTGGTCCGGATACCTTAAACAGGTCCAAATTTTTATATATCAAATGAGATCTGCTTCTGTCATTAATGAATTACCAAAGTACTTTTAATATTCAATGAATACTGAGTTGTTTAGAGATGCAAACACATTCACAGAAAAATCAACTTACCATCTTCTCCTTTCTCTCCTTTCTGACCTTGTGTTCCCTTTTGACCTTGTGTTCCTTTCATGCCTTTTTGTCCCTGTGTTCCCTCTTCTCCTTTCACACCTTTGTTTCCCTGTGTGCCCATTTGACCTTTCATTCCTTTAACACCTTTCAAACCCTTCATTCCTTTACTGCCTTTGTAACCCTTCATACCTTTCATTCCCTTCTCTCCTTTCTGTCCCTGTGTTCCTTGAATTCCTTTTTGACCTTTTTCACCTTTCTGTCCTTGTGTTCCTTCTCCACCTTTCTGTCCTTGTGTTCCCCGAGGACCTTTAATTCCTTTGACACCTTTCATACCCTTCATTCCTTTACTGCCTTTGTAACCCTTCATGCCTTTCATTCCCTTGGACCCTTTTTCACCTTTTGCTCCCATAAATCCTTGTGTTCCTACACCACCTTCTGCTCCCTTCAGTCCCTGTGTCCCCTGTTCACCTTTGATACCTTTCTGTCCTTGTGTTCCCTCACCTCCCTTGACACCATTTTGTCCTTGTGTTCCTTGCATTCCTTTTTGACCTTTTTCACCTTTCTGGCCTTGTGTTCCTTCTCCACCTTTCTGTCCTTGTGTTCCCTGTGGACCTTTCATGCCTTTAACCCCTTTCATTCCTTTCATTCCTTTACTGCCTTTATAACCCTTCATACCTTTCATACCCTTCTGGCCTTTCTGTCCTTGTGTTCCTACGGAATGAAAAATCAACAGATAGCAATTTTAAAGTATACCCCGTATATATATATCAAATAAATTGTCAATTTAGATCAGAGTCGAACACACCCCACCACAGGTGAGATTCGAACTCACAACCTCAGTGTTGACAGGCTAGTGATCATTGGTAGTCATGACGAACTATCTAGACCACTCGGCCACTGAGGCCCCCAGTGGAAATGATAATTATTCATTACGACTACTGGAAACAAAGGTAGTGTAATATTTTTTAGTTTAATTTTATAATAACATCTGAGATATTCTCAAAAAAATCACTTGCAGTTTGTAAAAAGACACACAGTACATACAGTAAATCAAGAAATAACAATTAGATATATGGATTGACTCAGCAATTTCTTTACATATTGTTGGACACCACTTTCCATGTTTTATGAAGTCCATATTAAAAACAAATTCAATGAAACGCAGCAATCGGAGATTGCACATCCCCCCGCTCCCAGCAAAGTCGGAATGCACAAAGTCTGAACCCCTCATAATTTCAAATTGCATAAATAGAGAAAAAGTTTGACACTGATCTTTGGATATCAAGAAACAACACAGAAATATGAAATTGGACTTCTACTGCTCGGACAAAGTCGAATGCAAAAGTTTTAAGATGGATAAAATTGAAATGGCCTACATCAAATGAATGTAAGTCTTAACTTGTCATGTCCATTAAATATATATATTGTTTAGGGGTGGGGATCTAAAATGTTTGTGAGAAAACTTGCTTCCAGCTAAGCCTAAATACATAAATTGTGAAAGCTATAAAACTTTAAAACTTCAAATTGCATAAATAGTGAAAAAAAGTCTGAAACTGATCATTGCATATCACTGAACAACACATGAATCAGAGTTTGCGCTTCCCCTGCTCCCACAAAGTTGTAATGCAAAAGTTTAAAGATGCACAAAACTGAAATAAGTGGGGTGGGGCCGACCCCCGGGATGACCATTAAACTGGTCTTGTCATGCCCACTAAGAATATATATGGTTTAGGGGTGGGGATCTCAACTGTTTTTGAGATAACTTGTAATTTTGTAAATGAGGGGGGTGGGGCCGACCCCCGGGGATGACCATTCAACTGGTCTTGTCATGCCCACTAAGAATATATATGGTTTAGGGGTGGGGATCTCAACTGTTTTTGAGATAACTTGTAATTTTGTAAATGAGGGGGGTGGGGCCGACCCCCCGGGGATGACCATTCAACTGGTCTTGTCATGCCCACTAAGAATATATATGGTTTAAGGGTGGGGATCTCAACTGTTTTTGAGATAACTTGTAATTTTCTAAATTAGGGGGGTGGGGCCGACCCCCGGGGATGACCATTAAACTTGTCTTGTCATGCCCACTAAGAATATATATGATTTAGGGGTGGGGATCTTAACTGTTTTTGAGATATCTTGTAATTTTCCAAATGAGGGGGGTGGGGCTGACCCCCGGGGGTGACCATGTAACTCGTCTTTAAATGTGGAATAAAAATATATATGGTTAAGGTGTGGGGATATGAACTGATCTTACCATATTTTGAGATTTTACATATTAGGGTGTAGCCCCACCCCCCGGGCAAAAATCAAAATTCCGAAACCTTTGGCACAGACAACTCTTCAAGTGTTACTAGTGTACCTAATTTCATGTTTCTATCTTCTACGGTGTAGGAGGAGTTCTTGGACAATCGTTTTTAGACATTTTTTAACTCCTTAGGGCATTGCCCCTAGGGGCGGGACCAAAATTTTGATACCCTCTTTCAACTTGGGAAAGGCAATATAAGTAGTGACATAAGTTCCAATATCCTAGCTTTAACACTTTTGGAGATATCTCCATTTATTGGATATCGCGAAATTCGTTTTTCGCTCATAATTTGGCCCCAAGGGGTTGAATTCCAATTTTAAGGGGTCTATTCCCTAGTGGGTCATATACTCTTCCATGATGCCAAATTTCAAGTTTTTATCTTTTACCGTTTCAGAGATATGCCTTGCCACTACAGACGTACGTACGTACGGACGGACTGTATTACATGATCCCCCCGCTTTCGCTAAGCGGGGGGATAATTATACAACAACAAAAAAAGCATATTTTAAAATACTTCTAAATTATAAGTATAAAATATTATACACCTACAAAATTTGTTCTCTCTAACTTAATGAAAAATGACATTTGTAAATATAAATAAATCCATAAACAATTTAAATTCAAAGAATATTAATTTTTTAGATTTTACATGTTTTATTTGTGCTTCTGGAAAAGAACTCTAAAAGGGGTATATTCAATTTTCATGACGCAAACATAAAAATCAATAAGTTTAAAATGAGTAAAATACATATCAAATGTGCAACCTTGTCCCTGGTCATCCCCTATAATTCAGTGATTGTAAACAGTTTAAAAATAGTTATTATATTGTTCTAACATCTTTTTAGTTGCAATTTTGCCAGTTATTTTTTCATTATAAAAGTATTATTAACAAACTAGGACTAATTATAGCTAAAATGCATGGATATTACAATTTTCCTAACATGGTCATTATGACAAAACATGGCATTATTCCACGGCCGATTATGAAAAAAAAACATTTCTGAGGATTTTGTCGCATGGAATTTTACAAGTGACAAATGATTAAAGTTTGTAATAGGCATTATAAACCAGAAGGGTAAAATGCGTTAAAAATGACATCTTTATGAGCAAAATGAATGCATTACAGCCATTACAATATCTTGTTCATAAAAAGTGGGCCATTACAGGATTGTGTTCATAATTTCTTCAGTTGGTTAATAAAAGTATTAAGAAATGGGTGTTTTTATAATGGCCCTGTAATGTGTCCTTGGTCCGTAAAAATTAACCTAATGGCTGTAATGGCCCTCAGCATTGCCTCTGGCCATTACAGTGCCTACCTCTTGTCATTATTACAGACCCTGGAAATTACAGGGTTTGAGTTCAGTTGTGGCGGCCTTCTTGGTTGACAATCTGGGTGATCGGACACAATTCTGAAAGAGGACCATCTAAGGACCAATGCTGCCAATTTCAGTTCCAATTGGCTAAGTAGTTTCAGACGAGAAGATTTTTTAGTTTATTCCCATAGGGTCCTATGTTAAACTAAGTTCTGATGTAGTGGCCATCTTGGTTCACAGTCCACGAAATCTGACACATTTCTGAAAGAGGACTTCCATTGCTGCCAAGTCTGGTTCCAATTGGTCAAGTGATTTCAGACAAGGAAATTTTTCAATGAATTTTCCCATAGGGCCCTTTTTGTTAAACGAGGTTCGGCTGTGGTGGCCATCTTGTTTGACAGTCCGGTTCATCAGACACATTTGCAAAAGAGGACTGTCTAAGGACCACTGCTACCAAGTCTAGTTCTAATTGGCTTAGTGGTTTCAGACAAGAAAATTTTTACATGAGTATTCCTATAGGGTTCTATGTTAAACTATTTCTGCTAAGGGGGCCATCTTGGTTAACAGTTTGGGTCATCGGAAATATTTCTGAAAGAGAACCTCCTAAGGACCATTACTGCCAATTTTGGTTCCAATCGTCTTTGTAGTTTCATAGAAGAAGATTTTTTGAATTCATCCCCCTTTTTTTATTTTTAGTAACTGCAGCCATGTTGGTTGGAAGTCGGGGATGCAAGACATATTTATGGAAGGGGGCCACTCAAGGATCATTCGACCAAAGTTTGGTCCCAATTGGCACAGTGGTTTCAGAGGAGAAGATCTTTAAAGGAAAGTTTACACCAAACACTGTCTTTAAAGGGAAAAAAATCCTATAAGGGGTCAATCAATGAATTTGGTCATGTTGACTTATTTGTAGATCTTACTTTGTTGAACAGTTTTGCTTAATATGGTTTGTCTTTATCTATAATAATATTCAAAATAATAACCTAAAACTGCAAAATTTCCTTAAAATTAATAATTCAGGGGTTATAACCCAACAAAGGGTTGACCGACTCATCTGAAAATTTCATGGCAGGTAGATCTTGACCTGCTGCACATTTTTACCACATGTCAGTTTTGCTCTAAATGCTTTAGTTTTTGAGAAATAAGAAAAAAATTGCACTTTACCCCTATGTTCTATTTTTAGCCATATCAGCCATGTTGGTTGGCAGGGGGAGTCATCGGATATATTTTTTAAACTTGATACCCTAATGATCATTGTGGCCAAGTTTGGTTCCATTTGGTCCAGTAGTTTCTGAGGAGAACATTTTTGTAAAAGTTAACAGACGATGACGGACGACAGATGCCAAGTGATGAGATTATCTTAATTAAAAATCTAATTCAAATACTGATGCATTTTCTAACAGTTAAAATAATAGCTACATGTATGCCCAAGCATTGTAACCACAACAGTCTGAGCTTGACATCATCATCAATAAGAATTCATCTTTTTGCATTTTCTTTTATGCAATAGATACAGTACAACGAGAACAAAAGAGGTGTCCTTTGTACGCCCTTAGAGGATACTTTTTATGCATGATTACCCAGGTCAATTTTTTAGCAGTTAAAACAGTTAATTAAGGTTAGAGTTCACTTTTTCAAAAGCTTTGCTGGTGGTATTGTTTCACAAAACCCAACAGGATGATTGTTGTGGGGAAAATGTTCCCCATTTTTATACAATTCAGTTGTCTCCCATTTATGAAGTTATCTGCTCTTTGGATAAAGTGTTTTCCACATATTTCTGCAAAATAATTTTCCTTCCTTACAATATCTTTCAAACACATTAATGATACGGTTTTTGATATATTTTCCCACATTTTTCAATGTCTGATAAAGGTCTTATAAAAAATTACAATTGGTTTTTGCCCTTTATGTTTAATACCAGACACCTTCTGTCAGGAAAGATAACTCAGGCATATGGGATATCCACAAGTAGGGAATAGTACTTATCATATTCCCTCTCCATACATGGAATTTAAAATTTATATGAATTAGATTATTATACCTTAGTACGTTTTTACTATGTAAAACTTTATTCAGTAAAGTAAGTGTTCATTTGCTTTTCGAGTTTGAAGAACTATTGAATGGGGTAATTTTTTTATATATTACCCCTGGCAATAGTTCTTTTTGCAGAAAAATTCTATTGAGCAATGATGATGGGCGTGTTTTTAGACAACATCACGATAGTAGGCGTGTCGATAACATTTTAAAGGTTTCAAATTCAACGGTCCATAACTGTAAGTTATCACAGGGTTTTTCGACATTTCGGAGAAATTTGGAATTTTTGGTATGATGAAACAATTATTGAACAGCTGTTTTCAATCATGTCTTCCAGAGAAACAAAACAATTCCGCCTATGGTATTTTCAATGTAAAAGGGAGATAACTCTTCCTATGAGTTTCTATAAAATTAAGAATTACAACCTCATGATGCATGAAATATGCACAAAGTGCCTTAAAAATAATTAAAATTACAGTTTTACAAATTTTAGGATAGATCTTAGTTGATTAATTAAAATTATTAATTTTTTGAAATTTTCAAGTGCATTAATTTTTCAATCAGAAATTTCACATTTTAGAATCATTTTTGAGGTATACAAAAATAACCTTCATAAATTTTTAAATTTTTTGGTGTTTTGTTTAACGACTCAATAAGGTTAATTAACCAATAAAAGATTGTCTAATGATTCTTATGCTTAGACTTTCAAAATGCGAAAAATCCATTTTATGAACTGAGGTGTCCAGACAGTAGTTAACTGTATAATATAATAGTACAGAAGAAGTAGAAAATAGAAACAGAAATTCGTTATTTTTTCAAAATTTGTGGAATGTTGTAACTAGTAAAAAATTAGGTAGTAATAGGCCACACCAAATAGATTTTTAGTTCTTTGGATTTTGTTGCTCTGATTTTTGGACTATGTAAATTTTAAGGAAACAAATTTAGCTGCTTCATTTCTCAAAAATGCTGAAAATGTGCCCCAAGTTCTTCATTGCTCCTAAAATTTTGAAAAAAAAGGAACATTTTCCATTGCCTGCAATATTTTATTTAAAAAAATGTGTGCTGTACATCAATTTGATCTTTTCCAAAAAAAAATGGTCCTCAAGGAAAAAAGTAGAATTAAAATTTTGCTTGCTCACACCTATTTTTTGCCATAAAGAATCCAAAGAACTAAAAATCAATTTGGTGTGGCCTTATAAAGTTGTAAAAAGTGTGCATTAAAATAATAAAGGACAAACCTTTTAACTACAGTAGGCAAAAAGTTCTTTTTTGTCTTGTCAGTAAGTTTCGAATAGAACAGAGAACAAATAACTAAATTTGTATAAAATTCAGGTCAGAAAGCTTGATTTATTGCTTGGTCCCACCAGGAAATTTTTTTGCCAGGACAAATGAGCACTTATATTGAAACACTTCTATTTTTTGATCATTCTGAACTGGCTGTCTAAAATAAATATATATATTTATTATAAAGAACAACAGTGATCTTGCAGATGATTTATGTCAATTTGTATGAAAATAACTCACCTTGA
This sequence comes from Mytilisepta virgata, assembly GCA_028015205.1. Lineage (NCBI taxonomy): Eukaryota > Metazoa > Mollusca > Bivalvia > Mytilida > Mytilidae > Mytilisepta > Mytilisepta virgata. The sequence continues at coordinate 6,320,458 of CM051513.1, forward strand.
TTTCCTTTTTGACCTTGGGTTCCTTGCATTCCCTTCTGTCCTTTCATTCCTTGTGTACCTTGTGGTCCTTTCATGCCTTTAACACCTTTCATGCCCTTCATACCCTTGTTTCCCTTGTAACCTTTCATTCCTTTTTGACCTTGGGTGCCCTGACCACCTTTTTGTCCCTGTGTGCCTTGCATCCCTTTATCTCCCTTCTGACCTTGTGTTCCTTCCATTCCCTTTTCTCCCTTTTGACCTTGTGTGCCCTTCATTCCCTTTTCTCCCTTTTGACCTTGTGTTCCCTGTGTTCCTTTCATGCCTTTAATGCCTTCCATGCCCTTCATGCCTTTGTTTCCCTTGTAACCTTTCATTCCTTTGTATCCTTTGTTACCTTTCATTCCTTTAATTCCTTTTTGACCTTGAGTTCCCATGTCACCTTTTTGTCCCTGTGTACCTTGCATTCCCTTTGCTCCATTCTGACCTTGTGTGCCTTGCATCCCCTTTTCTCCCTTTTGACCTTGTGTTCCTTCCATTCCTTTTTCTCCCTTTTGACCTTGTGTTCCCTGTGTTCCTTTCATGCCTTTAACACCTTTCATTCCTTTCATTCCCTTTGATCCCTTGTATCCTTTCATTCCCTTCATCCCTTTCTGTCCCTTTTCACCCTGTGTTCCTATGTCTCCTTGTGTTCCCTGCATTCCCTTTTCTCCCTGTGTCCCCTTTTCTCCTTGTGTTCCTTTTTGACCTTGTGTTCCATCTCCACCTTCCATTCCTTTTTGACCTTGCGTTCCTTGTTCACCTTTAACACCTTTTGGACCTTCCGTACCTTCATCACCTTTCACACCTTTCTGACCTTGTGTTCCTTTCATGCCTTTAACACCTTTCATTCCCTTCATTCCCTTTGATCCTTTGTATCCTTTCATTCCCTTCATTCCTTTCTGTCCTTGCGTTCCATCCCCACCTTCTTCTCCATCCATTCCCTTTTCCCCTTTTTGTCCCTGTGTTCCCTGTTCACCTTTCATACCTTTTGGGCCTTGCGTGCCTTTTTGTCCCTGTGTTCCTTCTTCTCCTTTACTTCCCTTCTGACCTTGTGTTCCTTTTTGCCCTTGGGTTCCCTTTTCACCTTTCAAACCTTTCTGTCCCTGTGTTCCTTCTTCACCTTTCACACCTCCCTGTCCCTGTGTTCCTTCTTCACCTTTCACACCTTTTTGTCCTTGTGTGCCTTGCATTCCTTTCTCTCCCTTCTGTCCTTGGGTTCCTTTGTCACCTTTTTGTCCTTGTGTTCCTTGTACACCTTTCATTCCCTTGATACCTTTCATACCCTTCATTCCCTTTGAGCCTTTATATCCTTTCATACCTTTCATGCCCTTTTGGCCTTGTGTTCCTTAAAGAAGAAAAACCATGCTTATCAATACACTTGTTTGCGTTTCTCTGCCTTAAAGGAAAAAGACTTCAATCTTTTTTCCAGTACAATCATTTTCTAATATTCATTACAAGGATTTTACTTGTTTAGTTGGGATTTTTTGCTGTTTTCATCAAATTTGGCTATTTCGCGGCAGCCAGCTCTTAATGTTGGAGGAAGCCAGAGTACCCGGAAAGAATCATGACCTTCGGTAGGAAAATTGGCAATCCTTGTCAGTTAAGAGATTTGAACTCACAACCTCAGTGTTGACAGGCTAGTGATCATTAGTAGTCATATAACAAATTACCTAGACAACTCAGCCACCAAGACCCCCTCATTACAAGGAAGAAAACAAACTATTGGTACATTCAAAATGAGGAAGCAACTCAGCCACCGAGGCCCCCTCATTACAAGGAAGAAAACAAACTATTGGTACATTCAAAATGAGGAAGCAACTCAGCCACCGAGACCCCCTCATTACAAGGAAGAAAAAAAACTATTGGTACATTCAAAATGAGGAAGCTAAAAATAAATATATGCATGTATTATGGATGATGGCCAGGTTAGTTCTCTGAACAAAATATTCAAAATTAAAAAGATCATTCAATAAATGCATCATACCAAGTTTCAGTTTATTTTACAATGGAACTTTAGGGTAGATATTTGAAATTCGACCAGTAGTTTGTTGTCAAACCAGAGCAAAAAATTAAAAAAAAAACTTAATAAATGTCATTCTATAAATGTGTCATACAAAATATTCATTTGGTCATTCAGCTTCAAAGAAGAATTTGGCCGAGTGGTCTAGGTTGTTTGTCATGTCTACTAATGATCACTAGCCGTTCAACGCTGAGGTAGTGAGTTCGAATCTCATCTATGGCGGGGTGTGTTCGACTCTGATCTTAATTGACAAGGACTGCCAATTTTCCTACCGAAGGTCGTGGTTCTCTCCGGGTACTCCGGCTTCCTCCACCTATAAAAACTGGCCGCCGCGAAATAGCCAAATGTGCTTAAAACGGCATAAAACCCCAACTAAAGAAAAATATCAAATAAGAATTTTCTAAAACTTGTCCAATCAGAAATCAGGAAATTCTTACACAAAGTTTTAGTTCATTTTTGCCCTAGTTAGAAAGATATATTGTTGTGTTACCCATAAAACGGCTGTTCAGTGTCTGACAATCATGACTCTCTGTTGTGCTTATGTTTGTGTTTTGTGGTTTTTTATGTTATTTTTTGTCTGGGGTTTTGTCTGTTGGGTAGAGTTGATTGATAGGTGTGTTATTGTTTGACCTTTCCTGTGATCTATTTTGTTTTTTAGTATAATATGGAAGAAGGAATATGGCAGATTAATCCTTAGGGAGCAACCATTTGATTTTTTTTTTGGGTGGGGGTCACAGTCATGCCTGGTACTCACATCAATTTAAAGGCAGCTCCTGACTTAAATATTCAGCAGATTTATTGGTTAAATGTAATGAATCAACAATACCATTTACGGCTGCTAAGTGGCCCTGATATTTGTCAGTGGCCCCAAAAATTTTGATACAAATTTAAATTCCCAAAGAGCCAAAACAATGTTTTGCTGAATGTTACAAATTGGAAATGAGTACGTAATCGATTCTCAAAATTGTAAATATAGGACTGTAGTCACTACATTCTTACATTGTAGTCACTGTGATCGATAATGTATTAGCTGCTGATGAGACTGACCCTCAATAAGCACATTGCATTCGTGAAAATGATCTCTATGACTTGAAGCTGATGGGATGGATATTAAATGAAAGTCATATTGAAGTTGTTTTGGTGTGGCAAAAGTCTGCTGGAAATTCCAAATCTTGTTGAAAATTCAAAATTTGGTGTTAAGGGGACCCATTTTAATATGTGTGGAATCAGTCCTGTAAATTGAATGTTTATAGGGTAGAGAGGTATATGTATAATATGCATGTATTTATAGGTGGTAGTCAATACAGATGACAAAAATATACTGAACCGCAAAAGAAACGTCGCTTTTTCAAAATGTTAGCAAAATTCAAAATAAATATTAATTAATGATTTTTATATAATCAGTATTACGATTACATCACCAGGTAAGATTAAATTACCTGTGAATTAAATTTTCGGTTGAATAATTTTCAGTTGATATCGTAGAGCGACCGTACCTAAAACCGCTCGTGGGACACACTCGGCGGTAACTTTTCTTCAATCTTAAATGTTCGTGAAATTCATGCTCCTTTATGGGTATAAAAGGCCTGAGAAAATTAAAGAGTGTTAGTATCAGTGTTGACACAGAAGCTATGCCACGTCTGACTCCACAACAGAGAGAACAGGCCATTGGTCGATTGGATGCTGGGCAATCTGCCAGAGTTATTGCCAACGACTTCAACTGTGCTGTTCCAACAATTGAACGTCTACAGACACGGTACAATGCAACAAACAGCACAAATGACCGTCCACGGAGTGGTAGACCCCAAGTCACTACCCCTAGACAGAATAGAGGCATTGTTCGTCACCATTTGATGAATCGGTTCACCCCAGCTGCCGAAACTGCCAGAAACACTGTTGGAACACATGGACGACCCATAAGTGATGATATGGTTCGTCGGCGATTAGCTGCTAGAAACATGAGATGTCGCCGTCCAGCAAGAGGACCTATTCTTACTCCTCGACACCGTCAAGCTCATCTTCAGTGGGCCACTCAGCGACAGAATTGGCGAAATCGACAATGGCGTAACATCATCTTCTCTGACGAAAGCCGTTACTGCATTTCAACAGCCGATGGCAGAACCAGAGTGTGGAGAAGAGGCGGGGAACGTTACGAAGACAGCTGCATTCTGGAAACAGACGCGTGGGGAGGACCTAGCATCATGGTATGGGGTGGAATCGGCCTTAACGTTAAACTTGGTCCAGTCATCTTTCAGAACCTTGGCCCAGGCAGAGGAAATGGCGTAACAGCTGCCCGTTACATCGACCAAGTCTTGACACCCCATGTTCAGCCCCATTTCGCACGTAATCAAAACAAGACTTTCCAACAGGACAATGCACGTGCGTATACCGCAAGAGCCACAAGAGACTTCCTACAGCAGAATAACATTAATGTTATGGATTGGCCGGCTTTGAGTCCAGATTTAAACCCTATTGAACATTTATGGGACGAAGTTCAAAGACGGTTGAATAATGAGCAGCTAAGTCCGACAACTGCAGCTGAACTTTCACAAGCGTTTCAGAGAGTATGGGCACGTATTCCGATGGCGTTTATTAATCGGCTCATCAACTCCATGTACCGAAGATGTGCCGCAGTAATTGGTGCCGGTGGAGGACATACACGTTATTAACGGACGTGGGAGCACAGCATTGAAAACATGTGACGTTGCGACAATTGTGACGTTTTTGTGAACATTGTAACCAAAAGACTGTAAATCATTCATTAAATTTTGTAAAAATTAATTTAAAATATATAAATATCACTTTGAAATAAATGTATGTGAACATGTCATTTTGTGCGACGTTTCTTTTGCGGTTCAGTATATCTCTGGTAGAAAAATGTTTTATGAATTTCTTTACTGCATGAATATTGGTGCATTAAAACGTCATACATAAAACATTATTTTACAAGAGCTTGCCAGTGCAACTTAGAATCTACAATGTATGAGGGACATTATTTTACAAGAGCTTGTCAGTGCAACTTAGAATCTACAGTGTATGAGGGAAATTATTTTACAAGAGCTTGCCAGTGCAACTTAGAATCTACAATGTATGAAGGACATTATTTTACAAGAGCTTGTCAGTGCAACTTAGAATCTACAATGTTACGAAGGACATTATTTTACAAGAGCTTGCCAGTGCAACTTAGAATCTACAGTGTATGAGGGACATTATTTTACAAGAGCTTGCCAGTGCAACTTAGAATCTACAATGTATGAGGGACATTATTTTACAAGAGCTTGTCAGTGCAACTTAGAATCTACAATGTATGAGGGACATTATTTTACAAGAGCTTGCCAGTGCAACTTAGAATCTACAATGTATGAGGGACATTATTTTACAAGAGCTTGACAGTGAAACTTAGAATCTACAGTGTATGAGGGACATTATTTTACAAGAGCTTGTCAGTGCAACTTACAATCTACAATGTATGAGGGATATTATTTTACAAGAGATTATCAGTGCAACTTAGAATCTACAATGTATGAGGGACATTATTTTACAAGAGCTTGTCAGTGCAACTTACAATCTACAATGTATGAAGGATATTATTTTACAAGAGCTTGCCAGTGCAACTTAGAATCTACAATGTATGACGGACATTATTTTACAAGAGATTGCCAGTGCAACTTAGAATCTACAATGTATGAGGGATATTATTTTACCAGAGCTTGCCACTGCAACTTAGAATCTACAATGTATGAGGGACATTATTCTACAAGAGCTTGCCAGTGCAACTTAGAATCTACAATGTATGAGGGACATTATTTTACAAGAGCTTGCCAGTGCAACTTAGAATCTACAATGTATGAGGGACATTATTTTACAAGAGCTTGCCAGTGCAACTTAGAATCTACAATGTATGAGGGACATTATTTTACAAGAGCTTGCCATTGCAACTTAGAATCTACAATGTATGAGGGACATTATTTTACAAGAGCTTGCCAGTGCAACTTAGAATCTACACTGTATGAGGAACATTATTTTACAAGAGCTTGTCAGTGCAACTTAGAATCTACAATGTATGGGGGACATTATTTTACAAGAGCTTGTCAGTGCAACTTAGAATCTACAATGTATGAAGGACATTATTTTACAAGAGCTTGCCAGTGCAACTTAGAATCTACAGTGTATGAGGGACATTATTTTACAAGAGCTTGCCAGTGCAACTTAGAATCTACAATGTATGAGGGACATTATTTTACAAGAGCTTGCCATTGCAACTTAGAATCTACAATGTATGAGGGACATTATTTTACAAGAGCTTGCCAGTGCAACTTAGAATCTACACTGTATGAGGAACATTATTTTACAAGAGCTTGTCAGTGCAACTTAGAATCTACAATGTATGGGGGACATTATTTTACAAGAGCTTGTCAGTGCAACTTAGAATCTACAATGTATGAAGGACATTATTTTACAAGAGCTTGCCAGTGCAACTTAGAATCTACAGTGTATGAGGGACATTATTTTACAAGAGCTTACCAGTGCAACTTAGAATCTACAATGTATGAGGGACATTATTTTACAAGAGCTTGCAAATGCAACTTAGAATCTACAATGTATGAGGAACATTATTTTACAAGAGCTTGCCAGTGCAACTTAGAATCTACAGTGTATGAGGAACATTATTTTACAAGAGCTTGCCAGTGCAACTTAGAATCTACAATGTATGAGGGACATTATTTTACAAGAGCTTGCCAGTGCAGCTTAGAATCTACAATGTATGAGGAACATTATTTTACAAGAGCTTGCCAGTGCAACTTAGAATCTACAATGTATGGGGGACATTATTTTACAAGAGCTTGTCAGTGCAACTTAGAATCTACAATGTATGAGGGACATTATTTTACAACAGCTTACCAGTGCAACTTAGAATCTACAATGTATTATTTTACAAGAGCTTGTCAGTGCAACTTAGAATCTGCAGTGTATGAGGGACATTATTTTACAAGAGCTTGCCAGTGCAACTTAGAATCTACAATGTATGAGGGACATTATTTTACAAGAGCTTGTCAGTGCAACTTAGAATCTACAGTGTATGAGGGACATTATTTTACAAGAGCTTGCCAGTGCAACTTAGAATCTACAATGTATGAGGGACATTATTTTACAAGAGCTTGTCAGTGCAACTTAGAATCTACAATGTATGAGGGACATTATTTTACAAGAGCTTGCCAGTGCTACTTAGAATCTACAATGTATGAGGGACATTATTTTACAAGAGCTTGTCAGTGCAACTTACAATCTACAGTGTATGAGGGACATTATTTTACAAGAGCTTGTCAGTGCAACTTAAAATCTACAATGTATGAGGGATATTATTTTACAAGAGCTTGTCAGTGCAACTTAGAATCTACAATGTATGAGGGACATTATTTTACAAGAGCTTGTCAGTGCAACTTACAATCTACAATGTATGAAGGATATTATTTTACAAGAGCTTGCCAGTGCAACTTAGAATCTACAATGTATGACGGACATTATTTTACAAGAGATTGCCAGTGCAACTTAGAATCTACAATGTATGAGGGATATTATTTTACAAGAGCTTGCCACTGCAACTTAGAATCTACAATGTATGAGGGACATTATTTTACAAGAGCTTGCCAGTGCAACTTAGAATCTACACTGTATGAGGGACATTATTTTACAAGAGCTTGCCAGTGCTACTTAGAATCTACAATTTATGAGGGACATTATTTTACAAGAGCTTGCCGGTGCAACTTAGAATCTACAATGTATGAGGGACATTATTTTACAAGAGCTTGCCATTGCAACTTAGAATCTACAATGTATGAGGGACATTATTTTACAAGAGCTTGCCAGTGCAACTTAGAATCTACACTGTATGAGGAACATTATTTTACAAGAGCTTGCCAGTGCAACTTAGAATCTACAATGTATGGGGGACATTATTTTACAAGAGCTTGTCAGTGCAACTTAGAATCTACAGTGTATGAGGGACATTATTTTACAACAGCTTGCCAGTGCAACTTAGAATCTACAATGTATGAGGGACATTATTTTACAAGAGCTTGTCAGTGCAACTTAGAATCTACAGTGTATGAGGGACATTATTTTACAAGAGCTTGCCAGTGCAACTTAGAATCTACAATGTATGAGGGACATTATTTTACAAGAGCTTGTCAGTGCAACTTAGAATCTACAATGTATGAGGGACATTATTTTACAAGAGCTTGCCAGTGCAACTTAGAATCTACAATGTATGAGGGACATTATTTTACAAGAGCTTGTCAGTGCAACTTAGAATCTACAGTGTATGAGGGACATTATTTTACAAGAGCTTGTCAGTGCAACTTACAATCTACAATGTATGAGGGATATTATTTTACAAGAGCTTGCCAGTGCAACTTAGAATCTACAATGTATGAGGGACATTATTTTACAAGAGCTTGACAGTGAAACTTAGAATCTACAGTGTATGAGGGACATTATTTTACAAGAGCTTGTCAGTGCAACTTACAATCTACAATGTATGAGGGATATTATTTTACAAGAGATTATCAGTGCAACTTAGAATCTACAATGTATGAGGGACATTATTTTACAAGAGCTTGTCAGTGCAACTTACAATCTACAATGTATGAAGGATATTATTTTACAAGAGCTTGCCAGTGCAACTTAGAATCTACAATGTATGACGGACATTATTTTACAAGAGATTGCCAGTGCAACTTAGAATCTACAATGTATGAGGGATATTATTTTACCAGAGCTTGCCACTGCAACTTAGAATCTACAATGTATGAGGGACATTATTCTACAAGAGCTTGCCAGTGCAACTTAGAATCTACAATGTATGAGGGACATTATTTTACAAGAGCTTGCCAGTGCAACTTAGAATCTACAATGTATGAGGGACATTATTTTACAAGAGCTTGCCAGTGCAACTTAGAATCTACAATGTATGAGGGACATTATTTTACAAGAGCTTGCCATTGCAACTTAGAATCTACAATGTATGAGGGACATTATTTTACAAGAGCTTGCCAGTGCAACTTAGAATCTACACTGTATGAGGAACATTATTTTACAAGAGCTTGCCAGTGCAACTTAGAATCTACAATGTATGGGGGACATTATTTTACAAGAGCTTGTCAGTGCAACTTAGAATCTACAATGTATGAAGGACATTATTTTACAAGAGCTTGCCAGTGCAACTTAGAATCTACAGTGTATGAGGGACATTATTTTACAAGAGCAAGCCAGTACAACTTAGAATCTACAATGTATGAGGGACATTATTTTACAAGAGCTTGCCATTGCAACTTAGAATCTACAATGTATGAGGGACATTATTTTACAAGAGCTTGCCAGTGCAACTTAGAATCTACACTGTATGAGGAACATTATTTTACAAGAGCTTGCCAGTGCAACTTAGAATCTACAATGTATGGGGGACATTATTTTACAAGAGCTTGTCAGTGCAACTTAGAATCTACAATGTATGAAGGACATTATTTTACAAGAGCTTGCCAGTGCAACTTAGAATCTACAGTGTATGAGGGACATTATTTTACAAGAGCAAGCCAGTACAACTTAGAATCTACAATGTATGAGGGACATTATTTTACAAGAGCTTGTCAGTGCAACTTAAAATCTACAATGTATGAAGGACATTATTTTACAAGAGCTTGCCAGTGCAACTTAAAAATCTACAGTGTATGAGGGACATTATTTTACAAGAGCAAGCCAGTACAACTTAGAATCTTCAATGTATGAGGGACATTATTTTACAAGAGCTTGTCAGTGCAACTTAGAATCTACAGTGTATGAGGAACATTATTTTACAAGAGCTTGCAAATGCAACTTAGAATCTACAATGTATGAGGAACATTATTTTACAAGAGCTTGCCAGTGCAACTTAGAATCTACAGTGTATGAGGAACATTATTTTACAAGAGCTTGCCAGTGCAACTTAGAATCTACAATGTATGAGGGACATTATTTTACAAGAGCTTGCCAGTGCAGCTTAGAATCTACAATGTATGAGGAACATTATTTTACAAGAGCTTGCCAGTGCAACTTAGAATCTACAATGTATGGGGGACATTATTTTACAAGAGCTTGTCAGTGCAACTTAGAATCTACAATGTATGAGGGACATTATTTTACAAAAGCTTACCAGTGCAACTTAGAATCTACAATGTATTATTTTACAAGAGCTTGTCAGTGCAACTTAGAATCTGCAATGTATGAGGGACATTATTTTACAAGAGCTTGCCAGTGCAACTTAGAATCTACAATGTATGAGGGACATTATTTTACAAGAGCTTGCCAGTGCAACTTAGAATCTACAATGTATGAGGGACATTATTTTACAAGAGCTTGCCATTGCAACTTAGAATCTACAATGTATGAGGGACATTATTTTACAAGAGCTTGCCAGTGCAACTTAGAATCTACACTGTATGAGGAACATTATTTTACAAGAGCTTGCCAGTGCAACTTAGAATCTACAATGTATGGGGGACATTATTTTACAAGAGCTTGTCAGTGCAACTTAGAATCTACAATGTATGAAGGACATTATTTTACAAGAGCTTGCCAGTGCAACTTAGAATCTACAGTGTATGAGGGACATTATTTTACAAGAGCAAGCCAGTACAACTTAGAATCTACAATGTATGAGGGACATTATTTTACAAGAGCTTGCCATTGCAACTTAGAATCTACAATGTATGAGGGACATTATTTTACAAGAGCTTGCCAGTGCAACTTAGAATCTACACTGTATGAGGAACATTATTTTACAAGAGCTTGCCAGTGCAACTTAGAATCTACAATGTATGGGGGACATTATTTTACAAGAGCTTGTCAGTGCAACTTAGAATCTACAATGTATGAAGGACATTATTTTACAAGAGCTTGCCAGTGCAACTTAGAATCTACAGTGTATGAGGGACATTATTTTACAAGAGCAAGCCAGTACAACTTAGAATCTACAATGTATGAGGGACATTATTTTACAAGAGCTTGTCAGTGCAACTTAAAATCTACAATGTATGAAGGACATTATTTTACAAGAGCTTGCCAGTGCAACTTAAAAATCTACAGTGTATGAGGGACATTATTTTACAAGAGCAAGCCAGTACAACTTAGAATCTTCAATGTATGAGGGACATTATTTTACAAGAGCTTGTCAGTGCAACTTAGAATCTACAGTGTATGAGGAACATTATTTTACAAGAGCTTGCAAATGCAACTTAGAATCTACAATGTATGAGGAACATTATTTTACAAGAGCTTGCCAGTGCAACTTAGAATCTACAGTGTATGAGGAACATTATTTTACAAGAGCTTGCCAGTGCAACTTAGAATCTACAATGTATGAGGGACATTATTTTACAAGAGCTTGCCAGTGCAGCTTAGAATCTACAATGTATGAGGAACATTATTTTACAAGAGCTTGCCAGTGCAACTTAGAATCTACAATGTATGGGGGACATTATTTTACAAGAGCTTGTCAGTGCAACTTAGAATCTACAATGTATGAGGGACATTATTTTACAACAGCTTACCAGTGCAACTTAGAATCTACAATGTATTATTTTACAAGAGCTTGTCAGTGCAACTTAGAATCTGCAATGTATGAGGGACATTATTTTACAAGAGCTTGCCAGTGCAACTTAGAATCTACAATGTATGAGGGACATTATTTTACAAGAGCTTGTCAGTGCAACTTAGAATCTACAGTGTATGAGGGACATTATTTTACAAGAGCTTGCCAGTGCAACTTAGAATCTACAATGTATGAGGGACATTATTTTACAAGAGCTTGTCAGTGCAACTTAGAATCTACAATGTATGAGGGACATTATTTTACAAGAGCTTGCCAGTGCTACTTAGAATCTACAATGTATGAGGGACATTATTTTACAAGAGCTTGTCAGTGCAACTTAGAATCTACAGTGTATGAGGGACATTATTTTACAAGAGCTTGTCAGTGCAACTTACAATCTACAATGTATGAGGGATATTATTTTACAAGAGCTTGTCAGTGCAACTTAGAATCTACAATGTATGAGGGACATTATTTTACAAGAGCTTGTCAGTGCAACTTACAATCTACAGTGTATGAAGGATATTATTTTACAAGAGCTTGCCAGTGCAACTTAGAATCTACAATGTATGACGGACATTATTTTACAAGAGATTGCCAGTGCAACTTAGAATCTACAATGTATGAGGGATATTATTTTACAAGAGCTTGCCACTGCAACTTAGAATCTACAATGTATGAGGGACATTATTTTACAAGAGCTTGCCAGTGCAACTTAGAATCTACACTGTATGAGGGACATTATTTTACAAGAGCTTGCCAGTGCAACTTAGAATCTACAATTTATGAGGGACATTATTTTACAAGAGCTTGCCGGTGCAACTTAGAATCTACAATGTATGAGGGACATTATTTTACAAGAGCTTGCCATTGCAACTTAGAATCTACAATGTATGAGGGACATTATTTTACAAGAGCTTGCCAGTGCAACTTAGAATCTACACTGTATGAGGAACATTATTTTACAAGAGCTTGCCAGTGCAACTTAGAATCTACAATGTATGGGGGACATTATTTTACAAGAGCTTGTCAGTGCAACTTAGAATCTACAGTGTATGAGGGACATTATTTTACAACAGCTTGCCAGTCCAACTTAGAATCTACAATGTATGAGGGACATTATTTTACAAGAGCTTGTCAGTGCAACTTAGAATCTACAGTGTATGAGGGACATTATTTTACAAGAGCTTGCCAGTGCAACTTAGAATCTACAATGTATGAGGGACATTATTTTACAAGAGCTTGTCAGTGCAACTTAGAATCTACAATGTATGAGGGACATTATTTTACAAGAGCTTGCCAGTGCAACTTAGAATCTACAATGTATGAGGGACATTATTTTACAAGAGCTTGTCAGTGCAACTTAGAATCTACAGTGTATGAGGGACATTATTTTACAAGAGCTTGTCAGTGCAACTTACAATCTACAATGTATGAGGGATATTATTTTACAAGAGCTTGCCAGTGCAACTTAGAATCTACAATGTATGAGGGACATTATTTTACAAGAGCTTGCCAGTGCAACTTAGAATCTACAATGTATGAGGGACATTATTTTACAATAGCTTGCCATTGCAACTTAGAATCTACACTGTATGAGGGACATTATTTTACAAGAGCTTGCCAGTGCAACTTGGAATCTACAATGTATGAGGGACATTATTTTACAAGAGCTTGCCAGTTCAACTTAGAATCTACAATGTATGAGGAACATTATTTTACAAGAGCTTGCCAGTGCATCTTAGAATCTACAATGTATGAGGGACATTATTTTACAAGAGATTGCCAGTGCAACTTAGAATCTACAGTGTATGAGGGACATTATTTTACAAGAGCTTGTCAGTGCAACTTAGAATCTACAATGTATGGGGGACATTATTTTACAAGAGCTTGTCAGTGCAATTTAGAATCTACAATGTATGAGGGACATTATTTTACAAGAGCTTGTCAGTGCAACTTAGAATCTACAATGTATGGGGGACATTATTTTACAAGAGCTTGTCAGTGCAACATAGAATCTACAATGTATGAGGGACATTATTTTACAAGAGCTTGCCAGGGCAACATAGAATCTACAATGTATGAGGGACATTATTTTACAAGAGCTTGCCAGGGCAACTTAGAATCTACAATGTATGAGGGACATTATTTTACAAGAGATTGCCAGTGCAACTTAGAATCTACAATGTATGAGGGACATTATTTTACAAGAGCTTGTCAGTGCAACTTAGAATCTACAATGTATGAGGGACATTATTTTACAAGAGCTTGCCAGGGCAACTTAGAATCTACAATGTATGAGGGACATTATTTTACAAGAGCTTGTCAGTGCAACTTAGAATCTACAATGTATGAGGGACATTATTTTACAAGAGCTTGCCAGTGCAACTTAGAATCTACAATTTATGAGGGACATTATTTTACAAGAGCTTGCCGGTGCAACTTAGAATCTACAATGTATGAGGGACATTATTTTACAAGAGCTTGCCAGTGCAACTTAGAATCTACAATGTATGAGGGACATTATTTTACAAGAGCTTGCCAGTGCAACTTAGAATCTACAATTTATGAGGGACATTATTTTACAAGAGCTTGCCGGTGCAACTTAGAATCTACAATGTATGAGGGACATTATTTTACAAGAGCTTGCCATTGCAACTTAGAATCTACAATGTATGAGGGACATTATTTTACAAGAGCTTGCCAGTGCAACTTAGAATCTACACTGTATGAGGAACATTATTTTACAAGAGCTTGCCAGTGCAACTTAGAATCTACAATGTATGGGGGACATTATTTTACAAGAGCTTGTCAGTGCAACTTAGAATCTACAGTGTATGAGGGACATTATTTTACAACAGCTTGCCAGTGCAACTTAGAATCTACAATGTATGAGGGACATTATTTTACAAGAGCTTGTCAGTGCAACTTAGAATCTACAGTGTATGAGGGACATTATTTTACAAGAGCTTGCCAGTGCAACTTAGAATCTACAATGTATGAGGGACATTATTTTACAAGAGCTTGTCAGTGCAACTTAGAATCTACAATGTATGAGGGACATTATTTTACAAGAGCTTCCCAGTGCAACTTAGAATCTACAATGTATGAGGGACATTATTTTACAAGAGCTTGTCAGTGCAACTTAGAATCTACAGTGTATGAGGGACATTATTTTACAAGAGCTTGTCAGTGCAACTTACAATCTACAATGTATGAGGGATATTATTTTACAAGAGCTTGCCAGTGCAACTTAGAATCTACAATGTATGAGGGACATTATTTTACAAGAGCTTGACAGTGAAACTTAGAATCTACAGTGTATGAGGGACATTATTTTACAAGAGCTTGTCAGTGCAACTTACAATCTACAATGTATGAGGGATATTATTTTACAAGAGATTATCAGTGCAACTTAGAATCTACAATGTATGAGGGACATTATTTTACAAGAGCTTGTCAGTGCAACTTACAATCTACAATGTATGAAGGATATTATTTTACAAGAGCTTGCCAGTGCAACTTAGAATCTACAATGTATGACGGACATTATTTTACAAGAGATTGCCAGTGCAACTTAGAATCTACAATGTATGAGGGATATTATTTTACCAGAGCTTGCCACTGCAACTTAGAATCTACAATGTATGAGGGACATTATTCTACAAGAGCTTGCCAGTGCAACTTAGAATCTACAATGTATGAGGGACATTATTTTACAAGAGCTTGCCAGTGCAACTTAGAATCTACAATGTATGAGGGACATTATTTTACAAGAGCTTGCCAGTGCAACTTAGAATCTACAATGTATGAGGGACATTATTTTACAAGAGCTTGCCATTGCAACTTAGAATCTACAATGTATGAGGGACATTATTTTACAAGAGCTTGCCAGTGCAACTTAGAATCTACACTGTATGAGGAACATTATTTTACAAGAGCTTGCCAGTGCAACTTAGAATCTACAATGTATGGGGGACATTATTTTACAAGAGCTTGTCAGTGCAACTTAGAATCTACAATGTATGAAGGACATTATTTTACAAGAGCTTGCCAGTGCAACTTAGAATCTACAGTGTATGAGGGACATTATTTTACAAGAGCAAGCCAGTACAACTTAGAATCTACAATGTATGAGGGACATTATTTTACAAGAGCTTGTCAGTGCAACTTAGAATCTACAATGTATGAAGGACATTATTTTACAAGAGCTTGCCAGTGCAACTTAGAATCTACAGTGTATGAGGGACATTATTTTACAAGAGCAAGCCAGTACAACTTAGAATCTTCAATGTATGAGGGACATTATTTTACAAGAGCTTGTCAGTGCAACTTAGAATCTACAGTGTATGAGGAACATTATTTTACAAGAGCTTGCAAATGCAACTTAGAATCTACAATGTATGAGGAACATTATTTTACAAGAGCTTGCCAGTGCAACTTAGAATCTACAGTGTATGAGGAACATTATTTTACAAGAGCTTGCCAGTGCAACTTAGAATCTACAATGTATGAGGGACATTATTTTACAAGAGCTTGCCGGTGCAGCTTAGAATCTACAATGTATGAGGAACATTATTTTACAAGAGCTTGCCAGTGCAACTTAGAATCTACAATGTATGGGGGACATTATTTTACAAGAGCTTGTCAGTGCAACTTAGAATCTACAATGTATGAGGGACATTATTTTACAACAGCTTACCAGTGCAACTTAGAATCTACAATGTATTATTTTACAAGAGCTTGTCAGTGCAACTTAGAATCTGCAATGTATGAGGGACATTATTTTACAAGAGCTTGCCAGTGCAACTTAGAATCTACAATGTATGAGGGACATTATTTTACAAGAGCTTGTCAGTGCAACTTAGAATCTACAATGTATGAGGGACATTATTTTACAAGAGCTTGCCAGTGCTACTTAGAATCTACAATGTATGAGGGACATTATTTTACAAGAGCTTGGCAGTGCAACTTAGAATCTACAGTGTATGAGGGACATTATTTTACAAGAGCTTGTCAGTGCAACTTACAATCTACAATGTATGAGGGATATTATTTTACAAGAGCTTGTCAGTGCAACTTAGAATCTACAATGTATGAGGGACATTATTTTACAAGAGCTTGTCAGTGCAACTTACAATCTACAATGTATGAAGGATATTATTTTACAAGAGCTTGCCAGTGCAACTTAGAATCTACAATGTATGACGGACATTATTTTACAAGAGATTGCCAGTGCAACTTAGAATCTACAATGTATGAGGGATATTATTTTACAAGAGCTTGCCACTGCAACTTAGAATCTACAATGTATGAGGGACATTATTTTAGAAGAGCTTGCCAGTGCAACTTAGAATCTACACTGTATGAGGGACATTATTTTACAAGAGCTTGCCAGTGCAACTTAGAATCTACAATTTATGAGGGACATTATTTTACAAGAGCTTGCCGGTGCAACTTAGAATCTACAATGTATGAGGGACATTATTTTACAAGAGCTTGCCATTGCAACTTAGAATCTACAATGTATGAGGGACATTATTTTACAAGAGCTTGCCAGTGCAACTTAGAATCTACACTGTATGAGGAACATTATTTTACAAGAGCTTGCCAGTGCAACTTAGAATCTACAATGTATGGGGGACATTATTTTACAAGAGCTTGTCAGTGCAACTTAGAATCTACAGTGTATGAGGGACATTATTTTACAACAGCTTGCCAGTCCAACTTAGAATCTACAATGTATGAGGGACATTATTTTACAAGAGCTTGTCAGTGCAACTTAGAATCTACAGTGTATGAGGGACATTATTTTACAAGAGATTGCCAGTGCAACTTAGAATCTACAATGTATGAGGGACATTATTTTACAAGAGCTTGTCAGTGCAACTTAGAATCTACAATGTATGAGGGACATTATTTTACAAGAGCTTGCCAGTGCAACTTAGAATCTACAATGTATGAGGGACATTATTTTACAAGAGCTTGTCAGTGCAACTTAGAATCTACAGTGTATGAGGGACATTATTTTACAAGAGCTTGTCAGTGCAACTTACAATCTACAATGTATGAGGGATATTATTTTACAAGAGCTTGCCAGTGCAACTTAGAATCTACAATGTATGAGGGACATTATTTTACAAGAGCTTGCCAGTGCAACTTAGAATCTACAATGTATGAGGGACATTATTTTACAATAGCTTGCCATTGCAACTTAGAATCTACACTGTATGAGGGACATTATTTTACAAGAGCTTGCCAGTGCAACTTGGAATCTACAATGTATGAGGGACATTATTTTACAAGAGCTTGCCAGTTCAACTTAGAATCTACAATGTATGAGGAACATTATTTTACAAGAGCTTGCCAGTGCATCTTAGAATCTACAATGTATGAGGGACATTATTTTACAAGAGATTGCCAGTGCAACTTAGAATCTACAGTGTATGAGGGACATTATTTTACAAGAGCTTGTCAGTGCAACTTAGAATCTACAATGTATGGGGGACATTATTTTACAAGAGCTTGTCAGTGCAACTTAGAATCTACAATGTATGAGGGACATTATTTTACAAGAGCTTGTCAGTGCAACTTAGAATCTACAATGTATGGGGGACATTATTTTACAAGAGCTTGTCAGTGCAACATAGAATCTACAATGTATGAGGGACATTATTTTACAAGAGCTTGCCAGGGCAACATAGAATCTACAATGTATGAGGGACATTATTTTACAAGAGCTTGCCAGGGCAACTTAGAATCTACAATGTATGAGGGACATTATTTTACAAGAGATTGCCAGTGCAACTTAGAATCTACAATGTATGAGGGACATTATTTTACAAGAGCTTGTCAGTGCAACTTAGAATCTACAATGTATGAGGGACATTATTTTACAAGAGCTTGCCAGGGCAACTTAGAATCTACAACGTATGAGGGACATTATTTTACAAGAGATTGCCAGTGCAACTTAGAATCTACAATGTATGAGGGACATTATTTTACAAGAGATTGCCAGTGCAACTTAGAATCTACACTGTATGAGGGACATTATTTTACAAGAGCTTGTCAGTGCAACATAGAATCTACAATGTGTGAGGGACATTATTTTACAAGAGCTTGTCAGTGCAACTTAGAATCTACACTGTATGAGGGACATTATTTTACAAGAGTTTGCCAGTGCAACTTAGAATCTACAATGTATGAGGGACATTATTTTACAAGAGCTTGTCAGTGCAACATAGAATCTACAATGTATCAGGGACATTATTTTACAAGAGCTTGCCAGTGCAACTTAGAATCTACAATGTATCAGGGACATTATTTTACAAGAGCTTGTCAGTGCAACTTAGAATGTACAATGTATGAGGGACATTATTTTACAAGAGCTTGCCAGTGCAACTTAGAATCTACAATGTATGAGGGACATTATTTTACAAGAGCTTGCCAGTGCAACTTAGAATCTACAATGTATAAGGGACATTATTTTACAAGAGCTTGCCAGTGCAACTGAGAATCTACAATGTATGAGGGACATTATTTTACAAGAGATTGCCAGTGCAACTTAGAATCTACATTGTATGAGAGACATTATATATTGATATTTGAGCACTATACCTTGTATTGTAGAGTGAAAGGTTTTCTTTGTCATAAAATTATTAAGAAATATTGGATGAAAAAGTTTGTTTTATTTTCTCAAATGAATTATAAATAAGAATCAAATTAAGGTATTAAACTTAAAATTGAAATAAAAGATATTGTTTAATTTACCTGTATCACCCTTTATCCCTTTTTGTCCTTGGGTACCCTTTATGCCTTGTGTACCTAGCATTCCTTTCTGACCTTGAGTGCCTTTTTGACCTTGAGTACCCTTTGCTCCCTGGGTACCAGTCATCCCCTTTTCACCTTTCGGACCTGGCCCTCCGTCTTCACCATCATCTCCATCCTTTCCTTGTTCCCCCTTTACTCCCTGGGTTCCTTTTTCACCTTTTAAACCTTGTGTTCCTTTCTGACCTTGTGTTCCTTTTGCACCCTGAGTTCCTTGCATTCCTTTCTCACCCTTTGCACCTTGTGTACCTTTCATTCCCTTCGGACCTTTTGTTCCACTTATTCCCTTTTGACCTTGAGTGCCTTTCAGACCTTGTGTTCCTTTTTGGCCTTGTGTTCCTGATTGACCTTGCATTCCTTTATGGCCTTGTGTTCCTTTCTGACCTTGTGTACCATGATCACCTTTTATCCCTTGTGTCCCCTTTTCGCCTTTGATGCCCTTCTGACCTTGAGTTCCAATGTCACCTTTGACACCTGTTTGACCTTGCATGCCTTTTTGACCTTGCGTTCCCACATCACCTTGTGTTCCCTTCTGTCCCTGTGTACCCTTGTCCCCTAATGAACAAATAAAAGCAAATTCATTTTCATTTAAAAATTTTCCATCAGCAAAACCTAGGAAATACAATTACAATGTACTCATTCATTGTTTAAAATTAATTTTGAGAAATTTACCATATGTTTGGTCAATTTCTATAATATGTGATGACAAGAATGACTAAATATATGGCTGGGAAAATCTGAGAAAAATAAATCCATATCTGTCCAATGCAGGAAGGTGCAAATCCTTAATTTGTCTTCAGAGTCCTGTATACCGGTAAAATTGTGGTTCCCAGAATTCTTTTTTGACCTTGAATGCCCCTTTGACCTTCACTATCTTTAGCTCCTTGGTCAAATGACACTGGGACCCTCCAAGTGCTTCAGACTGAGATGGAATGACAGGGTGGAATAGTCATAAGACTTGCTGTAAGGTCAAAATGTTTGTAACAACCATTTGATATATATGTATCTATATTTCCTTTTCAGCTCACATGGCCAAAGGCCATATGAGCTTTTGCCATCACTTGGCTTCTGTCGTCTGTCGTAAACTTTTCACATTTTCATCTTCTCCTCTAAAACTACTGGGCCAAATGGAATCAAATTTGGCAGGAAGCATCTATGCAAGGTCCTTTATAATGATTGGTCATTTCGTCCCGATCGGACAACAAACATGGCCACCATGGGCAATAGTTCTTTCTGATTAGCTGAGTTTTCAAAAATCTTCTGCTCTGAAACTGTTAAGCCAAATGGAACAAAATTTGACAGAAACATATATAGGGGGTCCTTTATAAAGTTTTCTCATTTTGTTCTGATCAAACTACAAATATGGCCATAATGGGCAGTTTTTGTTTCTGATTGGCTGATGGCCGTCACAGCCGAACATAGTTTAACATTGGACCTTATGTGGAATTCATTAAAAAATTGTTTTTTTTTCAAACTACTTAGCCAATTGGAATCAAAGATAGCAGCAATGATCTTTAGATGGTCCTCTTCAGAATTGCAGCCGCTCACCTGGCCTGTCAATCAAAATGGCCACCAAAGCTTAACTTAAAGCTGAACTTAGTTTAATATAGGACCCTATGGGAAAATTTAATTTTCAGATCATCATACCTTAAACTTGGCCATTTGGGACCAGACTACTGGCAGCAATGGTTCTCTTTTAGAAATGTGTTTGATAACCTTGAATGTCAACTAAGATGGCCACCAAGGCATAACTTTGTTTAACATTGTACCTGATGGGAAAACCAGGCAAGTAAACTGCTACATTTAAATTTTCAGTCCTGCTGAAGGTGGAAAAGTTAAATCCTGGTGAGCGATACAGGCTCTTCAGAGTCTGTAGTTTTATTATCCTATCAATAATTATGTTGGTAACAAGTAAGAATTTGTTCCATATAATTAAGTACACTAAAAACTTTAATATATTGGATGTGAAGAAGAAATCTGTTAAACAAAATCCAAGAAAGATTGTTATCTCATGCCATCCCTCAAAAATTAACCTCATAATCAGTAAATTATCATTTTCTGAATTTTTTTTTGTCTGTTTTGAAAACTTTTTGATTTTTTTAATCTGCTGTAAGTTTTTATTGTTGGAGTGATATAATTATATAAGATGTCTTTCTGGTGTAAAAATATAAAATAAAATCTTCCCATCTGCCCAATGTTGTTTGTTAGGTAAGTGTGAAAATCGTTTTATAGGACTGGACATATGAGATTATTTATATAGCAGATTTTTTTTATAAACTGAACACAACTAATTCTAAATTAAAGAAATAGAAATAGATTCTCCTTCAGGTATGAGTGATGGAATTTCTCCATCCAAGATAGTTAAATTTTGCAATTTTCAACATGCAAGCTTTAGTGAGCTTGTTAAAACCTAAAATTTAACTATTGAGGGTGGAGAAATTCCATAAATCACAAGTAAATTGACAGAGAATCTGTTTCTCCTATGATTTTCGACAAAAAACCTCAAGAAAATGTTGTTGCTATGTAGTTTATTGTTCCAATAACTGTAGAACTAGAGGCTCTCAAGAGCCTGTATCGCTCACCTGGATTTAACTTTTCACCTTGAGCATGACTAAAAATTTAAGTGTTGCAGTCAATTTGGCTGGTTGTCCTATAGGGTTATATGTTAAACTAAGTTCAGCTATAGCAGTTGACAGTCCAGGTCAATGGAAACTTTTCTAAAAAGAGAACCATCTAAGGACCATTTGTTCCAACTGGCTAAGTGGTTTCAGACAAGAAGATTTTGAAATGAATTTTTCCATAGGGTCCAATATGTAACTAAATTGGTTGACTATCCAGGTGATCAGACACAATTCTGAAAGAGGACCATCTAAGGACTAATGCTGCCAAGTCTTGTTCCAATTGGCTGAGTAGTTTCAGATGAAAAGATTTTTGAGTGAATGTCCCATAGGGTCCTATGCTAAACTAATTTCGGCTGTGGCAGCCATTTTGGTTCACAGTCCATGACATTGGACATATTTCTGAAAGAAGACCTCCTAAGGACCATTGCTGCCAAGTCTGGTTCCAATATGTCCAGTGGTTTACACAAGAAGATTTTTAAATAAATTTTCCCATAGGGCCCTATGTTAAACTAAGTTCGACTGTGGCAGCCACCTTGGTCATCGGAAGAAATTCTGAAAGAGGACCATCTAAGGAACATTGCTACCAAGTCTAGTTCTAATTGGCTTAGTGTTTCAGACAAGAAGATTTTTGAGTGAATTTCCCATAGGGTCCTATGTTAAACCAAGTTTGGCTGTGGTGGCCATCTTGGTTAAAAGTCCAAGAAATCGGACACATTTCCGAAAGAAGAACTCCTTAGGACCACTGCTGCTTAGTATGGTTCCAATTCAATTGGTCAAGTTTTTTCAGACAAGAAAATTTTTGAAATTCATCCCCCCTTTTTTCTATTTTTAGTAACAGCAGCCATGTCGGTTTGAAGTCGGGAATGCCGGACAAAATTTTGGAAGGGAGCCACCCAAGGACTATTCCACCAAAGATTGTAAAAGTTAAAGGACGATGACAGTGACAGACAACGATGGATGACAGATGCCAAGTGATGAGAATAACTCACTAAAAAAGAGCGGGAATTCCCATGCAGAAATTTAATCACCGGAAAGTGGTTAAAAATATTATGTATTTTTATCCCACCGATTAAAAATGTACAGAAGCTATAAATGTCATATTTTACGGTTTGAAATTACCTCTGTCTCCTTTGTAACCCTTGAGTCCATCGTAACCTTGGATATTAGCTGCAGTACAATTGTTGTCACATACTGTAATTTAAACAGAAATATAATAATAATAATTATGTTCACTAGAGTCAGGTGATATTTGTATGAATCAATACTATGAACTTATTATGGGTTGAAAATTTACCCCTTTACAATTTTACAATTATTACATCCCCTGATATCTGAAGACTGTTCCAGAAAAAAAATCTATGAGGGGTTTGAAAGCACTTTTAATTTGACTCCACCACCTATAGAATTTATTAACCAGGACACCCAATGACATACAGAATAGAAATTATATAAGATACGACATATAGAATTAAAAAAAATATTTTATGTAGTCGTCTCTTTTGTAGAGGCCAAGCCTATGTATTTTCAGGGAATATAGGGTAAATTTGGACCAAAAAAGATGCAGCTCTTTGAGATGAAGATTTTGAGCCTTCATGGACTAAAAACTGACAAGCTGTTGCAAGTTATGGCCATCTTACATTGAAAATAGGGCAAGTATTAAATATGCAGGTTTTGAACCTATATCATAGTGTATGCATTAGTATAACATGGAATCATACTTCTTAAGTGATATTTTGTTATATCACTAAATGCAATTATCGTGGGTGAAAGTACAAAAGGTGCCAAAACTGGAAATCCAATGTTTTTTAAATATTTTATACAGGAAAATTAGACTAAAATGGTCAAAATCCAGAAATCTGGCAAAATTCCAGGAATATGGCAAATTCCTGAAAACTTTCAGGCATGAATTATTAATTCAAATTTAACTTAAATATGAAATAAATAAGGGGAGATAATTTTGTATTTACTGGTACCTGGAAAGTGGTCAATTGCTATGAGTTTAGCAATGTCAGTAAACACTAGGGGTGCCACTGGACGGAAACCACAGTTTGTTTACAGTATACTGGTCCCAAAATCGGCTGGAAAAGGTTGTAAAGAAGCGGAATCCAGTTTTCAAATAATTTCCCCCAAAACAGCTCCACCTGGCATTTACTGACATTGCTGAAGAGTGCATATAACATTTTTATTCAGTTTTTCATATGTTCAAAAAGCTGGTAACTGAACAGTTTGTTGTATCATATAAACATATGCATCCAATTATCAAACAGACACTTTTTCAAGTTTTTTCATTATATGATAGCTTTATAAAATTTCCACTATAAAATGAAGACAAAATACAGTCACCTTCCCTGCAAAAATCCCAAATGATGGCTGATTTTAGACCAATTTAGAGGTGTATTATTACGGGTATTTGAAAGGGTACATCAATCTGGTTTTAAAAGATAGTTCTATGGTAAATCTTTTGCCACTTTCCAAAATCACAATGTTCATGAAATTGTCCCCCACAAGTTTCTAACAGATCCAAATGTTAAAGTTTCAAAATCTCCATATAATCTTTAAAAAATAATTCATTTTCATGCAGTTTTATGTTTTTGAATTAAAAAAAAAACAACTTTCTAAATTTGTAAATATTTCACAATTAATAATAAAATATGCCTGAATGGCAAAGAATATTTCTATTTTTTGTTCATAATTTAGATCTCGTGAAACGAAAAGAAGAATCCTATTTTCAAATCTACGATTTTTCATGATGTACTCAATATGCTGTAAATGCTCAAGGTTTAAACGGGGACAATGTAGCAAATAATGATCAGCAGACTCAATAGCTTCACACAGACAAAAGGGGGAGTTTACAAAATTTTTTATGAAAAGGTGCCGGTTGAAAGAACTGCACTGTATCTTGCATGCAGAATTTGATTATGACGATTACCGACATACTCAAAAGGAGGTGTTCTAGATCTTTTCTATTGTAAATAAGTTTTTAAAAAAACCAGAGACGTACTTGATTTGATATTCTTATTAAAGTAACCTCTATAAATGGAAAAAAAGGATTGAAAGAAAATAATATTTCTCATGTTTTATTTATTTATTTATTTATTTATCTATCTTAAAATTATTTATTTATTTGTTTATCATAGAATCTTAATTCCTGAGTTAGACAATAACAAATAGCTACAGAAATTAGTAATCTAACATATCTGTTGATTTAGGGGTACTCCATCAGTTATTAATTTCTTTAAACAAGTATGTGTCACCTCATATGTATTTAATACAGAGGTAGAAACTATTGATTTTAAAGCACAAAAATAAATCAATATTAACAACATATTTTTCAACTTCCTTTAAAAATATACAAATTTTTTTCATTTTTTCAAGTTTTTTTTTTTGAATGTGACTAATGATAACAATTTACCTTGGAATGTAATAACATTCATTTACAAAAAAAAAAAAAAATTATATCTACTGAGGTTAACAAAAAAAAAATAATTATATCTACTGAGGTTCCTAATTAATAATTTTATTTGATATTTTTGTCAAAGGGTAAAATTCCCTTTTCAAAAAAATCATTCATTTGTTAACACTGTGAATGTTAACATGTTATTTTACAAGTATTTATTGTTCAAATTATTAAACCAAAAGTAATGAGTTATTCCCCTTACATCAGTAATGTTTCATGAAAAAAATTGTACATCTTCCATTTAAAAAAATTGATGGAAAGTTTCAAATCTTCAACCTTGCTAATTTCTGTGACATAATGATAAGATTTTAACATAATGTAATTTAAACAAATGTGATAATAACTGATTAGAAATACAATCATTTTGAGTTATCTCCCCTTTTATGATCAACTGCTGATTTTACAATCTTAAGGCCAAATAAAAATACATGTGTGGTTCCAGTTATGTCCTGAACAAAAATAGGGTCGGTAGGTAGGCTTTTTTTTTCAAACATCCTTTAGATCAACTTGTGTATCTAATATGTATGATGTGTTGTTGTTTGTTGTATGCTAATTCCAATGATTTCCTTTTACAAAAAACTAAGTATGTTGTGAAACAGCTCATGCGACAATAGATAACAAGAAAATTAAATGGAAATGGTGAGCTGTCAAAACGACTAAAATGTATTTTATATTTGGTTTTGTTCGACTTGTGTATTTCATACATTTCAGTCATTTTATGCCCTTTTGACAGCTCACTATTTCCACATTTATTTTTCTTGTTATCAATTTCCTTTTACCTTCTTTCACTTTGCACATAAAGTGTGCTGGCATTCAGGGTTCTCACTAAGAATTTTTCATGATGAGTCATTTTTCAGAATGGTGAGTCCCAGGCTCCAAGCTGATTTTTTAATATTTATTTATCCATGATCTTTATATTGTTTTTTTCTCAAAAATACTCTTAATTTCTCCCATTGATTTTGTTTTAACACATTAATAATCATTATTGTCAAAATTTCCATTTGTGCTTAGATAAGTCAAAATCCGCTAAATTTATTTTTAAAGGAGGTCTACATATTGTTACCGGTTGGTAAAAAACACTGTGGCCAATGAAAAATCGCGAGAATTCAGATTGCCGCCATTTTCAAGCAGACTATTTGTCGTTTCCTTCCCAATCCCCTTTCATCTTCATGAAAACAGAAATGGCTGCATGAACTTTTTTATTAAAATTACCGTCTACGGACACAACCAATTAAATCTACAGGCGTCCCAGGGATGCGTGTACGTATGGTTAGTCGGTCGATAAGTTTATTTTTTGAAATAAGAAAAAAATATTAAGGGTCTGGGGTTTGGTCGGGTAACTGGAACTACACCTATTTTTTTTGCCTAATTTGTATAACTTGATGAGAAATAACTAAAAAAATTTACAAAAACGACCACAAAACTCCCTTTCTTCTAGGTGTCTTCTTTTGTAAAATATTCATTTGAACTTGAATGATGTCAACATTGAAATTCAAAATGTTCATCCCCATTTACATTAGAATTATTTGTGATAAAAAAAAAAAAAAACATACAATTCTTTAGAAGTTATGATACAAGTTTTAAACATCAATTTATATTAAATTTATTTTTATAGGACTGTGTTCATAAGATTGAGAAGATTAAAATTTCTTTTTTTTAGCTATTTGCCAAGCGTATTAATAATTTTTTAAAAGATAAAGATGTCATTTAAATAAATTGATCTCAATAGGATAGAATAAAGATCAGTAGTTGTCTAATTTGCATTTTATTACTTTTAAACCCATTTTAATAAAGATTTTATATGTACAGTAAGTCAATAAGATATCTGAGAAAAAAGGTTTAGCTAATTTTCACAATATATATGCATATAAATGTCAAAGTTTTTCTTAAAAAAAAGTCGTCTTAAGATAATGATGTCAAAATTTTCACACAGGATTCAAATATTATTGATATATTTTCATTTCATCCTGACAAAGTCATTAGTTAGAAAAAAAAAAAATTTTCATCAAATATCACAATTTTTTTTTTTTTTTATAAAAATTGGATTCATCCAGACAAAGTTTTTAATAAAAAATAATTTCCTGCATACATTTTACATATTAACACCTAAAAATCCATTATTCTTGACAAGTATTATCTGAAAAATGCAAATTCAGTATATTGCATCATTTTACCTATCTCATAATATCCACTTTCATTAACATAAAAAAAAATTCCACCAAATTAAAAACACAAAAGCAACAGGATGAATTTTATTACATCTTATTTAACTTGTTATATATTCTAACTAGGACATAATTAGTCCATGCTTTATATTTCAATGAGCTGCGATATTTTTTTCTTTATCTCAGGTCCATTTTTAGTAATTTTAATTTTCCTTCGTTTACCCTTAGTTAATACACATCTTAATTCCACTACTGATTTTTCTTGTGTTCTTGATTAAAAATTTTACACTTTTTATGGTCAGGACGTAAAGTATTCCAAACAAGACATCACAGATAAAATCAATTTCAATTATTCTATAACGTAATTCTTAAAAAGTAAATAATTTTATGCATAACAAAAGGTTTTTGTTGTACATGTATTTCTATTGGCTCATGCCATCACAAGTGAAAGATTTACATTTCAATAAACTTTACTTTTCGTGTAACTGTGGCTAAAAATGTGGCATTCATTATTTATGTTAGTTTTTCTCCAGGGATTTTCTTAGATTTTTAATTTTCAATGTAAATACAGCTGCAGATTAAAAGTTTCATAAAAAGGAGAAAATAAAGAAAAGTGTGTATTCTATCTCTAAAATCATCAATTTTCACCCTATAAAATGGGGATCTCTACCCTCCTGAACCCTTGACAAATATCACTTTTTACTGGTCAAGGTTTCATCTTTTATTTGATTAATTTATTCATTATTGTAATAAAATACAAAAGTTTAATCTTTTGAAAAGGCAAGGATTATCTCCCCTTTCTACAAAATGCACCCAGAGAAAAAAATATATTCTTGATCCTGTGATATCACAAAAATCATGTTCAAGGGCTCATAGAAACATTTACTTGTTCCCTGCCCTTGAAAGATCTACCAACAATAGGCAACATCATTTGATAGCTAAAAAAGTCCTTCCATCCCCAGATTGTCAAGCATTTAAGAGTGTCTGAGACTCATGTATTGTATTGTGATCTCCAACTTCTAACTTTCTTTATGCTATACACATTTTATCTTGTAAAATTTGTAGGAATAAATTTTAATTTGATTTCAAAAGATGACATCATTGGCAATACCCCCCCCCCCCCCCTTTTTTTTGTGCCCTTTGGCCTTGTATTTATAAGAACGTATAAATCGTATGCGCTTGAACTCATCATTTCAAATATTGACCTTACCGTTTTAAAATAAGCCATGCGATGTGACATCAAACCTGAAGTTGAACTAACCTGGAGAACTGGCAAAATGTAGCTGGGGAACAGAAATGTCTGTATAACTAATCAGTTTTCTGTGTCTGATTGTTACTCCATAAACAGGGACACCAAGTCAAAGAATATATCGAACTCATCGAATAAAAACGATATAGTAAAACGTTGATCCTGGCATTTGTTGTACATTTTATTTATTTATCTTTTTTGAAAGAAAATAAAAATCTTAACAAAACTTAAATGTATTACATGTTTATTTTGTTAAAAGGGCAGGAAATTACTTAAAATCTAAGTAGGCATCTTTATCTTATTTTTTCATGACCTACACTCAACACAAAATTTCTTGTTCATCATCTTACATTGGTTATCTGAGACCAAATACTAGGCTGTTCAATATACAATTAATATATATAGTCATTGTTGGAAAATATAAAATTTTTATTTGGGCGAGCTTTAGCGAGCCTTTCCCCCATGTTTCGCAGCAAGCCCAAATAATTTTTATATTTTCCGATAATGACTTTCTATTGTTTTTATCCTCCAATCCCCTTTAAATGCCTTAAAATTAGGTTTGAAGTTGAAATCCAACTGCCGTGAAAACGCGGGAAACGGCACGACGTCATCTGGTACATTTACTACGCTCCTTATACGCTCTTCCATGTAAACAAGTACCAGTAGACTTTTTTAGGTCATTGACCTAATACGACTAAAGTTTATTCTACCCCTGTTATTAGACCGGAAATGGCTTGATTGCAGGATAAAAACCGTTATATCGATGTTATTTGTTGCGATCTTTTAAAATTTATTAATACATGTATGCCACAGGTACATGTATACAGGATCCCCTATGGTGCCCCTGTGTTGGGCGGATTTTTTATTTTATTTTGGGTTTTTTTCTGGCTATATTTGATGGACAATAATGGGGAGATACTGACAGACGGGGTTTGTGATACATGGGCGTCGACTGATAGGGTTATTTAAAGAAAGAGAACTTGGGAATGCTTGGTTTTAAACTTGCATCAACAAACCACGATAGTGTATCCGATATTTGCTTTAAAAAGAATTCTTTTGGTCAGTAAACAAATAAAATCTAATCAAAACAAGACCTTTTCTTAATAAATCAAAATAATAAAATTAGGTCATTGGTGTCTTCTTATGTTCTACATCAATTATTACAATTATCGATAGTCAATTGTCAATATTATGTTTCTAGATAATAGAATTCAATTTAGAACTAAAAAATATCATAGTATTTTCTCCTTTCAACCTTAATTATACAAATTAGTTAATTACAAAATTACGCATTAGTACGTTGTGAACTTACAACTTAGTGTTTTGGACTATTTGGAACGATACCGTAATTCAGTTTGAGCTCGAAAAGCTGTAAATTTTGGGATACGTCATACCGTATTTTACCGGATATTTGTCAAATGAAACTGCATGGATTCTACACTGCGGTCTAGAGACTTGCTACAAGTTCCTTCGTTTGTTTTATTTAACAAGAGGCTCCCATGAGCCTATATCGCTCACCTGATAGTGCATTAATGCCTATAACATATAGCGACCAGTTCCCACAGTGTTATAAGTTCGGCTGTGGTAGCCACCTTGGTTGATAGTTTTGGTCAAGGGACACAATTCTGAAAGACACGATCATCTAAGGGCCATTGTTGCTAAGTTTGGTCCCAACCTCTCGGTAGTTTGAAACAAGAAGATTTTATAATAAATTTTCCATAAGGTCAAATGTTAAACTATGTTCGGCTGAGGCGGCCATCTCGGTTGACAGTCCAGGTCATCCGATACAATTCTGAAAAAGGACACACGTAAGGACCATTGCTGCCAAGTCTTGTTCTAATGGGCTCAGTTGTTTCAGACAAGAAGATTATTTAGTGAATTTTCCCATAGGGTCATATGTTAAACTTAGTTCAGCTGTGGCGATCATCTTTGTTGACAATTCTGAAGAGGACCACCTATGAACCATTTCTGTCATGGTTGAGTCCAATTGGTTAAGTGGTTTCAGACAAAAAGATTTATTAATAAATTTTCCCATAGGGTCCAATGTTAAACTACGTTCGAATGTGACGGCCTTTTTGGTTGATCGTCCGGTTCATCGGACACAATTCTGAAAGTGGACCATCTAAGGACCATTGATGCTAAGTTTGGTTGCAATTGGCTCAGTAATTCCAGACAAGAAGATTTTTGAATGAATTTCCCATAGGGTCCTATGTTAAACTGAGTTTGGCTGTGGCGGCCACCTTGGTGCATGATCGTCCGGTTCATCAGACAAAATTCTGAAAGAGGACCATCTAAGGACCATTTCTGCTAAGTTTTATTGCCATTGGCTCAGTAGTTTCAGAGGAGAAGATTTTTAAATGAATTTCCAATAGGGTCCAATGTTAAACTAAGTTCGGCTTTGGTGAACATCCTGGTTGATCGTCGGTTCATCAGACACAACTCTGAAAGAGGACCATCTAAGGACAATTTCTGCTC
The DNA here is from genome assembly GCA_028015205.1 of Mytilisepta virgata. Classification (NCBI taxonomy): domain Eukaryota; kingdom Metazoa; phylum Mollusca; class Bivalvia; order Mytilida; family Mytilidae; genus Mytilisepta; species Mytilisepta virgata. The sequence continues at coordinate 6,351,915 of CM051513.1, forward strand.
AGTTTGGTTGCCATTGGCTCAGTAGTTTCAGACAAGAAGATTTTTAAATTAATTTTTCCATAGGGTCCTATGTTAAACTAAGTTTGGCTGTGGCGGCCACCTTGGTTGATCGCCCGGTTCATCGGACACAATTCTGAAAGAGGACCCTTCTAAGGGCTATTGCTGCTAAGTTTCGTTGCAAATGGCTCAGTAGTTTCAGACAAGAAGATTTGAAATGAATTTCCCATAGGGTCATATGTTAAAGTACGTTTGGGTGTGGCGGCCATCTTGGTTGATCGTCCGGTTTATCGGACAGACATTTGAAAGAGAACATCTAAGGACCATTGCTGCTAAGTTTGGTTGGCATTGGCTCACCAGTTTCAGACAAAAAGATTTTTAAATGAATTTCCCATAGGGTCCTATATTGAAGTTCGGCTGTGGCGGCCATCAGAAACATTTATGAAAGAGGACCACCTTATGACCATTCCACCACAGTTTGGTTCTTATTGGGCAAGTAGTTTCAGACAAGAATATTTTTATGTGAATTTCCCATAGGGACCTATGTTAATCTAAGTTCCGCTGTGGCGGCCATCTTGGTCAGATGTCGGGACCATCCGATATAGGTTTGGAAGGGGACTACCCTAGGATCATTACAGCAAAGTTTGGCTGAGATTGGCTCAGTAGCTTCAGAGGAGAAGATTTTTAAAAATTTTGACCCCCTTTTTCTATTTTTAGCTTGGCTACCAGCTTGGTCTAAGGTCGGGAACATCGGACACATTTTGAGAGGGGACAACTTAAGGACCATTCCACCAAAGTTTGGTCCCAATTGGCCCAGTGGTTTCTGAGGAGAAGATTAAAATGTGAATTGTGGACGACAGACGACGGAAGACGGACGCCAAGTTATAACAATAGCTCACATGACCCTTCGGGTCAGGTGAACTAATAAAACTAGTGCTATCAGAAAGAGCAAGACTTCAGATGACAAACGCACTTTTATAATTCGGAGACTGTTGCATCCGGGTGTTGTTGTACATCTTTGAATTTCGCATGCTATGCATATATGTGTTCATTAATATATAACTGAGCTGCTGTTCGAAGCCTAAATTCTAATGCAGTAATGTATGGCGTGTGAAACGTTGCAATATTCACAAAAAACAAAATATATGTTCATAAAATTAAATAATTGTTCGTAGAAACGAACATTTGTTCATAAAAACAAAATATGTATCAAAATATGTGTTCATAAAATAAATTATATATGCATAAAACATACATATATGTTCATAAATGAGTTTTTGTTCATAAAAAAATTGATACATGTTCATAAAAACAAATAATTCTTCATAACAATTAAATATGTATTCATGAAAACAAAATATGTATTCATAAAATCAAAATATTCATTCATAAAATCCAAATATTGATTAATAAAATCAAAACATTCATTCATAAAATCAAAATATTCATTCGTAAAATCCAAATATTGATTCATAAAATCCAAATATTCATTCATCAAATCCAAATATTGATTAATAAAATCAAAATATTCATTCATAAAATCAAAATTTTCATTCGTAAAATCCAAATATTGATTCATAGAATCCAAATATTAATTCATAACATCCAAATATCCAAATATTGATTCATAAAATCCAAATATTGATTCATAAAATCAAAATATTCATTTGTAAAATCCAAATATTGATTCATAAAATCCAAATATTCATTCATAAAATCCAAATATCCAAACATTGATTCATAAAATCCAAATATCCAAACATTGATTCATAAAATCCAAATATTGATTAATAAAATCAAAATATTCATTCATAAAATCAAAATATTGATTCATAAAATAAAATATATGTTCTTAAAATTTATAAATACATGTACGTTCAATAATTTGCATCATGGGATACGTAGTTTCTTTTGTCACAGTGTATTTGATTGGACAATCAAAAACGAAACTAGGATGACTGGTCGTATGACGGGGAAAATTGACCCCATTGAACAAAATGGCTAATGATAGGTGCATGCTATCATTTCAAGGAATACACTGATTAGACTGTTTATTCAAACGATTAAAAATACACTAGGTCCTCACAGACTTCAGCCAGTATGTACACGTCACATCATCATCAATCAGCGACAGCGTTGCATAATTTGTAAATTGTAAAACTTGAGCGTTTTGCCAATCCTTTTTATTAGGTTAGATCGAGCTTGAACTGATTAGGTTTGGACCAATTGTTGGTGATATCAGTTAAACCCTCCCCTGCAAGTCAATTTTGAGGACAGCCTACCTAGACAGCTAGACTATAGTACTTATGCCGACTGACACTTAGTCCAAATACTTATGACGTCTTGAAAGCACAGGCACTTGTTTCTGTCACGGGGGGGGGGGGGGGGGGGGGTTACTATTCACACTTGTACGAAAAATCACCAAAAAAAGTAGTTCAAGCTCGACCTATCCTAGTGAAAAGGATTGGCAAAACGCTCAAGTTTTACAATTTATAAATTATGCGACGCTGATTGATGATGATGTGACGTGTGCATACTGGGGAATAATTTGCACTACTTTTGGAAAGTATATATTGACATTTAATATTTATTGATTTGTTTTTTTTTTTTTTTGTTTTGTTTTGTTTTGTTTTTTTTTTTTTTTGTGAAATGTTATGTAACATAAATCTGAAAGAAATAAAGTAATTTCATCTTTCCTGCAGCACCTGTGCACGCCAACAGTTTTTTTTTAAATGTCGTTCGTATTGCTTATTCGCTGTATAGTTTAGTTTTTCAAAATGTGTATTTGTAACATGCGTCCATGATCGTCTTCGAGGTTGTATTCTTTTTCCTTGCATTACACCTTGTATACGATTGTTCTTTCATTGCCTTACCTTTTCTGATTTATTAATCTGATCATTATTTCTGTGTTATATTACATATTGTTATACAAATGTTTACATTTAGCAAAATGGAACATGCGTTGTAAAGGCAATTTCCATTTCTCGTTCTTTTTGCTGCCTTATAGAGCTGGTGACATCAAATTTCATCTTCTTCAAAATCAGTTGCTGTCCAAGAGGCGTCTACGGGTCCATTAGTTTTTCTTTTTCAGAATATAATTTCAAGACTCTGTTCATTTCATTGGTATTTATTATTATAATTAATGCCTTTAGTTCCTCTTGTGTTGACAGTTGACATTATAGCGCTTGAAAGGGGGGAATTAACCGTGTGTTAAACATTGTTATACAACAGACCATTTTTTTATAATGATCAAATCGATAGTACGTGTTTTTATTTGTTTATTATTTTATAAACTGTAAATTTATAACGAAACGCATTACATATATATATGAAGCTATGGAACGCCAGAGCTGTCTTATGTTCTTTTCCATAATGTTGTTATGTCCATTTGTTGTTTTATTAAGTCAAATTGTCTGATTGTGTTGTTTGTTCTTATGTTGTTCTGTTCAAATATTATTTTATTCAGTTCATTTCTATTTTTTATGTGCAATTATTATTTCATTCAGTCAAATCATTATATTGTTATGTTCAATCATTATTTCGTCTTGTTAGTCTAACTTGTTGTTATGTTCATTTGATGTTTCATTACGTCCAATTAGTATAATCCTATGTTGACAAAAATAAATTATAATCGTGTTCGTTTTAATATTGTGGAGTTCATTTGCTTCTTCGTTAAGTTAATATACAAAAACATGGGATTGCATTTTCATCACGTGATGTCAAGTAGCAACTCTGTTTCATTGTGTTGAGTTATTATGTTGTTGGGTTCAATCGATGAACGTTATGTTGTTCATTCGGAAATGATCTTCGAGTTGCTTCGGTATTAACAGATTAATTTGAGACCACTCAAATTTTACCATAAACTATTCAACACCTACCCAAGTATTTCGGATACCTATTTAGATCGAGTTATAAGTTCAAGGCTATACCCATCATCAGGACTCAAGCCCCTGGAGTTTTATTTTTAGGGATCAACCATTTTTTAAAGGGTGGGAGGCAAGATCAATTTTGAAATAAAAAATCAGGACCAGGATTTTGGCAAAATAAAAAGGCAGAATCACTGTAGGTGTAAAAAAAATTGCAGAACATGTGTCAATCAGGACATTTTTTGGTTTAAATGATAATAAAAAGATAAAGTCAAATGGCTGTTCCCTTAAGACGTATTATCTTTAATTATTTTACAACGTATGCTGAGAAACTGATACACAAAGAGTCGCACACTTGTTGGTCAATAGTCTATGCTTTTCTATTTAAGTTTTTATCTCATTGTGCAAATAAATTATTTTGAATAGAAAATTTGTGTTATAATTTACGTATTGGGGACTTTGAGAAAGATATACTGTTTTTATTTCGTTTTAGCCGAGGTGGGGTACTTTTGTGTTTTTTGGTGAGTAGGTGAAGCGAGGTGGAGCCAAAAGTGACGTCGAGGGAACCGGAAATGACGTCACACGAAGTGAAGTCCCCGAAACGGAATTCACGTGACCGGAACCGGAAGAACCCGGGAGTGATTTGCGCAACCGGAAATAGTGTTTTTGCCCGCCATTTGTTTACAGAAGTCAAGTAAGTCACGTGCAAGAACCCGGATGTGTGGTCTGCGCATGGTTGACCAGAACCGGAAGTGGTTTGCGGCGCATGTGCAACCGGAGGTAGTGGAATTTTCCGCCATTTTCCCATTATTTGCTTACGGAAGTGACGTCAATCACGTACTGGTCCCCGGATGTGCTATGCTTGACCAGAATTCGGATTGGATTATCTCCCTTTTCCAGCGCTTCTCGGTCGTCTCTGGATCTTTCATCGGTCTATATAGGGTAAGGGTCTAGCATTCTCTAGGGACTGATACTCTCACCGTTATGTCGAAGTCCGAGAGTATACGAAGTACACTATTGGATTATCTCCCCTTATCCGCATATACTACTGTAATAAAATAATGATTTAACATAATGAAATAATGATTTAACATAACAATATAATCAACTGACCCAACAAAACGATCTTTTAACACCACTGATTCGATTGAATAAAATAATAATTGCACATAGCAAAATGGAAATTAACTCAATAAAATAATATTTGAACAGAACAGCATAAGAACAAACAAACACAATCAGACAATTTGACTTAATAAAACAACAAATGGACATAACAACATTATGGAAATGAACAGAAGACAGCTGTGGCGTTCCATATGAAGGGATAATAATTAAATTTCATTGACGAAATACAAAATTCATTATTATATATAATAGAAATTATGGAACGTTTTAACAATTTATTAATTATTCAAGTATAAGTATATTTAAACTAAATAACCAAAATATAATAGAATTTAGAATGAAATTTTCTTACCTCTTTGTTTTCACTTCATGCTTCTTAATAAGAACGTGTGAAAAACATGGAGTAAGGAATTCGGCAAATGTTCTCTAAGGGATTGCTACCGTAACTGTGTCAGCCGTAATTGATTGCATTGCTGATATTATAACCACCCCAAAAAAATGTTTCTAAGATATTGTTTATAACGTATTGCAACATAATTTGTTGTATGACAACTATTAGTGTAGAAGCCAACGTATTAATTAAATAGAAAAAATCTCAACCAAATTACCGTGCGAATTGTGAGTGTCCATTTGCCATAACAACTTAAAACAGTAAAAGACACATATAAGATCATATAAACTACAACTTAATCGTGGTTAACTATTTGTTAGTAAAACACAGACATTTCCTACCTTTTTGCTAAAAATCGTGAAAAGTCGTTGCGTTTCACAACAGTGTTAGATTTCTTAAAATAGAAAATCCATAACGTTGTACGATTTAATGTCTAAAAGTGCTTCTCAAGCCATAACGTTATTATTCGTATTTTTTAAACATTTTCACAATGGGTTAGATGTTAAAATTGTCATTTACTCTATGGCTATACGAACCCTGTTTTTTTACGGACGTTTTACTACGCTTTGGACGATAGTCAGTGAAATAGTGTCGGCTGTACAAACATCGACTTTTCTGTCGGTATTTGTTGTTAATTGGTTTCTATACGACAGCGGCCGCGAAAGGGATAGTCTGATTTAATATCAAGGGTCATTTATTGATTTTAAATACGAATTCAATTATTATCAGTTTTTAGAAAGATGAAAATTTAGGCATTTGAGAAGTAGTATATATGCGTTTCTAAAGTCTGATTTGAGGTGGTGGAGCCGAAAGTGACGTCACCGGAACCGGAAATGACGTTACAGGAAGCGACGGAACCGGAAGTCACGTGACCAGAACTGGAAGTACCGGAAGTGGCTTGCGCACATGCGCAACCGGAAGTGATGTGTTTTCCCGCCATTTGTTTACGGACGTGACGCAAGTCACGTGCTAAGACCCGGATGTGTGGTCTACGCATGCGTAGGCGATACCGGAAGTCCAAAGGAGCTCCTCCAAGGGAGATAATTCAAAACTTCAGTGCACTGGTGAGATAATTGTCCAGGATTTTCCCCCGTATCCTCCTCCAACAATACAAGGGGAGGTAATTTTCCAGGATTTTTTCTGTGTAGTATATATGCGGTTTTAAAGTCGAATTTGAGGTGGTGGTGGCGGTTCCAGTCACGTGACTTCCGGTTCCGGTGACGTCACTTCCGGCTCTACCACCACCTCAAATCCGACTTTAAAACCGCATATATACTACTTTGAGATAAGCGCGACTGAAAGAACATTTTATAGGAATGACATTCATAGTCATTTAGCTGAAATTTGTTTGTGAAATAATCGATGTGTTCTTTTTCAAACGATACCATTTTGTGTAGCTTAGACATACCATTTTCTGTTATCAAGGCTAGTATATTAGCGTCAGAATGGAATATAGAACCATGTAGATATGGTTCTAATATGTAATTATTATTATTATTTCTTTCTTCTTTTTATTATTCTTGTTATATATTTTATTTTATTTTTTGTCTAGAAATGTTTTAACAACAAAACATTTCGCGAGCAAAATAATAAATAAAAAAAATTACAATAGACCTGTCACACATGTATGAGGACCAAATTGTGTATAACATAAAATCCTAAAAATTCATACAAATTTTAAAACCGTAAAGAAAACATATTATATATAATTGGTTCATTTTACCTGAAGTCCATTCTCCAAACACCGTTATGGGGCAAGAAACCAGCAGAAAAACTGCCGACTTCCAATCCATCATTGATACTACTCAACAACCTACAGGAAGATAAAGACATCGACCACGCATAAACTACATGTAGTAACAGGTGTATATTAGCTTTTTAATATAATCAATTTTTTATGAAAAAAAAGTAATATTGTATATAATTATTTCCAATCAAGTTATTTTCTATGTTTTCTTTTTTCGACTGTAATGTCAATTTTTATATAAAGAATCATATTCCTTCATCCTTATACTGTGCTTTATTTTGAAAAACTTTGTTTAAATCAAAGAATGCCTGCCCCGGTGGTTGTCTTGGGTGTGGGAAACATTATAAGATCCTAGATTTGTTCTATATCGCCATTAGTTTTTGAACGTTCCTATATAAATCAAGACAGGACCTGTATTTTCACTTTAATCAAAGCTTATATCACACTCAAAATTATTCCGATCACTTCCGTGCCGCCCAATCCACCCCTCCCCCCTCACCCCCCGATTGTTTCTTTAATCAATACATATCATAATAAAAATCATTCCGATCACTTAAGTGCCCCCCCCCCCCCCCTTTTCCAGAAAAAAATGTTGTTTGAAGTCTTAGTAAATGAGAGAAGATATTAATGCTTATAAAATTTTTACCTACCAATATTAACCAATCAAAGTTATTTCTAACACGTCAGTATCCCCCCTCCCCCCTCAAAAACCAAAAAAAAAAGTTCTGATTTCCTAAAATAAATCAGAGAAGATATTTTGCTGTTAAAATTTTTGCCTATCAAAAGTTAACTGGAGGAACTGTATCAGCAGAGTTAGCCTGTCAGGGGCGGGTCCAGGTGAGGGGGTAATGGGCGTACGCCCCCTTTAAAAAAACAGGATCTTCTGAGCTTCCCCATGGACCCTCTACCATGGCAACCGTAGTTACACCTCCCGTTCATAAAATCCTGGCCTAGGACTATTGTAATGTTAAGTAACGCCTTATACCTTAGAATTTGGAATTTCTCGTTTTTGGTCTACTGCTGTTAAGATCCATCCAGTAATTTTAATATACCATAGACAATTAATGGAGAGAATTCGGCAAACAAAATATCAAACAAAATATCAAATAATGTATCTGAGTGGGTGACATGTCTTTCTGTTGTTTGCTATATACAGATACCTTGTTAACAATAGCAAATTACAAGAATCCAGCTCAAGGTGTCGCATGTGTCGGTCTAAAATAATTATGAGGGTGGTAAAGGGGGGGGGGGGGGGGGGCCTGAACACGGAAACACGTGAAATAAAAATAGCAAAAACGTAGCACGGAAAATAAAAATCGGGAAAAACGAAGCACGAGAAATGAATATTAAGGAAAACGTTTCATTAGATTACACAAGTTTCAGAAGGTATTATATAGCCTTTCTACTTAAAAAAATGAAACTGTATTAATAAGTACATGAAAACATTTTTCTTATTGTTTCCAGTGTAAATATTAAAAATTATTCTAAAAAAACTAAACACATCGTTACTTAAATGGTGAAAAATGGTTACAAAATATTGCCAAGTTTTTTGTATCTGTGATCAGAATTTAAAAGTTGCTAAAGAGACTGGTACAAGACTCACTAGACTTGTCTAGTGGCATTTTCCTTAGGCTCCTTTACTGTTACCTTATAAAAGTCAGATGTTGTTCTGGAGTTAAGTCGCCTTGTCCATAAAAAAATCAAATATGCACGAAAAATCACAAAATTAGCAATTTTCGGGTAAATTAAAAAACGTGTCGACTTAGATGGGCTCAATATATCTATAATACTAAATTTACGAATTAGCCGAATAGGCGGCAAAATGCGTGGTTTACAATAAACGATGTATGGTTCAGATTATAAAGGTTATTATCGGATTTGACAATCTGCATTTATAAATTTAAACTGCAGTTTTATTTATGTGCAAATGGAATTTTTATGCACTTTTCCGATATGAATTCTCCCAACATATCCTTTAGAAGGTTCTCGAATGCATCATTTTAACACATTGATTTAAATAAATAAGTATGCACATATTTTGAATGTCTTTCTGTTTGAAATTACGGAAAAAGAATAAAACAAATTAAAAACATTCTCCTTCGAGTGGGATGTTTCCGCTTCATGGATTGTTTTTTCTACAATAACCAATTTCTCGTAACTATAAAGGTTATGAACTTTGAAGATTATGAAGAAGTAAGGTAAAGTTAAGAGGAATTCCTAACTGTTTTTTGGATTGCTCGGATGTTTACCTTGCACAAAGTGATAAAACCAACCATTATCTATTTTTACATTATTTGTCATATGACCTGTCTAAATATATCTCTACCATACAATTCTCTGTAAGCCCTAGATAAAAATATTTTTAACAAATGGTCATCTTTATCATTAACGGCGAAATTTATCTCGGACATCTTTGATAAATATAAACGTGGACAGCACACGCAGCAACACACTAAAAATGCTTTTATCGTCTGATTATTGGATATATAAATTTGTGAATTAAGCCTCACTTGCCCTGCCCATGATGACAATGGAACAATTGGAACAATTATTTTCCAAAAATTTGCTCTACCAAACTCACGGCATCTTTTGAAAAATTCATCCGCCACTAAGGAAATGTTTACTTTCATATTTATTCTGAAGGAAAAAGGTGATGCACTATGAAATGTGTATTAAATGAACTTTTCATCAAGTTCCAGTTCAGAATTAATTTTAACAATAAACATATTGACAATTTTTGTGGTTGTGTTTTCGTCATAGATTTTGACCTTGATGGAACCTCAAGGTCCATTTTGGTAATTCTACGTGGCATACAGTCTACTTCATCAGTGGATACATCTTTGGTAGTAACGAACAGCCGCATATGACAATTGGGTCACGTTGACCTACATTTCACGCTTCATTGACTTTGGTTAAAGTTTGCATTAACATCCATTTCTGGAATACTACATCATATATAGACATGAAACTATCAGTTGATACCACCTACTTGACAAGAAAGTTTATGGGAAGCCAACCACATCATCCATATGGAGTTCCTGTTCCATGAATAACATGGCCGCAACAACTTTTTATAGTCAATATGGCCACCATAAAAAAAATGGTTATTTTCCCGCGCTCGCGCGGGTTCAATGTCTAGTATTGTTAGAATTTGAAACATACTTTGTTAAGATAAGTATCTTTCAATGGTCAACTGCTAATCAATGCTAAACATATAGCTTCAACTCCTATTTTGTGTTTTAATTTAATGAAGTTTACCCTTGACTTAATGATAAACGTCAAGTAAAAAGCCTATATTATAACACATATAAACGTTAATTCTCGCGATGGTACGTGCTTCGCATATTCGGAAGAAACCACTAGGCATTTGATTGTATAAACAGCACAAAATTTGATCAGAGCCAATTGGAAGTTTAGTTTAACAAGTCTTACAAGGTAACAATAATTATCAAATTCAATCAAATTTTGAGGAGACCCTTGCATATTCCACTTCTAGACCGAAAACCAAGCATGAATAAAAGACAATCGGGTCTGCTATTGAGAAGGTCAGTTTCAGTAACTGGCATAGCTTCATCCTCGTCGGATTCGTACTCAGAGTAAGGCGTCAAAGCAAAAAAATAAAATAGCCTTTAAGACGTCATAATTATTCGACAATAAGACGTCAAAGCAAAAAAATAAAATAGCCTTTCAAGACGTCATAATTATTTGGATTGGTGCGAGTGTTGCCCTTGTAGCCCCCCTCCCCCCAGTCCCAGAAGACATACTCTAATCGAAATCTACGAACGTTTTTGGGGTGCTGCTCTCCTCTTATAAAGGTCTATCATTTTATCGTCACATTCGACAGACTTGCATCGTTTCCTCGAGACACAAAATAGGAGAAGGACTGAAAAGATTCTTTAAAGACAATGCAATAAAGAGAAGAATATGAATGGTCCATACCTATTAAGATTGGGTTCAGAATCATTGGTTTCTTTTCCAGATGGAAACTTGCCTCTGTGCTGATGGTGAATACTTTGGTTCCATCTTTTCCTTTCTCTATCCTTCCGACTGTTACGGAGATGGTGTCCCCCAAACCTTTTTTCGCCGCTGCCTCATTAAGCCCGCACGTATTACGTATCTTTTTAATCATATGATTCAGCGGTTGGTCCAGGTCAACCTCTACCCGTTGCCTTTCTTTTGCTAAAGGCGGTTCACTACTATCACTACTGTTATAAAAAGTAAATAATGCATTCAACAATGACAATCTCATGAATATGTTTTGAATTTTCCTACATTTCAACTTATTAATACTGTTATTTAAGTACTTATAGGCTATTAATGACGAGAGCAATTAATTTACAGGGAACAAGTTCATTAATACATAATTTAAAACAATATCCGGGCTGACTTTGAATTAGTCCCGGTTTACTTTTTAATCAAATGCGGGACAAGCACGAGAAATTAAGAGTACCGAAACACGGAAAATAAATAGGGGGAAACACGGAGCACGCACATCGAACCAAACACGAGAAAACGAGAAATAAAACGTCAAAACACGAAAACACGTGAAATAAAAAGGCCGAAAACGTTGCACGAAAATAACCCTTTACCACCCTCAATTATCACATTTAAAAAATGTTTAAGGGGTCATCCATAACTCAACATTTTTCACAACTTCACAAAGAGTACTCGTTTTGCACCCCCTTTTCAAAAAGTGTACATCAACATTTTTTAGCATTGTTGCTCTGAACAGGTAAATCTACCACTCTTATTAGGGAATGCATGTACCATGTCCAGATTTAGAGCACGGGTCATACGTCGACATTCTCAAATGGTTTGTAGTTTGTTGGCAACTTTGTCAGCATCATGAGTTCTATAAATATCACTAGCATGTATTCTCTATTTTCCGGAATATCGGCGGAAGTGACATTTATACCGATTTTTTAAAGCGTACGCTAAGAATGGCGAATTTGATACACCCTCCCCCTTCCCTAGCGTGCATTCTGTTAACTCGTGAAAAATGTTGACAATTATGGATGACCCATTAATGTTCTCGACATGGCTAAGTTGTCACCGAAGTTGAACAACCATAAATCAGTACCTAGTCCTAATTTAAACGATGTCTTACCATGCAGGAAAAAATGGACATTGCTTAGGTCCTATGTGTTCATCTTAAAAGGGAATACGATACAGTGGTAGAAAGGGGGGAGGGAATGACGTCGCAAAGGGTGAGGTCATATTGTTTTCCTCAAGAAAACGCTATAAAAATATCCCGAAGTTTGTATGCTGATAATAGTAACATAATATATCGTATTGTATTTCAATTTAACATAAAATGGACGTAAAGTGCTAAAAAGTGAAAGAGTATCTATAACATAGAGATTACTATATGAAAAGTTTTAAGAAAGCTATGAGGATATTTTCCTACATCAATAATCGGCATCGGTCGACATTTCTATAATTTCTTAAAATTTTTAATAATGATTTCCACCAACTTTTTATCACAGATTGATGTCTATATTTTTAGAATATTATACTAGAGACATGGTGAAGTTATCTATTTTTTAAAAAGACATGCAAAATATACATTTGGAATTTAGAATTTTCCATTTTCAATCACATATACCCTAATAAGTCCGTTGGTGAAGAATAACAGTTATACAAAAACATATTTATCAAGCCAGGGTTTTAGAGGTTCAACACGGTGGGGAGGGGGGGGGGTGAGGGGGCGTCAGTGCGCACCCCGTATAGAAAACAGAAATTGCCGACCCATAAATTGTCTACCCACCAAGGTTCGCGGCCGGGCTATCCGTATTATGACCTGACAATCCCGAGAGAGTCTCCCACCTAGGGACGCGCTAGGCAGCTCTGCTGTGGGTTGAGCTCTCGTGATGCGTTTGTGTGTTTGTTTAGTTGGGGTTTTTCGCCGTTTTCAGCACATTTGGTCAGGTTTCATTGCTGGAGGAAGCCAGAGTACCCGGAGAGAACCACTGACTTTCGGTAGGAAAATTGGCAACCCTTGTCTATTAAGATTGGAGTCAAACATACTCACCACAGGTGAGCTTCGAACTCACAACCTAAGTGCTGAAAAGCTAGTGGTAATTAGTAGTCATGACGAACGACCTAGACCACTCGGCCACCGAGGCCCCCTCTTGATCCGTCAAAGGTGCCTAGGCCAGTTTTCCGAAATCTTTAGAAATTATTTTTTCTCGTAGTTAAAAGGACAACAAACGTGCCTTAAGGTGGTACCCAACACTACAGGGAGATAACTCTTAAAAATCACCAGAGCGTTTTAATCAAATTTAATAAGTAAAGAGAAATTAAGCTTCTCTATGATTAAAATTGATGTTTGCAAAACTGCTATATATTCAATGAAATTATTCCCGTGAAGTGTAAAATTCTATTTACTAAAAAAAAATCAACATTTATGTCAACAGGTCAAAGTAAATATTTCCTAATAATTTTATGAAAATTAAACGAGCCAAATTTATTTTAGTCAAGATGTTGGGTACCACCTTAAGATGAAAGGGAATACTATCTATTATGACAAGAACATCACAGCTGATTCCCCTTCTTCATTTTGTTCTGTGTTGTTTGGCTTTATCTCAGCTGGTAAGATGGATGGATGGATACATTATTGTTATCAAAACGAGAACATGTTAAGGTATCCGGACCATAAATGACCACGTGATTATTCGAAAGCTCCCGGATGTTCCATACAACGCCATTGAAATGACCTCGGTAATTATCGGCAAACTTCGGAAATGTCAATATAACTAACTTATTTTTACAGACTGCATATAAGCAACAGAGTGTGTTTCAACTTGAGAAAAATAAATATACAAAATTCCAGCTTTAAGGTATCCGGACCATAAATGACCACGTGATTATTCGAAAGTTCCCGGATGTTCCATACAACGCCATTGAAATGACCTCGGTAATTATCGGCAAACTTCGGAAATGTCAATATAACTAACATATTTTTACAGACTGCATATAAGCAACAGAGTGTGTTTCAACTTGAGAAAAATAAATATACAAAATTCCAGCTTTAAATTTTTGGTTCAGCCATTCACGGTCAAAAAGAGGTACACTTTTCGTTCATGATCTATTATGGTCCGGATACCTTAAATTTTTGGTTCAGCCATTCACGGTCAAAAAGAGATACACTTTTCGTTCATGATCTATTATGGTCCGGATACCTTAATATTGATATTTTATCCATTACAATCTCATATGAAATCCGCAGATACGTATTGGATCCGCGGATTTCATATCATGTTCTAATGGTAAACAGGGATATATGCAGGGTGTGTAATGATGGTTTGTTTGTTTAGCTTGGGTTTTACGCCGTTTTCAGCACATTTGGCTATTTCACGGCGGCCAGTTTTTATTAGTGGAGGAAGCCGGAGTACCCGGAGAGAACCACCGACCTTCGGTAGGAAAATTGGCAATCCTTGTCAATTAAGATCTTAGTCGAACACACCCCGCCACAGGTGAGATTCGAACTCACAACCTCAGCGATGACAGGATACTGATCATTAGTAGTCATTACGAACTACCTAGACCACTCGGTCACCGAGGCCCCGGGTGTGTAATGACATTGACCTTTAACCAAGATAATACAGATAAGCCTTAATGTCCCACAGGAAAAAACGGGAGGGGTTAGATTTCCAAAAATTAGTTCCGGCCTTATTTTTTTAACAGGAGCCAGTTCGCTAGGGGAAAATAACGACATTGGTCCTTGATAGTGTAGGGGTAGTACTTCGCTAACGATCGAATCACTGGATGTGGTGACCGGACTGGAAGATAAACTAAGTTAATACGGATAAATAAAATATATGATTTATTAGAAAAAATAGAAATATAGCAGGTCTAGTCGTTGTTCAATCAGCCATTTCAGTGGTAAAAGGTTTGCAAGCAAAGTCGCTGTAACATCAACTAAAATTTATTGGATGAAACTATCCTGGCACGTGGAATTAAATCTAACACCCTTGCCATTCGGCGAGGTGTAAGCAGGTCTCTATCCGAACTGGATTCAACTCCCGTCACTAGAATCTATGATTCCTTGGTCTAGATATAGTACATAACTCTCGGGCCAAGCTTACAAACTCGCCCTAATCACAGAAATGAGGCAACTTGATAATCAAACCATGTAGGTTTATAAAAACAATATTTACAAAAATCACTAAAATAAATAGCATAAGTATGACAAGAAACACCTCTGTAAACAACATATATAAAGAACAAAAATATTAGTCAAAATTAAAACATTTTCCGCGAAGAAAATATAAGTTTATACAAATAAAAAAAAAAACACAAAATTTCATGGGAGGTAAAATCATGTCCCGTCACATTTTTATGGGGTACCATTGCGGTAAACTATTATCAGGATAGGTTCTATAGAACAAAAGTAAATGAGCTGAAACCTCATTGTCTATGGAGGCCGACACCGACAACAGGCTCATTCCATAATACGAACGCAAATATTTGCTGTCGTATAAAACTGTGCGAATTAAAGTACTTTTAGAACTGAGGCAGAATATAGTGAATCCCACATCGCTACCATGCCTGCACCATCTAAAACTTTACAAGTTCGAACTCCACAGATTCGTGTACAACAATGGAATTATCAATATTATTGATTCTACCAAATGTTTTATGGTAAAATGTGTCCAAATACCGGTAGTGGAATTGACTTTTTCTGGAGTGAAAATATATACTAGTATATATATATTAGACAGATTGCATGCCTTCCATGGTCCTTACGAATCTTATAGCAGTTATATATGGACCCCACCAAAAACATCGGGGTTAACTCAGGTGGTCTCAAACCTTACCAAATGGTCATTTGTAGTTTTGAATTTCTGATATAAAAAAGGTTCAGAGACATTCAATTGCAGAGAATATACTCATTGTTAATGAATTGAGCAAAACGGATGGAAATTCATAGATTTGAACCAAAATCGTCCTCTCTAATCAACAACCTCGTCTATGCTCTGAATGGATGAGCCGAAGCACTGGACAAGTCGACAGATAAAACCCTTAGACGTTTACAATAGAATGTATATACATTTATAGTCTTTTTGAGAACCATAGATTTTTAAACAACTTGGACAAAAACTAATAAATTTGTACTCGTTGAATCCATATAGAATACGACAGCAAAGAACCTAAGCATATATATTTATTTTTCGTCCTAATAGTTCAGCGAACTTTTGTAGTACATAAAAAAGAACGCTAAAAACAAAACAAAAAAAAAATCGCCACGTGAAGGACAGTTGTGCTACAAAATATACTAATTGTGATTTCAATACTTCTATGTTCTGGAATCTCAGAGATCAGGTTGGCTGTGTGGATTGTGATGCAATAAAACTACACGAATTATTTTCTATAGCTGGGGTTTGGGAGTTTGGTTTTGGGAAGGGATGTCATAATACTTTTTTTCAAGCGTCAGGAAGCTACCATTCGATTTTTAAGGATGGGGGTGTTACGATGAAATGTTTGACCCTGGCTATTTTGTTCGTCGAAATTTAAACCAAATTTTTGGGTTTAAATGAAAAAATTTGGGACAAAAATTTTGACGAAAAACATAGGCAGGATCAAAAATTTGATCCTAGCCCCCCCCCCCCCCCCCCCCCCTCCCCCTAAAAATCAAATGGTTGCTCCCTTATTTTGTTGCATACCAAATGTATTGATATCAAAGACATCATATCCATAAATTTTATTTCTGACGTTAGTGATGACGAACAGAAATGTTTATCTCAACAAAAACTTTCCATTTGTTTAAGAATTATTTATAGGAATGTTATAGATCATAAACATATACATCGCCAGATGTTACTTTTCATTAATTAATTGAAAATATATGAAACAGATTGTCATAAAAAATATTCACTATAATATTTATTTGAAAATATAGATAATAATGTAACAATTTATCTTGAAAATTTATCATTATGTCATTAAAATTCACTCCTATCCAAATATGACGTTGTATGTGTGTTGTAAAGGGGGGGGGGGGGGTATGCAAACAAACAAAAAAGATAACAAGTAAAGTTAGTAGTATAGACTCACCGTTCTGTTAGAATTTGAGGCGGAGCTGACTTTGAAGCATCAGCGGTTTTGACCAATCCAGCATTGGGCTAGACTTTGAAGCATGGCATTGAAGCAGCTAAGGTCATAAGCTGGACTAGTGTTAGGGTAAACGTTCGGTCCCGTCCGGTAAGACTCTAAAATTTCAGTTTCACAAGGGTGCTCTCTTTCATGTCCGCATTACATGGCTGCATCTATCGTAGATGCCCATCGTAACATCAACGAGACCAATAGATGATTTATAACAAAACATTAAGAATTAATATGAATGAGCATGTGAATATTGTCATTAGCAACAAAGAGTAGTGATGAGCAGCAAAGAGCAGTGTTTTGAGCAGCGACCACTACCAGAATTACTAAGTAGCGAACTGTGTGGTCTGAATGAACAGACATAAGCATTCGTCGTCACTATGACACCAATGAAAAGCTTTTGACGAAAATATAATCCGATGATTTGTTTAATTTCGTCAAACAACACACACGTATCCATGGAATCAAAAACATCTCTCGTTGATTTATTGGTTCCTACTAGATATGTAATACGTGTGGTCTTTTCTAACGGCGAAGCAAAACGAGAAAGGGAAAGGAAAATACTTCCAACCAAAAGTGAAGGACCCAGCAACGTGGATAAAAAGAAGAAATGTGCAAAGTGTCAAATGAACAGTCAAGAGCTTTACGGAATTCTACAAAATCATGAATATTTGGGATGTATAAGGATTGGACAACAAGTGGACAAGACTTAATAAAGACCTCATCAGATAATTGAAATCTGAACTGCAACAATCTCGAAACGAATACTTTGCCAAACGTTTGTGTATGAATCAACAAGTCGTTGAGGAACCTGTAGCTAATTAAAGCACTTCCAGGACGACCGAAGCTGATTCGACTATCGAATCCCAGGAAAGAAAGACGTCTTAAATGTATAACTGTGACATATGTGGATACCAGTCCAAACGAAACTTCAACCTAGTGCGTCACAAAAAGAATACATACGGTATGGAAGAGGATTCAACAGAGTATACTTAATATGATTCAAACTCAGACGGCACCGAAGAAGCCGATAACGAAGAATTGGAAAAAAGCAGTGACCATAGATCCAACGAATACTCCGATGAGGAAGGCAAACAGTCCCCATGGAACGTCATTATGAATAGAACGTTTGAAGTACATCAACCGGAATACTCACAAAAAATAAACGAACTATAGTCGAAGTAGGAAAGGAAGAAAACAATGCACGCTAGGCAGCTTATAGAGACATGTTTGACTTCTATTATTATACTTTATGCAAATTTCTGATGTAATCCAGATATTTCATTGGATCTTCAGAATGTGGTATTTTGCAGTGATATTTGGTATACTATAGGGTTATTGAATGGGCTTTTTCATATTGGTCCTGTATTATGTCCAAGGACAGTCGTATTGGGCCAAGGATAGCTGTATTTGGCCGAGACGAAGCCGAGGCCAAATGCAGCTGTCCGAGGCCCAATGCGACCTGTCCGAGGACATAATACTGGACCAATATGACAAAAGCCCATTCTATGATCCCTTTATTAACTAGCTGTGTAAAATCATGAAAATGTATGACTTATCAATAATAATTGAAAAAAAAACATTGTGATATTTTTGTTCACTTGTTTATAAATAAAAAATATATACCTTCATTGGCAAGTTTCCGTGGCCACATCTTCATATTCTTTCTTTCTTACCTTCAGGTCATTGACGGATGTGTGATGTTACATGCTAAATTTCTTTTCTTACAGTTGTTTTTGTAGTAATTTTTTTTAAATACTTACGCAAGCAACTATTATAGAAAGAAATTATAGCTTTGTCTCCTCCCAATATTATTTGCATCGATTTTCTAGGTTTTTGTCATCTGCTTGCAAACATGGCGGAAGTAAACAAATCCATATTGGGCCTAGGCCTTATTTTCATATTGAGGCTGAAATCCATATTGGTCCTGTTTTTCTGGCTCATATTTCCATATTGAGGCCAAAAATTTGTATTGGTCATGTTTTTCAGACCTGATATCCATATTATTATTATATAATTCGTATTGGTCCAGTTTTTTGTTTGTTATTAGTTCTTGACATTTAGTATTGCATAGCCAATTTATTACATATTTTACACAACTAGTTAATAATAATCGGTAAAACTCTGCTGGAATATAGTATTATTGCGTAAGGTTTTTCCGAGGCAAGTCATATTGGACTGAGGCGAGCCTCAGTCCAATATGACTTGCCTCGGACCAATAACTAAGCCAATGGAAAACCTTGCGCAATTATACCTTTATTGACTAACCAGTCTAATATGTCGTATTGACTAGTCCAATATGATCCTTTTTAAATGCCTAACCAGTCCATTATGTCATATTGACTAGTCAATACGGCATATTGGACGGGTATGTGTCGTATTGGCGTACTTTGATATTTTGTATTGTATTGACAGGTTTTATCATATTTAGGCTTATATTCTACTGTTAGTCACTAAAGGCTGATATTTTCCGACTCCTGTCTATAACAGGTCATTACAGTTGCCACAACCGTACCAGTGTTGGTTCTGCAGCACTACTATTGTCCGCAGGTGTTTTTATTGATATTATCATGATTATATTGTTGACTTAAAATACAGTTAATTCATTGATGTACAGTATTGTTTATTCCGTAACAACTAATCCAGATGAGATCAAGGCATTCAGTATAATAAAAAAACATACCGCCTTTAGTTGAGGGTGTTATGGTAGATTAGAAAAAAATATCACCCTCGACTCCTTTTCTTCATGTGATATTTTTTCTTCTTGTGGTAGTCTACCATAACACCATCAACTAACTGCAGTATGTTTATACTGCCATATGAAAGGAGATACATACACTCACTTACAGGAACATATTCATTTTGGTTCTTAGTGTCCTTCACATTGAAAACCCGTCTAAAAGACGTTAATTTGGCAAACTTGTGTTAAAACTGAATACCATGAGACGTGTAAAAACATGTTGAAGTAACTGATTTCTAAGTTATTATTAGTAAATCTTTAGATACCACCTACCAGAATATGCCCCAGAGATTTTGAAAGGTTTTAGGCGTATTTTTGAAAATGGCCCTAGAAGTGAAATAATTAAATGCAGCAGACAATGACCCTATACCTCTTTGAAGAAAACATAAGGGTTGATAGATGGGAATAATTGCGTTTGCTTTGTTTTATCTATCATTTTTTTTTCATAAATTTTTGTAAATAAAGGTTATAAAAGACAATCTTCCTGATTTCAACAGTCTCTGATAAAAACAACAAAGAAATCACAGAAAAATTATATAATTTATTTAGCCGCAGAAAAAACAGGACGGAATGTGAATTTTGAAAATAACATACATGTACAATAAACTAGTAGTAATATTGCAAATACTTTTAAAAATTTCAAAAAATTTCAAGTGGAAATGCTTTATTACTAAATAAAAAAATTAAAAAGAAGAAAAGAGATAAATTATCACATGTCGTTTTAATAAGGATAAGCATCTGTTATTCAATAAATTAGATAGATTACTATATAGAAGTAACCTGTAGAGATTAGTGGCATGGCGTTGTCTTTTGTGACACATGTGACGTGGTTAATTCACTAATTGCCATATAAACGTGATAAACAGGATTTGAGGATTAGGAAGGAAGTCTTTGATGTCTGTAATATATAACACGTGTGTCAATTTCGTGACACCTAACGAGCACGAAAAAAAATTTAACTTAATTTAGTTAAATAGGATAATTTGATTCTCAACCAAAAAAGTTTCTTGATTCTAACGCATTTTCTTTAATAATATCTAATATACTTTTTAAAATTTAATATATGATTGTTGCACATTATTGCAACTTAGGTAACATGATAATATATTTATCCCCGCCCCAAATAAATAATAAATAAATAAATAAATAAATAAATAAATAAATAAATAAATTTATATATATAATAAGTTTTATTTTGGCCGAAGAAATATACGTTTATATAATAGTCGTTATAAAGAGCAAATTGACCTCATATCAAGTTTGTTTTACTTTTTACATAAATCAATAGAAATATGCATACTAAATACATGTATATAAAATTATAGTAAATTTGAGATTGAAAGTTTTTGTTTTAAGAAAAAAATAATAAATACAAACTCCGATCTTTTTATTTTTTTTATGGTTTAGTAGATTTTTTAAATCCACTCACTTATACTTAAGTATTTTTTTCACAAATTTTGATTTTTTTTTCAAAAAGGACAAACTCTGGTAACCAAATATTCAAGATCGTATCATTATGAATCTTTTTGCAAGTTTCCTTAATATGAATGTGTCTATAACAAAAGGAACAAAGGGAAAACAACAACACAGACAGAATACTTATGAAAAACCAATTAAAAACAAAAAGAAAAAAAAATATATAAATATGAAAAAAAAAAAATAAATTCACCAAAATTGTTTACATAACAATGGCGTGTATGATTCACTGCAATTTGGTCATATTTTACGAATTTTGATAATTTGTGAAAATGTGGTGAAAAAAGAGAATTTTAATATTACGTAATAGATGCATGAATTAACAATCTTGATTCAATCGACCAATCGCCAAACCTAAAAGTTTATCCAATAAGATCGCTCAAAAACTATCCAATGTACACAACGATAACAAAAAACTGCCCAATAAAATATTGCCTAGGGAAAAAGAAATCGCTTAAATATCGAAATTTCAACGGTTAGTCATCCATTTAGAAAATACTTCGAAGGTTACTAACAAGCATCAGTTTAGAAAAATGTCTGGACGTGGCAAAGGTGGAAAGATAAAAAATAAGGCCAAGACAAGATCATCACGTGCTGGATTACAGTTCCCTGTTGGCAGAATCCATAGGCTCCTGAGAAAAGGAAATTACGCAGAAAGGGTAGGCGCTGGGGCACCTGTCTATCTTGCAGCGGTGTTAGAATACTTAGCCGCTGAAGTTTTAGAACTGGCAGGAAACGCAGCTAGAGACAACAAAAAAAGCAGAATCATTCCACGACACTTGCAGCTGGCCATTAGGAATGACGAGGAACTGAATAAATTGCTCGGTGGTGTAACAATCGCTCAGGGAGGAGTGTTGCCAAATATCCAGGCCGTTCTGCTGCCGAAGAAGGCTGGAAAGTCTGCTGGAGTGTCATCACAGTCTCAAGAATATTAGACTTTTGTCTATTCTGATATGGGATCAGTATATCCCGGCCCTTTTAAGGGCCACCAAACTATTTAAAAAAGAATCTGATTGTTGTTAATCACTGGTTAATTCATTTCAAAATACATATATATATTTCTCATTTCAATAATTTTGATTTGGACTAAGGTTATTTACAACGTAAATTCAAACCTCTTTTTGTTATTTTTGGGTGATCTTGGCGTATTTATAAACGTTCTGATTATGTAAAAAATTGAAAAGTTTGATACGTGGGTATCTCGGAAAAGCTTAACGGGTCAAAATGTATCGTCGAAAAATAAATAGATAAATGAAAATTAAATAATTTAGCGCGGTCTGATAAATCGTGCTTTTTTTAAACTTTCTGACAGCGATTTACTATTTCACACTCAACATGTTAAGTGGAAAAAAGAGTTCTTATTAGTAAATTTCTCTATACATTGAATACAAAATTACTTCATTTTCAAAATATTATCCTGATGTTATTTCTTTTTTCCTATAATTATGAAATTTTTACGACTATTCTTAGAAATATTTAGTTTCTTTACATAATTTTGAAACTTTTCTGCGATTCCAAATTTTGGGGAAATCATTATTTAACAAGCAAATAAGATTTAATGCGTGTCAAAAAATATAAAAATTACTATTTATATTTAAATTGTTGATTTTATATAAAAAACAATAAATCATTATAATATATTGAAGTTTTCAGTATAAATTATATATATTTTCTGCTATTCAATACCAATGTCATTAGAATATGACAAAAATAACTTCATGACAAAAATAAAAAAAAATAAAAATTGTGGTTTTATATGTAATATATAGGGAATTTCCAAGTCAGGGGAACTCATTTATGTCGACTGACTGTTAGATCAAGTTTTTAAAAAACGTATTGAAAACACCTTAATGACTACTTTCCCACAATGGAAAAACATTTACAAAAACGGATTTTTTTCTGTCGATATTTAGCATAAAGATTATACAATAGACTCTGGACGAATAAATTTGAAAATTAGATATTCGAACGTTAGATTTTCCTCGGTGATTCTTTTAATCCTAACTGTACACCCTTATGAATCAAATCATAAATTTCATCTTCCGTTTTTTTTTGTCCTTTAAACATCACAGACTTCTCGAATAGACAACCAAAATTACATCGTTGCAATTTTTACATAAAGTCCAAAAATCCAAAAATGTTGATGCACATCTTAATTGATATGCATGTCAAAATATCCTCTAAAATATTTTATTTTTACAAAGTAAGTTTAAGTTGGTACCCAAAACTACAGGGAGATAACTCTTAAAAATCACCAGAGCGTTTTAATCAAATTTAATAAGTAAAGAGACATTAAGCTTCTGTATGATCAAAATTGATTTTTGCCAAACTGCTATATATTCAAAGAAATTATTCCCGTGAAGTGTGAAATTCTATTTACTAAAAAAAATCAACATTTATGTCAACAAGTCAAAGTAAATATTTCCTAAAAATTTTATGAAAATTAAACGAGCCAAATTTATTTTAGTCAAGGTGTTGGGTACCACCTAAAGTTAGTATCTGGACGATTCACTGGAATGTTTTACAGCTAATATAATTTGTATATAATCCAGTGTCCCTGTTTGTATTTAAAAAAAATAATATAGACCTGGGGCCAGGTTTTCGAAGATGTCTTATGACTACGACATATCGTAAGATGGTCTTACGACGTGTCGCAGTCATAAAATGTGTTTTCGAAAGGGTCTCAACTTGTGACATGTCACAAAATTTGTCACAAAGTTA
The DNA here is from genome assembly GCA_028015205.1 of Mytilisepta virgata. Classification (NCBI taxonomy): domain Eukaryota; kingdom Metazoa; phylum Mollusca; class Bivalvia; order Mytilida; family Mytilidae; genus Mytilisepta; species Mytilisepta virgata. The sequence goes on from CM051513.1 coordinate 6,376,085, forward strand.
CGACACCAAAGAAGCGCGAATAATTCGTTTAGCGGGAATTTGAATGTTCGAACCCTAAGTATTTCTTATTCATATTAAAATAGAGTAGACCGATAAACTTTTACAATGGTTTTATTGATCCATGTTAATAGATTGTCACATTCCATAAATTATTTACATGTGCATGCATGTTACACATGTACAGTAAACGAATATGCATTAATCATTTTTAAAAGGTTATTAAAATAAACATTAATTACATGTTATTGTTTATTTACTTTTTCTTCTTTTAGTTACATGTACTTTTTAAAAATTAAATTGCATACTTTGTTAAATCATTTAAACTTTCATTATTTGTCATTACTGACTTGCGATGATCATACGATCGTCGTAACTATGATTGTCGTAGGATACCTTTTACATCATATGATAGGTCGTAAGACCATCATAACTTAGTCGCAAGTAATGTCATAAGATATGTCTTACGATCAATCTTACGATACTTTCGAAAACCTGGCCCAAGTATTTCATCAATTAAAGGGATACAACTCTTATTATTTTCATTCGCTTAAAACATTTTCATGAACAAGTATAACAAATCGGTCACAGCGGCTCGTTACAATTGACACAGTAATGTCATCTGTGGCTGATTCGGTCATGATCTATAATACTAGTTTTTAGATCGGGGCCTGATCAGTCACAGATGACATACTGTGTCAATTGTAACGAGCCCCTGTGAATCGATTGAGAGAAAATTTCCCAAAAAACTAAAACAATAAACTTGGCTAATGTTTGAGAAAAATAAAACGCGCCTTAAATTAATAAAAAGAAACAACACAATCAAGTGACAGAAATATTCCTGAATTGGGGACAGGCAGAAATAATGTAATGATGATATCCAATTATAACATGCAGATTGGTAAAGAAAAAAAATACTCTCAAATACGAACAAGTCATACAGCATTTAAGGGCTAAACCGACAGTCAACCTTAAAATCATCTTTGGATAATTAACGCTCTACGTTTTCAACATTTTCATAGTCATAGGGGTATATCAGCGGAAGTGACATTGCTACATATTTTTTTTAAGGGTTGGCTAAACATTTTGAATTTGAAATCCCCTCCCCTTTGCGTGCGTGTTGTAAACTCGTGAAAAATGTTGACAATTATGGATAACCCCTACAGGTATAACGTTTCTGTAATTTATTTTATTATGGTTGTTTGTCGCTTGTTACAGTTTATGATGTCTGAGAGTAAATGAAATTCTTGAAATCTTGAAATCTGTAAGCCTGTTTTGTCACGTTTTTTGTAACCCTGATTTACGTTCCCACACTAAATAAATTTTATCACATTGATTTTGAAAAATATCCGGATTTCCGAGTGAATGAAAAAAGATATTTCACTACGATCATGACGATACAGAAAGGTAATATTTCACTCTTCTCGCATTATACATAGAGAATTAGTGTACTGTTCGGTCACTCGTTGTACACGTTATAGGTATTCGAATTTCAATATTATTTATTCTATAATTAATGTTTTTAATTCCATTCATACAGTCTGATAGATGAAGTTATGAAAATAGCTGTTTTTGATTGATAGCTTATAAGAAATGTTGACACATATATACCGACACACATATTATTTATACCTCTGACCCAGATTTATATGAAATTTGAAAAAAAAATATATATATAATTATCTTTCAGTATACTTTTAAAAATCATGGTACATCTGGGTGAAATATTATTTATAATTTATACTTTGTATATATTGGGAAAATATGTGTGGTGTTTAAGTATGAGTTCAATATATATACACATATATAATAGAAAATATCGGAAGTATAAGTAAAGTTTAGTATGTAAACAATTTAACAACAAAATAAGAGACAAGATCCAGGCCTATCGCTGTGAAAATTGTGTTAATTTGGATTATGGATGGACGAATTGTTGTTTAACGTCCAGTGGCAGCCAGGTGCATATCAGGACGAGAACATGTTGATATGATAATGAATATGATCCCTGATTTGTACTAGACCGATTTTAAATGTGCTAGCTCACGAGGTAACTGTCCGCAGGAAGACACGTCACCCCACTCGGACACATTTTAGTAACTCCGAGCCGACCAGTAGATCTTTGCTCTTACTCCTAGATGCCGCGTTCTTGGGGGAGAAGGAGCAAATATCAATTTTAATGTCTTTGGTTTGACCTGGCCGGGGATCCAGAACGCCACTACGAGACCACCGAGACGGTTAATTTGGATTATGAAAAACTCAAACAATTAAAGGAAAAAAAAAATGTTATTCAAATCGGTACTAGCAATTATCACATTTTTATTGACATGGGCTGCATTGTTTTTTTTTTACTGTGGTGGAGAAAGGAAATTATCTTGGATGCAGGAAATCTTTTTTTCGCCCTTCAGACGAGCTTACACCTTTTTTTCAAAAAAAAAAAATCCAGGTGTTATTGAAGGCTACCCATTTTTTAACATAGATTTAGAACCCACCTCTTTTATTCCTTCCTAGCCTTCTCCCCCATAAAAAAGCAAGTAGTTTTTCCCTTATGTCTTGTTTTAACGTCTTTCTGCACATTTTCCATAGTTTCATTAAACCATTTGTTATTTTTATGTTATTTATGGACTGACTGTATTTGTTTTTCAGTCTATGAAGAAATAGCTTCGATCACGTGGTTCACCCTAAATAACCCGAGTAGCATTGAGGTTATTTCAAATAGACTGAAAACAAAATTACAGTCAATCCTTATAATTTAATTCCAACGATTGTTCTGACGTCTAACACATTGGGATTTCCTTTAATGACGTCATAGTAGAGAAGAAAATTTAGTCCACAGGCAAGAACATTCCTTTTTGACTGTATAAGCTATTGCATGGGACAGGCAAAATTTTGACAAGCACTAGGAAAGTGAGTTCAAAATATCTTTTTTTCAGTTGAATGGAAACAGATTGCCCATCATTCAAACCATGATAAAAAAATATTTTCTATTAACATGAAATGCGAAAAATCAAACACTGGACAAACATATAAATCGTGGAATTAAATTTCAATAATATGTAATTTTAACATAGTAATTACAATCTCCAGTCAATCAAAAAATTTATAAGAATACATGTGGTCTACCAGTTCGTGTTAGATCTTCATGGGTTGTATGTATACTTTAACCATTGATCTTTCAGTTGTAAAACTACGTATATACAGTCAGTAAAAAGAAATTCCTTTTACAAACACTCCGGAACAAGTACCAGCTTAAATATTTGTCACGTTAATGTAATTAAATTTTTTGATACCAAATTGAATATTGATGCACATCATCATTTGTGCTCAAGGCCTAAAAAAATGAAAATCAAAACAACAATCCCAAAGGTGGAAGAGCAAAATGATCAAAAGGGATAAAGCCAAAACCATCTAAGGACAGAGCTATGCACGAGGGAGATACTCCTTATTTTTCACAAATTTTACAATAAAATAAATGTAAAACAGCATGTAGAAAGTGAGGTTTATATTATTTTTACTCTCGACATGATTTTTTGGGGTTACCGTAAATCATGTAATTTTTTCCAGTACCATGCATAGCTCATTTGGTCTGTTCATACTTTCTTATTGAAAGAACAAAGGAGTATATCACTCACAAACTGCATAAAGTCCTTTGGACTTTATTTAGTTTATGAGTGAATCGTCCGAGTTTACACAAAATACCTTCAAAATAACCTTCATTACATCTCAGCTCCTTTGTTCTTACTGGGTTAAAACTGTTGGTAAAGGGTTAATTTATTTTGTTTGTTTTTCATTAATCGGAGGTTTCCAGACTTACTGCTTTTCCAACTCCTCTTCTTCCTGCTCATTGTAAACATAAATGGCCGATTCATCCGAAGAAGACTTAAATCTTAAGTTTCCTCTATAACTGAGTTGATATTGCTAATGTATTTGCATTTGGTCTTGTTCTATTTTTTTGTTTAGTTCATTATATGTTTTTAATTCTTTAAGTTATACATGTATACTTGTGGCTTTTGCTTGTTGTGTTCCATTCTGATGACTTTGTCTTTTCATTGCTCTGCGTATCAGCGCAGTACTTTTTTGTATTTGTTTTTTTTTTCTTTATGCGATGGTTATGGGAGTCTGGTTCCCGATATCTGGCACCATTACTTCTATACTAGGATAGCTCTTTGTGTAGCCTAAAGTAATCTGCCGAATTTTCTTATGGACTCGATATTTCCCTCCCGTATATATTACTGCTGCCTTGTTCTGGATAAGAAACGCAGAACGCAGTATCGTCATCAACCGGTTCCTTATATCATGTGTATATTATCCTATCTTTGTAATTTATTTAGAAATAAAATTGGTCACCTGAGAACACCAGAGTTTGAAAGAGAACATAAAAATTAAATTCCTTCCCTCTGCCCAAATATTTTCAACATAGGTGGATGCGAATGTTTGACTCTATAAATTAATTTGTTGGATGTTTATTTTACGGACTTTTCCCACTGTCTCTTCGGTATTCTTTGGGCGATATATATATTTCGAACTATGATGGAAGGCAGAAATTCTATATTGAAAAAATATTGAACCGAGTTATTCCATTTTAGTTAACATAAGAAATATAATATTGTTTATTTTTAATATCTGACATTTATTTTTTCTGTCAAATGTTTTATATTAAAAAACTGGAATGTACTGCATGGATACGGAAAAATCAAATGATTTGAAATTTAAACGTATTCTATGCAAATATTAACTTGTAAATCAATAAAGTGATTGAGAGATAATGTAATATCGTGATTTCTTAAACAACTTTAAGGCATATAATAAGAATAATATATGTTTAATTTTGACCTATGTCATTTAACAAATATACATACTTAGCAGTGTGACTTATATTTCAGACAAGACTTTCACTTGAACACCCTGACTACATGTCTTTGATTTTCCTCATCCGGCAGGATAAACAATTGGCAATACGAGTTTTTATTAATATTTCTACATCATCTATTAATTTTCTCTTGCATGACTGTGATACAGTTTCCACTCGAAGTTTATTACGAACTAATACCTGATCAATGAGATGTTTTTCAAGATTCTTCTCGACAGAGAACCTTACATCTCACTAGAGTCTTGTGGACTTGACGAAACTATCTCATGTATACCTTTAGTGTGGTGTCCATTGAAGCCCGCCTCCGGGTGCGGGATTTTCGCGCCCTTTTTCTGTTCTTTGTTCGGGTTGTTGACTCCTTGATACATTCCCCGTTACCATTTTCTATTCTATGTTGCAACATATAATATACGTTTAGCGATGATATAAGTAGTCTTGCCCAGATGAGAAGGGTGTTAAACCAAATTTTGAACAACTCAATGCAGAATATCGCTATGATTTGCTGAGTAAATTTTAACCAGAAGTAGAATGTGAAAAACTAAACTGAATTGAAATGTTGAAATTTCATAATTATTGTATTTCATATCATAGAATGTTTAAAGCATATTGCTTGTTGGGGATTAACGCCACTTAAAGCGGAACTGGTACGGTAATATCGTGGCTTTGGTGGGATACAGTTTCAATTTTAGGCAGGAAATTTGGGAATCCTTGTCAGTTAAGATGAAATTAGAACACACCAAGAGTGCCGAAAGGTGTGTTAATACTCAAACCCTCTTAGGGAGCAACCATATGATTTTTAGGGGCCGGGCTGGTAGCTAGGATGAAATGTTTGGTCCAAAATTTTTATTTTCGTTTAAACCAAAATATTTCCCAATTGACAATGGTCATGATTTTTTTCACACCTAAAGTGATCCTGGCTTTTTATTTTGCCAAAATCCTGGTCCTGCCTTTTTATTTCAAATTTTATCTTAGTCCAGTAATAAAAAACAAATGGTTCCTTCCCTTAGTGGTGATCATCAGCTGTTAAGACAAACTATACCACGGAGACCCTATACATGTATGATGCACCATTTTGACAAGTTATATACACGCTTAACAAAATTATAAGAACATGTTAAAAATTACAATGAATAGCTGCAAGTGATTTATTTAAACTGAAGGGAATAAATATTGTTTACGTCTTACAGAGTCAAAACACAACACTTGGTTTCTCATGTTCTCTTAAATCAACAGTGACGACATTTTTTTAATTTTATAAATTTGCGTTTACATTGACCTGTTTTGTCTTTTTATTTTAAGTTATTTTATAATTTGTATCAAGACATGTCAATAGAAAGAAAAGGTTTTGATAACCATTTTGATTTTTGGCAGTGATATTAAGGAATTCTGATTTTTGACTCTGCATGGTGGACCCTAGTTCCCCGAGGGTATTCGAAAACCCAGTCGTCAGACTTGTCTGACATTATTATTCATTAATTTGTTATAGAAATTACCAGTATTTAACAAAATTTAAAAATAATAGAAATACTAAGGATTCATTCCTTGTATTGCACATGGTAGATCTCCTTAGCTGAAATTTGGCTTCCTATTTCGGTATTTTTGGTTATGAGTACTTCTTGTTTAAAATAAGTTTGGTTTTTGGTCTTCCAAATGTTTCGGTTTTAAATGCTGCAGATGAGAGGTAACTCCTTGAAATGCGTCATATACAGCATGGTATAAATTTACTATATCTAATATTAGTATCTTTGGATTGTTATTTTAAACTCGAATAATCTCATAGAACGTTGTCAGTGAATACCATAGAAGAGCCTGCAGTCCCCCAACAGCTGTATCACAGACAGAAATCTCAAGTAACAGGACTGAATAAGCTGGCAGATAATTACAATTTCTGATCAGTAAGAACTCCAACTACTGTGACAAAAAACATCTGGCTGAATGAGCGTTCAAATATTTAAAAGTGCTGATCAGGCAAAATAATCAGATACGAGTTTTTAGCCTTTGCCACACACACAAAAATTATGATAACATCAGTGTCGTTGTATTCAAGTTGCCCTAATTTTAAAACAATAAACACTGAGTCTTTTGTTGTAATGATGAGCATTAAGTTATTCTAATGTCAAAGGATGACGATAAATATATCCGGTGCTCTGTACAAATATTTAAATATTCATGTTGTGAAACAAATTGGGGTTTTATATCATATTTTTTTTCTATAAGACAGAAATAAAGTAGAGTAGTGTATATAAGATATTGATGTACAGATGCTTAAAGGTCAACAAAACAACTTAACTTCATACAAACAATAGAAAGGGAAACATACAAGTAGTGTAAAAAATACCAAAGGGATATTCGAAGGAGGAGAAAATCGAAAACAACTGGCAAACTCCAGAGAACAAGACCAAAACAATACAAACACTACACTTAAACTTATAAAAACATATGAACAACATGGACCCCACCAAAAACCCTGGGGTAGACTCGGGTGCTTCAGAAGAGTAAGAAGAGTAAGAAGTCTCTGCTTCCTGCAGGACACCTGGTTTGCTGCCCATGTCAATTCCGTAATATCAAATCTAAAGTATACAAACAGAAAAAGCGTTTAACTAGAAATGCAAACGTTTTGGGTACCCATTATTTCGGTTTAACCCAACCAATTTTCAATTTCTGTACTAATTCAGACTAATAGTACCATGGCGCTCCATTAATTCGGTTTGTGTTTTGTGCTCTTTTATGTTGTTTTGGTCTGAGGATTTGTCAACTGAATGGCGTAAAGTGTTTGATTTGTCATTGATTAACTATCCTGTTATCCATTTTGTTGTTTATACCAACATGAAACCACAATTATTTTGATACTAGCCAGAAATTGATATGTAAAATTTACATTATTAAATATACCTACATAAATGTGACTAAATTGTAAAATTTGTTAACTAAGGAGAAGCTCTCTTGCGCATACCTGTGTCCTTAAGTCCTATGTCCTTAGATGTTTTGGGTTTACCACTTTTGGCAGTTTTGGCATTTTTGAATTTGCTCCATAACGTTTTGGATTGTTGTTTTGGTTTTCATCATTTTAGGCTTTGAACACAACTGATGAGTCGTAAATCGACAAAATGTGCACATCCTGTGCATCAAAATTGGTATCAAAGAATTTTATTTATATACCAACTGAAGTAAATTTGAATGAAATGCTTCCATACCTGAAATACACCAACAGAACTAGCTTTAAATGCAAGTTTCTATACCAACATCAGAATTATAATAACGGGGGATACCTATGAATGCATACAACCATCAGACAAAACAGTTAAATGTATATAGAAAACATCCATACCAACATCAGACCTGAAATATACCAACATAATAAGCTTTGACAATAAATAAATGGACAAATAAAATTAAATGAGAAAAAACATCGAAACAAAAACGAATAATCATAAATAAATATATCTGTATGTAATATGTCCTTTAACCTAATTCAAACAAATATTGAATAATGAAGTAGTCACTGCTAAACAAATACACCTATTGAAACAACCACGACTAGGCTCAAAAGACATCAGTTTATATAAAAATACTCCTGATAGTCTGGACAACCTTGTGAAATCATGCACCGACTGTAATGGTACTATCTATATGTAAAGTACATAGGTGCATAAATTCGAAAAAAATGCTATTATAATTACTTATTTTACTTGATATTGTGACATTTTTCTCCTGTTTGAACGCTTACCTTCTTAAAATACGACAGAATTCATTAATTAAGAAAAGATAGAATGTTAATTAGTTCAAATCTAATATATATACTTGTCAGACCGGTGTGATTTAAATATTCTAAACAGTTTAGCTGTAGTCATATACGTTATAGACAGGCAATTGTAACAATCCAAATGATATATTGAAACCTGAAAACGGAGACTGACTTATGTTTTACACAACAGAGTGTAAGGATAGATCGGGGGGGGGGGGGGGGGGGTGGACTTTGGTACCCATGAAACCGTTTTAACCCAAAAACTGTCATAACTGTTTAGTGTCTGTACCAAGTCAGACTATCCTACCTTCTCTGTGTTGTGTTTATGTTTGTGTTTTGTGCATAATTGTTGGACAATCGGTCAAATGTGTCATTGTTCTTAGTCCTAGTTTGGAACACTTTGACGTCATTGATGAATTTCACATGTAAGTTCAATATGAATCCTAATATTCGTGAAATTCATCAATGACTTCAAAATGTTCTAAATTAGGCCAAAGAACGATGAAACATTTGACCGATTGTCCAACAATTACCTTTGTTGTCCTGATTTATGTCCTGTTTTACCTTGGTTGTCTTGGTTTTTGTCTTGTGTTTCTGTGGTTGTCCTGATTTATGTCTTTTTTACCTTTGTTGTCTTGATTTCTTTCTTGTTTCACCTTGGGCGTTTGGATTTCTATCTTGTTTTAAGTTGGTTGTCTTGATTTTTGTCTTGTTTTACCTTGGTTGTCTTGATTTCTGTCTTTTTTATCTTGATTGTCTTTATTTGTACACTTCTTCAGATTTCAGAAAAAATCTTATTGAAACGATATATATATTGCCTTGCAGTCAATCAGCACTTGTTAAGGCCATTTCATAACTGTTAAGAATGAATTGTGCCATATTAAACTTTACCTGTGCTGAATTGATCTAAACTGGTCTTCACCGATGTTAATTGATTGCAGTTCATCATATCTTTCTTTGATCTTCCCATATTGATTTTGCTTGAAAATATGATGATGCAGAATATCAAGGTAAAATAGAAATAAATAAGATTAGAATGGCCATTGAAGATCGAAAGTGTGCTAATAGTGTACGTATTAGAATGTCTAGTAATTTCTGTAATAATCTAATTTTTTCTCTCAGTATTGTTCGAAGGAAAGAAAATTTTTTAACACTGATATTCTTTGTACAAAACAATATGAAAAACTGATGACCATAGCCTAAAGTCTATACCCATAGCTTTTTGACAACCTACCCACTCTTTATGCGGAAACACTAATTTTATAAAGTAACGGTCGCTTAATGATTAAAATCATCTGTTGAGAAATTAGGCTATATCTTTTTTTGTCCAAACATTTGTTCAGACTACTTTATAGTTGACAGAGATTATATAAATCAAGTGTAGAAGATACAATAATGCCAGAAGCGAAATCATAAATCATGATTCAGAGGACAATACCCGAACGAGACAAACCAAAAAGGAACACGACTGGCAAACAAACAGACAAAGAGAGAGACATACGAAGTCGAATATAAAACATAGATATTGGTTATACTGAAATTAAAAATATAACTTAAGGTATAATGCTAAACACCAAAACTGTTATCTTCAAACGTCAAACGTTGTGCAAATTGTCTAAAATGCCCCACTGTTAGACACAATGTTTTTTAATACACTCTGAAAATAAATCGAACAAACAACAAAATGGATAAAAGCAACCCAACTGACAGAACTTCGTACAAAAGATATCATACAAAAGCACAAAACACAAACATAAAGACAACCGAGAGTCGGCAGGATAGTCTGACTTGGTACTAACACTGAACAGTCGTGACAGTGGTTGGGTTAAACCCATTTCATGGCTACCAAACGTACCCCCTCTGATCTATCCTTACACTCTGTTGTATAAAACATAAGTCAGTCTCCGCTTTCAGGATTCATTGCTATATCGTTTAGGATTGTTACAATTGTCTGCATATACCGTATATGACTACAGCTACTACAGTTGGCACAGTTTTCAATGTAAACTGTCTTGAATATTTAAATCTCAGCGACCGGACAAGTATATATATCAAATTTGAACTAATTAACACTCTACCTTTTCTTAATTAATGTATTCTGTCGTAGTTTAGGAAGGTAAGCGTTAAACAGGAGAAAAATGTCATAATATGATGTAAAATAGGTAATTATAATAGCATTATCAAACTTATGAACCTATGTACTTTACTTATAGATAGTAACATTACAGTCGGTGCACGTTTTTTCAAGGTTGTCCAGTTATCAGTAGTATTTTTATATAAACTGATATCTTTGGAGACTGGCCGTGGCTGTTTCAAGAGGTGTATTTGCTTAGCAGTGATTACTCTGTATTTGTTTGAATTACATTAAAGAGAATATTACATACAGATATATTTAATTATGATTATTCATTTTTGTTTAATTTTTTTTTCTCATTTCATTTTATTTGTCTGTCTATTTGTTGTCAAAGCTTATTTTGTTGGTATATTTCAGGTCTGATGTTGGTATGGATATTTTTCCATATAAATGTAATTCTTTTGTCTGATGGTTGTATGCATTTATAGGTATCCCTGTTATTATATTTCAAGTCTGATGTTGGTATGGATGTTTTCTATATACATTTAACGGTTTTGTCTGATGGTTGTATGCATTTATAGGAACCCCCGTTATTATATTTTTGGTCTGATGTTGGTATGGAAACTTGCATTTAAAACTCATTCTGTTGATGTATTTCAGGTATGGAAGAATTTCATTCTGGTTTACATCAGTTGGTATATAAATAAAATTCTTCGATACAAATTTTAATGCCAAAAATGCCTAAAGTGGTAAACCCAAAACACCTGAGGACACAGCTAGGCGAGAGGGGGCTACTCCTTAGTTTCACAAATTTTAAAATTTAGTTTAATTTATGTAGGTATATTTAAAAATGTAAATTTTACATATCAATTTCGGGCTAGTATCAAAATACTTAAGGTTTCATATTGGTTGGTATAAAGACAAACCCTCAGACGAAAATAACATAAAAGAATACGGATTTGACATGGTCAAGAAGATGGGTGTCTTACAGGAAGCAGAGACTGCTTACTCTTCCGGAGCACCTAAGTCTACTCCAGGTTTTTTTTTGGGGTCCATGTTGTTCATATGTTTTTAGTATTTAAGTGTAGTGTTTGTATTGTTTTGGTCATGTTGTCCGGAGTTTGTAGTTGTTTTCGGTTTTTTCCTCCTTCGAATATCCCTTTAGTATTTTTTTTACTCTACTTGTATGTTTCACTTTCTATTGCATGAAGTTATATTGTTTTGTTGACCTTTAAGCACCTGTACATCAATATCTTATATACACTACTCTACTTTATTTGTGTCTTATAGAAAAAATATGATATAAAACCACAATTTGTTTCACAACATGAATATTTATATATTTGTACAGAGCACCGGATATATTTATCGTCATCCTTTGACATTAGAATAATTTAATGCTCATCATTACAACAAAAGACTCAGTGTTTATTGTTTTAAAATTAGGGCAACTTGAATACAACGACACTCATGTTATCATAATTTTTGTCTGTAGCAAGGCTAAAAACTCGTATCTGCTTGTTTGGCCTGATCAGCACTTTTAATTATTTCAATGCTCATTCAGCCAGATTTTCTTCTTTCACAGCTGTTGGAGTTCTTACTGACCAGAAATTTTAATCATATACAAGCTTATTCAATCCGCTTACTTGAGAATTCTGTCTGTGATACAGCTGTTGGGGGGACTGCAGGCTCTTATCTGGTAGTCACTGACAACGTTCTAAGAGATGGTTTGAGTTCAAAAATCAGGATTGCGTAATATCAATGCCCAAAATCAAATTCTATTGACACTTCTTGATACATACTTTAAAATAATTTAAAATAAAAAGGCAAATCAGGTCAATCTAAACAATAAAAAGGCAAATCAGGTCAATCTAAACAGAAATTTATAAAATTTAACATGTCGCCACTGTTGATTTAAGAGAACATGAGAAACCAAGTGTTGTGCTTTGACTCTTTAAGACGTAAACAATATTTTATTCCTTTCAGTTTAAATAAATCACTTGCAAGTATTCATTGTAATTTTTATCATGTTCTTATAATTTTGTTAAGCGTGTATATAACTTGTAAGAATGGGGCATCATACATGTATAGGATCGCCGTGGTATGGTTTGTCTTAATTGCTGATGATCACTAAGGAAAGCAACCATTTGATTTTTATTAGGGGCTAGGATGAAATTTGAAATAAATGTCAATTGGGAAATTTCATGCTACTACCAACTTTGCCAGTAAAAACCAATGGTTGCTTCCTAAGTGGGTGTGAGTGCTAACCTTACTTTCGGCACTCTTGGTATATTTTATCTTAATTGACAAGGATTCCCAGATTTCGTGCCGAAATTGTATCCCTCCAAAGCCACGATATTACCGTACCAGTTCCGCTTTAACTGGCGTTAATCCACCAAAAAAGCAATATGCTTTAAACATTCTATGATACCAATTTAGATTTTAAAAAAAATACAGATTCCCAGCGTCGTAGCTGCTTCTTTCTAAAGGTGAGGCAATTATAAAATGAGACTGTTTAAGATTTTGCTTGATTTCAGAGTATACAACGTGCCATTTATGATCCCTAACACGATCCTGAGATTACTGTTAACAGTTATTGACATTTCGTGAGGTCTACTCATGAATATAGGGACCTGGTCAGACATGGGTAGACCTCAAGAAAAGTCAATAGCGGTTTTATTAAGGAATTTCACTGTTTTACAATATATTCAACAAGTTTCAAATATCATGCTTTAAATAAAATACATGCAATAAAAAGGACAAATTACTTAAGGAGCAATCAAAGAAACGTAATCCATTGGACTGAAAAACCCGGGAAGACAAATGAACAACCACAAGCACAACAAATAAACATAGAAAACTAAAAAAACAATGAACAAGAACTCCTATAAAAACCAGGAGTGAACCCAGGTGGTCCGGAAGGGAAAATTTCAACATTTCAATTCAGTTTAGTTTTTCACATTCTACCTCAGGATAAATTTACTCAGAAAATCATTGCGAGATTCTTCATTCAGTTGTTCAAAATTTGGTTGAACACCATTCTCATTAAAATAACAGCGAAACAGCTTTTTTATAGTGTAATCTGCGACTTTTTTCTGTTAGAATCTTCTTGTTGTTATAACAGGGGAATGTTTGTAGCAGAGAGAGAAAAGCAGACGACGCCGGGCGAATGTTCGTAGAAACAAGGAATGTGATTGGCGGATTGGAAATTAATACTTGGTTCTGGTTGGTCAATAGCAAATCCTGAATATACCTCGAATGAGCCTGACGAGGTGTACTCACTCACACGACTCCGAAAAAGATGTCTCGACCAATCAGCGTAAAGCAAATTTCCTTATTATTTAATAATACATTCATACTGATGATCATATGAAGACGATATTTGCTTTCATCAATATTACCCTTTGGACATAGTTAACTTCATTCTAATCCAGAAATTAAGCACAACATGACGAAAAGTTGACTCGTTTCTCCTCCTACATACCTCAATTAATTTGGTCTAGGATTTCCAATGGAAACGATCAGACGTAGATAACCCTAGTAGAAAATAAGCATTGATTAAAAATATGAGTAATATGAGTAAATTATGTCAAAGAGACAACAACCCGAACAAAGAGCAGAAAACAGGCCATAGCCACCAATGTGTCTTCAACACAGCGAGAAAATCCTGCACCCAGAGGCGGGCTTCAATGGACACCACATTAAACGTATACATGAGATAGTTTCATCAAGTTCACAAGACTGTAGTGAGGTGCCAGGTTCTCTGTCGAGAAGACTCGTGAATAATATCTCATTGATCAAGTACTTAGTTCGTAAGAAACTGTTCACTGACGCTATACCACCGAAGGCCTTGAAGGCTAAAAGCAATTATTGGCATATTTTGCCGTAGTGATTTTTATCAGTCAGTATTGTTACTCTTAGAGACAAATTATAGCTGAGCAGTTGCATAATGTATTTACGTTGACCTATATCGACTTTTAAATTGTATTTTATAAGGTAAAAATTGAGTTTTGTCATTCCATAGGTTTGTAATGATATATGACCTTTTAATCTCACTTAAACTTTTTTAATGCTTTTTAAATAGAACCAATAGGTATTTGCGAAAAAATCACGCAGTGCAAATATGACAGTCGGGGTTATATTTAAAAAACCGAATTTGTTTCCCAACATGTTGGACGTTCCAACGATCATGCAAAAGTAAATGAATAGAGGATGTAGAAATTTTAATAAAAACTCGTATTGCCAATTTTTGTCCCGCCGGCTGAGGACATGCAGTGAAAGTCTAGTATGTATATTTGTTAAATGACATAGGTCAAAATTAAACATATCTTATTCCTTTTATATGCCTTAAAGTTGTTTAAGAAATCACGATATTACATTATCTCTCAATCACTTTATTGATTTACAAGTTAATATTTGCATAGAATACGTTTAAATTTAAAAATAATTAAATTTTTCCGTATCCATGCAGTACATTCCATTTTTTTAAATATAAAACATTTGACAGAAAAAATATATGTCAGATATTTAAAATAAACAATATTATATTTCATATGTGAACTAAAATGGAACAACTCTGTTCAATATTTTTTCAATAAAGAATTTCCGCTTTTCATCATAGTTCTCAATAAATATCGCCCAAAAGAATACCGAATAGTTAAAACAGTGGGAAAAGTTCGTAAATCAAACATACAACAAATTAATTTATAGAGTTGAACATTCGCATCCACCTCTGTTGAAAATATTTGAGCAGAAGGAATAATTTTAATTTTTATTTTCTCTATCAAACTCTGATGTGCTTAGGTGACAAAACTGGTACTGATGGCCAATGATATTTCTAAATAAATTATAAGATAGGATAATATAAGGAATCAGTGCGTTCCGCGTTTCTTATCGAGAACGAAAATCGAAATTTCAGTGATATTATCCCTTCAACACATGATCTAGGTTCAGGGAAATTTCTAAGAGGAATGATATTTTTGGTGCACATATAGTTTTCATTTGTAATTATATGTTAAAAACAATCTATATAAGAAAATACTACGTGAAATACTTCAACAGATACAAAAAACCAGTGACTTGGATAAGGGAGCATCCATGGGAGGGGCTAAGATCAAATTTGAAATAAAAAACCAGGATCACTTTCGTTGTGAAAAAAAATGCAGGGCCTGTGTCAATCAGGAAATTTGTTTGTTTAAATGAAAATAAAATTTAAGATGTGATAGTGGCCGAAAAAAACCCAGGACCAAATATTGGCGAAAAAATTGGCAGGTTCATAAAGTCCCCCATAAAAACCAATCGGTTGCTTCCTAATTGAGATAATTGTCTAATTGTTCTGACTGAGTAAATAAAAATAATACTGATAATATATATATAAAACCGTAACATAACTTTTATTCCACCAATCAAGGGCCCACTATATATATTATAGTAATGAAGGTTATTTTGAAGGTATATTGTAAACTCGGGCGATTCACTCACAAACATGCAAAGTTTGTGAGTGATAAGCTCGAGTTTACACATTGATATATTCCGTTAAAATAACCTTTATTACTTATATTTCCAAAGTAATACAGAAATATGACGTTTTCCATTTGAAATTATAACATTTTCCTCATGCACTATATGATTAGAGCATGCGTACAGACGACACCATCACAGAAATTTATCAAGTTATAAACTGTTTACCGGCAGTTGCTGTTAGCCGATGAAATTACTCCATTTGATGTTTTGAAAACAACATTGGAATTATATATGTATAAACATTTATGTAAGTTATGACATTAGTAAAGCTAGGTTTCCTGGTTTATATTATTGATTCTAAGAAAGTATAAACTTAGATATGCATGGTACTGGAAAAAATTACATGACTGTATACACGTAGTTTTACCACCGCAAGATCAATGGTTAAATTATACACACAACCCCTGAAGATTTAACACGAACTGGTGGACCACATGTTTTCTTATATATATTTTGATCGACTGGAGATCTTAATTACATATTATTGAAATTTAATTCCACGATTTATATGCTTGTCAACTGCTTGATTTTTCGCATTTCATGAAAACAGAAAATAAATCTTATGATCATGGTTTCAATGACTGGTAATCTGTCTGCCATTCAAATGAAAATAGATATTTTGAACTCACTTTCCTAGTGCATGTCAACATGTTGGGTGTCCCATGCAATAACGATTAATTCCTAGAATGCCAACATTCTTTGATCTTATAATGAAATACAGGTAAAATGATGTTGCAATTCAAGGACTACAATGATGTTGCCATTCAAGGAATATATGTAGGTATACAGCTTAAAGGGGAGGCCTGGGTTGGACCAAAATTTTCCACTCGTTTAATTTTTTTCATATTTTTGTCATGCATTATATATGTCTCAATACACCACCTGAGAAAATTTTGTTGAAATTCAACCACGCGTTTCCTTCACAGGGGTCATTGAAAATGGGCATTTAAGGGGTACCTTTCATTCCATGAGATGACACATGTTAATGAATATTACTACCTCTCATAGGACGTATGTTTGATAAAAAATAGTTATAATTGTTGAACTGAAGAACAGGGATATAGTCTTAATCAAAAATGAAATATGATTTTAAAATTCATTCTTTATATGCAAATTCAAAGGTAAAAAGTACCAGACATGTTAGGAATTTCGTTCATTTTCAGTTGCCTCATTAAATATTCAAACACTGCTATAAAAAAATTCCGTCGTTTAATTCTTACAAAAAACTGTTAAAACAAATATCATATATGTGTGTGTTATATGACAAACAATTATGAAATTTTAACCACAAGTTTTTACAAAATACTCGATCAATTTTGATATTAAGACATTGAACAAAATAAAGATTTTCCCATAATACCATTTGAAGCTGCATTATCATTCATTATATGTAGTTTATATATGCTATACAACAAATCATGGTTACTAGTATATGATTTAAGGCAGAAAATATCTCTAAAACATTCGATTCATCAATTAAATGCTATTTAAAATAATCCTGAAAATGTCAGGAGTGTGACATTTTATGTGTGATGGACTATTACTGTTACAGTATAAGACTAACAGGATAATGTGATATAATCAACCACGCACTGAGATGAGGACGAGATAAGCACACACTACAAACACACACTTCTCGATCGAGGGGGGGGGGGCTAATTCTAGATTATATATTACGAATTTATGGGACGAGTAGAAAATTCTAGTAAAGATTTATGAAATTATTGCAAATATTGCCCATTTTCTTCATTTCGAGCAGCTTTTTCATCATCGTAATATGCATGTCATAATTGCCACTGGATGTTAAACAATAATTCATCAATATATCAAATCCTACGTAATTATCGATTTCGCACATATTTCGAAAAAGTTTTAGATTCGTTACGGAGATGCCGCTTACCGAACCTCTTCACTTCGTCTAATGCGAGGAAATTTGGTACGTCATAGTAATGCCACGTCATTCCTATTGTTTGACGTCAAGAAAAAAAACATCAATAGGAGTTATCTCCCTTACCCCAGGCATACCCCCTTAATTAATTATTATAAAAAAACCGTACAAAATTTTCCAGCATATACGCAATTGGTTTTATGTGACATTATATTCAAGATTGTGCATGTATTGATGCTGAATCTAAGTTTTCTAATAAAGAAAAAATAAACATTTGTCTGTAATCTATATTTATCCCAGCACTTCGAATGAAGTTCGGGGATATTTGTAATCGGTCCGTCTGTCGGTCCGTCTATTCGCACGTTAGATAATCATGTCTCCCGAACTCCTCGTTCATTTTTAACTTCATTCATTTAATTTCTATACAGTATTGTCACAATCTGTATGTAGATGTGCAATATGCGGTTTTAGAATTTTGATTTTTAAAAATAGGGGCCCACAGGGGGTCGAATTTCGAAAATTGGAAATTTAAACTTGTGACTTAAACTCCTTATTCATTTCTTATTTTATGTTTTTAATTTCTATACAGTATTATCACAGACTGTATGTAGATGCGCAGTAAGGTTTTCGAATTTTGATTTTTAAAAACTGGAGTCCACATGAGTTTTTTGTTTTATGATTTAATTTCTATAGAGCATTGTCACATACAGTATGTAGATGCGCAATAAGGTTTTGAAATTTTGTTTTTTTAAAAATGGGGCCCACAGGGGTCGAATTTCGAAAATTGGAATTTAAGCTTGTGACCTAAACTCCTCATTCATTTTTAACGTCATGCATTTAATTTCTATACAATATTGTCACATGCTATATGTAGATGCACAATAAGGTTTTCGAATTTTGATTTTCAAAAATAGGGGTCCACAGGGGGCGAATTTCGAAAACTGGAAATTTAAACTAAACTGCTTATTAATTTTTCATTTTATGCTTTTAATTTCTATACAATATTGTCACATACTGTATGTTGATGCACAATAAGGTTTTAGAATTTTGATTTTGACAACCTGAGACCCACCGGGGTTGTATTTTGGAAATTGTGAATTTAAGCTTGTGCCTTAAACTCCTCTTTCATTTTTCATTTAGATTTAACAAATTTATTTGTATATATATAATATTTTTCTTTATTTTCTGTAGATATGCGAAAAGGTTTTTAATTTTGAAAATGTATTAAGGGATCAAATTTTGGGACCGAAAATGGTGAAATTGCTAATTTTGCTTTGTATCTGGAAATACTCATTCATTTTTTGTTTCAGTGGTTTTATTTGTTTATAATATTGTTATTCACCATGTGTAGATGTGCAATAAGGTTTTCAATTTTGAAATTTGATTCAGGGTTCCAATTTTCAGACTGAAGTTGTTAAAATGCTAATTTTTCACCGTAAATATTTTGACTTGTGCAGTGCGGGGATTGACATCGTTTCGGATTGCACCAATTTCTAGTTATATTTATTAGCACTATCTTAATATTTTAACATAAAAAACTACTTGAATTACAAAAATCACACGCAATGTTAATAAATCATTTCAAATGAAGCAGGTGGGATGCTGCGTCGGTAAAATCTACTGTTGTTATAGTGTTGTTCTGGTGTTTGTTTTTCAATTTTGACAGTCGGTCAGCAATTTATCGGTATTTCCTCTTTTTTGGAATTCGTTTTTCGACCAGCTGAATACTGTAATAGTCTACTCTGAGGTTAGGCCTCTCGTCCCTGCAGCAACTCTATGATTCGAGAAATATTGGGTGTGGGTGCTCCACCAGTTTCTTTGGGTCCCTCTGTTTGGTAGCGATTCCAAAGAATCGTGTAGTTGCGATGTCGAGATCAGAAGCTTCCAAGTCTTCCAGCACATGAAACCAAACATCTTCCACCTCGTGCACTGGTGCAGGAAGAAGTACAGCTGCACTTTGACTTACCCTCAGCCATATCCCCGTTTTTTTTGGTGGGATCCATGTTGTTCATATGTTTTTAGTATTTAATAGTAATGCATGTATTGGTTTGGTCTTGTCTTCGTTGTTCTCCGGAGTTGTTACGATTTTTCCCTCCTTCGAATATCCCTTTGATATTTCTTGACTTTACTTGGAATGTTAATATAATTAGCTGTGATTATTATGATAGAGCAAATTTATTATTTTATTATATTTAATTATTCAAATTTTTTCGATTTTTTTATATTTCATCTTTTTATAAATTACTCTTTTTGCGCATATTTTGACGTAAATAACAACGTAAATTTTGAAAACGTAAACTCGGAAAATATTGCAAAAAATACGACAGGGTTGTAATAGCAATAATTTAAACTCGCATTTTGAAATTTTATATATGAATGACCGGGACTTTTTTCAATATCGCAAAAACTAAAATCGCGTTTTGGTCTAAAATGACAAAATCGCAATAATAAATGCACGCAATAATTTCTGAATTTACAATATTATATTTATTTATTTATTACATCTTATGTAAGAATTCTGTAACCTGATTGGTTCATTCATGTCATTAGAGAAGTATTTTTCAAAGATAGTATGCATTACAAACGATTTCAGAGGCAGCGGGGTATTTGCTAATTTTTACACATATTTTGATATGAATAACCAACTTTAATAAGTTGATCATGTTGATCTTTTATCTCAAAATACATGTACTTTTATTCAATTTCAACAGTGCGTTTATTAGGAAATATGTTATTAGTATCTTTAGATTGTTATTTTGAAACTCCTGGGACGATGCCTCTGCATGGTGGATCCTAGGTCCCCGAGGGTATTCGCCAACCCAGTCATCAGAATTGTCTGACATGATTATTCATTGATTTGTTACAGAAATTACCAGAAATTATCAAAATTCAAAAATAATAGAAATACTAAGGGTTCATTCCTTGTATTGCACACGGTAGATCTCCTTAGCTGAAATTTGGCTTCCTATTTCGGTATTTTTGGTTGAGTACTTCTTGTTTAATATAAGTTTGGTTGTTGGTCTTCCAAAAGTTTCGGTTTTAATGCTGCTGATGAGAGGTAACTCCTTGAAATGCGTCCCTACAGCATAGTATACATTTACTATATCTAATATTAGTATCTTTGGATTGTTATTTTAATATCTTAATACAGCACCTATCTCTTGTATTAACACTACTGAATTTATTTTTATGGGTGAGAGGATAAGGAAGAAAAAGAAGATGCAGGTTCCCAAATTTATGTTAAAAAAATAGGTAGTCTCAATAACACCTGGAACGCTTTTGAAAAAAGGGTATAAGCTCGAATTAAGAGCGAAAAAAAACATCATGGATCAAGGATGTTCCCAAAAAAGATTTCCTGCATCCATAATCATTTCCTTTATCCACCACAGTAAAAAAAAACCAATGCAGCCTAACGTTACCCATGTCTATAAAAATGGAAACTGCTAGCGCCGGTTTGAATAACGATTTGTTTTCATTGTTTGAGTTTTTCTTAATCCAAATTAATACAAGTTTCACAGCGATAAGCCTCTTGTCTGTCATTAACCGGGTTTTTCTCTGGAAAAATCCGGTTATTGAATTGGTGAAGTTGGGCGGGCGGGCGGTCGGTCGGGCGGGAGGCTGCAATCGTGTCCGGCCTATAACTTTCTTGTCTTAAGACCAAGATCTTAGATCAATGGTGTGTGGATATGTCACCTCAAGACGATATGTCATGTTTCAAAAATGTTGACCTATGACCTTGACCCTTGACCTTAGGGTGAATAAATAATTTATTTTAGATGATCTTCGTGTCCAGCCTGTAAATTTTTTGTCTAAAGACCTAGGCCTTGGATTTTTGGTGTGTGGGTAGTTTATCTCAAGATGATGTGAATCGTATCAAGAATATTGGCCTTGACAGTTGACCTCAAGGTCAATAAATAGGTAATTTTTGTAACTTTTTTGTCTAAAGACCTAGGCCTTGGATCTTTGGTGTGTAGGTATGTTACCTCGAGATAATGTTTCACATTCCAAGGATATTGACCTTGACCCTTGATCTCAAGATCAATAAATTGGTCATTTTTGTAACTGTTTTGCCTTAAGACCTAGGCCTTCGATATTTGTTGTGTACGTAGGTTTCCTCAGGATGATGTGTCGTATATTAAGGATGTTGACCTTGAACTTTGACCTCCAGGTCAATAAATTGCTAATCATGTCAACCCTGTACCTTTTTTGTCTTAAAACCTAGATCTTAGATCTTTGATGTGTGGGTAGTGTACCTTAAGATAATGCGTCGAGTACGAAAGATGTTGACATCTGACCTTGACCCTTGACTTCTTTGTTGGAGAAAAGTTACTCAGTAAAAATGAAATAGAAGGAAAACCCGGTTCGCTGTCATTCAGACAGCTCTCTTGTTTTGTTGTTAAATTGATTATATACTGAGCAGTACTTATACTGTGCATTTTCACTGAGAATTCTTATTCTCGCATGTTTTATAATAATTATTGTATTATGTATCTTGCACGAAAAGGGCCCATGGTAAAATAAATATGTCTAATGTCTATACTTTCGAGATTTTCTATGATATATATTGAACTCTTACTAAAACACCACAAATCTTTTCCCAATATATACAAAGTATGAATTAGAAATAAAATTTGACCCAGATGTACCATGATTTGAAAACGTATACTGAAAGGTAGTTATATATATATTTTAATTGTATATAAATCTGGGTCAAAAGTATAAATGATATGTGGCAACATTTCTTATAAGCTATCAATCAAAAACAGCTATTTTCATACTTTCATCGATCAGACTGTATGAATGGAATTAAAAACATTAGTTATAGAATAAATAATATTGAAATTCAAATACCTAACTTCTACAACGAGTGACCGAACAGTACACCAATTCATGCACAAAAAATGGGAATAGATTGAAATATTACATTTTTGTTTTCTAGTGAAATATCTTTTTTTTAATCATTCAGAAATCCCGGTATTTCTCCAAAATCAGTGTGATAAAAAACATTTAGTGTGGGAACGTGTAGGTCACGTGATGCAGTGTTGCACGGCTATAGGATATTTCCATAATTGTCAACATTTTTCACGAGTTTACAACACGCACTTTAATGGGAAGGGGTTTCAAATTCAAATTTTTTAGTGTACCCTAAAAAAAATATGTAGCAATATCACCTCCGCTGATATTGCTAGTATTCATGAAATCAATTTCAGTGTAATTTTGTCACCTCAGTACATGAAGTGACAACATGCCAACAAATGGCAAATCAATTATGTCAACGTGTAACGCATGCTCTAGACTTGCTTCATGTATTTTCAAGGGATGTAACAATGTCGGTAGATCCTCTTTCCGAGTAACAAGTGGTACCTGTTCATAGAAAAAATGTTAAAAAATATTGATGTACACTTTTTTCGAAAAGAGTGCTCCTTGTAAACTTGAAAGGTGTTGACAATTGTGGAATATCCCTTAGGACGTTCCATGACTATGACAATGTGCAAAACGTAGAGCATTAATTATCCAAAGATCATTAATTTTTAAGGTTATCTCTGACGGTTTAGCCCTTAAATGCTGTATGACTTGTTCGTATTTGAGAGTCTTTTTTTCTCTTTACCAATATGTATGTTATAATTGGATATAATTATTACATTATTTCTGCCTGTCCCCAAAATCAGGAATATTTCTGTCACTTGACTGTGTTGTTTCTGTTTATGAATTTAAGGCGCGTTTTATTTTCCTCAAACATTAACCAAGTTTATTGTTTTAGTTTTTTGGGAAATTTTCTCTCAACCGATTCACAGGGGCTCGTTACAATTGACACCGTATGTCATCTGTGACTGATTCGACCCCGATCTAAAAACTAGTATTATATAGCAATGTCAGTAAACGCCAGGTGAAGCTGTTTTGGGAGAAGTTATTTAAAAACTGGATTCCGCTTCTTTACAACCTTTTCCAGCCTGTTTTGGGAACAGTATACTGTAAACAAACTCTGGTTTCCGCCCAGCGGCGCCCCTAGTGTTTACTGACATTGCTATATAATAGATCCAGTTTTTCAGCGTCTATTGTATAATCTATATACTAAATATCTACAGATCCGTTTCAGTAAATGTTTTTCCATTGTGGGAAAGCATTCATGAAGTTGTTTTTAATACTTTATTTAAAAATTTGATCTAAATTGAATCTTGATTTTTATACTACAATAAATCGACATAAATGAGTTCCCCTGATTTGGAAATTCCCTATGTGTTACATATAAAACCACAACATTTAAAAATTTTTGTCATGAAGTTATTTTTGTCATATTCTTATGAAATTTGTATTGATGAGCAGAAAATATCTATAATTTATACTGAAAACATCAAAATATCTGTAACTTATACTGAAACATCAAAATATTGTAATAATTTATTGTTTATTTAAATCAACAATTTAAAAAACAGATATTAATTTTTATATTTTTTTTTGAAAGGCATTAAATCTTATTTGTATTTTAAATAACGATTTCTCCAAAATTAGAAATCACACAAAAATTTCAAAATTATCTAAAGAAACTATAAATATAGAATGCTCGTAAAAATTTCATAATTATATATAAAAGAAATAACATCAGGACAATATTTTGGAAATGAAGTAGTTTTGTATTAAATGTATAGAGAAATTCACAAGTACGAACTCATTTTCCCGCTGAACATGTTGAGTGTAAAATAGTAATCCGTGACATTGAGTTAATAGACACTGATCACAAATTAGTAGATCGCTGTCAGAAAGTTAAATAAAAGCACGATTTATCAAACCGCGCTAAAGAAAATTATTTATTTCCCATTTGTCTATTTATTTTTCGACGATAAATTTTGACCTGTGAAGCTTATCTGAGATACCCACATATCAATCTTTTCAATTTTTTTTTCAAAATCAGAACGTTTATAAATCATTTGTAAATACGCCAGCATCTCCCAAGAATAACAAGAAGAGGTTTCAATTTACGTTGTAAAATAACCTTATTTAAATGAGAAATAGATATATGTATTTTGCAATGATTAACAACAATCAGATTCTTTTTTAAATAGTTTGGTGGCCCTTAAAAGGGCCGGGATATACTGATCCCATATCAGACTAGACAAAAGTCTAATATTCTTGAGACTGTGATGACACTCCAGCAGACTTTCCAGCCTTCTTCGGCAGCAGAACGGCCTGAATGTTTGGCAACACTCCTCCCTGAGCGATTGTTACACCACCGAGCAATTTATTCAGTTCCTCGTCATTCCTAATTGCCAGCTGCAGGTGTCGTGGAATGATTCTGCTTTTTTTGTTGTCTCTAGCTGCGTTTCCTGCCAATTCTAAAACTTCAGCGGCTAAGTATTCTAACACCGCTGCAAGATAGACAGGTGCCCCAGCGCCTACCCTTTCTCCATAATTTCCCTTTCTCAGGAGCCTATGAATTCTGCCAACAGGGAACTGTAATCCAGCACGTGATGATCTTGTCTTGGCCTTATTTTTTATCTTTCCACCTTTGCCACGTCCAGACATTTTCTAAACTGATGCTTGTTAGTAACCTTCGAAGTAATTTCAAGATGGATGACTAACCGTTGAAATTTCGATATTTAAGCGATTTCTTTTCCCCTCGGCAATATTTTATTGGGCAGTTTTATTTGTTATCGTTGTGTACATTGGATAGTTTTTGAGCGATCTTATTGGATACACTTTCAGGTCTGGCGATTGGTCGTTTTGAATCACGGTTGTAAATTAATCCAACTATTACGTAATATTAAAATTTTGGTTTTTCACCACATTTTCACAAATTTATCAAAATTTGTAAAATATGACAAATTTTGCAGTTTTTTTTATTGCAGTACATCATGCATGCATAGTCATTTAAACATTACTTTTGGTGATTATCTTTTTTCATATTTATATGTTTTTTTTTATTAGTTTTTAATTATTTTTTTTATAAGTATTCTGTTTGTGTTGTTTTTTCCCTTTGCTCCTTTTGTTATAAACACATTCGTATTAAGGAAACTTGCAAAATTATATAAGATTTACCCGAATATCTATACATAATGATACAATCTTGAATATTTTATACAAAAACTGTCAGCATACAGTATTTGCAATATTTGTTAAACCCGGGACATGGTTATGAATGAAAAAAATCCTCTAAATCCGCTAAAAACACAGAAAATAGAAAGGGATGTCAGGTTTCCCCTTGTCGTACCCCAACTTCGCAAGAGAAAAACCGTGAATACAACTGTCTTGCTTCACGCAAGACTTAATATATTCGTTCATGTTATAAAGGTTTATCGCCACTTGATCTACTGCCACTTGGTCTACTCCCATTTGGTCTATGATTGTACCATTCCCACTGGGTCTATTCCCATTTCGTCTACTGTGGAATATGAAAAATTTCCCATTTCGTCTATTTGTTTAAATTTAGTGTGTTTACTAGGGAACAAGCGGCCTCTTATGTCATAGTTAACACACTGAATTTAAACAAGTACACCAAATGGGATTTGTTTCATATTCCACAGTAGACGTAATGGGAATAGACCATATGGGAATAGACCAAATGGGAGTAGACCAACTGGGAGCAGACTAACTGGGAGTAGACCGAGTGGGATGTTACCGTTATAAATTACTTAGAGAGAATTTTCCCACTCACGTTATTTTTTTTATCAATTTTGCCACAATCCCAACCTCCGTATCATATCAAACGATTTTTTAAAATCAATAAATGTACAATATACTTTTTTTCCAAAAGACAGATAAAGTTCAATTAACACGTGGAGGCAAAATATGTTATCTGCAGTAACCTTTTCTAAATCCGTCTTGAAAGCATTCAGTATTATTCCTGTCAAACAACAATTTTCTTAAATAAATGTATTTAATTGTTATATTGAATGTTATGCAAGATCTAAAGATGTAGCAGATGTTATGAGAGGAGGATGGATACACAATACATCTTGATGTCCATATAAGAATTATTAATTACTTTTATTACCCAGGTGCAAAAATCATATATTAAATAAAAAAAGGTATATTATATATTATCCAAGAAAATCCTTTAGAATCAAGAAACATTTTTGGTTGAGAAGTTTTATATTTTTTATAAAATTATCCTATTTAACTAAATTAAATTGATTTTTCTTTCGTACTCGTTAGTTGACACACGTGTTATATATTACATATATCAAAGACTTCCTTCCTAATCCTCAAATCCGGTTTATCACGTTTTTATGGCAATTAGTGAATTAATCACATCACATGTGTCACAAAGGACAACGCCATGCCAATAATATCTACAGGCTACTTCTCAGTAATCTATCTAATTTATTAAATAACAGATGCTTATCTCTATCAAAACCAAATTAGATAATTTAGCTTTTTCCTACTTTTTAAAATTTTGATTTTTTAATGATAAACTTTCACTTAAAATTTTGTGAAATTTAAATATAACATTGTATAAACATTATTTTTTTGAAAAAATACCAAACATATACTTAAAAATAATTATGAACATTTATTCTTTATAAAATTAAAATCGCCCCCAGAAAACATTAAAATCTTTTCCTCCTATTCTTGACGCGTTTAATCGGTGGGATAAAAATACATAATATTTTTAACAACTTTCCGGTGATTAAATTTCTACGTGGGAATTGCCGCCGTTTTTTCTACAGTTATTGGAACGATATACTAGAGAAGTCCCGAAATGACGTCTGTGTAAACAAACTACATAGCAACGACATTTTCTTGAGGTT
Organism: Mytilisepta virgata; assembly: GCA_028015205.1. NCBI lineage: Eukaryota > Metazoa > Mollusca > Bivalvia > Mytilida > Mytilidae > Mytilisepta > Mytilisepta virgata. The sequence goes on from CM051513.1 coordinate 6,403,925, forward strand.
TTTGTCGAAAATCATAGGAGAAACAGATTCTCCTTCAATTTACTCTTGAGTAATTTCTCCACCCTTAATAATAAGATTTTAGATTTTAACATATTCGCAAAAGCTCGCGTGATGAAAATTGAAAATTTAACTATCTCGGGTGGAGAAATTCCATAAATCACTCGTACCTGAAAGAAAATCTATATATACACGATCAAATTAAGACCGATTATGCTATAGACGAATTTATTCTATTTTGAGACTAGGGGACTAATGTGCATGAATTAGTGACCACTTCCTAGAAATTGAAAGAGGAAGATACGCAAGATTAAAACTTGAAAACCGTGGTTACCAAAACCGTATATGCAAACACTGTAATTTAGAATTGGAAGATGAGAATAATTTTTTCCTAACTTATCCTACATATAAATCTCTTCGGCAAAATCTATTGCGGCTTAAATTTTTATTTTCATTTAAACCCAGACATTTGGTTTAAATTTCGACGAACAAAATAGCCAGGATCAAACGTTTCATCGTAACACCCCACCCCCAAAGTTCAAATGGTAGCTCCCTAACGCGTGAAAAAAGTATTATGAAATCCCTTCCCAAAACCCCATCTATAGAAATTAATTCGTGTAGTTTTATTGGATCACAACCCATCCAGCCAACTTGGACCTCTGAGATTCCGGAATTGAGTAGTATTGAAATCACATTTAGTATATTTTGTAGTACAAAAGTCCTTCAACTGGCGAATTCCCTTTTGTTTTTATCATTCTTTCTTAATTACTACAAAAAAAAAGTTCACTGAACTATTATAACTGAAAAAAAATATGCAAAGGTTGTTTACTGTTGTATTCTATATGGATTCAACGAGTACAAATGTATTAGTTTATTGTTCAAGTTGTTTAAAAATCTATGGTCCTCAAAATTACTATACATGCATATGTATGTAAGACGTTTCGGCCAACGGACGTTTCGGACTAGGACATTTCGGTCTAGAACATTTTGGACAACGGACTTTTCTGCCAAATTTTATATTTTCAAATAAATAATCTAAATATCTATAAACAAAATTATAAATATTAATGTAATGCAATTGTATTTCATTTTTTTTTCATTTTTTGCTCAAGAAAACGGCCGAATAGTCCGCCTTGAAAAAAAGTTGGCCGAACAGTCCTAGTCCGAAATATCCTGGCCGAAAGGTCCGTGCATCCATGTATATACACTGTATTGTTAAGGCCCAAGGGTTTTATCTGTCGACTTGTCCAGTGCTTCGGCTAATCCATTCAGAGCATACACGAGGTTGTTGATAAGAGAGGAAGATTTTGGTTCAAATATAGGAATTTCCACCCGTTTTGCTCATTAACAATGAGTATATTCTTTGCAATTGAATGTCTCTGAACCTTTTTTATACCAGAAATTCAAAACTACAATTGACCATTTGGTAAGGTTTGAGACCACCTGAGATGTGAGATGGGACAATTCCACCCGAAGGTTCACATTTTCCAGTCAGAAACGAGGCTTGCCGAGTTTCTGATGATAGAAAATGTGAACCCGAGGGTGGAATTGTCCAGTCTCACATTGTGTACCGTGACTGATTATTTTTCTCACATTTCTCGGCCGAATATTTAAAGAAATAAACATGGCCGCCATGAAACGAACATGCGCTCTATTAAACTAGGCAACCTAGGGCAAAACAATTTAGATATTTGAAAAGATCGCATGCGTTTTGGTTTTGTACCGAAGGTACAAAACTTCAAAAAGATATCTTTTAGGTTGCGCTTCAGGGGTTTTCAAATTGAAGCGATGTTAATTTCGACGTTGTCGTACCATTTGTGCAAAGTTGTGTGTTTTCTGACGTTCTAGCATTGTGACGTGACGTTTTATTTGCATTGTTACGTCAAGGTAGGTCATGTGATGTGAGATGCATGAATCTCACACTGGTGTTTCACATCAAATATAACTGTCCCAAACACATAGAAATATGAGAATATAATAATCAGTCATTGTCTAAGATGTGAGATGGGACAATTCCACCCGAGGGTTCACATTTTCCAGTCACAAACGAGGCTTGCCGAGTTTCTGATGATAGAAAATGTGAACCCGAGGGTGAAATTGTCCAGTCTCACATCTTTTACCATGACTGATTATTTTTCTCACATTTCTCGGCCGAATATTTAAAGAAATAAACATGTCCGCCATGACACGAAAATGTGCTCTATTAAACTAGACAACCTAGTGCAAAATAAATTGCATATTTGAAAGATCGTTTGCGTTTTGGTTTTGTACCAGAGGTACAAAACTTTAAAAAGATATCTTTAAGGTTGTGCTTCAGGGGATTTCATATTGAAGCGATGTTAATTTTGACGTTGTCGTACCATTTGTGCGAAGTTGTGTGTTTTCTGACGTTCTAGCATTGTGACGTGACGTTTTTTGCATTGTTACGTCGGTGTAGGTCATGTGATGTGAGATGCATGAATCTCACACGTGTGTCTCACACGGAATATAAATGTCCCAAACACATAGAAATGTGAGAAAATGCCACCTCTTTGCGTCCGTCGTTCGTGGGCGTAGACTTTACTTTAAAGATCTTCTCATCTGAAACCACTCATCCAATTAGGACCAAACTTCAGTAGAATGGTCCTTGGCTGGCCCCCTTTCAAAATTATTCATTTAAAAATCTTCTTGTCTGAAACTACAGAGCCAGTCGGAACCAACCGTAGCAGAAATGGTCTTTAGATGGTCCTCTTTCATAATTATGTCCGATGACCGGGACTATCGAAAACCGTATGCAAGATAATAACCAAAAAAAAAAAAAACAAAAAAACAAAAAACAAAAAAAAAAACAAAAAAACAAAAACAAAAATAAAGTTAAAATTGCACAACGTTTCAGCCAATATAGCCTTATTCTCGGTAATACCATGTAGCTGAATCGCCTCTGTGGTGTCGTGGTAACGTATCCGGCCGTGTCAAACCAACAAGACATTAAAATTGTTATTTGCTGCTCATCCGCCATGCACGCGGCAACTAAGAGTGAGAACAAAGGACTGGTCGACTCGGAGTCGGTATAATGTGTCCGGTTGGGGTGATATGTCTCCCTGCGGACTGTTAGCATGTTAAAAATCCTGCTCAGCCTGTAGATCTAGTACAAAGCAGGGTTCATATTCATATCATATCAACATGTTCTCGTCCTGATAGAGGTAACCGGTGAGATCACGAACCGACGAATAATGACGAACGAACGTATTGGGAGCAGTGATTTTCATATTGGGTAAAGCTCATTAAAATCGAAAAATCGACTAAAATACCCCTTGACACCTCACAAAGTTTCCTTTATTAGAAAACAATGATAAAATATGAGCTTTCAAGTATAAGGATGGATATATAAGACTATGTATTTTTAACTTATATACCGGAAGTGCCTACTTACGGATTAAAACGAAACATTACGTATAAGTGTACACCTGTGGTGATCACCTTCTAAACTTTTTATAGTCACGTGGAATGATAGCATGATTTAATCATGGGGACAATCTTTTAAATACCACGGTGCATGTGTTTGATAGAAAAACATATAGAAGATATTGAATATGTATTTGTTCAAAATAAACATTTAAACTAGTAGGGACCGACCATTTAACTTGAAGGTTTTTTTATGCGGCGCGACAAATTTTTTTCAAATTTAACATTTTTTTTTGTGGTTATTATCCAAGATAAGATTTGTTCTTCCTTACCTGGCCAGATTAATTGTTTTCTCAAAATTCAGAATCAAATATATTATTTCCGAAAGAAACATGCCCCCGCCCCCTCTTCATGTTAAATGGTCGGTCCGGGACAAATGATTTTTTTTTTATTATTTGTTGCAAATTTCTTGTAAGGGACTGGGACTTACAAGAAATTTGCAACAAATAATAAAAAAAAAATAATTTGACACCCCACCCCCATTTTTTTCCCGTCTTTTTCCTATATATTATTTTATATCGCAGTTATAGCGGGTATCGATCATCTATCTTTGAGGAGGGTATAAAGAGGCAACCATTTGATTCTGAGGGGGCCGGCCTGGCAGATTTGGTCAGTCAGATATTTTGAAAAAATATGGGTGCTGCCTTTTTTCTTCGACGCTATGCGTCGATTTAAAAAATAGGTAACACACGGCCACCGAAAGCTTGATTTATGTCGAGCCTAGGTGGTCGAGTGGTCTAGATCGCCGGACATCTAACATTGTTGTTCTGTTATTTAGAGTAATTATGTATATAATATGTGTTTTCAGCCATGTATCCCCTTCACTGGTGATCCAATGTATCAATCTATCGTAGAGTTGTCACTTGTTCAGACGTACTTATAATTTCAATTTATATATATATATATAATAAGTACATAATTTATGAAAAATAAGAGAGCCTATCTTTTTATTTTATGATTTCCTTATGGCCTGTCCTGCCTTTTTATTTCAGCCCCCCCCCACACAAATCAAACGGTCGTTCCCTACTCTAGGTGCTGGCCAGAATTATTTTTTTTACCAAAATCAGAATCAAAATATATAAGCCCCCCCCACTCCCACCAGAAAATGCTCCGTGACTGACGACGACATACAAAATAAAAAGAATAAAACAGACAGTACGCGTATCAATCAATAAAAAATGCATGTATAATCAAAGCGAGATATTCATGAACACTTAGGCATCCTAACTTGAAATTAATGATCCCGCTTCGTGTCATACGGCAAAGTAGGTGATACGTTCGTGATTCGTACGTGATTCGTGATCTCACCAGTTACCTCTGATATGCATTAAATAATTGACGCTGGACGTAAAGTTGAACGTAAACTGGACGTAAAACAATAATCCATCCATCCATCCATCCATCCATCCAGTTGAGATAAAGACAAACAACAGAGAACAAAATGAAGGATAAGAATCAGCTGTGCTGTGAGTTCGAATCTCACATGTGACGGGGTGTGTTCGACTCCGAATTAACTTGACAAGGATTGCCAATTTTCCTACTGAACGTCGGCGGTTCCCTCCTCCACCAATAAAAACTGGCCAAATATGCTGAAAACGGCGTAAAACCCCAACTAAACAAACACACAAACGGATCACGAGAGCTCAAACCACAGAGCTGCCTAGCGCGTCCCCAGGTGGCGGATAGTGGAGACTCTCTTGGGATTGTCAGGTCATAATACGGATAGCCAGCCGCGGACCATGGTGGTTAGAAAATTTCTATGTCAGCAATTTCTATTTTTTTTCTATACGGAGTGCGCTCTGACGTCCATCCGCTAAAACACCTGGTTTAATGTTTTTGTATAACTGTTATTCATCACCAACGGAATTGTTAGGGTATATAGATGGAAAATTCTAAATTCCAAATATATTATTAATGGAAAAAAGATAACTTCACCAGGTCTCTTGTATAATATACTAAAAATATAGAATTAATCTCTGATAAACTGTTGGTGGAAATCATGGGAAATAATTATATATAATGTGTTACTTTTCTTTCATTTTATATGATCTTAATTCAGTAAGGATTGTCAGTGTGGTGGTTGTCTCCGTGCTCCGGTCTCCTACATTAATACAAACTGTAATGATACGAGCAGGAAAACGATATCTACAAAATCTATCTGAATAGATAGCCAAATGTAATTGATGGGCACTGACGATTATTATGCAGTAGCTTATCCATAGGTACAGGCTAAGAGAAATTATGACGTGATAACATTAAATCTACGCATTCCTCGGAAATTTTAAACGTTTTTGCTTGATCTGTTTTTCTTTTGGAGAGGTCTGTTGGGTGGTGCAGGAATCCTATCTCTAATGTTGGTCATTGTCACCTGTATCATTTGTTATTACCAAGTACAGAAGAGCGGTTTAAACTTGACCCGGGGGGGGGGGGGGGGCGTGGGGACAAGTGCTGTACGTAATGCTTACTAGGCTATCAATACTGTTTATCGAACCCAACTCGTGTCGAGGTGTATTCAACTCTGATCTTAATTCAATAAGGATTGTCAGTTTTCTTGCCGTAGGTTGGTGGGTGTCTCCGTACTCCAGTTTCCTCCGTCAATAAAATAAATGGCCGTTATCAGTCATTTCACTGAAAATGGCATAAATACCCAAGAAACGTTACTACATGAGCGCCGTAAGTTTTACAGATTTTTACGGTTTGAATACAGTAAAAATATCCTGCCGAAAGAAGAATTGCACCATAATTGCCTATGCCCATCAATAATATTTGGCTATTTCACTAAGGAATGTCAGCATTGTCTTCAATAATAAATTGACATGAAACTTTTTACGTCAGCAAACTTTCGAGCAGTGCTCAGATGAAGGGGAAATTAATTAAATACGTATTACGTTATTAAACCTCTCTGCTGAGATTATTTTCATACACTTCAGCAGGATAATGAATGAATTTAGAACAATTATTAAAATAAATCAATTTAATCACGATAAAATATATTATTTTACAGGAAAAAATAAATAAAAAATATACAGAGGAATTATGAAAATCATATGCTTTGTAGTTACTATGGTAATACTTATTCTGTTTCCAGGTCATTGTCCTATTCCTAAACTACATCTAAATGAAGTAAAATAATCTAAATTTTCTTCCTGTTTTTTTTCTAAGATAAAATCGTTTCAATTTTCAAAAAAAAGTTCGTTATTCTGCTTAGATATTAAACAAAATTTTATACATTTCTATAACATTTTAAAAATTAAGAAAAATTAATTATCAAAATTTAAGCATGCTGGACTTTCAAAGTAAACATGATAGATAGCTAAAAATATAGAGGAAAGAAAAAAAAAGAACAATAAAAGGGAAATAACACTATTATATTGATTTCGAACTTTTTGAGACAGTATAACTTAGCCAAGTAAATTTTCGCCAGCATACTTTCTGCATTTCACACGCACCAATTAACTTGCAAATGAAATTTCAATTTATCATATTCGAAATATAGAAAAATAATTTATGCAATGTTACTTCCGGGACACCTGTTCAATACAAAATTATGTAAAATAATGATTGATATTTACATATACCTTAATGAGCTGTTTCAAAACATAAACTACAATGTCAGTAATTATTATTTATAAAATATCTACAAACATTCTGTTGTCATAAATTACACAATGGATTTCATTGTCTTGATGGACATTTATCAAAAGTTAAATTAAAAAAAATTAAAAAAAAGGCCGTCGTTTAATTCATAATTAATAATGTTTGCCCTGGTGAAACAATTCCGATTTAAAATATTCAATGTACTTAAAACCGACCTTTTAAGATTTTTTTTCTCAGATATGATGTATTAAGACAGATGTCTATTTCCTATTAAAATAAATTATTATTAAGGAAACCGATAACTTAAAATAAATGTCCATATCTTCAATGTTTATATGATTATCCGGGACCTTGGTAACCTTTAAACCCAATCTGGTGGTATAAGGCCCTTTTTCAGAACACATCGACGTTTAAATACAACCAATTCATCATAACCTAAGCCCGACGAATTTAACACGTCAATAAATTCCATATAAACAGCCTACAGTATTTTTTAATTCCAATAATTTCACAAACTTATTGATTATTTTACCAACATAAGTGATAAAATGTTGGGACTATGTTGACGGCGTATTGATATAATGGGTGGCATCAGCGAGCAGGACAATAACATTATCGTGAAAAATAGCATTAGAAAATAAAAATACAATGCATATATAATGCAAATTTAATTTTAATTTTCGTTTATAACCGGTTTCTTTCACTTTCATACATGTCGGTCTGCATCTAAAATATTCCAATTAAAATAGCGGGAAATAACATCTTTGGCTAAACAAATTAATAAAGATTTTTGACTCGTACATGTCATACAGAATGGAACTTTACATGTTTGTGACTTGACCCAATATCCAGAAGATAGAAGGCGGAGGGGAATAGTTCAAGGGCAGCACTTTTTTCGTAAGTTTATCTTAAATTTCTTAGGAAAAATATTTTTGAACACTTCAGACTTAAGTACAAATTCCATACCCCTTTTTTAATGTAGCCATATTCACCCCAGAGCTAATGCAATGGATACATGTATTTAAACTTCTTGTTATAAATAACTTATAGGGATGTTTATATTTCCTTGTTAAGGGTATAGACCAATTAACACTTATATTCTTTACATTTTTTGGTAAAATATCCGAAATTAATTTTTTCAGTCTCTAACCTATTAAGATCAATTTTACTTAACAAAAAAAAAAAAATGCAATGTGTTTATAACTATGGTTTTCCATGGCAAAAGTTGTAAAAACACAATTACATTAAATGACAAAAACTGAAAAAAGAACGATTTAATGTTCTAACTTCATTCATTTTCCCAACTGAAGCATTGGCATACGACAGACAAAGATGGCTAACACTTCGTCTCACTTGACTTTATTCCATCGGGGTAAAACCTTTCTGATAAAAACTTTCTGACTGCCTCTGACTATTTCAAACATGGAAGTGTTGTAAGTATCGTATCATTAACGACCGGCATGTGAAGGAGGATTCCATTGCGTTCCCTGACCTGGTGGTTGACTGTGACCTTGACCTCCTGCTCCTGTCTGTGGTGGTAATCCTAGCGCACCTGGATTACTGTTTATCATGTTGAGCAGTTGCTGGTGTGTCATTTTCAAATTATGTAAAATTTGCTGGTTTGCAGATGGTGCAGTTCCACCGGTCTGTGGATTCGTTCCTGGCCGTGGAGCTTGATTGGATGGCGGCGGTTTTGCTGCGTTTGGATTCGGATTGGAACGTCCTAGAAACTGAAATCCTTGTCCCGGTGATGGCTGACCGTTTGTAAGGAAAGATTGCAGACCTGTCGGTTTGGTACCTGGACTATTTATGTTAAGTGCGATTCCAGGTTGTGCACTTGGCTGAGTTCCATGTCCACCTGCTGGATGTCCATGAGAGCCTGGCTGAGGTCCGTGTCCACCTGGCTGAGGTCCATGTGCACCTGTTGGACGTCCATGGGCACCTGGTTGAGGCCCATGTCCACCTGCTGGATGTCCATGACCACTAGGCTGAGGTCCATGTCCACCTGCTGGATGTCCATGAGCGCCTGGCTGAGGTCCATGTCCATGTACGCCTTGACCTGGACGCTGACCGTGCCCACCTCCATGTGCAGTTTGGCCTAAACCACCTCCATGTGCAGGTTGAATTCCTCCGGGTGACTGATGAGCTGGTCTTCCATGCTGTGCGTGACCATGACCAGGTTGATTTGCATGGCTTGTTAAATGACCAGGAGTTTGTTGCCCCATTGTATTAGGGTATGGATTATATGGATGTGATGGTCTTGTTGCCTGGCCAGTAGGAAGTGCAGCACCATGAGGGGCACCTCTTCCACTTGCATTTCCAGCCCTGCTTCCAACAGAATTAATGGTAAGATTTATTAAAACCTTTGGAGCAGTTGTTGGCTGACCGCCTGGTTGTCTAGGTTGAGGTACATGTCCACCTGGTTGAGGTCCATGTCTTCCAGGTTGAGGTCCATGTCCACCTGCTGGATGTCCGTGACCGCCTGGCTGAGGTCCGTGTCTTCCAGGCTGAGGTCCATGTCCACCTGCTGGATGTCCGTGACCGCCTGGCTGAGATCCATGTCTTCCAGGCTGAGGTCCATGTCCACCTGCTGGATGAACGTGACCGCCTGGCTGAGGTCCGTGTCTTCCAGGCTGAGTTCCATGTCCACCTGCTGGATGTCCGTGACCGCCTGGCTGAGGTCCGTGTCTTCCAGGCTGAGGTCCATGTCCACCTGCTGGATGTCCGTGACCGCCTGGCTGAGGTCCATGTCCACCTGCTGGATGTCCGTGACCCCCTGGCTGAGGTCCGTGTCCTCCAAGCTGAGGCCCATGTCCACCTGCTGGATGTGCATGAGCACCTGTCTGTGGTGCATGTGGTTGATGTCCATGTGCTCCAGGCTGTGGTTGGTTTCTGCTTGGTTGTCCCTGGCCATTATGAATATGTATAGTAACTGCTGGTTGTGGAGCAGCTCCTCTAGCATGATTTTGACCCCCATGTTGGTATGGTGGGCCACCCGGCTGTGCTCCATGCCCTCCTGGATGTGACCCATGTCCACCAGGTTGTGAGCCGTGTCCCCCTGCTGCATGTCCGTGTCCTCCAGGTTGTGCTCCATGCCCTCCTGCGTGAGGTCCATGTCCACCTGCTGGATGTCCATGAGAGCCTGGCTGAGGCCCGTGTCCACCAAGCTGAGGTCCATGTCCACCTGCTGCATGTCCGTGTCCTCCAGGTTGCGGTCCATGCCCTCCTGCGTGAGGTCCATGTCCACCTGCTGGGTGTCCATGAGCACCTGGTTGAGGCCCATGTCCACCAGGCTGAGGTCCATGTCCACCTGCCGGATGTCCGTGTCCTCCAGGTTGTGGACCGTGTCCACTCGGTTGATGTCCATGTCCACCAGGCTGAGGCCCATGTCCTACAGGTTGTGGTCCGTGTCCACCGGCTTGAGGTCCATGTCCACCTGCTGGATGTCCATGAGAGCCTGGATGAGGCCCGTGTCCACCAGGCTGAGGTCCATGTGCACCTGCTGGATGTCCGTGTCCTCCAGGTTGCGGTCCATGTCCTCCTGCTTGAGGTCCATGTCCACCTGCTGGGTGTCCATGAGCACCTGATTGAGGCCCGTGTCCACCAGGCTGAGGTCCATGTCCACCTGCTGGATGTCCGTGTCCTCCAGGTTGTGGCCCGTGTCCACCAGCTTGAGGTCCATGTCCACCTGCTGGATGTCCATGAGAGCCTGGCTGAGGCCCGTGTCCACCAGGCTGAGGTCCATGTCCACCTGCCGGATGTCCGTGTCCTCCAGATTGTGGCCCGTGTCCACCAGCTTGAGGTCCATGTCCACCTGCTGGGTGTCCATGAGCACCTGGTTGAGGCCCGTGTCCACCAGGCTGAGGTCCATGTCCACCTGCTGGATGTCCGTGTCTTCCAGGTTGTGGTCCGTGTCCACCACCTTGAGGTCCATGTCCACCTGCTGGATGTCCGTGTCCTCCAAGTTGTGGCCCGTGTCCACCAGCTTGAGGTCCATGTCCACCTGCCGGATGTCCGTGTCCTCCAGGTTGTGGCCCGTGTCCACCAGCTTGAGGTCCATGTCCACCTGCTGGATGTCCATGAGAGCCTGGGTGAGGCCCGTGTCCACCAGACTGAGGTCCATGTCCACCTGCCGGATGTCCGTGTCCTCCAGGTTGAGGCCCGTGTCCACCAGGCTGAGGTCCATGTCCACCTGCTGGATGTCCGTGTCCTCCAGATTGTGGTCCATGTCCTCCAGGCCGAGGTCCGTGGGCACCAGGATTCGGGGCTGCATTTGCTTGACCTGGTAAATTTCTGAACATCTGACCTTGAAATGGATAACCACCACCAGCACCATGTCTGCCAGGTAAAGGAACTGTCGGATATGGCATATGGCCGGACGGTAATTGACTTCCCGGAAAAGCACCTCCTAGAGGGTTTTGTTGTCCTATACCTGGCATATGTCTGCTATTAGGCAAGGTCCCGCCAGTATGTGGTGATGGAGCCATACCTCCCGGGTGTCCCATTCCTGGCATATGTCTGCTATTAGGCAAGGCCCCACCAGCATGTGGTGACGGAGCCATCCCTCCTTGGTGTCCCATTCCTGGTTTTGCTCCGTGACTGCTTCCGGCACCAACTGTTACTGGACCAGGCTGTTGAGATGCTTTATTTGAATGACCATTATTTGTTCCATGAAAACCAGTTGAAAAATTTGGACTCATGCCTAAATGAGTTGGACTAAATTGTGCTCTGTGATTTTTGTTTCTAACGTCATTGTTTACAGGTAGATTGTTCACCATATTAAGATTAATAGTTGTACCAGGTTGAGATGGTTTTTGACCCTGTCCACCTGGATTACCTCCGTGACCTCCTGGCATATGGCCTGCGTGACCTCCTGGTTGATGACCTTGACCCGGCAAATTTCCGTGACCAATTGGCTCATGTACTGGTAAACTTCCATGCCCACTAGGCGGATGGCCATGAACTGGTAAACCTCCATGGCCACCTGGCCGATGTCCCTGACCTTGAGGTTTGGAACCTCCTTGTGATGTTGCGTTGCCTGCTGTTGAATAATAGTTACTGATGTGAATATTATTTATGTTGTTTTTTACGTCTGTCTTATGAATCGTGCTGTTTACTTTCGTATTTCCTGTGTCCTTATTAATCTGTAGAGTGTTACCACTATTTACCATAACATCTTTCACCAGCTGTTGAACATTCTTTGGAATTTTCGTAGTACTCACTGTGGGTTGCAAGTTTTGCCGATGTATTGGCACAAAATATCGACCAGATTTTGTCCTTATTGCCTTTCCAATTTTCTGAGCATCACGTAAACGTTTAATTATACTACCTTGCGGTCTCTGAGATGGACTTCTTCCTACGGACGGATTAAATTGAGTGTTAGTTTGTTTACCTATTGCACTCTGGAGGTTGGCTATATTTGCACTCACAACAGATATCTTCCTGCTATTGTCCAATCGGAATAGGTTCGCTCGTAATGGTATTCGAACTTTTCTTGAGACTGGGACCAGTAGAGACTTCGGATACTGAAATGAAAAGAAGAAAAATAAGTATGAATAAATGCACACATTTATTTCCAACATAAAAGTGGTACATATCTGAAATCAACTTCTAGACCAGGTAAACTGAAATGACCCGAGAAAACGGCACGGTCAAGGGGCAGTTCATATATCATGATATTGCTATCAACATCAGTAAACTATTATGTTTATTGCATTGAAGAACAAATGACCAACGGTAGACCCATAAAAGGATTTAAATTTTCAAAGTTGGACACAGTGGTTGTAGTCTCGTTGACTGACAATATCTCAAGCGAAATTTTTCATCCTATGAAAGGATAGGGAAATGTTCACTACCTTTCTCGTCTGCATCGTTTCTCAATCGTCAGAGTCAACGTTGTGTTTATTCAAATGGAAATATCTCTAAAAGAACTAGCGGTCAGGAATCTGGTATTGCCGGGCAAAAAAAAAAAAAAAACGTCCATTCTGGTGTTGTTTATTCTTACTTTGCCTTCACTTATGCATCACTAGGTTTTCAAAGAGAATCAAGATAACATGAATATCATATCAAGACATGTAGTCTTTCAGTCTATCAATATCATGTTTAGCTCAGTTGAGTTGAGGAATATAATAAATTGACTGCAAGTCAATATATCTTGATTTGGTCTTCTATCTTGATTTTATTTCAAATTTTTATAAAATGTGAAATTCAAGATTAAACAAGACAGAGATCAAAAGTGTGTTACTAATAATAGTACCGACTATATGTAAATATTCTAGCAAATGAAATCAAACAAAAACAATTGCATCATCAATTTTCTATGCACTGACCTTCGAGTATTAATTGTTTGTTTTTTGTTTGTTCAGGGTTTTACTCCATTTTCAGAAAATTGGCAATCCTTGTTAAGATCGGAATCGAACACAACCCGCCACAGATGAGATTCGATCTCACAACCTCAGTGTTGACAGGCTAGTGATCATTATTAGTCATTACTAACTACCTAGAACCCTCGGCCACCGAGGCCTCTCGAGTATTAATGAAAAGTAGCCTTTAGATATACAGTGCCTTAGTTTGCCGAATTTAGGTTTCATGTTACTTTGAATTAATTCAACTTAAATCAACTTTAACTAACGAAAGGTGTGAGCATTTTGTCACTGTTAAAAGACGTTATAGCGACTTCAAGATGAAGAACAGCAATAAAAGTGTTGTTCACTTGCTTTTGTATTGTTTCATATCACATCAGTATTCAAACACATACATAAATGTAGTTATCATATCCTTGAAAACTCTTATGAAAGTATACTGTTCTATATGATATAGACATAATCTTTCGATCAGTTTAATTGAGGTCTGGAGCTGGCATGTCAGTAGCTGTTAGTAGTCCTTTGTTAATATATATTGATCATTTTCATTTTGCGTAGTTTCTTCTGTTACCTTTTTTAACATCGGGCTGGGACATCTTTTGAACTGAGTTTTACTGTGTGTATCGCTGTGTGTTTGTTTATTCCACATTGGCTAGAGGTATAGGGGAGGGTTGAGATCTCACAAAACATGTTTAACACGCCGCATTTTTGCGCCTGTTCCAACCTAGGCACCTCTAGTCTTTGTTAGTCTTGTGTGTTTATTGGATTTTGGTTCATTTTTATATTTCGGAGTTAAGTGTGCCGTCCATTTTGCTGAACTAGTATACATTATTGTTTAGGGACAAGCTGAAGCCCGCCTTCGGGTGCGGGATTTACTCGCTGCATTGATAACCCATTCGAAGCCTTGAGCTGTTTTCTGATTTTTGGTCGGGTTGTTGTCTCTTTGACACATTCCCCGTTTCAATTCTCTATTCTATGCAAAATGTATATTGCTATACAAATAATGATTCTTTAATTTCTATTTTCTATTTTTATATGCTGGATACGTTTTTGATAGATTATGCCGACTCAGGTTTGATCAATGACTACATCAAGCCAAATTGAACCTAAATTTATAGTGTGGAACGATTATCAAAACAACTTCAGAAGGTATATTAATTCATTTAAGGACACAGAAATTATAAACATAATGAGCATACCAATTTTCTTTTTTCTTATTTTAAATTTGAGGCCACACCATTTATTTTTGGTTCTTTGGATTTCGCCGCTCCTATTTTCGGACTTCGTGAATTTTAATAAAAAAATTGCCACTTCATTTTGTAAAAATGCTGAATAATCGTCTCAAATTTTTCATTTTCTAGAAATTAAAAATAAAAAACGTTCGCCCACTCATACAATTTGGTAAAAAATAGGATTTTTTCCATTTTTTGCAATATTTTAGTTAAAAAAATTTGTTCCGCACCTACATTTGATCTTCACCCGAGAAAAAATATTCCTAAAAAGAAAAAAAAAAGAAAAATTAAAATTTCGCTCGCACCATTTTTTGCCATCCAAAAATCCAAAGAACTAAAAATAAATTTGGTGTGGCCTATGTTATTAAAAACAGAAAATAATAATGAATATAGCAGAAAAGGTAAAATATGAAACAAGAACCAATGAACGTTAAAACTGATGACTTAATACAGATATTTGACAGGGGCTGAGTTAAACTGGTTTTACGGGAACCCAGCTCTTTTAGTTATCTATCCAATACAGTACGATATACAACACTAGTTCCAAAAATAATAGAAAAGGGAAAATTTTACATCTCTTATATTTGCTTTCTTTATAATCGAAATAAAAAAAAGAAATTATATCATTCTCCTATATTTTTCCATATATTGACATTCGTGTATTATTAAAATACTTATAGAGAATTGGTAAATGGCGTGATGTAAGCTTACAATAGCACTACAATGATATTCAAAATTAAATGTTTAAACATCCTCAATTAATAATGTAGGCACCAGCATATATAATATATATAAAAATATTAATATCTTGAACCAACTTGACATGAAACAATTGCTTGAAAAATAATAAACCAATCAATTGAAAGACAAAACTTGACTTTCTCCGGAAGAAGTTATTTAAATTCGTAAATGTCAGATTTTATAGAAATGTGGAAAAAATGGCTATAAAATAATTAGTAGCCACAAATGGTTGTATATTTCCTGTTTTTTATTAATAAATGTTACAAATATGACAATACATTTTTGACATGTTAACATTTGTATAAGTACATACGAATGTATCCTTTGTCAATTTTCGAGCTCGGATATCTGTGATTGGTACCAAAATCGCAATTTTTGTAACTAATGAATTGCGGTAAATTTTATTGTTTATAATTTATTACTTGACAGATTTGACCCGATCATAAATTTTCGGTAGCTAGGAATGATATAACTATACAGAGGAAAAAATATAATGCTTAAGGTGACATGGGAATAAGAGAACATCCAACATTAAAGTACAAAAGACTGGGGGGTGAAAGTAATGAAACCGTCTAATTAGCAATAAAGGCATTTACCTTGCACAACTGCATAACCTTACAAGAACAGATTTAATAATTGAAATATGCTGTCAAACTGACAACAAACCGGTTTTTCCTCTACCATTGTTTATTGTAAAAATGATACTATAGTACATGTTTCAATCTTTTAGCTATCACTCACTGAATCACGGCAGAGGTGTTCGACATGAACAATATAGAATTGCTCAAAGTTGCAAATTTGGTAATTAGTATGATGATTTCTAAAGTAAGAGACACCCTGTAGTTAGAACAATCTACGGAGAGAAAAGTACGCAACTTTCTACTTATTTCTGATAAACGTCTTTGCAATTAAGATCATAAAACCACAACAATGAAATATGAACTTTTGGACTAAGGTATGCTTTAGTCAAAACTTCAACATACAAGCATAATTACAAGAT
Source organism: Mytilisepta virgata (assembly GCA_028015205.1). Lineage (NCBI taxonomy): Eukaryota > Metazoa > Mollusca > Bivalvia > Mytilida > Mytilidae > Mytilisepta > Mytilisepta virgata. Next base: position 6,420,298 of record CM051513.1, read on the forward strand.
TTGAAATGGCATAGGGAATGAGATCGGAGGTGTTAACATAAGCCTGGAGGAATTATCTCGTATATTTTCAAAACCATTAGTACTAACGTTCAATGTTAATTTAAAATATGACTTTTATTCCACTATCAAAATCCTATTAAGTGGGATAGTGATACCCATTGCGTTCTACAAGAGATATATTTATCGTGTATATATAATTAAGTATTAAGTGTATAGGAGGTTGAAAAGCATTACAACAAAAAATTTTCAACATTTAGCAGCTTATATTTAATTATCAAAATACCTTTCAAGTTGACTTCAGATTTCGAGAAAAATATTGTACTCACATCCAAGTGTTCGATTTAAATGACGGAATGTAATTATTACGTAACTCGTTTTATGGATAATTTCCTCGAAAGATACAATGTTATCATCTTCATTTCAACATTACCTTCCAGTCATTATCCCATAAAAGATTTAACTTCTTTAAGAACAATATTTTTGGTACCCAAAAGTTTAAGAATCAAAATTGTCCCTTTAAGGAAAAAAAACGAGAAACAGATAGTTAAAATGCAAATATTTCGAAGACTTTCAGAAATTGTATCATAAAAGTAAAAGATATTAAAAAATTAACGGTCAATGATGCATGACAATGCAATCTTATTAGCAAAAAGCTTTACTACACTCAGCCTTGATCTGATTAAAATTAGAAATAACTGGTTTAAACCGGAATTACATTATAGCAACCGGCTCAAAAATGATGCATTGGCGTACGTTTTATATTTTGTTATGTTTATCTGGTAATTAATATTGTCAAACAAAACCTTATTACTTTGTGTGAACTTTTCTCACATTTAATGATGGATTTATTGTCTAAATTTCATTGAAGTGTCTTATCTTTCCGTTAACATCAAGCATCTAGACAAAAAATGACACACTTGATTTCTCTGATAGGAATATTCTTGGGTCCATCAATAAAACCTTGCTTTCAAAACAAAGAAAAGCAACCACAGGAATTGTTAACTTGCTTATTGTATAATTTACATGTGTTGTGTGGGTTGGTGTCCCATAAACGATATTGCAGCATCCATTTTAGGAATGACTTCTGATATTATTGCTTTCAATGCTTGGATGATTAATTTTTGTCGAGAGCAACCCTGATGAAGGTTTATAAAGAAATACACAATCTTTTCATCACATTTAGTATCTGATTTGTGATGTGTTTTATCTTTAGAAAATATCTAGGGGGAGTCAACCACCCTTTCTTCCCCACACCTACACGGCAAGGCAAAAAAAATAATAAACTTCGGAAAACATTGATAAAATTTCTTAATGTATAAAAACACGAAGTACAATTGTGTAAAAAAAGTGCAATTGTAATCAATTTCGATATTCGATGGTGCGTTCTTTTTATTAAGGAAATAAATTGTGTTTTGCGTCATTAGGTTTATGAAGTACTGTTTGCATGTGATTGTTAATCACAGGTCCAATCCAATTAACTGAAAATTAGCAATAAAAAGTGAAATTGTCTTACCCAAGCAGCTGAAAATATTATGCTACCGAGTCTAATCATGAATGTTACGCTTACGAGTCTAATGAATGTGTTATATTTCTCATTTTGTATATTATCAATTTCAAAATGTATCTACATGTTTTATCATTAAGGAGACCTGCGTTTAATTTGGAAATAAACAATTATCAACGATAATCTGTGTTTGTCAGTTTGAAAATTACTCCGTATTCAAAAAGATATTTTAACTTTAACAATAAATAAAATAATTCCAATGGAACCCAAAAATAAAATTATAAAGTATTAAAAATGGTTATTTTTCAAAAAATAAATTTAACAGACATAAATATTATTTTAAACATAAATAATTACTTTTAAAACTAGAACAAATAAATGGGTTATAATAAATGCTACCCATGACCATAAAGTGTGCTTTATCATGGAGGAGCCAGTTATCATTTCCCCTTAAGATCATAGTGAACACTGAAGTCGTAGTGTGAAACCCTTTATTCTGGGACGTTCAAAGATTTACTGGGAGTCTTCACTTTAACAAATAATATTGGAAAAAAAAGAAAAATATAAAATTTAAAATATTCATTAACCCAATAATAAACTGGATGTCTTGTATTTTTAGTTGATACATTAAAGATGACAAACTACCTTGATGATCACATTTGAAGTAAAGAAAGGCTTGCCTTCCGACGTAAGGCATATAGAACAGGATTTGCATAGCTTGATCTCCAGTGAGTAACATGAATCAACTAGGTTAGTTATATACAAATAGAAATTTCTTATGTAATGCCAAGTGTTAAAGTTATAAGTTAAGGTGAACATCGATTTGATTAAACTTCTAAAGTTGACGATGTCTTTTGTAGTGATTTTAGTCAAGATTTTCTAATACACGAGATGCAGGGTACTAAATGTAATTGCGTTTTTCATTTCCTTTCTTCATCCTTTTATATCTGCAATTTTATTTTTGCAGCTGCCTTCTCCGGCTAATGTGGACTGATATGTTTTATACTTAATCACAACACTAGAACAGTCCAGAAATTGACGTGCTTTCTAAATAAAGTCCTATAATAAAAAACTTACCAATGAGTTTGTATTGAACAGACATTCTGTTAAATCGATCCAAGTCGTGAGTAATAATAGACTTGCTATCGGAACAGAAGAAATAATCCGAACTCTCATTCTGTTTCTCACTTACACAGACGCCACACCAAATTGTGGTTAAAAAATCTCGCACCTTGCTTTTAAACCTGGAATAATCACAAACGGTTTTAAATTATTCATTAACTTATCATCTGTCATATCATGCTGTGTTATAACATATATTAAAATCATTTTGAATAATTAATTATTAATTGTCACATTTAAGATACGTACAGAGTAAGTGTTAGCTGTCAATGTGTGGTTTTCTGGCTTTCTTGGCTTTTACCGGAATAAAACATCGGAAATCTTTATCAACACCTTTGGTTAAATTTTACTTGTCTTTATTTTTGACAGGAGAAAACTTAATTGGCTCTTAATAGTGTTTTACTGCCGTTTAATTAAAAGAAAATGAATTTGTTCTTTACTTGAGCATATATATTCATAATATATGTGTACTACAACTTCAACTTATTTTCGGTTTACGGACGATTTATAATGAACACGTCAATATTTAAAAATGCTTTGAACGACCTCCAAGTTCAACAGATGGTGAAAAATGCATTGATAATATAAAGTATTATTATATTTAATATCCTTTATCTCAAAATTCATGATATCTCGAGGTTATTCTGGTATGAGAATTTGAAAGTTTTTTATTCCTGATATCTCAAAGGTTCCAGATTTAAAATAATGGGAGTCTGTGATATAATGTTTTTTTGCACAAGGACACCATATAATTTTGTCCCATGACTTACGTATACATATATCACGGGAGTTAACATGCTAGTGCCTTAGTTTCAGTGCTGTCTTGTTCTAATTTTGTTCAGTTTATTATACGTTTTTTATTCTTTTAATTATACATGTATCCTTGTCGCCTTTGTTTGTTGTGTTCCTTTCACTTGACTTTGTCTTTTCCTTGGACGAATTCGAATTTGTGGTCCTTTCCCACTGTGGTTTTCGCCTCAGTCTTCTTTTGTCGATGTTTCATAATCTTAAGAATTATCATAATGTGGCAGCCGTATCGTCTAAGTAGGCATGATTTTGGAGGTATAATAAGGTCTCACTGTATCGCGGTACTTACTTTTTTCTAGATGGTGTCAAAATTACATTGAATAACGTTGATAGTGGGATAAAGTGGGAACAGAGTATACTCAGTTTCAAATAATTTGACATTGTAGTCGAGGACTGGTATTTAATTCATATTCAGTATCATATAAATAAACAACAAAGAGGATAACAGGACAGGTCAACAATAACATAGCGATCAATCAACGTGACGCCAAAACACAGAAATAACACACAAACATACACAAGATAGAGTCAGGATGGTCTGAATGAAAAATGATGGGTTAAACCGGTTTTATGGGTATCCAAACCTCCTCTGAACTACCCTGACACTCCTGTGTATTAAACACTATAATTAAATAAATATTTGGAAACTACGGGGTTGTAAAAAGATGTTTTTACATACAGCGGGCATGTTGGGATTCTGCCTCAAGGTCTAAATGGGCCTTCACAAACTTTGAAAATGCATGTCGCAAAATATTTCGTTAAAGGATTTCTTCAAAGAAAAAATGCATCTTAAAAGGCCGGAGAAATGCCTACAGTCGGTCGATATTGCCCAAGTGAAGGTTATTTTGGTCATTTCCATACTGCTCATCTATGTTCTTCAAAATGATTTAATCATCATGAAGTTTCTCTTGATTTTGAATTATGATTGGTTGGATACGGATTTGGGTCGTAATGTAATCATAAACGTCCTTGGCAAAAATACACAAGGCTGACGTCCATAAATGAAATTGTAATTGTCCTTTTGTAAATTACAATAATCTACACTCTACAGTTAAATCTTAGATTGTAACAAGCTCGCATGTTATAAAAAATAAAATTTAGGGAGCAACCGTTTGATTTTTATTGTGGGCTAGGATGAGATGTTTGATCCTGTCCTTTTTATTTGCCGAAATAATTGTCCATAATTTAAACCAAAAGCAAATCCTGATTGACACAGGTCCTTCATTTTTTTCACACCTAAAGTGATACTGGCTTTTCATTTTGACAAAATCCTGGCCCTACCTTTTTATTTAAAATTTCATCCAAGCCTTGATGAAAATCAAAACGTTACTAACTTAACTGTCTTGGTTGTAAAAATATAGTAACGAACTTACCACAGAAATAGAAATGTGTTTTACCTATTTTGATACATTATATTTAAGCATCACAAATTTCAAACACGTTTTGAAGTAATATTAAAGTTATAACCCAATAAGGGCAGTTTGCGTCATGGACTATTCTATCAAAAAGAAGCCAAAAATGACAGTTTTATTGGTCTGAAGAAAACTGATACGCAAATGAAGTATTCCTTACACAACGATTGATGTAATAATTAGCCACTGCGGTCATCATTTGTCTAATTATGCAATTATCTTAACACTTAATTTTCAACATGACAAGAACTTGCTTTCACATCTATGTCATCATATGTGATGGGAACTGCCGAAGTTTTTATTTATATAAATTTATTCCGTAAAATGAAATTATTTCAAATACGCACCAAATGATTCAGATTTATAGATATTTTATGGTGCACCCTGTGACTATTTTGATATAAGAAAACAAACGAATATGGGCCAATATCGTGACAACAACATTCTTAGAATTGACAAACAAACATATATATATATATATATATATATTTACAAAAAACTAAATATGTTGCGAAACAGCTCATGCGACAATAGACAACAAGCGAAATAAATGGAAATGGTGATCAGTCTTGCTCTGGGTTTCAAAGAGTCAACACCTTTTTATTTTTATTTTTTACATACTCGTGATCAAGACCATATTGGTCGAAACTTTGAGTATTTTTAACTTTTTAGTTTGTTGTTGTTTTTTTTACGATTTTATATTTGGGTTTGTTCGACTTGTGTATTTCATACATTTTAGTCCCACCAACATTTTCTGGTATTGGTCAGATTTTTTTTTCAAAAGTGGAAAACTGGTTTGTATCGGTCCATAAAGAATACATTGATTTGTTTTATAGAGTGGTAAAGCGTACATAATGGAAACAGTTGCACACTTTTCCCCAACTTTAAATTGGGAATCAAATATTTTACTCCAAAGCGTTTACGTGTGCAAATATGACTCGAAAATAAACTGACATCCCTTTGCTCATGATTTTATTAATTACTGTCTGTAAGCCGAAGTCCGCGGAATATTTTTTCAAATTTGAGTACCTTAATAAATTCGGATTGTCAAATCACTTGTCTCGTAGATGTAATATTAGCCAAGTTTAACTGAAATAAATTGTCTTCAATCATGTATTCAGGAGAATAAAAAACATTTAGTCTATGGAATTTTTAGTGTACAAGGGAGATAACTCTTACTATGAGATTTTATTAAATTAACTATTACATCCCCGTTTGCGCGAAATATATTTTTAAAAAAAATTCAGGATAGGTCGGAGTTCATTTATTAAAATTTCTTATTTTTTCAAATTTTCAAGTGCATTAATTTATCCATTGGATATTCTCCATTCAGAATCAATTTTGAGGCATAAAAATATAACTCTTATGAACACTTGTTAATTTTCTGTTTCATAACATGATGGCGATTCGCTCCTTAATGTGGGTCTACATTTTGAAACTCGTCCGCGTTGCTGAGATGCTTGGTATTTCGACGAACGGAACCTGTATTTGACAGCGATACCGTTATCATAACATTTTAAAACGTTTTCTAAATTTTATTGCCGTTGCATAGATTTGTCTGCACAGTCATGTCGGACTCTAAAAGAGTCATGAATTTTACATTCTTCTATGGAAATAGTATTTGCAAAACACATCAATTCTAAAACTGTAAATTAGACCTGAAAGATCATTTAAATAAGCTAATTCATAAAGAATAAGTAAAAATTGAAAAAGTTGATAAATCATCGATTTTTTTAGGGAGGCAGATTTATTGATACGGTTTTTTTTTTAGATATTTAAATAATTATCAATATTATTGATCCACACCACATAGTCTTTTTTGTCAACTACAGTCTATGATAATGCAATATAAAATCCATTAGATATATAATATTGCGACTGATCAATTATTGTGATGGACATAATGATGATTTTCTCAACTGTATTTAGGCCTTGAGCTTGCCTTCAGTAATATTCGTTGTTCCTCACAGTCGTACAAATGTATGACTTCAGATATTGAACTTACTGCTTGCATTGAGAGATGAAGTACAATTATGACATTCGTAGAAAAGAATAACGGAAGGTAAACAGAAGATGGCCCTTAAAGACTTTATTTGAAAGTTTGAATAAATGAATACGCTTACGAATTGTTCGTTGCTATTCGTGAATTTTCAATTTTGTTATACAAACCAGTGTACAAATTTTTTTTCCTTTCAAAACCCTGTTTACTCTAAAAAAGATTTTTCAATAAACTTTGCTGCAGGTGAAATCACAGTGACGGCACTGTTGATTTAATTTTATGCTTGATTGATGACGAACAGCAAGAAGGCCACTTGTACATGTAGTTCTGCTAAACATATGTATAAACAAAAGCGGTAAGCTACTGACATGTTTGACAGTATTAAAGATAATTAACTTTTCGTAGTATCAAAAATTACTTAGGGTAGATTTTTGTTAAGATGTCATAAGCAGCACAACTCGACCAAGATAACGTTTCTGAGTGTATCCCCCTCGCCTACGAACAAATTTCTATAATAAAATAAGGTTGATAGAAAGGTATTACAAAAGCTCGTAAGAAGAAATTAGACCTGCTCAGTGCTTACAATTTGTTGATTTTTTTTTCAGGTATCTAGTAATTTCAAAATTAAAATCCTGAGAGATAAGTATATTTCTTTTTAGAATACTTGCTTTCTGGCTTATGACAGAGCTGAGGTGTAGGGACAACATTAAGTTTTCATTAACATAGTTCTTTCGTTATTTGTAAAAACTTCCGAATAAATTCAAACGGCAATTAGAACAAATTTCAAACAAGGCTAGATCAATTTGTGTAATTAAAAAAATGGGTTAGAGGCCAAATATGCAAAATGCAATATCTGTCAAAAGATTTAACTTTTTAAGTGCATTTTTATATGATTTCAAAGAGTCCCCGCATGTCAAAAAGACAAGCGCAATATCCGTCACGTACATTTTAGTTCATTTTTAAGTATATTATTTAAATCTGAACAATTTGATGATCTACATTTGTTCAATAATTTATATACCTTGCAGAAATGCAGGTAACAATTTCTGTCTAATAATTTCCGTTCAACCCCTATATGTCAGTGCAGTATCGACTGTATACAGATATCCTATGTGAATTTAACGTTTAATTTGAAACTTTTGTGACAATACATGACATATTTTATATTAACGAATGTCATCTTAATAGTTTTTATACATAGTTTTAGTTATAAGACCACTTCCTTTTCATAATTGTATCGATTATGATGCTGTCGGTTTTTATGTAAAACAATGAAAATATAAGTTCGAAGCATATTTTATATTTTTCTATATTCTTTATTTCATTTTCATGGTTATCTTGTCATATTTACACAAGCTTTTGTACAATTGTTACATGTAAGTTTAATTTAATTCTTTATTTATTTAACGAGGATTACCAACAGCCAACGGCTACAAGCGGTTCAATGCATACATACACACACTGACATACAGTACACATACATTTAGGATTAACAATACATCAATATACATTTTCAATAATACAAAACATTATATACAAGATAAAGAAAAAGAAACACGCACAGATCCCCCCCCACAAACACACAAAGATTTAGAAAAAAGTTACAGAAATAGCATAATAATTATAAAATTTTGTTTACATGTAGAATGACGACTTAGTGTCTTATTGGATAAATCTTCCAGATGAATATATTTGAATACGAATTTAGATAATTCGAAGTTTGCTTCAGTCGACAAGTCACCACTCCCTTCAATTAGAATTTTACTGAAATAAGATGGACATAAATCTCGCAACATATATTCAGATCAGGACATAAAATATTTTTGACTTTTGACACCAAGTAATAAATGTATTCTAGGGTTTCGAACAAGAAATTTTCAATGTTTTCAATTTTGTTTCGGGTACACTGAGAACAAATCTTGTAAGAAATTAGATTGTAGTTGAATAGATGCTGGTTTAAGCCACTCAAACCTAGACGAAGTCTTGTATGGATGGTTTTTTCATAGCCATGTCCAAGGGAGTAGACAGCTTTAGTACTTACCCCTTCAGATCTTCTAAGTAGATTTTTTAAAATTACATAATGAGGTAGAGGTATGAATATCTGGTGAAAGGTTATTTCAGTCCATAATTGAAGATGCCAAAAATGAGTTATGAAAACAAGCAGTCCTAACTCTAAGCGGAATTAGTTGTGATCGTCTCCTAAGATCATAATTGTTCGCACTTTGGTTCAATAGGGGGTGGATGGTAGTCAGGCAAGAAGGTGTTAAGATTTTTTTAAAATTGTATATAAATATGAAAGCCTATGTATTTTTATATGTGTCTTTAGTGTTTCTAAACCAACTTCTTTCAGTAAAGTGTGGTTTTTAGTTACCTTCATGGCACCTGTTATAATCAAGCAAGCCCGTCGTTGAACATGTTCAATAACAGTCGATTCAATATCCGAACAATTATCATATATAACGTCACTATAATCCAAGAGTGAACGGATAAAAGACTTGTAAAGTTTTTCCAAACAAAATCTGGGCAAAACATGGCACATCTTAAGAATAATGTCTAAGCGCCTGTTACATCTCTTAAAAATGTCAGTGATGTGTTCTGACCACGTCAGTTTTTCGTTGAATATTTAACCAAGATGTTTATGGCATTCCACTTGCTCAATTATAACATTATTTAAAATAAGCGGTGGCAAAGGACGTTTTAAGGGCTTTTTTTAAAAATTACCAGATGTTCTGTTTTGGTGACGTTAAAATAACTAGCCACTGTGTAGACCATGTATTTAAAAGTTCAAGGTCATGGTAAGATAAGTTAAAGGTGAGAGTACTGGAATTTCAGTAGTCTTATTAGACATATGACTACCAAAAAGGCAGTTAAAATTTTCAGGTTTCTCGAGATCATCCGAAATAACTTTGTTATTTTCCTTAAAAAAGGGGGGGATAATTGTGTCCGAATTTGCACCCAAAACTGATTTGCTAAGGAACCACAATTTTCAGGGGTCAAGAAGTTTATTAGAGAGCGATTTGACAAGTTTATTTTTGTATCTAAGTTTCGTTTCCCTTTTCAGACGATCTACTTCACGTCGTGCAATCATATGAAGTAGTTCGTCTTTGTCACGACGAGTCCTCTGGAATTTTTTTAAAACGGCGATTGCGATTACGAATCGTTCCATCCACGGTTGAGCCAACAGGGACGCGCAGTCATCTGTATATCTAGTCAGTTCATTTACCAGTTGTGTCAAGTTATGTAGAGGACACATAAAGTAGATTTAAATTTCCCCTCTTAAAATTGGGTGAATTTAAATCATTTCCAGTCTATATGTATATGGGCATAATTAGAGACAAGACATGAAATAGGCTTGGTTTGTTCGCAGTAACTTCGAAAAAAAACCAAAGGACTTGAGGGAATTTAGATACCAAGATTGAAAGATATTTTGAGTTGATTATCTAAATTGTCTGTGATATAACCATCTTTAGCTAAATCAGAAACCCATCGTCCACGAGCTTTGAGTAATCTATCAGAAACACCCTGATTTGCTGCACTGGAAGCAACACCGCTTCTTAATCTATGCAGCCCAAATTTAGAACTATCGAAACCAAGTTCATTTAAAGAATTTAATAGGATAAGGCACGTTTTGTTTGCACAATTTGTATTCGCCGACGGATGAAAAGAGTAACGCTCTAAACAGATAACTATCTGAACCGGATGCTAAACCAGCAAGTCTGATATACTTATTCAGCCAAGACACGGGAATTTTGAATACAAATACTCAACTGTACGATCACTGCAATTTGTGTTGGTGTGTCTGAAGCATCTGAAGAGGACACTACCGGGAAAATGCCCGAAGTTGGTATAGTAGAAACAACGGAGAATGTTTTGTCTTTGTTTGAGTGCGTTGAAATCTGTCCTGCTACCGACTTGGTTAAGCCCACGAAAAAATCTCCTTGGGTTGAATTTACCCCGACAAACTCCAGTTGAAGCATTCCCGTTGTAATCTTGTCTAAACCTATCATATGGTTTACTCATATTGCGAGTAGCCCTTTAATGAAAGAAGAGCAAATTAACATATTCTAAGAATACTTTTGCGTGTGTGTGTGTGTTTGTGTGTGTGTGAGGATAATTCTAAACGGTTTGATAATTTTGATTTATGTTGACGACGTGGCCTACACAACGACATGAAACATATACATATGTGCCCTATGAAATGTAGTTTAACAATCTCATGAAATTATTATAATCATTAATTTTTTTATGATAACGGAATAAAAAAAAACAATTGTTTTTCTTCAATTCATCATTGCATAAACATTAAACTAGTCCATTCACAAACAAAACCCCAGTGTTCCCGCCCGTACACCGACAAACTTCTTCGACACCGCATCAAAACGACTAAATACATCAATTTGAAATTACACAGCTGTTATTAACATACCTTAAGCTACTGTTAAGCATCACCTGAGAATAAAAAATGTGATAATTCCTTAATTTTGATACAAATTCATATCTACATGTACTGAATAAAATTCATTCAATCTTAGAACTTTTGGAAACTGGCATTACGAGATGCACAGATATTTACAATGTACCTTGAAATAGCAGCGCGTAGATCACTTGCATCCTCCTTGTCATAAGCAAGTTGACTGTCCAGGTATTCATTAAGGGTATCATATCCATGCTTGTCGTCACTTTTTAAAATCTTATTTCTCTTCGTGAGCACTACCTTTTCAGCGGCGATTAGCTCCGACGCTTCCGTAATTGTTCCAGTCTTTAAACAGCTGTCTATAGATGCAAGCTTGTTGATCCTTTCGCTGTTAGAATTATGTTGAATACGATTGCCCTCCTTTCTGAAAGTAAAATCAATCGAATCTACTCCGGTATCCTTTGCTTTGGGAAAACACGTCAAAATGATGTATGAGTGTAGTTTTTTGTTGCTCTAGAGCGTCATTAAGAGTAGCAGAAAACTGTGATATAGCGGCCTCAGTTGATAAATCAGGCTCTGTAGAGTGTTGCTGTGTTTCAGGATTCTCCTCGCGTCACATACCAACTAAGTAAGCAGGCGTCTTCTGAAGTTACTGTGAGCACCTCGATATCTGTAATGAACAATACCCGCTTATATATGAGACTAAATTACCACCCATTTAAACCACCCGTAAATGGTCGCGGTAACCGTAGAAAATACCCGACTACGCTAAACTATTTATATAAAAATCTAAATCATAAAACAGGTTTGAGCACTAAAAATAAAATGACTTTAATAGTAAGTAACGGTGAAAACCCATCTACCCGAAACATAAATATATTAAAACCGATCTCACTATTTCGATGGTTATACAGCCAAGATACACACTACTATTAACGTCACCCGTAAAAACCGTGAATTCGGAACCAAGCGATTTCATATTTTCAATAACGTGTTTAAAGTTCTCAATGAACGTTTTTCGCACATTTGAATGATTTGACGGTGGCCTATAGCATACTCCGACTAAAATCGACTTGTTACTTCAATACACAAATACTCTAAGCCTGGTATTTCAAACTCCATGCGGCGCTCGGCTAGAAGATGGTCCGCCACATAGATTGTGTATTTATCAAAAATCAATTTTTCTACTATTAATTTCCAGGAAACCAAGCCGCGTAACTTTAACTTATATTTGAAAATTCTTCAAATATAGCAATGAACTTGATCTAATTAAACACCATACTGAAGAAAATTTTAAATAACACCCACATATTATGCACCTATTTTAAATTTTTAAAAAGGTAAAAAAAGTTTGTAAAATCAGTGGTTCAGAAAGTATGGGAAATTTTTATTATTTATGAACCGACAGTATCATAATCGATAAAATTATGAAAAGGAAGTGGTCTTATAACTAAAATTAAAACTATGTATAAAAACTATTAAGATGACATTCGTTAATATAAAATATGTCATGTATTGTCACAAAAGTTTCAAATTAAACGTTAACTTGACATAGGTTATCTGTATACAGTCGATACTGCACTGACATATAGGGGTTGAACGGAAATCATTAGACAGAAATTGTTACCTGCATTTCTGCAAGATATATAAATTACTGAACAAATGTAAATCATCAAATAGTTCAGATTTAAATAAGACAAAATGATATACTGAAAAATGAACTAAAATTTACGTGACGGATATTGCGCTTGTCTTTTTGACATGCGGGGGATTGTTTGAAATCATAGGAAAATATGCACTTGAAAATTTAAATCTTTTGACAGATATTGCATTATGGATATATGCCCTCTAACCTATTTTTCTAATAACACACACAATGATCTAGCCTAGTTTTTAAAAATAACGTAAGAACTAGGTTAATAAGGCCATAAAAAAAGCAATCTGTTATTTTTTCAGGCTATTTTCATCAGTTCATTATGTAAATTATATAAGATATGAAGCATCAGTGTTCAAAAGTCACAGAAGACATGGCCGTTGTTTCCAATTCCAGCCTATAAAATTTTCAAACTTTTCAGAACTGATACACCATCTGTACCAGTCAGGCTATACTCTTACACAGAAAGTCCATCAAAAGTCTGTCTAAGCAAAGACCTCTTTTATAAACAGTTTCTTTCGGACAATTGACAGTTCACAGAACTGGTGCCAGCTTTTCTACAAATACCAAATATTAATTATATGCCATTATAGCCGGCAGTTTGTTTTATATCAATCACGGTCAATAAAACGCTTTCTTAATAGCGTTAAAAATAGACCAAGACGATTTTGGAACATGCTAAAGGAAGAACTTATTTTCCGATCACAGTGAAAATTACCGAAATTCTTTTTCTTGGGGAAAAAAAGTTGGGGTCGGAGCCAAAAAATAAGGGTCTGTCGGACGACCGGAAACACACCTATTTTTTAAAATTTATTTTGGCCTAAGAACTTAATTTTGTCCTTACATCTCAGCTCTGTCATAAGCCAGAAAGGAGGTATTCTAAAACTATACTTATCTCTCAGGATTTTAATTTTGAAATTACTAGATACCTCAAAACTGTATGATTTCTTAAAAAAAATCTGCAGATCTAATTTCTTCCTACGAGCTTTTGCGACAACTTTCTACCAAACGTATCTTATTATAGAAATTCGTTCGTAGTTAGATAATTATGAAACGTTATCTTGGTCGAATTGTGCGGCTTATGACATCTTAACAAAAATCTATCCCAAGTAATTATTGATACTACGAAAAGTTAATTATCTTTAATACTGTCAGTGATGTCAGTAGCTTGTCGCTTTTGTTTTTACACATGTTTAGCAGAACTACATGTACTCGTGGTCTTCTTCCTGTTAGCCATCATCTATAAATAAATCAAGCATAAAATTAAATCAACAGTGCCGTCACTGTAATTTCACCTGCAGCATAGTCTCCAAACTGAACATACTTAACATATCCATATAGTGTTCACCATATGATCTGCAATGTGTCGAGTCCGAGATGACCACGACAAATAACCAAGTAAAAATCAGTGGAAACTATATCAAATCATCAAATAAGTTGGTGAAACTAAAGAATTTATATAAAGGACGCTTGCCAATGAGCATGATATCCCTGAATTGAATCCAAATTTATATGACTATACAATTTTATTATATAGAACTGAAATCTAGGGTTATTGTCCCCTAAAATGTTTCGTTCGGGCCCTGAAAAGTTTCTACTAAAAGAAATAGTTAATATACCAGTTTAGAAAGCTTACACTACATTGTGTAAATTTGCTTTGAGTTTAAGTAGTGAATCCTCAAATTTGGATTGTAGGGAACTCGGAAGCTATCCAGTTTATATATATGTTCTCTTAAAAATGATTAAATACTGGGTAAACCTTGATAGTATAGAAAATACAGGTAGTACATTAGATCACAATTGATGGAATTCAATTTTATGGACTGTGACATTAAAGACATTTTGAATTATTTATTTCACCATTTATATACAAATTACAAACAGAAAGAAGTATTAACAAGGAATGGTCGCAGTTACTGAAGGCAAGCTCAAGGCCTAAATACAGTTGGCAAAATCATTATGTTGTCCATCACAATAATTGATCAGTCCCAATACTATATATCTAATGGATTTTATATTGCATTATCATAGACTGTATTTCACAAGAAAAAATATGTGCAGTGAATTAATAATATTGATAATTATGTAAATATCTAAAAAACCGTATCAATAAATCTGCCAAAACAGAACGTTCGATGATTTAACAACAATGTTGAACTTTTACTTATTCTTTATAAATTAGCTTATTTAAATGATCTGTAAGGTCTAATTTACAGTTTTAGAATTTATGTGTCTTGCAAATACTATTTCCATGGAAGAATGTAAAATTCATGACTCTTTTAGAACCCTACATGACTGTGCAGACAAAATTCCGCAATAAATCTGTGTAACGGTAATAAAATTTAGAAAACGTTTTAAAATTTTATGATAACGGGATCGCTGATAAAAAAGTTTTTTTTCTGTCAAATACAGATTCCATTCGTCGAATAAAGAAGCATCTCAGCAACTCGGACAAGTTCTAAAATGTAGACCCATATTAAGGAGCGAAGGGTCATCACCGTTATGAAACAGAAAATTAACAATTGTTTATAAGAGTTATATTTTTACGCCTCAAAAATGATTCTGAATGGGGATTATCTAATGGAAAAATTAATGCATTTGAAAATTTGAAAAAATAATTTATTTAAATAAACTAACTCCTAAAATTTTTAAAACCATATTTGTAAACATTTTTATGCATTTGAGCATATTTCACGCAACACGGGGATGTTATAGGAAGAGTTATCTCCTTTTTACACATAAAATTCCATTGACTAAATGTTTTTGGTTCTCTTGAATACATGATTGAAGACAATTTTTTTTAGTTAAACTTAGCTAATATTACATCTATCAGCCAAGTGATTTGACAATTCAAATTGATTAAGGCTTACAGACAGTAATTAAAGATAGTATACACCAATCAATCCCGAAATATTTTCGTGGGAATTCCGGAAAAGTTCCGGATATTAGAGTTTAGGGCTAAAAGGAAAAAAAAACTAGAGGTTTCAAAATGAAGAGCAAAGGGAGGTCAGTTTATTTTCGAGTCATTTTTGCAAAAATAAACGCTTTGATGTAAAATATTTGATTCAATCCCAATTTAAAGTTGGGGAAAAATTGTGCATCTGTTTCCATAATGTACGCTTTACCACTCTACAAAAAAAATCAATGTAATCTTTATAGACCGATGTCATGGATGTCAACCAGTTTTCTACGTTTGAAGGAAAATCTAACCAAATGCCAGAAAGTGTTGATAGGTGTGTATATATATATATATATATATATATATATATATATATCTGTTTTTGGTTAATTCTAAGAATGTTGTCGCCACGATATTTACCACATATCAGTTTCTTATATCAAAATAGCCAGGGGTGCATCATAAAATATCTATACATCTGAATCATTTCGCGCGTATTTGAACTATTTCGTTATTTAATTCCGCCTGACATTTTACGGAATAAAGTTATATAAATAACAATTTTGGCAGTCCTTATCACCAAGGATGACATAGATGTGAAAGCAAGTTCTTGTCATGTTGAAAATTAAGTGTTAAGATAATTGCATAATTAGACAAATGATGACCTCAGTGGCTAATTATTACAATTATCGTTGAGTAAGGAATACTTCATTTGCGTATAAGTTTTCTTCAGACCAATAAAACTGTCATTTTTTGCTTCTTTTTGATAGAATAGTCCATGACGCAAACTGCTTTCGTTGGGTTAAATTTGATCTTACTTCAAAACGTGTTTGAAATTTGTGATGCTTAAATCTAAATTTTAATTGGTGATGCTAAAAAAAGATAATGCATTAATTCGATGTATAAAATTAGGTAAAAGACGTTTCTATTTCTGTTGTAAGTTCGTTACGATATTTTTACAACCAAAACAGTTAAGTGAGCAACTTTTTGATTTTTATGAGGGCTAGGATGGAATTTGAAATAAAAACGTAGGGCCAGGATTTTTCAAAATAAAAAGCCAGTATCACTTTAAGTGTGGAAAAAATGCAGGACCTGTGTCAATCAGGATTTGATTTTGGTTTAAATCATGGACCAAGATTTCGGCGAAAAAATGGACAGGATCAAACATTTCATCCTAGCCCACCATAAAAATCAAACGGTTGCTTCCTAAATTTTATGTTTTATAACATGCGAGCTTGTTGCAATCGAAGATTTAACTGTAGAGAGTGTAGATTATTGTAACTTAGAAAAGGACAATTACAATTTTATTTATGGACGACAGCCATGTATGTGTTTGCCAAGGACGTTTCTGATTACATTACGACACAAATCCGTATCCGACCAATCATAATTCAGAATCTGAAGAGAAACTTCATAGGGATTAAATCATTTTTAACAACATAGATGAGCAGTGTGGAAATGACCAAAATAAACTTCACTTGGTTAATATCGACCGACTGTAGGCTTTTTTGTGGCCTTGAAATTTTTTTTTTTTCGAAATTGTCTGTGATGAAATCCTTTAAAGCAATATTTGCGCCATGCATTTTCAAAGTTACCTAGAGTTTTAGTTGTTTCTGAAGGCCAATTTAGACCTTGAAGCAGAATCCCAATATGGCCGCTGTATATAAAGAACATCTTTTGACAACCCCGTAGTTTCCAAATATTTAGATAATTATAGTGATCAATACACAGGAGTGTCAGGATAGACCAGGGAGCTGGTGGTAACAAGTTAGTTGTGCACTGAAACTAGTGCCTTAGTTTCAATGCTGGAATATTTGCACATGGAAATTGTCAATTACATCAAGTTAACCGGTTTAACCCCACCATTCAGACTATCCTGATGTTAATGTCTATGTTATTTCTGTGTTTTGGCGTCACGTTGATTGATCGCTATGTTATTGTTGACCTGTCCTGTTATCCACTTTGTTGTGTATTTATATGATACTGAATATGAATTAAATACCAGTTCTTGACTACAATGTAAAATTATTTGAAACTGAGTATACTCTGTTCCCACTGTATCCCGCTACCAACATTATTTCAAGGTAATTTTGACAACATCTTGAAAAATAAGTACCACGATACAGTGAGACCCCAGTTTACTTGCAAAACCTCTTTCATGCATACTTAGACGATAGGGCTGCAACATTATTTTTAAGGTTATGAAATGTCGACAAAGAAGATCGAGCGAAAAAAAAAGTGGGAAAGGTCCACAAATTCGAACTCCAAGGAAAAGGCAAAGTCAAGAGAATGGAACACAACAAACAAAAGCGACAAGGATACATGTAACTAAAAAAATAAAAAACGTATAATAAACTGAACAAAAAAAAAACAAGACAGCATTGAAACTAAGGCACTAGCAATGTGATCTCCCATTATATATTTACAAAAGTCATAGGACAAAATTATATGGTGTCCTTGTGCAAAAAAATTATATCATAGACTCCAATTATTTAAATCTGGAACCTTTGAGATATCAGGAGTAAAAAACTTTGAAATTCTCATACCAGAATAACTTCGAGATATCATGAATTTTTAGATAAAGGGTATTAATTAAATAACGATAGCCATCTGCAAATATCTATAAGGTAATACTTTATATATATTTTCTCCTAATACATCGCAATTCGTACTAATCAATGAATGTTCCACCATCTCTTTAACTATGAGGTCGTTCAAAGCATTTTTAAATATTGACGTTTTAATTATAAATCGTCCATAAAACCGAACATAAGTTAATGTTGTAGTACACATATATTATGCATATATATGCCCAAGTAACGAACGAATTTAATTTTCTTTTAATTAAACGGCAGTAAAACACCAGTAAGAGCCATTAAAAGCCAATTAAGTTTTCTTCTGTCAAAAAACCCAAGTAAAATGTAACCAAAAGTGTTGATAAAGGTTTCCGATTTTTTATTCTGATAAAAGCCAAGAAATCCACAAAACCACACACTGACAGCTAACACTTACTCTGTACGTATCTTAAATGTGACAATTAATAATTAATTATTCAAAATAATTTTAATATAGGTAATAAAACAGTCTGGTATGACAGATGATAAGTTAATGAATAAATTAAAAACGTTTGTGATTATTCCAGGTTTAAAAGCAAGGTGCGAGATTTTTTAATCACTATTTGGTGTGGCGTTTGTGTAAGTGAGAAACAGAATGAGAGTTCGGATTATTTCTTCTGTTCCGATAGCAAGTCTATTATTACTCACGACTTGGATCGATTTAACAGAATGTCTGTTCAATTCAAATTCATTGGTAAGTTTTTTATTATAGGGATTTTACCTATCTTGAAAGCACGTGAACTTCTGGAGTGTTCTGATGTTGTGATTAAGTATAAAACGTATCAAACTCAAGTCCACTTGAGGCGGAGAGGGCAGCTGCCTCCCTCAACTTTCGAGAAAAAATAAAATTACAGATATAAAAAGAGGAAAAGAGGAAAAGAAAAATCTCAATTTCGTTTAGTACTCTGCATCTCGTGTATAAGAAAATCTTGACTAAATTCACTTCAAAAGACATCGTCATCGTAAGAAATTTAATTAAATCGATGTTCGCCATAACATATAACTTTAAAACTTGGCATAAGAAATTCCTATTCCTTTATAACTAACCTAGTTGATTCATGTTACTCACTGGAGATCAAGCTATGCAAATCCTGTTCTATATGCCTTACGTCGGAAGGCAAGCTTTTCTTTACTTCAAATGTGATCATCAAGGTAGTTTGTCATCTTTAACGTATCAACTAAAAATACAAGACATCCAGTTAATTATTGGGTTAATGAATATTTTAAATTTTATATTTTTCTTTTTTCCAATATTATTTGTTAAAAGTGAAGACTCCCAGTAAATCTTTGAACGTACCGGAATAAAAAGTTTCGCACCACGACTTCAGTGTTCATTATGATCTTGTAGTCAATTATTACTGCCTCCTCCATGACAAGGGACAATTTACTGTCATGAGTAGCATTTATTATAACCAATTTATTTGTTCTAGTTTGAAAAGTAATTATTTATGTTAAAAATAATATTTATGTCTGTTTATTTATTTTATGAAAAATAACTATTTTTAATACTTTATGAATTTATTTTTTTTCCCATTGGAATTATTTTATCTATTGTTAAAGTTAAAATATATTTTTAATACGGATTAATTTTCAAACTGATAAAAACGGATTATCTTTTGTTAACTGTTTATTTCAAAATTAAACGCAGGTCTCCTTAATGGTAATACATGTAGATACATTTTGAAATTTATAATTTACAAAATGGGAAATATAACACAATCGTTAGACTCGTAAGCATAACATCCATGATTCGACTCGGTAGCATAATATTTTCCGAAGATTATTGTGTTTTTTGCTTTGCAGTGTATGTGTGAGGAAGGGTTGGGGATTATATACTTGACTACCCCTGATGAAGAGAGTGTATATTTCTTTATAAACCCTCATGATGGATGCTGTTGACCAAAAATAATCATCCAAGCGTTGAAAGCAATAATATCAGAAGTTATGTCAAAAATGGATTCTGTAATATCGTATATGGGACACCAACCCACACAACACATGTACATTATACAATGAGCAAGTTAACAATTCTTATGGTTGCTTTTCTTCATTTTGAGAGCCAGTTTTTAATGATGTACCAAAGAATATTCCTATCAGAGAAATCAAGTGTGTTATTTTAGTCCAGATGTTTTATGTTAACGGAAAGAAAAGACACTTCAATGAATTTTAGACACTTAATCCATCAGTACACGTGACAGAAGTTCACACAAAGGAATAAGGTTTTGATTTTTTTTTATCTCACTTACGGAGAAACCATTTAATTTTATGGGCCTAGGATGAAATGTTTGATCCTTCCTATATTTAGCTGGTCCTGGCTTTTTTTCCGCCGCTCTCGCGGCCTAAATTTTTATTTTCAATTAACCCACAACATTTCATGATTGACACAGGTTCTGCATTTTTTCACACCTAAAAGCGAACCTGTCTTTTTATTTTGCCAAAATCCTCCCCCTCCCCCCTTTCCATAGAAATCAAATGGTTACTCCCTAGGCTTTAAACATGGAAAACAACCAACATCACACTCCAAGCTCAAGGCAACCACTAGCACTGATTTTGAATCTTTATACATTTTGTTACGGAATTCTCATATTTGACTTGTTTTAAGACTATTGATTAAAATCATAGCCTCGACGGTTGATCAATCTTATCGTAAGTACAAGAGATCACGAGCTTTCATCGCTGAGGTTGGTTGTTCTGTAAAGGCTCTCTATAGCTGTCAAGATAAAGCCAACATAAAACCACAAAACCCATAAACCTATTTATAAATTATAATATTAGCTTGTGTTAACAGTGAATCTTTTACAGTGGTACCCCTTTCAACATAGAAACTTGAAACTAAAGGATTGTCTCCCTTATCGGAAAGGCATACATAGAAGACGTTCGGTAAACACAAGTAGATGAGCATGCCCAAATATAACATTAATCATCATAATTATTCATAACATATGATTTTAACAATGCATGCTCAGTAATGTTTAACAATTCTGACAACATTAATTACCAGATAACCATAACAAAATATAAAACGTACGCCAATGAATCATTTTTGAGCCGGTTGCTATAATGTCAGTCATTCCGGTTTAAACCAGATATTTCTAGTTTCAATCAGATCAAGGCTAAGTGAAATAAAGCCTTTTGCTAATAAGATTGCATTGTCATGCATCATTGACATTTAATTCTTTATTATCTTTTATTATATAATATCTGAAAGTCTTCAAAAAGTTTGCATTCATTTGTTTTCGTTAAAGGGACAATTTTGATTCTAAAATATTTGGTTTCAAAAAATATTGTTCTTATAGAAGTTAAATCTTCTTTGGGATAATGATAGGAAGGTAATGTTGAAATGAAGATGATAGCATCGTATCTTTAGAGGAAGTTATCCCTAAAACGAGTTACGTAATAATTACATTTCGTCATTTTAATCGAACACTTGGATGTGAGTACAATATTTTTCCAGAAATCTGAAGTCAACTTGAAATGTATTTTGATAATTAAATATTATACAGATATTTAACTGTATTGAGGGATATAACCATTTTATTTATCCCGAGACATTATATTTTTCCCGACGCGTTGCGTAGGGAAATAGTCAATGTATCGGGAGACAAATACAATGGTTATATCTCGAAATGACTGTTAAATAAGTGTTTGGTTATATCGAAACACTTTACCGGTCAATAGTTTCCAGTACTAATCACCTGTCACTATTTACCGGTGATTAGTTTTGGAAACTTAATCACCTGTAAAAAACAGTAAAATTAATGTCTTGATTTTTACATAGAAAAAAAACATACTGAGGTATAATAATATACAGTTATTTAATATATTCTCTTTCAGGTACGGGAGAGTTGTGGAATTTATCCACCCGAGATAGTTAAATTTTCGATTTCCAACACGCGAGCTGTTACTAGCGTGTTAAAATCTAAAATTTAACTATTGAGGGTGGTGAAATTCCATAACTCACTAGTAAATTGAAGCAGAATCTGTTTCTCCTATGATTTTGACAAAAGCGTCAAGAAAATGTCGTTGCTATGTACTTTGTTTACATAGACGTCATTAAGGGACTTCTCTAGTTTATCGTTCCAATTACTGTAGAAAAAACGGCGGGAATTCTCATGCAGAAATTTAATCACTGGGACGTGGTTAAAAATATTATGTATTTTTATCTCACCGATTAAACACGCCAAGTATAGGATGAAGCCATTTTATTTGTCCCGAGACACTGACTATTTTCCCGCCGCGTAGTCAATGTGTCGACGGACAAATAAAATGGCTATATCCCGAAATGACGGTCAGTTAAATAACTGTTTGATTATATCGAAACACTTTACCGGCCAATAGTTGCCAATACTAATCACCGGTCAGTATTTGGAAACTAATCGCCGGTAAAAAAAAAATAGTAAAATTATTGTCTTGATTTTTATATAGAAAAAACATACTGAAGTATAATAAAAGCTGCTAATTGTTGAAAAAATTTGGTTGTAATGCTTTATCACCTCCTATACACTTAATACATAATCATATATACAATAAATCTATCCCTTGTAGAACACATTTGGTATCACTATCCCAATTAATAGGATTTTGGTAGCGGAATAGAAGTGTTTTTTTTACATTAACCTTAGTAACAATGGTCTTGAAACTATAAGAGATAATTCCTCTAGGCTTATGTTAACACCTCTAATCTCATTCCCTATGCCATTTCAAATCTTGTTTTTATGCTTTTGTGTTGAAGTTTGGACGAAAGCATACCTTAGTCCACAGATTCATATTTCATCGTTGTCATTTTATAATATCTTCATTTCAAAGACGCTTATCAGAAATAAGTAAAACTTTGAGTAAAAGGGTACTTTTCTCTCCGTAAATTTTTCTAACAACAGGGTTTCTGATACTTTTCTGTCCAAAGATTGTTCTAACTACAGGGTGTCTGCTTCATTGTAATTACCAATTTAAGTTCAGTTTTGACTGCGATTGTGTCTCCTTGTGTTGCGTATGGCTTTGCAACTTTGAGCAATTCTATACTGTTCATGTCGGACATCTCTGCAGTGATTCAGTGAGTGATAGCTAAAAGATTGAAACATGTACTATATCATTACTTTTACAATAAACAATGGTAGAGGAAAAACAGTTTGTTGTCAGTTTTACGGTTTATTGCAATTATAAAATCATTTCTAGTAAGGTTATGCGGTTACGCAAGGTAAATGCCGTTATTGCTAATTAGACAGTTTCATTACTTTCGTTCCCCAGTCTTTTCTGCTTTAATGTTGGATGTTCTCTCATTCCCATGTCACCTTAAGCATTATATTTGTTTTCCTCTTTACGAAGTTATATCATTCGTAGCTACGAAACTTTATGATCGGGTCAAATCTGTCAAGTAATAAATTATAAACAATAAAATTTACCACAATTTATTAGTTACAAAAATTGAGATTTGTGTACCAATCACAGATATTCGAGCTCGAAAATTGACAAAGGATACATTCGTATGTACTTATACAAATGTTAACATGTCAAAAACGTATTGTCATATTTGTAACATTTATTAATAAATAACAGGAAATATACAACCATTTGTGGCTACTAATTATTTTATAGCCATTTTTTCCATATTTCTATAAAATCTGACATTTACGAATTTAAATAACTTCTTCCGGAGAAAGTCAAGTTTTGTAATGTTGTAATTGATTAGTTTATTATTTTTCAAGCAATTGTTTCATGTCAAGTTGGTTCAAGATATTAATATTTTTTTATGTTATATATGGTGGTGTCTACATTATTTGTTAATTGAGGATGTTTCAAAATTTAATTTTGAATATCATTGTAGTGCTATTGTAAGCTTACATTACCCCATTTACCAATTCTCTATAAGTATTTTAATAATACACGAATGTCAATATATGGAAAAATATAGGAGATATAATTTCTATTTTTTTTCTTTGATTTCGATTATAAAGTAAAACAAATATAAGAGAGTTAGGTTTCTCCATTTTCCATTATTTCTGTAACTGGTGATATATATCATACTGTATTTATGTTTTACCCTACTTTGGTTTAACGTTCATTGGTTCTTGTTTCATATTTTACCTTTTCTGCTATATTCATTATTTGTTTCTGTTTTTAATAACATAGGGCATACCACATTTATGTTAGTCTTTGGATTTTTGGGTGGCAAAAATGGTGCAAGTAATTTTTTTTTTTTGAGGACTAGTTTTTCTCGGGCTAAGATAAAATTTACGTGCGACACACATTTTTTAAACTAAAATATTGCAAAAAAATGGAAAACAAATCCATGTTTTTTACCAAATTTTAGGAGCGAGCGAACATTTTTTATTTTTAATTTCCTGAAAATGAAAAATTTGGGGCGAATATTCAGCTTTTTACAAAATGAAGCGGCAAAGATTTTTTTTTTAAAATTCACGATGTCCGAAAATATGAGCGGCGAAATCCAATGAACTAAACATAAATGGTATGACCTTATATGTAGAAACAAATTTAAAATAAGAAAAAAATAGTAGGCTCATTATGTTTATAATTTCTGTGTCCTTAGTTGAATTAAGATACCTTCTGGAGTTGTTTTGTTAATCATTCCACACTATAACTTTAGGTTCAATTTGGCTCGATATAGTCATTGGCCTTAATCAAACCTGAGTCAGCATAATCTATCAAAAACGTATCCAGAATATAGATATAGAAAATAGAAATTAAAGAATCATTATTTGTATATTAATATACATTCTCAATATACTTTCATAAGAGTTTGCAATGATATGATAACTATGTCCTTGAATACTTGTACTCAGGAAACATTACAAAAGCAAGTAAACAACACTTTTATTGCTGTTCTTCATCTTGAAGCCGCTATAACGTCTGGAACAGTGACAAAATGCTCACACCTTTCGTTAGTTCAATATGAACCATTAATGACAATTTAAGTCTAATTTAATTCAAGGTAACATGAAACCTAAAATTGACAAAGTAAGGCACTGTATATGTAAAGGCTACTTTTCATTAATACCCGAGAGGCCTTGGTGGCCGATGGGTCTAGGTAGATCGTAATGACTACTAATGATCACTAGACTGTCAACACTGAGGTTGTGAGATCGAACCTCACCTGTGGCAGGTTGTGTTCGACTTCGATCTTAATTGTAAATCCTTTTATGGGTCTACCATTGGTAATTTGTTCTTCAATGCAATTAACACAATAGTTTACTGATGTTGACGGCAATATCATGATATACGAACTGCTCTTGGATCGTGTCATGTACTAGGAGAACTGACATTGCCCTCGCCGTCGACTCGGGACATTTCAGTTTACCTGGTCTATACCACGGCCCTTGGGCAGTTCATATATCGTCATATTGTCATCACCATCAGTTACTATTGTGTAAATATTTTTTTTACAGTTGACTCTAATTATTTCAAAGTTTAGATAACCGTCAGAAGTAATTTGATATAATAGGAATAATGAGATATTGGGATTAAATTAGTATACTTCATGATATCAGAATGAACAAATGAGTTATAGATAATACACTAAGATGATTTCAGATATGTACCACTTTTATGTTAGAAATACATGTGTGCATTTATTCATACTTATTTGTCTTCTCATTTTAGTATCCGAAGTCTCTACTGGTCCCAGTCTCAAGAAAAGTTCGAATACCATTACGAGGTAAACTATTCCGATTGGACAACAGCAGGAAGACATCTGTTGTGAGTGCAAATATAGCCAATCTCCAGAGTTCAATAGGTCAACAAAGCAACAGTCAATATAATCCGTCCGTAGGAAAAAGTCCATCTCGGAGACCGCAAGTTAGTGCAATTAAACGTCTACTTGATGCTCAGAAAAATGGAAAGGCAATAAGGACAAAATCTGGTCGATATTTTGTGCCAATAGTGCAGTCAAACTTGCAATCCACAGTGAGGTCACAAACGAATGTTTTTGGATTACCAAAAGAATTAGGTTTGAATAAATTACCACTTACGAGTATTCATATCAGAGAATTCAACACTAATTCTCCGTCGGTAATCAGATCCAGAATACCTAAACCTAGTATTCAACACACCGTAGTCTTGGCAAAACACGCCAATGTTTTGTCACATGTAGGTCAACAACATAATGGACCATCAAAACAAGCATGGGCAAATCCTCGAAACCAGCCTAACAAAGGAAGAACACCAGGAGGAGGTTCCAAACCTAAAAATCCAAAGAATGCTCAACAGCTGGTGAAAGATGTTATGGTAAATAGTGGCAACACTCTACAGATTAATAAGGACACGGGAAATACGAAAGTAAACAGTACGATTCATAAGACAGACGTAAAAAACAACATAAATAACATTCACATCACAAACTATTATTCGACAGCAGGAAATGCAACATCACAAGGAGGTGCCAAACCTCATGGTCAGGGACATCAGCCAGGTGGCCATGGAAGTTTACCAGTTCATGGTTATGAACCAATGCCAGGAGGTCATGGAGGTCATCAACCAGGAGGTCACGGTGGTCAGATGCCAGGAGGTCATGGAGGTCATCATCCAGGAGGTCACGGGGGCGAAATGCCAGGAGGTCATGGAGGTCATCAACCAGGAGGTCACGGTGGTCAGATGCCAGGAGGTCACGGAGGGGAAATGCCAGGCCATGGAGGTCATCATCCAGGAGGACACGGAGGTCATATGCCAGGAGGTCACGGAGGCGAAATGCCAGGAGGTCATGGAGGTCATCAGCCAGGCGGTCACGGTGGTCAGATGCCAGGAGGTCACGGAGGGGAAATGCCAGGCCATGGAGGTCATCAACCAGGAGGTCACGGTGGTCAGATGCCAGGTCAAGGAGGCCACATGCCAGGCGGCAGTGGAGGTAATACAGGTGGACAGGGTCAAAAACCTCCCAAACCTGGCACAACTATTAATCTTAATCTGGTGAACAACTTACCTGTAAACAATGACGTTAACAACAGAAATCACAGAGCACAATTCAGTCCAACTCATTTAGGTATGAATCCAAATTTCTCAACTGGTTTTCATGGAGCAAATAATGGTCATTCAAATAATGCTTCCCAACAGCCTGGTCCAGTAACAGTTGGTGCTGGAAGCAGTCAGGGAGCAAAACCAGGAATGGGACACCAAGGAGGAATGGCTCCGTCACCACATACTGGTGGGGCCTTGCCTAATAGCAGACATATGCCAGGAATGGGACACCCAGGAGGTATGGCTCCGTCACCACATACTGGCGGGGCCTTGCCTAATAGTAGACATTTGCCAGGAATGGGACACCCAGGAGGAATGGCTCCGTCACCACATGCTGGCGGGGCCTTGCCTAATAACAGACATTTGCCAGGTATGGGACAACAAAACCCACTAGGAGGTGCTCCTAACAGAGGTAGGTCTCCGTCCGGCCACATGCCATATCCGACAGTTCCTTTACCTGGCAGCCATGGTGCTGGTGGTGGTTATCCATTTCAAGGTCAGATGTTCAGAAATGTACCAGGTCAAGCACATGCAGCCCCGAATTCTGCTGCCCACGGACATCAGCCTGGAGGACATGGACCACAGCCTGGTGGACACGGAGCACAACCGGGTGGCCCACCATACCGACCTGGCGGTCAAAATCAGCCTATAGGAGCTGCTCCACAACCAGGAGTTACTATACATATTCATAATGGCCAGAGACAACCAGGCAGAAACCAACCACAACCAGCAGGTGGACATGGACCACACCCAGGTCCTCATGGACGTCCAGCAGGTGGACATGGACCTCAGCATGGTGGACATGGACACCCGCCAGGCGGTCAGGCACATCCAGTAGGTGGACATGGACCTCACCCTGGAGGACATGGACCTCAAGCAGGTGCACAAGGACATTCAGCAGGACATGGACCTCAGCATGGTGGACTGGGACCTCAACCAGGTGCTCATGGACGTCCAGCAGGTGGACATGGACCTCAGCATGGTGGACATGGACATCGGCCAGGCGGTCAGGCACATCCTGCAGGTGGACATGGACCTCACCCAGGAGGACATGGGCCTCAAGCAGGTGCACAAGGACATCCAGCAGGAGGACATGGAGCTCATTCAGGTGTACAAGTACCGCAATCCAGACAACCAAGAGCTCAGCCAACAACTGCTCCAACGGGTAATGTTTTAATACATCTTACCGTTAATTCTGTTGGAAGCAGTGGTGGCAATTCAAGTGGCAGAGGTGCCCCTCATGGTGCTGCACTTCCCACTGGCCAGGCAAGAGGACAAGCACAACCATATAATCCATATCCTAATGCAATGGGACAACAAACACCTGGTGGTTTACCAAGTCATGGACCTCAGCCTGGTGCTCATGGACATCCAGCAGGTGGACATGGGCCTCAGCGAGGTGCTCATGGACGTCCAACAGGTGGACATGGACCTCAGCCAGGTGGACACAGACCTCAGCCAGGCGCTCATGGACCTCAAGCAGGTGGACATGGACCTCACGCCGGTGGACATGGACCTCAGCCTGGTGCTCATGGACATCCAGCAGGTGGACATGGGCCTCAACCAGGTGCTCATGGACGTCCAACAGGTGGACATGGACCTCAGCCAGGTGGACACAGACCTCAGCCAGGCGCTCATGGACCTCAAGCAGGTGGACATGGACCTCACGCTGGTGGACATGGACCTCAGCCTGGTGCTCATGGACATCCAGCAGGTGGACACGCGCCTCAACCAGGTGCTCATGGACGTCCAACAGGTGGACATGGACCTCAGGCCGGTGGACATGGACCTCAGCCTGGTGTTCATGGACATACAGCAGGTGGACATGGACCTCAGGCCGGTGGACATGGACCTCAGTCTGGTGTTCATGGACATACAGCAGGTGGATATAGGCCTCAACCAGGTGGACATGGACCTCAGCCAGGTGGACACGGATCTCAGCCAGGCGCTCATGGACATCCATCAGGTGGACATGGAGCTCAGCCTGGTGCTCATGGACATACAGCAGGTGGACATAGGCCTCAACCAGGTGGACATGGACCTCAGCCAGGTGGACACGGATCTCAGCAAGGCGCTCATGGACGTCCAACAGGTGGACATGGAGCTCAGCCTGGTGCTCATGGACATACAGCAGGTGGACATAGGCCTCAACCAGGTGGACATGGACCTCAGCCAGGTGTACACGGATCTCAGCCAGGTGTTCATGGACATCCAGCAGGTGGACACGGATCTCAGCCAGGCGCTCATGGACATCCATCAGGTGGACATGGACCTCAGCCTGGTGCTCATGGACATACAGCAGGTGGACACGGATCTCAGCCAGGTGCTCATGGACCTCAGCCTGGTGCTCATGGACATACAGCAGGTGGACACGGATCTCAGCCAGGTGCTCATGGACGTCCAACAGGTGGACATGGACCTCAGCCCGGTGGACACGGATCTCAGCCAGGTGCTCATGGACGTCCAACAGGTGGACATGGACCTCAGCCTGGTGCTCATGGACATACAGCAGGTGGACACGGATCTCAGCCAGGTGCTCATGGACGTCCAACAGGTGGACATGGACCTCAGCCCGGTGGACACGGATCTCAGCCAGGTGTTCATGGAAATCCAGCAGGTGGACATGGACCTCAGCCAGGTGTTCATGGACATCCAGCAGGTGGACATGGAACTCAGTCAGGAATCGGAAGTCAACCAAGTCACAGTCCGATCACTTCTGGAACAGGTCAACAGACAGGTCACGGTGGACCAAGTGCACAACCTGGCCACGGAGGTCAACCAAGGTCAGGCATTGCTGGAAATACACAACAGCCTGGTCAAACTGGTGGAATCGCACTTAGCATAAATGGTCATGGTAGCAAACCGACAGGTCTGCAATCTTTCCTTACAAACAGTCAGCCATCACCGGGACAAGGATTTCAGATTCTAGGACTTTCAAATCCGAATCCAAACGCAGCAAAACCGCCTCCATCTAATCCAGCTCCACAACCAGGAACGAATCCACAGACCGGTGGAACTCCACCATCTACAAACCAGCAGCTTTTACAGAATTTGAAAATGACACACCAGCAACTGCTCAGCATGATAAACAGTAATCCAGCTGCGCTAGGATTACAACCTCAGACAGGAGCAGGAGGTCAAGGTGCCAATCAACCACCAGGTCAGGGAACGCAATGGAATCCTCCATCTGCCGGTAGTCACAGCAATCCTCATCAACCACCAGGTCAGGGAACGCAATGGAATCCTTCATCTGCCGGTCGTTAATGTTACATTACTTACAACACTATTCCATGTTTGAAATAGTCAGAGGCAGTCAGAACGTTTTATCAGAAAGGTTTGACCCCGATGGAATAAAGTCAACTGAGACAAAGTGTTAGCCATCTTTGTCTGTCGTATGCCAATGCTTCAGTTTGGAAAATGAATGAAGTTAGAACATTAAATCGTTCTTTTGTTTAAAAAATTGGATTTATGTTTTCATCATGGTTTTATATTTATTTTTTTTCTACCCTGTCTTTCTTTTTTTCAGTTTTTGTCATTTAATGTAATTGTGTTTTTGACAAACTTTTGCCATGGAAAATCATAGTTATAAACTCATTGCATTTTTTGTTTGGTAAAATGTAATTCAATTTTTTGTACGGAAAAATTTAATTTCGGATATTTTACAAAAAAAATGTAAGGAATATAACTGCTAAAAATCAAGTTTTACCCTAAACAAGCAAATAGAAACATCAATATAAGTTATCTATAAAAAGAAGTGTAAATATCAATGGTACCAGCCCCGGATGGATATTGCTACCTTGAAAAAAGCGGGTATGGATTTGTACTTAAGTCTGAAGTGTTCAAAATATTTTTCCTAGGTTATGTAAGATAAAAACTTACGAAAAAATTCGTGTCCATGCAATACCCCCCCCCCCCCCCCCCCCCCCCCGCATCTCCTACGCTGTCGCCCCTTAATAAAAATTTCCGAAGGGAAAATGTTTTCTGTTTATTTCTATGTCATGCAGTAAGTCAAATGAGTTTTGGAACCAATGTAAGATGTTTATTGTGATTTTTAATCAAATTTTTAGATTTGATTCATTATGTACCATTTTATGAATTTCGAATTCGGGATATTGGGCCAAGTCACACACATGTAAAGTTCCATGCTGTAAATTGGGTCAAGTCACATACATGTGACGTTCCATTCTGTATGACATATAGGAGTCAGAAATCTTTATTGATTTGTTTTAGCCAAAGATTTAATGTCCCGATATTTTAATTATTTGGAATATTTTGGATGCAGACCGACAAGTGTAAAAGTGAAAGAAACAGGTTCTAAGTAGAAATTAAATTTGCATTCAATTTCAGAAGTGAACAAAACACATTTCCGCTAATTAATTTCCGAAACTATTATCTTAAATGTATATATATACATTGAATTTTTATTTTCTAAAGCAATTTTTTCACAAAAATAAATTCTTGTTGTTCTACTCTCTGATGCCACCATCGTATCAGTACGCTGTCAACATAGTCCCAACTTTTTATCAATTATTGTGGTAAAATTATCAATAAGTTCGTGAAATTATTGGAATTAAAAAATACTATAGGCTGTTTATATGGAATTTATTGACGTGCTAAATCGGGCTTAGATTATGATGAATTGGTTGTATTTAAACGTCGATGTGTTCTGAAAAAGGGCCTTATACCACCAGATTGGGTTTAAAGGTTACCAAGGTCCCGGATAATCATATGAACATTGAAGATATGGACATTTATTTTAAGTTATCAGTTTCCTTAATAATATTTTTTTTAATATGAAATATACATTTGTCTTAATACATCATATCTGAGAACAAAAATCTTAAAAGGTCGGTTTTAAGTACAATGAATAGTTTAAATCGAATTGTTTCACCAGATCATGAATTAAACGACGGCATTTTTTTACATTTGAATTTAACTTTTGATAAATGTCCATCAAGACACTGAAATCCATTGTGTAATTTATGACAACAGAATATTTGTAGATATTTTATAAATAATAATTACTGACATTGTAGTTTATGTTTTGAAAAGCTCATTAAGATATATGTAAATATCAATCATTATTTTACATAATTTTGTATTGAACAGGTGTCCCGGAAGTAACATTGCATAAATAATTTTTTTTTATATTTCGAATGTGATAAATTGAAATTTCATTTGCAAGTTAATTGATACGTGTGAAATGCAGAAAGAATGCTGCGAAAATGTGTTTTGCTAATAATATCTCAAAAAGTTCAATAATAAAGTTATTTCCCTTTATTGTTCTGCTT
Organism: Mytilisepta virgata; assembly: GCA_028015205.1. Taxonomy (NCBI): domain Eukaryota; kingdom Metazoa; phylum Mollusca; class Bivalvia; order Mytilida; family Mytilidae; genus Mytilisepta; species Mytilisepta virgata. The sequence goes on from CM051513.1 coordinate 6,452,979, forward strand.
TTCTTTTTTAGCTATCTATCATTTTGACTTTGAACGTCCAGCATGCTTAAATTTTGATAATTTAATTTTTCTTATTTTTTAAAATGTACAGAAAATGTGTCAAATTTTGTTTAATATCTAAGCAGAATAACAAACTAATCTTGAGAATTGAAACGATTTTATCTTAGAAGTTTTCAGGAAGAAAATGTAAAATATTTAATTCACTTAGATGTAGTTTAGTAATAGGACAATGACCTGGAAACAGAATAAGTATTACCATTGTAACTACAAAGCATATGATTTTCATAATTCCTCTGTATATTTTTTGTTTATTTATTCCTGTAAAATAATATATTTTATTGTGATTAAATTGATTTTTTTAAAATAATTGTTCTAAATTCATTCATTATCCTACTGAAGTGTAAGAAAACAGTCCCAGCAGAGAGGTTTAATAACGTAATACGTATTTAATTGATTTCCCCCTACATTTGAGCACTGCTCAAAAGTTTGCTGATGTAAAAAAAAGTACCATGTGAATTTATTATGATAGACAATGCTGACAAAATCTTCCTTAGTGAAATAGCCAAATATTATTGAAGTGCAGAGGCAATTATGATGAACTTCTTCTTTCGGCAGGATATACTTACTGTATTCAAACCGTAAAAACTGTAAAACTTAAGGCGATGGTGTCTTGGGTATTTATGCCATTTTCAGTACAATGACTAATAACAGTCATTTTTATTGATGGAGGAAACTGGAGTACGGAGACTTCCACAAATCTACGGCAAGAAAACTTACAACCCTTCCTGAATTAAGATCAGAGTTGAATACACCTCGCCACGATTTTGGTTCGATTAACAGTATTGATCATGGGGTATTGAGTGCCTAGTAAGCATTATTGGTACGAACTACATACATCACTTGTCCCCCCCCCCCACCGGATCAAGTTTAAGCCGCTCTACTGTACTTGGTAATAACAAATGATGCCGGTGACAATGAACAACATTAGGGGTAGGACTCCTGCATCACCTACCCACCCCTCCAAAAGAAAACAACGGATCAAGCAAAAACGTTTAACATTTCTGAGTAATGTTATGACGTCACAATTTCTCTTAGCCTTGACCTATGGATATGCTACTGTATAATAATCGCCAGTCAATTAAATTTGGCTATGTTACTCAGATAAATTTTGTAGCTGTCATTTTCCTGCTCGTACCATTACATCTTTTAGTGATGGAGAAAACCGGATTACGGAGACAACCACCAAACTGACCATCTTTACTGAATTAAGAAAAGAGTTGAATACATCTCGACTGCTTTTCTATACTTGGTAATAACAAAGGAAGATACTGGTGATAGTGAAAAGCAGTTGAGATTCGGGGTTTGTGTAGGATTCCAGCACCATCCCACCCACCCTTCCAGAAGAAGAAAATAGATCAAGCAAATACGTTTAATATTTCCGTGTAATGCGTAGATTAATTAATGTTATCACGTCACAATTTCTCTTCGTCTGGATCTATGGATATGCTATGGAATTTGTTTAATGTTACTCCGGGTTTTGGCACCTTTTGTACTTTCACACATTGTAGTACAATGTACAATGTTTTAATATTGCTTCTTGCTTTGCCACCATTTGTTGTCCTTGGTTTTCTAGCCTTTAGTTTCTGGAACCGAAAGCGAAACTATTAAACCACATTTAATCTTAAACGCCTATTTAGGTCTTAACTGTCTTGATTATCATAATAACTGAATTTTCAGATGGTCCAATATAACAATACAAATCAAAATCAAATCATTTCATTGGATATAGCATAGTCAAATACATAATAATAATAATATTGCAATACAAAAAAATAGGATAAATTGCCTTTCAGTTGGCCAATACTGGTTAAGACCAGTTCATATCAGTTAAGAAACCATGAAGCAATTTACTTATACTGGTGTTACTGAACTATAAGGTTACATAAGTATCTGGATTTGTTCTGTTATCTTCGTTTCTTGGAAGATTTTGTTATGAAGGCCAGGGTCATGTTTCAGAAACATTTGTACGACTATGATTAGTCGTAAGCGGTATCTCACGAGGTAAAAATCTGCAGGGAGACATTTCACCCCCAACCGGACACATAATACTGACTCCGAGCCGACCAGTCGTTTGCTCTTCATGATAATTTCCTCAATAATATTTTGCTACCGCGTGCTTGGTGGAGAAGCTGCAAAAACCAAGTTTAATGTCTTTGGTTAGGCCCGGCCAGGGATCCCACGACCTTCCGCACTCAAGGGGAGAGAGCTACCACGAGGAGACCGAGGCGGTTTAATACAGTGGGGGACAATGTGGCGAACCCTAAATGACCCTAAAGTGCTCCGACTAAATAACCAAGTGGGTAAATAAGCGAACACAACATTATATCAAGACATCAAAAATGAATGTTCTGTTTTGTCTGAAGTAAAACATTTATAATGCAAAAGATGATATTCTAGAATGAAGTCAAAGCAACCCGTTTGATTTTTACACTGTAAAATATAGATATGTTCAAGTAATAATTTGTTTGGGACATAAAATGAATAGCAATGCATTAAGAATCGAGAGACAATTTCTTTTTTATAAATATATAATGTAATAAATAATTGTGAATGCCTTCAAAGTCAATGGAAAGTCAGAATGATACATGTATAAAAGTATATGTACATTAAGAAAATACACTTCAATACAATATTAACAACCATTATTACGTAACTCGACAGTTCCATTTATTTTTGCCATTCTCCGCGACCAGTGAATATAATCCCGATTCAATCTATTATATTCAGAATTATATAATATCAGGAAATGCAACCAATCGGAACATCACTCGGCCATTTCCGACCAAAATCGATAAAGTTTACGACGCTAGGCGGAAATAACCGAGGATGATCCTATTGGAAATGCAACGTCAAATTGACGACAACAATGAGTGTTTCTGATATTTATCGTATATATATATAAAGTACACAATGACCATGTTTCACGGTGTTCTGGACTGTTGTGACACTATATAAGATACCTTAATTGACTGAATTACGTACTTACATGTACTTACTGGGACTTATATACTGTAAATTCCATTTAGACGGAAAAGACGGCTGCCACTGCCAACTTTGAATTAGAAAGAAAAAGAAAAAAAGGCATGGAGGAGGAGGATCATAGACAGCTTTTTCTTCTATAGTTTCAGAATATAAAGGGGGGCACGACAAGCGCGTTCAAATGTTCTTTATATATTTGAATTATACCTGTGTTTGATTATTCATGAAGTTGATATTCAAATCTGCCATTGTTTAGCCAAGATTGTTTCTTTGTTCTTGTTGACTTGCTCAGATGCCCGCGTGATTTACTGCCTCCTCCAGGAAAAGGTCCAGTTTATCGCACATAGGAATAATAGTTTTTTGTTTTTCCGTAAGATTTGTTTAACTAATGGACGAGGATTGAGAGGAGTGGGGGGGGGGGGGGGGGGGGGGGGAGATTACTAATAAAAATGTTAAAGTCCTTCACATTCTGTATGTGCCTGTTCCAAGACAGCACCCTCTATCATCATTATCTGTCTACTTACTCCAATACGTTATTCTATGGAACTCCATGTATATTCAAGATTTGGTTTGTTTAAATTTTGTAATTGTTTTACTCTTTTGTTTCTTGGGCAATTAAGAGGCTGCCTTGTGGTGAGGGCTGTACAAAATTTGAAAAATTAATAATAAACAACAGATGAAAACGCTAGGCTCTTTGTTGAATCAATCATTAACACTGATGATAGGAGCAGTTAGTTTCGTTTGTCTGCTTATGTATTGTGTACATTCTATTTATGTTGAAATCGTGAATCAAAAATTGTGGTAGTATATCTACTTGTTGAAGACCACACAAAGACCATTAGGAGTATTAAATCGTTTACCTATCCTTTAGGATCTTGTCTTATTAACACTAGCCCCATATGTAAACATTTTCACATTTATCTGAACGTTTGTTGATTCCAGGGGTAAAATTACGCCTTTTAATGCATATTTAGTTCTCAAATTCTCTTGATTTATTTTTGTCTATTTTCTGCTTGAGATACATGTATCTGTAATTCATACCAACTTTTGAACATATATCTTTCTTCTACATTATATGCTGTGTTGGTGTTTGCCTTGTCTGGAGTCTGTTTTGTTTGAACACTGTGTTGTTGCTTGGGTCATCTCTTATCGATACTAATATGTCAGCGATGCTTCGACATATAAAATAAACATTCATGCATGTATCAACAATTATTTTGGCAAAAAAAAAAAAAAAAAAAAAATCCAAAAGCAAATAAAGTCATTATAAGGACTTCTTTCCTTATTTTGCAATGGAATTTAAGGCACACAGATCAACTTTCTGGACTCCATTCTAGAATTGCTGTCTGCTTAAAACTGGCATCATTTGTATATACATCAATTTAATGTACATTCCTACATTTTCTCCCCTTAAAACGTTCGACAATATACAATGATATATGACTACTAAAGCACCCTATAATTATATATTACGTTATGCCATTGTTATCATCGTGTTCTGTAGATTTCCAATTATGATATAAAATGTAACATTACGATATTACACGTAACATATCCATTGCTGTATTGTTATGTGAACTCCATACGGAGTAATATCAAGCAATTCAATCAGTCATAGTTATTAGAATGGCCAGTGATAAGAAATATATTCTACGATCAATTGTGCTGCACTACGTGAAATTAGAAGAACAATGTCCAAGGATGAGGATACAGAAGGTTTAAACAACAGCAAATGCGATTATAGAACACGTTCAGATACCGAAGTCATCTAAGCACGAGCTTGTTCTCCGATACTGTTTCGTTTTCAATGAATTTATGATATTACAGTAAATGTTTGCGCATCGAGTTTAAGAATAATGGCTGGTCTATTAGGAAATAAATAGGATTTGAAATGGGTGTTTTAGTTTGAGAGAACATATGAATAGTAAACAAAAAAAGCAAGAAAAAATGTCGGTTCATGTGCTCATTTTAGAGCTATAAGGCCTTGAAAATTTGCAGGAAATGGGTTTTTTTCTGGGATTTTTCATTGTCTTTGCATTGACAACTTCAGTCTCTCAAAGATGTATGAAAAAATAAAAGGATTTCATAAACTTTTGTCAAATACCATTTTTAGGTATATATGATTAAATTATGAAAGAAAAAGTGGGGGTTCATGGGCAAAACATTTCTTGTTTAAGAAATGGATAAAACCAAAGGATTCCGAAAATCTGACAAAAAGACCAAAACATGACCAGCGAGCATCCGTAAGCTAATAGCTATCATATTCAATAATATATATATCGGAATATACGGTAAAAAGGATAGCTAACATCACAGTGATTGTTTGCTTAAAACCAAGTGGCACATATGTCATGCTTATCCCGGATAGAAAAGGTGTATCAAGTGCAGGCCTGTATTTTTATATATACCCGACCATTTTCCATGTCAGTCCCTTTGTCCGACAATATCCTGCTGTAAGTTACGATTTTTTTTAGTTTATAGAATCTGCAAGATGAAGAACGTCAATAAAAACACTGCAGATCATTGGCTCTTTGTATAATGTTCCAATATTCCATGGGTCAGGGGCGGATCCAGGATTTTTGAAAGGGGGCAGGGGCGTAAAATTTAGAATTGAAATTTTTTTTTGACGATTTTATGCTAAAAAATCATATATATAATTTTTTTGGTGATAAAAGGGGAGTAGGCGTAAAATTTGGAATTGCAATTTTTTTTGACGATTTTATGATAAAAAATCATATATATAATTTTTTTTGGTGATAAAAGGAGAGTAGGCGTAAAATTCAGAATTGAAATTTTTTTTTTGACGATTTTATGCTAAAAAATCATATATATAATTTTTTTGGTGATAAAAGGGGAGTAGGCGATATATTCAATCAGTAAGTAATATCATCGAAGAAAATTCGTTCATTTATCAGAAATCGATCCTCCAAAATTCGGAGTTCCAAATCAGTTATCTGTTGCAGCAGATGTACTATTATAACAAAACCAAATCTTCCAAGTCCCGTACAATCATATCTTTTATTTGTTCACCTTATTCTATTTATCTTTTTAATTTACCTTATTCCATTTATATTTTTAATTTACCTTATTCCATTTATATTTTTAATTTACCTTATTCCATTTATATTTTTAATTTACTTTATTCAATTATCTTAAAAATTGGTGAGACCCTCCAACATACGTCGACACAACAGAAAGTTTGAGATTTCAGGAGTAAATATGGTGCAGTTCTATCTCAGGACCTATAAATTAATTTGAGATACTGGAAGTTTTGAATAAGATATAGATAACGAGGGTCAACTCTGCCTTTGACTCATTCGATGAATGGTATAGAAAGTTTCGTCTTGGTTGATATGATAAGACCGTGGTTATCAGAGGCACTGTTGTCTCCATGCTCAAATTACTGTCAATATAATTGTTTGATACCAGTTTTGATGCATAAGATGTGCATATTTCGTCGATTTACGACTCATCAGTTGTGCTCAAGGCCAAAAATGTTGAAATCCAAAACAACAATCCAAAAGGTAGAAGAGCAAATTCAAAATACCAAAATGACCAAAAGGGGTAAAGCCAAAACCATCGATGGACAGAGCTATGCACGAGGGAGATACAGTCCTTAGTTTTCACAAATTTTGTAACAGTAAATTTTGAGTATAAATTTCGGGCTAGTATTGAAATACTATCAACTGAGCTGGGGATACCTTCGGGGACATGGAGTCCACCAGCAGTGGCATCGAATCAGTGGTTAAAATATAATTTGATATCAGTTTTGATGCACAAAATGTGCACATTTCGTCTATTTACGACTCAACAGTTGTGCTCAATCTGTTACGAAGTCTATAGGTGAACATGTGGATTTATTCATTTTCGTCCATATTAAGTTCTCCGTGATTTGGTAACAACCTATTGCTCCAAAGATTGAATTTCACGGTTGTCACCTCACTGTCTTTTTGTACAAATATTTCGTCCATATTAAGTTCTCCGTGATTTGGTAACAACCTATTGCTCCAAAGACTGAATTTCACGTTTTCACCTGACTGTCACATATTTATGGTAAAAGTTCCTTTATCAGTGTCATGATTGTCTCGCATTTCCCATTATCTTACAAATGAAAAAAAGGTGAATCGACCTTTTCACAGCCGTATTCACCTTTGAGTCTAGACGTTTAGCCATTATGTGATTAATATTTCATATTGTATACAAGTTTGAACACTAGAACTTTTCCATCATTGTATTCGGTGACAAATGTAATTATGTGTCGAGCCGATTCAAATGAAGGTGTTTCTGTGATTTTTGACGTGATGGTAATTAAGTAACTCAGATGGCTTAGTAGGTCTACAAAATAGAGACAGAGATGATTCAATATTTTACCCAAGAGAAATTCCCATAATACGTTTCATATTCACGTTGTGTTTTCCTATGTTTAAAACTATTTTGAGCTTGTTATTGTTCCTTTTGCTGTTTTATGTTCATATACGCATAACAAATAGCAAAAGCGAATGCAATATGTCATGTATGTCATACATGTATGTTAAAAAAAGAAAAAAAACTGGATAACAGGAAAGGTCAAAATGACATACCAATCAATCAAAGCAACGGACAGAACTCCGGACAAAAAATTACATTAATTAAGGATGTTCGCTGGTCATGTTTTTGAATTTTTGTCAGATGTTCAGAATCTTCTGGTTTTATCCATTTGAATGCCATAAATTATTTTTCCCGCTAACACCCATTTTTCTTTTCATAATTTATTTCTATGCAGAATAATAAACCATTTGTAAAAATCTTATAAAATACTTGTTATTATTTAATGGTTATTGAGAAATAAAACTTGTCAATGATAAAGCTATGTAAAATCAAGAGAGCATATTTTCCCGCCAACTTTACATGGCTTATATCTCAAAAATAAGCACACGGACCTTTTTTTATTCGCTTTACTAGTTCCTTTATTAATCCACACAATATTTACCAATGTTATGAAAAGCTTGTTATTTTGAAACTGAGCAGCGAACATCCTTAAAGAGCGCAAAAAAAAACATACACACGCCAGAGTCAGGGTATTAATTACAGACAGTGAGTAAAGCTGGGGATAAACCTAGCATATCTGTGATCGGAAGGGGGTGAAATTATGTCGAAAGAAAACACTTCGTTATTTTTAAATACCTCGATGTGAATTTGGTGTCGCTAAGATCAGAAACATAGAATCAACAATTTACGGAAAAAAATCAGTATCACAGTTTTGTTTGCTACAAGTTTGGCGATACCCTGATACTGAACTGTCAATGCACCAGGGTATCATTTCTTTAGTGGTACAATTTTTGTGTGAGTTCACATTGCTAGTACGTTAGCTTGTGCTGTCTTGTTTTAATTATGTTTTTCTCTGGGTCTCCAAGAGTCAACACCCTTTTATTGTTTCATGCTAGTAATCAAAGCAATATTGGTCGAAACGATGGGCAACTTTCACTTTTTACTTCGCTTGTTTTTTTATGATTTTATATTTGGTTTTGTTCGGCTTGTGTAATTTGTACATGTAAGTCGTTTTATTCCCCTTTCGACAGCTCACCCTTTCCATTAATTTTACCCGTTTTATATGTAAAGTCAAGAAATACCTAAGGGATATTCGAAGGAGAGAAAAATCGAAACAACTGACAAACTCCAGAGAACAACGAAGACAATACCAAAACAATACATGCACTACAATTAAAAACTAAAAACATATGAACAACTTGGACCCCACCAAAAATCCGGGGGGAGGGGGGGGGGTAGACCCAGGTGCTCCGGAAGAGTCAGCAGTCTCTACTTCCCGCAGGACACCCGCCATATATAATTCTGTTTAATTTGTTATATGTTTTGTTTCATTATTTTAGTTATATTATGTCCTTGTGGCAGTTGTGTGCTGTGTTGCTTTCTCAGTAGGTTGTCTTGCCTTTGGATTTAGGTCTCACCTTCCTATCGCTACGGTATTTTTTTAACGTATTTTCCTGTAAGGAATTTTTTTAAATTCCTTTTAACACAAGGGATTCAAATCAATTCCTTGTAAAATTTTAATTTACTTGGAATTATGCTTCCCTGATGAATTCCGAATAAGTAAATACATTTAAACATATTTTTGTTGAGAGAAAATACAACAAAAGGGTCAGGCACAAGTTCTATACCTTTTACGGAATATAACTTCTCTGGCTTGATTTGTTTTGGTACATGTAATTAAATTTCGCGTTCAAAGTTTGGTCACGAAAGTACATAATTGTACCTGATGTCTAATCCAGATATGGACATATAGTATCCCAGTTTTTTCAAAGAATTTAAAGTTTTTATTGAAGCACGAAATTCCTGAAATTCAGTCAATGTGGTCAGAAAATAGGTTAATACAAAATAAAAATTCAGTTATTCCACACACGAATATCCATATAGCGGGTGTCCTGCAGGAAGCAGAGACTGTTTACTCTTTCGGAGCACACGAGTCTACTCCCGGTTTGTTGGTGGGGTCCATGTTGTTCATATGTTTTTAGTATTTAATTGTAGTGCATGTTTTGTTTTAGTCTTGTCTTCATTGTTCTCCGGAGTTGGACAGTTGTTACGATTTTTCTCTCCTTCGAATATCCCTTTGGTATTTCTTGACATTACGAATCTAGTGCTTTTCACTCAAGGCCAAAACACGTACACAGCGTACAGCGTAATTTCTATTTCCAGACACTGTAGCAGGTGCGATATTCACATGAAAACATTGGTTATTAAAATAACGACTCAAAAGACCTATCTTAAAGCACTGGTTTAATGGTTTCTAACCACGCCTTTTTTATTGGAAAATTTTCTCATTCACACTTTTGTCATTTGATCAACGTGTAAGGAGCAAACCAGAATATTTGAATGACATGAGAAAAATAGAAATGAAGGCAATAATGAATTGATTAATAATAAAAGATCCACACTTCAGACAATCACTTGGCGTCGTTTCATTAGAAATTTTAAACGAAAAAGGTTTCTCTCAAAAGGTTTATCGATGTGAATACTAACAACGTCTTATCATTTTAAAATAGTGTTAGGAATCTTCTATTCTACATTGACAGATTTAGTGGATTGTAAAAAATGAATTTAAAAAAAAAAAACCCATGCAACATCGGTAACGAGAGAAAAATGTGGCCAAGTTGTCTAGGTAGATCGTCGTGACTACTAATGATCACCAGCCTGTCAACACTGAGGTCGTGAGTTCCAATCTCATCTGTTGCGGGGTGTGTTCGACTCCGATCTTAATTGACAGGGATTGCAAATTTTCCTACCGGAGGTCGGTGGTTCTCTCCGCCTACGCCGGCTTCCTCCAATAAAAACTGGCCGCAGCAAAATAGCCAAATGTGCTGAAAACGGCGTAAAGCCCCGACTAAACAAAGACAAATCGAGTGCGGATGGTCGCGTATTCAAACCTTGGCCGGGTCAAACCAAAAATATTAAAACTGGTACTTTTTCTTCTCCGCCAAGTATGCGTCATCTAGGAGTTGAGGAAAACGATGTTTTATTAGTGGGGAACAAATGGAACCATGTCTTGTATATTGGGACATTGTTAGAATCAACCAAGGTCCAGTAATGACCGAATGGTCTTCGTAGTTCGTCATAACATCTACCGATCACAAGCCTGTGGACACTGCTAGTTCAACTCATGGCGAGGTGCGTTCGACTCAGATCCCAACCGGGAACGATTGCAAGCTTTCCTGATGAAGGTCGGTGGTTCCCGTCATGGTTTCCTTAATCAATAATAGCTGACAACCAATTGCACTGAAAGTGACTGTCAGTTATTATTGATTAATGAAACAAACAACAAAATGGATAACAGGAAAGGTCAACAAACAGTCTAATGAACCTACTAAACAATCAAGCAAACAAACAAACAAACAATCGATTTTTTAGACCGAATTAATTCCATAGTGAACAAAAAATGAAGCATATTCTTTGTCATGTTTAGGACAATATTTGCAAGGGGTAACCACCCAAAGGCCATAACAGAAAAGTTTGGCATATATTAAGCAACGTTTTAAAAAAATATATCATTTCGCCAGGGTTTTCTCGGTTGAAGCAAGGCCGTAACAAAAAAGCTTAAACTATTAAATTGTCAAACAGATAATAATTTAATCAGAATATAACATATTGGTACATGTAAATAGCCATTTATGTGATTTCACATATGTTACATGGTTAGAATTTGATACGATTACAGACGGTTTCCAACAACTAATTTTTCCCTCTAAATTTTTGCGTCACAACGTTCAGTTTTTCATGATTGATCCAAGGTCTAATGGAGTAATTCATTGATAAATTGGAAGTGGAAATTTTAAACTGAAAACACCATACAAATATACATAATTATATAGAAAGCTAACTATTAATTTTATTGTCTTTCAGACCTCATATTAAAATTTGGAGAAAGAGATTGTCACAATTCTGTTTTTTTCTCAAAGAATTTTTGTTATTGTCTTTCCAACAAAACTTTTATTGTACATTTTATATCAAACCAAACGGTTCTCCACTGACAAATTTAAATATTATATATATTTTAACAATATTTTTGCGTTAAAAATAAATTGACATAACAAACATTAAAAAAAATAAATGAGCTAGCAATGTCACAACAAACCGCCCTTTAAATCATTAGTATCTAGAGGTTTCCATCTATAGTACATTGCTAAACTCATAACTGGATGATTCCCATGGAAAAGCTTGTCAATAATATAAAGGCAGTTTTAGACACACATATGTATTGTTTTCTTATATATATAGTTTGGTAATCAAGCAGAAGGGTTATCGACATTTACATGCTTGCAACAACAATACATTCTAGGTTGATATGATCTAACTTTAAAAATGTTTATTTGGTTTATTACCATAATTGACCATAGAGCCAGATAATCAGGAATGATAAACAATGGACAGTTTCCGCCTTATCAAATAACCCATAAGATAATTGTAGTTATCTCCTTCGACGGTATGGACCAAGAAGGTTATTTATTATCTCCCCTGGGTATTTTGATTAAGGGAGATAACTCACTAATATTTCTCTTTGACAGATTCAAATGTCATAGAGACGACAAAACAATGTTTAATGATGCTGGATAACATAACTTAAAATACTGTGGTATGGCCGATAAGGCAAATATCATCAAAGTTCTCATTAATATCTGAGGCTCAGTCAGGTATTATGTGTTTTTATAAAGCAATTCACATGCAAACAGAATTATCTCCCTTCGAATCATGTGTGGTAACTTTGTTCTGATAGGGATTCTCCCCAAATGTTTCAAATTGACCAGATATCAACATAATCTAATGGGAATCACTTCCATTGGTTTCTGTATTTGATTTGAGTTCTACAACACAGTCAGTTCCAGGGTATGGGGGTAGATTAAGTTCATATTTCTGTTCCAAAGTCTTAGGTATGAATCGTCCACCCAAATAATGTGCCTTGCCTTGGAATAATTTGGCACATTGTTTTGGTGCTGTTAGAGAAATCAATAATTCTGGTTTAAGACCATCTTCACATCCCTTTTCAACATCCCAACCTGAAAATAAAATAACAATAAATAATTATACCGTCACACATTAATTCATTCTCCTCACCCTTCCATGTTAAATACACGTTTTTGGAAGAAATGCCCATTGCTTTTGTCATCTTCGATAGCTAGATTTATTTAATGTGTCAATTCCTATGGAATGCTAACCCATTGACAATTATCCTATATCCGAACATTATTATAGTTAGCAAATGTGCCAAAATTATGTCACGCATACACGAACGGTCACACGCACTAACATACATGATTACCGTAACAACAAATATCCTGATAGCTCCAGAAAAAGTAACGGTAATAGCTGCAGACAAAAAATCCGAAAACTCTGAAACCTAACTGATTTTCATAAACGCCCCACATACTTGTTTCAACTTGGCAAATATATATATACCTCACGGTTCAATTTATTTTCCTTCAAAACGAGATATAATGAACTGTCATTATCGGTCATTGTTCGTACACCTTCAAATATATTTTTTTTGTAAATTTGCTCTTTGATATATCTTACCAGATGGAACATCAATACTGGCGATTGGAACTTCTACATTCTTAAGCGTTTCCAGCACCGTTGAAAAATCGGCTCTAGGAGGACCTTTAAAACTGAACCCAAATAAGGCATCTACTACCAAGTTGTAGGAATCATTGATCAGATTGGCTTCTGATGGAAGAAATGATAGGAAAGGCATATCCATTCCTTCACACTGCTTGACAAGGCTCTGGAACAATGGCTTGTTCGGACGTTTTGGATAAAATATGGAAGGTTTGAAACCCTGTAAAAATAAAATTGAGACTTACGTGACTGACACAAAATAAAATACATTTATACTTGAAAATACTAATAATATATAAATAGGTGACATACAAGCTGATGATTTAAGATATGATATATTTAGGACGCAATATTGCTTCTTTAGCTAAGCCAAAGCACACGTTAAGCAGATGAACTCTAAAATTCATTCTTGAAGTCCAATGTCTATACTTTTTGTGTAATTTTCCAAAGCAAACGGTGCGGATACTGAATACCAGGTTTTCACTAGAAGTGGTACGACTTATGGCTGATCGTAAATCCTTTGAATATATACATGTTACGACTGATCGTAACTCTTACGATCTTTAGTGAAACATTACCCTGGGAACCGCTCCGCCCTTAGTTTCTTCCCAAACAAGAGGCTCACCAGAGCCTGTATCGCTCACCTTGAGTCTGTTTTCATTGGACAATTAATCAACTATTTGACCAAGTTTGTTGCAATTGGTTCAATTGTTCAGGGAAAATTTGTTGAAGATTTATTTTTCATAAGGTTTAATGTTAAAATATGTTCCCTGGTGGTGGTAGTCCTGGCAGGAAGTTGACAAAATAGACCAGGAATAATGGTGAACCTTAAATAAATGTAACAGAACCCGACCTCAAATTACACAAACCAATAACTCCTAAATAGAATTTGGGATTCCCTTCAAAATTTCAGGGTAGGTAGATCTCAACATGGCAAACATTTTTCAATTTATATTTCACTTCTATCTCAAATAGATTTGGAGATATTCAAAAATGTTAAAATTTTGAAAATTTGACAAAAAAAGGGCGATAACTCCTAAATGGGTTTTGGGATTTCCTTTAAAATTTCAGGGTATGTAGATCTCAACATGGCAAACATTTTTCAAATTTACATTTCACTTCTATCTCAAATAGTTTTGGAGATAAATGACGAAAAATGTTAAATTTTGAAAATTTGACGAAAAAAGGGCAATAACTCCTAAATGGGTTTTGGGATTTCCTTTAAAATTTCAGGGTATGTAGATCTCAACATGGCAAACATTTTTCAAATTTAGATTTCACTTTTATCTCAAATAGTTTTGGAGATAAATGACGAAAAATGTTAAATTATGAAAATTTGACGAAAAAAGGGCAATAACTCCTAAATGGGTTTTACGATTTCCTTCAAAATTTCAGGTTAGGTAGATCTTGTCATGCTGATCAATTTTACCCCACGTCAGATTTTTGATATCTGTAACGGTTTTTAAGTTATAAGCCAAAAACAACACATGCACCCCTATATTCTATTTTTAGCTACGACAGCCATGTTTTATGTCATATCAAAATAAATTGAGGACCGTTTGTAGAGGACATGTCATAGATCATTCCTATTAAGTTTCAAACCAATCGGCCCAGCAGTTTCAGAGAAGAAGATTTTTGAATAAAAAAATTTTGAAAATTTGACAAAAAAAGGGCAACAACTCCTAAATGGGTTTTGGGATTTCCTTTAAAATTTCAGGGTAGGTAGATCTCAACATGGCAAACATTTTTCAAATTTACATTTCACTTCTATCTCAAATAGTTTTGGAGATAAATGACGAAAAATGTTAAAATTTTGAAAATTTGATGAAAAAAGGGCAATAACTCCTAAATGGGTTTTGGAATTTCCTTCAAAATTTCAGGGCAGGTAGATCTTGTCATGCTGATCAATTTTACCCCTGTCAGATTTTCGATATCTGTAATGGTTTTTGAGTTATTAGCAAAAAACAGCAATTTACCCCTATGTTCTATTTTTAGTTACAGCGGCCATGTTCTTCGACGAATCAAAAATCCCCACATCAGTTCTATGCAGGGTACCCTAAGGAACATTCATACCAAGTTTGGTTCTAATTAGTCAAGTAGTTTTAGAGGAGAAGATTTTTGAAATAATAACATAAAAAAAAGCCAAAAATGTCAAAAAAGGGCAATAACTCTAACATCAGTTGACAGATTTTCACGAAAATCAGCAAACAGGTAGCTCTCATCATGCTGAACACTTTCAACCAGCCAGAATTTGCCATAACCTAATGATTTTTTAGATATTTGCGAAAAACTGTTGTCTGACCCCTATGTTCTATTTTTAGTAACAGCGGCCATGTTTTTCGACGGATCAAAAATCCCCACATAAGTTCTATGCAGGATACCCCAAAGAACATTCATACCAAGTATGGTTCCAATTGGTCAAGTAGTTTCAGAGGAGAAGAGTTTTGAAAAATTGTTAACGACGACGACGGACGACGACAGACGACGACAGACGACGACGGACGACGACGGACGCCAAGTGATGGCAATAGCTCACATGGCCTTCGGCCAGGTGAGCTAAAAATTCATATGTACATATTGCTGTACTCCAAATCTCAAACAACAGGTTTTACCCAACATTATGTAAATATTTGTATTAAATTCATACTCATGGAAATTAATACATTTTTTCACAGTTTTTCCATTCTGAGTAAGTATCTACTCTATATTGTATTCTCTGAAAATTGAAATTTTAAATCTGCATTTTTTAAACTCTAACAATTAATCTAATATGTAAGAAAGATGGCCTTTTTGGGGCACATTTGATTTTTTCACATTTTTTTTGTCATGTGCTAGATGTATACTCTTTAAAAAAGGAATCCAGTTTAATAAATCACAGCCGAATAACTTTGCCTATATACTATTGAAAATTATTTGTATATACTGAACACGTGCATCTGGATGCAGTAAGCGTATGATCATGATGGTAGGAGGCGCAGGTTCTAGCCTACGGTTAGTGTTGCTGAAGAAAGTTTCTGAAATAATGTTTAGTTTTACTATTTCCAATGCTGAAGGGGCAACTGATTTAATATTTAATGACGTGTCATACAATAGACTTTTTTAAATGCTTTTCTGGTAAACATTTAACACAGCTGACGACCATTACGTCAAAAAAAAAAAATCTCATTGGTCAAAATAAATGAACTTTTTAGTTTACATCTTAACCAGCATCGCAAAATTCAATAAACTAAATTAAAAAACTCCACTCGCGCAAAAAAGTGTATTTACGAAATAGATTTACAAATAAACTCGCAGAAAGATTAAACATCATAAGATTAAAAGTTAACGAAATTGGTTATCAGATGAAGTGATATTTGCTCTTGAATTTGACATGTTTCGTTTGATACTGAGTAAAAGTTCGGATATTTTTTTACATCTTTTCAATCAACGTCAACACAAGAATGATCTTCTTTAACCGTATGTATGGAACGCCATAGCTGCCTTATATGTACTTATTTCTATATATGCACATACTTTTTCTATATATGCACAAAGTATGTGCATATATAGAAATAAGTACATATAAGGCAGCTATGGCGTTCCATATATGTGCATATATAGACAAGTATGTGCATATATAGAAATAAGTACATATAAGGCAGCTATGGCGTTCCATACGTATGTGTTAGAGAAACTATATTCTAAAGTTATATCATACCAAAGGCAAATAATAATTGAACTGTATCAGTATATAGTCAGAGGTGTCGTTAAAGTCAAACGGATTTTTCTAATTAATTTTTCAAATTAGCAGGGTCGTACGGCGTCAGCTCTAAAGCAAATCCTCGAGATGATCGACAATAAATATTGTTTTATGACATTACTTGTTTAAGATAACCTTACAATGTTCATTTTTGTAACAATTTTACTAAACCAATTTCAAAGTCAGTTTATGACACGTTCCTTAATTAAATGTATATATAACAGAAAATCCCAGGTTTCGTAATTAGAAATGTCGGCAACAGAAAACCGAAGCGACAAAGCAATGCGAAATATCAATACGATCAAAATCTAAAGGCAAGACAAACCCATGAGACAAAGAGACAACCAAAGGAGTAAAAACGAAAATAGCAACTCATTTACAAGACAAAACCATGAGACAAAGAGACAACCAAAGGAGTAAAAAACAAAATAGCAACTCATTTACAAGACAAACCCATGAGACAAAGAGACAACCAAATGAGTAAAAAACAAAATAGCAACGCATTTACAAGATAACCCATGAGACAAAGAGACAACCAAAGGGTAAAAAACAAAGTAGCAACGCATTTACAAGATAACCCATGAGACAAAGAGACAACTAAAGGGTAAAAAACAAAGTAGCAACTCAATTACAAGACAAACTCATGAGACAAAGAGACAACCAAAGGAGTAAAAAACAAAATAGCAACTCATTTACAAGACAAAAAAATGAGACAAAGAGACAACCAAAGGAGTAAAAAACAAAATAGCAACTCATTTACAAGACAAACCCATGAGACAAAGAGACAACAAATGAGAAAAAAACAAAATAGCAACGCATTTACAAGATAACCCATGAGACAAAGAGACAACCAAAGGATAAAAAACAAAGTAGCAACTCAATTACAAGACAAACTCATGAGACAAAGAGACAACCAAAGGAGTAAAAAACAAAATAGCAACTCAATTACAAGACAAACTCATGAGACAAAGAGACAACCAAAGGAGTAAAAAAACAAAATAGCAACGCATTTACAAGACAAATCCATGAGACAAAGAGACAAACTATAAAGTAAAAAAAATAGCAACTCATTTACAAAGACACAGCCAAAGTAGTAAAAAACATATAGCATACCAAAAGAGAATCAGAATAAGACAACACAAAAACTAAAACACTTGCATTGTGATCTCCCATAACAAAAATCAGAAGTGACATCTGGTTGATGGCTTATTTCATTTATACTATATACTTTTAATTTTAATGAAAATATCACAATTTTATAAAGTAAAAGATTGTATCAGGTGAGCTAAAAACGCATAAAAAATTATCTTTTTGAATGTTACAATGAGGGTTTGTCAGCAATATTTTATTAAAAAATTGAAATGTTTTCCATGGATTGATGTTTACTTTTAAAGAAACTAATATTTCGAGTTCCAAAATGATTTATCTTATTTTAAATTATACGACTTTATTCTGGCCTGAAGATTTTCGTAAATTTTGGCTTTGGTATTGTAATGCATATATCTATTTGTTTGTTCGTTTGTTTGTTTAGTTGGGGTTTTACGCCGTTTTCAGCACATTTGGCTATTTCGCAGCGGCCAGTTTTTATTGGTGGAGGAAGCCGGAGTACCTGGAGAGAACTACCTAGACCATTCGGCCACCGAGGCCCCTATACCTATTTGTAACGATGTAACCAAGTAAGTATATGTTAAAGTCCCAATTTTATAATGAAGAAAATTATAATCCACGAGAGTATTATATTCGCAGTAGTCATTGTTTCCACACTGACAAAATTGTTCAATACGGGAGTTGTTATTTTCAAGTTGATACATTTTGCAATTCTGTTAAAAGAAGAATTTAAACCCCATTGGCAAAGTTAGCATCTTCCAGATTTTAGCTACCCAACAACACCACCTTGATTACCAACTTCGGGAAACCGAACAAGATAGAATAAATTGAACAGCGTTCCGTTGCTCCCGAACTTATGATTTCCACTTAAAGCCTATACTATAATTGTATAAAATAAATTGGCTAGAGCGCTAACAAAACTATTATGCAAAGTTTCTAAGTCATACAAAAATATTCGAAATGTATCCATCTTCTAACTTACTTAAGTTACCCTTTAGACAAAGCTTTTGAATTAATATTATCAAAATCTGGCGATAATTAAATTTGCTTGGGTGCTAATCAGGCAGACACACGGATGGACGCACGATATTATTATGTCCTTCAGACTCGTTGTGGAGGCGAACAAAAAAGTAAATATCATATTCTGGAGAGCATGGAGCCAAAAAAAAACAGCCCGAGAATACAAAAAAAAAAAAAAAAAAAAGACGTAATAAAAATGTGTGTACTGAGAACGATTCTTTGTTATTAGAAGATAAATCAATTGTTTTTATAAAATGAAAATTTAAAAAGCGAGCAATACAAAGTTTTAATGTTCTGAACATAAACCTGATTTACTATCATCAACACTATATGTTATATATGTCTATAGCGGAGGCCACACCAAATTGATTAATAGTTATTTAGATTTCGCCGCTCCGATTTTCAGACATTTTAAATTTTAAGAAAAAAAAATGTTGTCCGCTTCATTTTGCAAAAATGCTGAAAATCCGCCCCGATTATTCATTTTTCCAGAAATTAAAAAATAAAAATTGCCCGCTCCTAAAATTTGGTTCAAACTAAGGATTGTGCTCCATTTTTTCAATATTTTAGTTAAAAAAATGTGTGCCGCACGTAAATGTTATCTTCGCCTGAATAAAACTAGTCCTCAAGAAGAGAGAGAAAAAAAACAAAATTAAAATCAAAATTTCGATCGCTCGCACCTATTTTCCAAAGAACTAAAAATAAATTTTGTGTGGCCTTACCTCTTTATTATTAAGGAAACAATGTCCAATTCAATCGATTGTTTGCTCAAATTGCTACACATTAAAAGAATTTAAAATCCATTTTTATTTGTACAGTTAAAATGAGCAATTTAATTTCTATAATGGGAATTTTATGTAAATTGTAATGTGTGATATATGCGTTGTCAGAAGCGATATCGTTTTTATGTCAGATCAAGGCAGATATTTAGGTGCAAACAATATGATAATTGCACCACTGAGGGGTGACATATATAATATTGACCGCCGACTGTTCTTCTGCATTAATCAATGTCCATGTCAATCTTTATATGCAGTTGATTCCAATAAAGATTTATTGTATCATTTTTACATAGAACCATCAAAAACAATATAGTGTCTTCAATGATTAACAAAAACATTGAAAACAACTTGCGGATCTTTTTTTAAAGCACATGGTATTATTTTACCTGATATTTGGCTCCTTGAATTTAGTGAAAAACCCAATATCAACAACCATAAAGAACTCTTTAAATGTTGCATTTTAAGGATGTTTTCGACAAGAAATTTCTGTAATAGCTGCAATATTCTGTCAAAAATGGCTAATTGTGAAGAAATCAATGAAAAACATCAAATTTAACCTATTTTTGGACCTTTGAATTGAAATTGTGATATGAGCAACATCCTTGCCCAAAAAGATATTTCACGGAAATGTGTCTTTATGTAAAGTAAACACTATATTTAAAAATATACTTAGGCAAGGCTATTGCTCATAGTTGTTTTGACCAACATTTACTGTGAAAACACTCAATTTTCGTAAAATCATTGATTTAGCAGATGTTAATGACATCGCTGTTGCATCATGGGAAGGAATGATTGATAGATTGTTAAAGTCTTATCATTATACGACAGATATGATATAAATTTGAATCTTAAATCTTACCATTAATTTTTCATCTCAGATGGGGGCAAATAATATCTGAAATCATACCTTCTCCTTTTAAGTAATTTCTTTCCTTACAATTAGAGGTGCAATATGTCGCACTAGACTACGACGATGTAATTCTATATTATTAGTCTTAATTTTTTGGAGGTTATCTAATTTAGATCTGAATACTGGATGTATGTTAATCTTTTCTGTACGTGGACAAAATTCATAATTTATCATAGCACCTTTCTGCGATGATGCTAAAATTCTGAAAGAATTCTAATTCTTCATAAGAAAAGACTACAAAGAAGGAAACAAAGTTCATATATTCTTGTCATGCTTGTTAGCAATTATTATTTAATTATTATGAAAACACGTTACAGTCGCTGATAAAAAATCTATATCATTTTTCATAACTTCTAAAAAGTAACAAAGTACACGTATAAATGTAATGAACAAATGCCAAGGGCTTATGGAAATTTAATATCAGCATTAGTAATACAGATACTGCGAGCAAAATTCACAAAGGATACCTTTCTTTGTAAAAAAAAAAAAAAACAGATCGTTGATGACAAGTCCGTTTTTTATGGACAGAAACGCGATGCTACAAATTTGTTGTAGCGGAACCGTTTATAACACCTTGACTTTGTTCGCTATCGTTGTATTTTTACAAAAATAGATATTTTCACAAGATCTAATAGAAATACTAAGGGTTCATTCCTTGTATTGCACATGGTAGATCTCCTTAGCTGAAATTTGGCTTCCTATTTCGGTATTTTTGGTTGAGTACTTCTTGTTTAATATAGGTTTGGTTTTTGGTCTTCCAAATGTTTCGATTTTAATGCTGCTGATGAGAGGTAACTCCTTGAAATGCGTCGTATACAGCATAGTATAAATTTACTATATCTAATATTAGTATCTTTGGATTGTTATTTTCAAACGTGCATGAATTATAGGGTATGTAGTAAGACAATCAACACAGAATCAGAAATGTTGTCAATCTTCCTCTATGCTTTGTTATCTAAGTAAAGTCAAGACATAGCAAAGGGATATTCGAAGGAGGGACACGTCGAAACAACTGACAAACTCCGGAGAACAACGAAGACAAGACCAAAACAATGCACTACAATTAAAAACTAAAAGCATATGAATAACATGGATCCCACCAACAAACCGGGTGTAGACTCAGGTGCTCCGGGAGAGTAAACTGTCTCTGCTTCTTGCAGGACTAAACTGCAGTGATGTTGCATAAACTTAAACTTAAACGTGAAAATCCAACGATTATAACTTGTATATGTTCAATTTATATGAAGGTTTGTATCGATGGAAAAAAGAGGAACTAACAAGAAAAAAATATCATTACTAAGAGAAAAAAATCAACATCATCCCCTGAACGTTTTAATCATATACTGTTAATAAAGAGAAATCAAGCTTCTCATTGATCACAGTTAATGTTTTTTCAAACGGCTTTATATCCAATGAAATTATTCCCGTAAATTGTGTGGTTCAAATTTCTTGAAATTTTTACATTTTTTGTCAACAGGTCAAAGTAAACAGTTCATCAAAATTTTATGAAAATTAAATTAGCCAAATCTATTTTTGTCAAAGTGTTGGGTACTTCCTTAAACAAAGGTAACAAGTTTAGAGTAATGACTAGTTTTATATTAATATTTATACATTTTCATCTGTATGTATCTGATCTTGCGAAAACACAATTTTAATCAGTCGTATTACTCTGTTATATTGAACTGTTCGGGCGGAGTTAACCTTCAAATTTGCATAAGGCCAGTTTACTTTATTTTGGGTATGTCCAGCATAATACCTTTTATAAACAGTATGAACTTTATTTAATAGTGGTTGTGGTTGTGTTGTTAGTACTGAAGAAAATACCAAGGTGTATTATATGCAATTAAAATGTCTGCTAGATTTCATTTTAAATATTTCTGTACATTATACAAGACAAATAGTTATTAAAAATAAGATTAATATTCTAACTCCCACATGTGCTAGGCAGGAATGTGTAACTGACAACATGTATAACTGAACATTTAACGGTCATTGAAATATTTTAGGTAACCTGACACCCCTAATGAAATTGACTGTCCTATATTTATTCAGCCGATTTAAGCTCCAACCGATCAGGTGAAAAAAAATTAGCCTCTGACACAGGAATAAGAAAATCTTTCTTATTTATTATTGAAAAAAAAAACAATCTCAATATACAGTACATTACTAATAATTTCAAGCAGTTATATTTTACCTTAGGAAAAGGGTTTGCTTACGATGAATCATTATATACATTTGCCTGGTATTCATTTTTGAAGAAATATTCTGTGTAGGATTTTTTCAAAATACAGAAAAAAAAAAAATATATAATTTGATCAAACCTCTTGAAGAAATATATATACCATGTATGATTCACTTGTAGAAAGGTCTTGACAATACAAAATAAAAAAAAAAAAAAAAAAAAAACCAATATAAATATATAATTTGATCAAAAATCTGGAATATGATACAATGAAGGTTTGCTACATAATGGAAATAAATCGGTATAAATCTTTAATGGGGAATTTATGTAAATTTTCTCGTATGAAATATATATTATCAATAAGAAATTCTGTTTGGTTTTCAATTTAGCTATTATGTTATACGATAATAACATTTTTAATGATACTCTAGAGCTCAATGTGTATTGATTTCATGTAAATGACATATAATTTATGACTAAAGATATATAAACTGCTGCTATACGAGGACATTGTAGTACTGTTCTTACAAAATTACTTTGTATAGTGGCCATTGTTTTGGCATTGAAATGATTCAAGGATACATGAAATGAACGTTTCCGCTAATAATTTTATTACGCCACAGGGTTTGGATGGATGGATGAATGCATTATTGTTTAAGGTGCATTGACAATCATTAAATGCATTAAGTGCACATCATGACGAGAACATGTTGATATATGAATATGAACCCTGCTTTTTCTTCTAGACCGACAGGCTGTGCCGGATTTTTAACGTGCTAGCTCACGAGATAACTGTCAACAGGAAGACATATAAACCCAAAAGGACATATACTGACTCCAAGCCAACCAGTCCTTTACTCTTACTCCTATATGCAGTGTGCTTGGCGGAGAAGCAACAAAAACCAATTTTAAAGTCTTTTGTTTGACCCGGCCGGGTATTGAGTCCGCAGCCTTCCGAGCTCGAGACGAGCACGCTACCACCGAGACGGTTCCAGAGGGTTTGGAAGATAAGGTTATAGGATTCGGTACCCATAAAACCAACTTTAAGCCCACCACTGCTCAGTGTCTGTAAAAAGTCCGACTAACCCGAATAATATATAATTCTAGACTCTATCTTTATAGAGGTAAGAGCTAAGTCAATGGTAAATAAAAAATATAACTCACGTTAGAAGTTCATGCTTCAAATTCTACTCTATATTTTTTTTTAGATCTAAATGACTCAAAATGTCTATTAATAGCACATACAATTAAAAATATAAGCCGACATATTTAAAAATAAAAGATATAAAAACGGACTCTCATAAATCACTATGATTATACTTCATAATAACTATAATTAATTAGTTACCGTTTTTTTAACCGTTGAAAAATAATTACGGAAGAACGAACGGACAAGGGTAGAACCGTATACCCTCAACCTAAAGCGGCTTAATAATAAATCCACCAAAGGTAAAGAATCATGGAAGAAGGTACACAAGTATTCATGATGGAGAATGTTCTTGTCACTGAAGAAGAAGTTAAATATAGATTCTCCTTCAGGTACGAGTGAGTTATGGAATTTCTCCACCTGAGATAGTTAAATTTTCGATTTTTCGTGTTAAAATCTAAAATTTAACTATTCAGGGTGGAGAAATTCCATAACTCACGAGTAAATTGAAGGAGAATCTGTTTCTCCTATGATATTTGACAAAAACCTCAAGAAAATGTCGTTGATATGTAGTTTGTTTAGATAGACGTTATTTCGGGACTTCTCTAGTTTATCGTTTCAATAACTGTAGAAAAAACGGCGGTAATTCCCACGTAGAAATTAACTCACCAGGAAGTGGTTAAAAATATTATGTATTTTTATCCCACCGATTAAACACGTCAAGAACAGGAGAAACAAGGTTAATTGTTAAGGTATTTCTTCAGAATTTAATGTCTGCTTATGGTTTTATTGCAAGGCTTACATTGATTAATAATGACGTCTGTTAATATATTCCTCACATAAAAAAAGGATGACAAGGACTCCAACCTGCCATTAACCAGGTTTATTAAAAATAACACATTTCGTGCCTCGCAACCATAAAGATACCATTAAAATTAATTAGTGTACAATTTCAATGTATCCTTTATCACTCTGATCTGAACATAATTATATTACGATAAGACCTTTGATGATATTTGTTTTGGATATTTTCGTGATATGATTATTAACTCAAACTAACATTAATGTAATTATCAAGTAGATTTTAGCAATTTATCTCTTGGGTTTCAATTATATATAAAGAGGACAAATAAACCGAAGGAGCAAACCAAACAAGGCAGTCCATTAGACAGACAAACCCGGGAGGACAAATAAACAACCGCAAGCACAACAAATAAATACTGAAAACTAAAAAACAAAGAACAACATGGACTCCTATAAAAGCAAGGAGTGAACTCAGGTGCTCCACAAGGGTAAGCAGTTCCTGATCCGTATAATTCTCATCATTCATTATATGACAACTTCAACAGCATCAAAGTCAATCGTGACTTTAAAACATGCAAAGATTTTTTTTCATACATCTAAGATACCAATACATACCCCAACATACTAGCACAGCTATAGAAAAAGGTGATAGATTTGTTGTCAAGATTTTCTCCATTGATGGTGGACAAATGGGAACAGGACCAATATATTGTCTAGGACCAACCTAATCCTGAGATACCGGTGTTTACCCTGCAGAAAGAAACTGAGGAAGGACGCCAGAGAAACCTTTGCAGAAATTTGTTATTGCCTGTAAGATATATCAGTAAATCCGTAAAGTAAAGATACAACACAAACCAGTACCAAAACCAAAGTTTGTTGATAGACTTATAATGCACAAAATCTGCATTTTTCTTCGACTTACGACTCACAAATTATGGCCAATTTGTTGTGAACCAAAACAATACCCCAAAGTCGCAAAATGTTGAGAAGATTAAAATGTCAAAAGGAGCAAAAGGGCAAAGCGAACAAAGACAAAAATATTTGGATTTAATACTCATATCCCATTACAATACATGAGTCGCGTTATTAATCCCGCAATACTGTCTTCAACAAAGATTCGCACTAATAGAACAAAAGGGTAAAATTCAGTGTAATGTTTCATACATTGTTATTTATCTCTTCGTTACCACTGTAGGTCTGTGTAGGTAAAATCACTATGAACTATTTAATCGTTTCCCAAAATTGTTTATACAGACCTTAGTATATTGAAAGGAAATTTAGGAATAGTAACACTTGGAATATAAATTAAATTTACAGGATCTGACATTTGTGAAATGATAAAAACTGACAGTAAGTTTGGCATAAAAGATGCCCATAAACAAGTCAAAAATACTATTCTGTAATTTATTGAACTAAACGTCCAATTTATAAACGTTGCATGTAACTTAATTTGACATATTGCCATAAGAATATATTTTAAATTACATATTTAAGACAAATGCCAAAAAATGTAATGGTATAACTGTATGAGCGATTTGATATTGATAACTCATGTTCACCTAAGTTTACATCATCTAAATTTTACTTTTTTGTAGAAAATTCAGTGGTTTATACATATACATACATTTCAAACATATACAATTTGTAAGCTCTTTCTACTTTCGTTATACTTAAAGGAGAAACCGACATTTTGACTAAAATAGATTTGGCTCGTTTAATTTTCTTAAAATTTTGATGAAATATTTACTTTGACCTGTTGAAAAAAAATTATAAAAATTTCAAGAAATTTGAACCACATAATTTACGGAAATAATTTCATTGGATATATAGCAGTTTGACAAACACTAATTTTGATCATTGTGAAGCTTGATTTCTCTTTGCTAATAATATGCGATTAAAACGTTCAGGTGATTTCTAAAGAGTTAACTCCCTTGGGTGTTCTGTACCCCTTAAGAAACGATTAAGATATCAAATATTCTTACATCTACAAGTACAAGTATTTTAATAATTCTTACATTGTTGAGATTTATGGGAGCTGAAATCATGTCTTAGCAATTACTACTTACAAAGAGTTTAAGATGTCTGGCAGCCACAAGACCATCGCCTCCGTTGTTTCCCGGTCCACAGCAAACAAGTATAGCACCATTATCTCTTGTCATCTTCTCCAATGGATAACACTGCAAAAAAAATAGTATCCTTACTGATATGACCTTTCTGGAATCATTACACTTTTTCTAAGTTATTTTATAAACTGTAAAATTAAGAGTATTTTCCCATGCCAAGAATGTAAATGAATTCTTTGATACCAATTCTGATGCGCATATTTCGTCAATTGAAAACAAAAACAACTAGAGGCTCAAAAGGCGTCTGAGCCTGCTTCACTCACCTGGCATGAAAGCCATTTTTATTTGATGTACCTCAAAGAGAGAAGTCACTCCTCCCTATCAATATGAAAGTGCGGTAAGCCTTGTATGAACCAAGTTTTCTTCATCAAGGTCCTTCTACTTACAGATCAGTATATTCTAAAATTTGGTGGTTCTCCAGAAGATTTTCGCATGTATTGCCCATAGGGCCTTATGTTAACCCAAGTCCTCTGCTGAAGGCGATTTTGAATTAGGGATCGGCACCAGAGTAACAAGACTTGGTGAGCACATAAAGAGGAACATTCAGACCATGTTTGGTTTCAAGCAATTCTGTTGTTCTGTAGATTTTTGTTATATGTCATAGACACTTTCTGTCAACTTTGGCTCTATTTGGTCAAGCAGTTTAAGATAATTTTTTTTTTTAAATCAACCAACCAGAAACATGAATTGCCCATGGCGGCCATGTTGTCGTCCGATCTGGACAAAATGTGGAAATTATGTATAAAACCTCAAACAGATGGTTCCTGTCAAGTCTCGTTCCCTTTGGCCAAGCAGTTCCAGAGAAAAACAATATTTTTAATCAACCAATGAGAAACAAAACTTGCCTATGGCGGCCATGTTTTTTGCCCGATCGGGACGAAATGTGGAAACTTTGTAAAGAACCTCCAATAGATGCTTCCTGTCAAGTTTCGTTCCATTTGGCCAAGCAGTTCCAGAGAAAAACAATATTTTTAATCAACCAATGAGAAACAAAACTTGCCTATGGCGGCCATGTTTTTTGCCCGATCGGGACGAAATGTGGAAACTTTGTAAAGAACCTCCTATGGATGCTTTCTTTCAAGTTTCGTTCCATTTGTCCAAGCGATTTCAGAGGAGAAGATTTTTTTTATATCAACAAATCAGAAACAAGAACTGCCCATGGCAGCCATATTTGTAGTTCGATCGGGACGAATTGAGGAAAATTTATAAAGGATCTCCCATATATGCTTCTTGTCAACTTTTGTTCCATTCGGCCTAGCAGTTTCAGAGGAGAAGATTTTTGAAAACTCAGCCAATCAGAAACAACAATTGCCCATGGACGCCATGTATGTTGTCCGATAGGGACAAAATGAGCAATTTTATAAAGGACCTAACATAAATGCTTCCTACCAAATTTAATTCCATTTGGCCCAGTGGTTTCAGAGGAGATTAAAATGTGAAAAGACGGACGCCAAGTGATGGCAAAAGCTCACATGGCCTTTGGCCAGGTGAGCTTATAATAAACCTAGAGGCTCTCAAGAGCCTGTATCGCTCAACTGGATTTAACTTTTCACCTTGAACAGGAATAAAAATTTAAGCGTTGCAGTCAATGCGGCTGGTTTTTCTATAGGGTTCTATGTTAAACAAAGTTTAGCTGTGGCAGTCATCTTGACAGTCCAGGTCAATCATGCCGATGGACACATTTCCAAAAGAGAACCATCTAAGGACCATCTCTGCTAAGACTTTTTCCAACTGGCTAAGTGGTTTCAGAGAAGATTTTTAAATGATTTTTCCGATAGGGTCATATATTTAATTAAATTGGGCCGCGACAATCCGGGTGATCGGACACATTTCTGAGAGAGTACCATCTAAGGACCAATGCTAGCAAGTTTAGTTCAGTAGTTTTAGACGAGAAGATTTTTGAGTGAATTTCTCACTATGTTAAACTAAGTTTGGCTGTGGCGGCCATCCTGGTTCACAGTCCACGAAATCGGACATATTTCTGAAAAAGGACCTCCTAACGACCATTGCTGCCAAGTCTGGCTCCAATATGTCAAGTGGTTTCAGACAAGCAGATTTTTCAATGAATTTTTGCCATAGGGCCCCATGTTAAACTAAGTTTGGCTGTGGCGGCCATCTTAGTTGACAGTCCACGAAATCGGACATATTTCTGAAAAAGGACCTCCTAAGGACCATTGCTGCCAAGTCTGGCTCCAATATGTCAAGTGGTTTCAGACAAGCAGATTTTTCAATGAATTTTTGCCATAGGGCCCTATGTTAAACTAAGTTTGGCTGTGGCGGCCATCTTGGTTGATAGTCCTGGTCATCGGACAAAATTCTGAAAGAGGACCATCTAAGGACCATTGCTACCAAGTCTAGTTCTAAATGGCTTTGTGTTTTCAGACAAGCATATTTTTGAGTGGATTTTCTATAGAGTCCTATGTTAAACTAAGTTCGGCTGTGGCGGCCATCTTGGTTCACAGTCCACGAAATCGGACACATTTCTCAAAGACGACCTCCTAAGGATCATTGCTGCCTAGTCTGGTTCCAATTGGTCAAGTTGTTTCAGATAAGAAGAGTTTTCAATGAATTTTCTCATAGGGCCCTATGTTAAACTAATTCCGGCTGTAGCGGCCATCTCGGTTAACAATCCGGGTCATCGGACATATTTCTGAAAGAAAACCGCTTAAGGACCATTACTGCCAACTTTGGATGCCGTCTTTAAAGGGCAAAAACCCCTATAAGGGGTCAATGAATGATTTTGGTCATTGACTTATTTGTAGAATTTACCTTGTTGAACATTTTTGCTGTTTACAGTTTGTCTTTATCTATAATAATATTCAAGATAATAACCTAAAACTGCAAAATTTCCTTACAATTAACAATTCAGGGGGAATAACCCAACAAAGGGTTGACCGATTCGTCTGAAAATTTCATGGCAGGTAGATCTTGACCTGCTGAACATTTTTACCCAATCAGTTTTGCTCTAAAAGCTTTAGTGTTT
The DNA here is from genome assembly GCA_028015205.1 of Mytilisepta virgata. Lineage (NCBI taxonomy): Eukaryota > Metazoa > Mollusca > Bivalvia > Mytilida > Mytilidae > Mytilisepta > Mytilisepta virgata. The sequence continues at coordinate 6,482,916 of CM051513.1, forward strand.
GAGATATAAGACACAAACTGTAGTTTACCCCTATGTTCTATTTTTAGCCATATCGGCCATGTTGGTTAGCAGGCGGAGTCACCTGACATATTTTCTTAAACAAGATACCCTAATAATGCTTGTGGCCAAGTTTGGTTCTATTTGGCCCAGTAGTTTGAGAGGAAAATATTTTTGTAAAAGTTAATGGACGACGACGGACGACGGGCGCCAAGTGATGAAAAGAGCTCACTTGACCCTTTGGGTCAGGTGAGCTAAAAAGTTAGACTATTTCAAAAATACCAAAATAACCAAAAGGGGTAAAGCCAAAACTATCTAAGGACAGAGCTCAGCACGATGGAGATACCACTTAGTCATAAATTTTTTCATTTTTGTAATAGTAAATTTTAGGTATCAATTTCGGACTAGTATAAAAATACTTTAAAAAAATTGTTTGCTTACTGAAGTCGTATGCCACTTATAATATATCGTGAAAGCCACTTTTTATTGATTGAGTAGCCTATGACATGTATACCATGATCAAACCTTCAATTTTCGGTAAAGAACTGACACTCAATGTTAGTCAATTGAGACAAGAACGGAACATACATATGGGATCAGTTATAATCTCTCTACTGTTTTTTCAGCGAATTAAACTGTCCTAGCACCGTTCTAGAACGGTTCCAGGTTAGAACCAACCATGTCATAAATGGTTTAAGGTAGAAATATATTAAAAGGCTCTAGGATAGAATTGTCATAAATGGTTCTGGGGTAGAAGTATCCAGTATCGTTCTAAGGTAGAACTGTCCAGAATGGTTATAGTGTAGAACTGTTCAGAACGGTTATAGGGTAGAACTGTTCAAAACGGTTCTAGGTCAGGAGACACTCGGTCATATATGGTTCTGGTTAGAACTGTCATAAATGATTTAAGGTAGAAATGTCTTGAGACTCTTATAAATGGTTCTAGGGTAGAAGTATCCAATATGGTCCTAAGGTAGAACTGTCCAGGAGGGTTCTAGAACCGTTCTAGAACAATTTTGCTGACAATTTAGGACAGTTCTAAGGAGAGTTTAAAACTGAATCCAGCTGTACCTCTATACGAGATACTCAGTCTAAACTCTGCTCGTGGAGAAGTGTGTTCGACTTTGAAATGGGTATCAGTACAAATATTGAAAACAAAAAACGGAAATCAAGAGATCATACGTTTCTTTCCCCTATTTTACTGAGAAATTTATAGTTGCAAAATTAACCGAAAAAACACTGAAACTTTCACCAATGCTGTAATCATAAGTAAAATAAGGAGCAGTGCATCGAACTTGATGGATGGATGAATTATTGTTTAACGTCCAGTGGCAACCAGGTGCATATCAGGACGAGAACATGTTGATATGATAATGAATATGATCCCTGCTTTGTACTAGACCGACACGCTAAGTCGGATTTTTAATGTGCTAGCTTACGAGGTAACTGTCCGCAGAAAGACATATCACCTCACTCGGACACATTATACTGACTCCGAGCCGACCAGTCTTTGCTCTTACTCTTAGATGCCGCGTGCTTGGCGGAGAAGCAGCAAATACCAATTTTAATGTCTTTGGTTTGACCCGGCCGGGGATCGAACCCGCGACCTTCCGCACTCGGGGCGAGCACACTTCCACGAGACCACGCATCGAACTTGATATGCCTTGAGTGTTTTACATAACCTTAAAGCACTTAGTTCACATTAAACTCAATATATTTAAAGAAAAATGAACAGGGATTAAAGAGACAAATAAATAATGACTTATTACCTTAAAATATCAGTCTAATTGTGTAGCATTCAAATATCTGATTTACTTTAAACTGATTTTCCAGGATCAACATTCAGTTAAGAGCTTTAGCCTTTAACTGACTTGATTTAACCATAGATAATTGTTACACGAACTCATAAAGACAGTGTGATTCCACAGAACGAATCATCTTAAGTTCATTGGTATCATCAGAAAATGTCAGTAACATTTCGGAAAACATTCATTGCCAATTACAGTATAGAAGAAAACCCCAAATAACATCGTTTATTATACATTAATTGTTTCTCTAATTGAACGACTTTTGCTAAAGCCTGAAAAATGTTAATCTGATTATATATTAGCATAAAACCAGATATAAAGAAACTTTCTGATCCTGCTTTCAACATTGTGTTTCGTCAAAACAATGTTTGCAGGTCAAGCAAGTTGGATGTAATACACATTACTGTATTGGTTTTTATAATATAGCAATGTCAGTAAATACTAGGAGCGACACTGGGCAGAAACCAGAGTATGTTTGCAGTATACTGATCCCAAAATAGGCTGGAAAAGGTTGCAAAGCGGAATCCAGTTTTCAAATAACTTGCCCCAAAACTGCTCCACCTAGCGTTTACTGACATTGCTATATATATGTTTTTTACACAAGAGTGTCAGGATAGATAGGGGGAGTTTTCGGGTATCCATAAAATCAGTTCAATACCCCCATTGGCCAGTTTCCGTATCAAGTCAGACTATCATGACGGTTGTGTTTATGTTTGTGATTTGTGCACTTTTATGTAATTTTTTCCGAGGTTCTTTATGTAATTACGTTACACATAATGTAAAGTTCCCAGTGTATAAGGAAAATGAAATACACTTATTGCATATCAGTATATATATACCTTAGCAATAGCTACTGCACAACTATACCCTGCTAGTTCCATTAGTTGGTCTACACTGAAGGCATATTCTGTAAATAGTTCTTCATCTATTTTTTGTGCCTCTTCCTGGCTACAATAGAAAAGAAGAAAGAAACATATAGAGAAAGGCATGTACATAGATATAGTGACCACTTGCTCTATTTGTATTTTCGCTACAGAAAATTACCAATGTTTTTTTGTAGTTTAGTTAATTTGCCGCCTTAGCAATTCTTTATTTCGCTTTTATGCCCAGTACAAAGATTAATTCCAAAAGTTTTCGCGTGAATGGCGCGTTAGGTAAGGAAACAAAATGACAGTATACAACAGAAAAAAGTCTCTTATTCATTACAAAGGAGTTCTTACTAACTTTCTTTATATAAGAATATATTACACAAAGCTTTTACATTTTATTGTTATTGAATTTGTACATATACGATCTTGCTCCTAAGAAATAAAGATACACGCCGTACAATACAGAAAAATGCGGCTCTATATATTGATGTGCTATGATTTTCAATAAATGTGGTAAAGATAAAACCTTAGCAATAGAAAGTCAATGGGAAAGAATACCAGATTTTGACATAATGAATATCATACAATTAACGATAACGTTATACAGTATACCTCAGTTTAGGATAGAAAAAAGAAAATAAAACATGCCAAGCCAAGCAACTGAGAACTATCTATCTATATGGTTGGTGTATAGATAGACGTCAAAGTTTATATCATAATGTATCGGAGGACCAAAGATCTTAAGTGTAGGTCATGTTATTATTATATTTGCAAAGTTATGAAGGTTTTTAAAAAGTTAACGCCGCCGCCGGAGAGTAATATACATTCGTCGCAAGCCAGACAAAAAAAAAAAAAAAAACAACGTAAATTTATATTAGACTGAGCAGTAAAATTGTTGTTTGTCACCGGTTACGAATATTGTTACTGTTTCTCTCTTGATTCCATTATATTTAAACTACAATATCATGAAAAGGACGATTTACAAATTTTTGAACGTTAACTTCACCATAGTGCAACAGCTGGATAAGACGTTTTTCCCATTAAAACGCTGATATTTTCCATTCCAGTCAAAATGGCATAGATTGTTTTGAAAAATATATCAAAAAGTACAACCCAAATCCACAGAGATTACACACAATATTAAACAGTTGCCATGGCAACAAATACATAAAACCTGCGTGGATATATTTATGCATATCCGTCCTTTCCTTACATTCCAAGGTTCCGGAACCAAAACATACATCAACTTGACATATTAACATCTCTTTATGTACGAATGTATTGAAAACAGATAATAGTTCAGGATTTAAGGCACCATGTAAACCAGCATTGTTCTTTCCGTGCTATCGTCTAATACACGACAAAATGACATTGCAAGGCGGAACAATTCCTATTTCCTTACACATTTTATGCATTCAATACGATTCTATAATGTTATTACATGTAGGGTTGTCAATGAGCAAATGTCCCCAACAAGCTAAGTAGTAAATGGATCAAAAAAAAAAAAAAAAACAATCAGTTTAAGTGCATTGTTTTTCATTTTCAAAGATCTTTCGACATTTAAAGCTAATTCCCATCTCGGAAAAAAAATACCGAGACGAAAAAACAATGGGGAAAATCCATAGGCAAGACAAACAAGGATACATGTATAACTAAAAGAATAAAAACTTATAATAAATTAAAAAGAATTAAATGTAGCACAAGACATCACAGAATGGAAAGTGCTAGCAATGTGAACGCCAGTTCAAAACTGGGCATGACAGTGAAGTGTCAAGTTCGGTATTTTATAATCAAATACAGATTTAATACCAAACTTGGCGAGCAACAATATGACTTTACTCGCCAAAATGAGAAAAAAAAACATTTCCCACACTGCAAGAACGCGGAATCTAACTGACAATATCTAGCTATATATATGTTCATATGCGAGATGGAAACTTTGTATCGGCCGATCAATTCGTGATGGCGACCGCGACATTTTTAGAGTGATAAAATTAACAAAGACTGTCTTCGAAGTTTATTTGATACCAATCTAGCTCATATTAATTTCTTAGTAGTAAATGCAGACAAGATCATCTTGTATAGTTGCATATGTATCACAAAGAATTGATAAAAAAAAAGTGTAACCGACTCACCCAATGAATTTATAGGTACTGATATTCTGTTTTTCTTCCATACACACTCTTTTGTCATTTATGCTGAGTTTTCGTCGAAATGTAAATGGTCTAATTGCCAAATGGATCTTGTTTACCTTTTCCATTCTCAGATTCCTAATGAGTGAGCCAAATATATAGAATTCCCTATTTATTTAATACCTGTGTTATCTCATTATCATATTTCCAATATACCTGCTTATTATTTTTTCTTTCTACATAGAATATAATAGTATCCTATTGAGGATAGTATATGGTGATAACAGATGTTTTAAGTTGTTTGTTCACAATATTATCGTGTCGGAAGACCATCTAATTACAGGAACAAGGTAATTAACAATGAAAATATGGTCAACACTATCCAATAAACAATATCACACCTTTGTCCAAACCATAGCAAATACTGAAGGGAAAGTATAAACACACTTGTCCGCCCCTTTCAGTGAAATGCCAAAAATAGCAAAATTTAATTTTCTGTCTTCTAGAGAATACAAAACCAGCCACCTCCAGTAAAGTGCCAAAAATCTCACCATTTAATGTTCTGTCTTGAAGAGAATACAACAACATACGCCTCCTTAAGTGAGACGCCAAAAATCGCACCATTTAATTTTATGCAGACCTTCTCATATAAATGTGGTAAAGATAAAACATTAGCAATAGGAAAGGCAGAAAATGTAGAAATCCAATACAACCCAGAATGTTGAGCCGATTCGTACATGCAGCTGAAGCTCGAAACCTCAGTATTGTCCTGCAGGGCACGCTCAAAATGTCAGAATTTCTTCTTCTGGTGCATGCTCGGAACATAAAAATTCTGACTTCAAGAGAATGCTAGGAACTCAAAATTCTGTCCCCTAAGGGATGCTCGGAAAAACCGATGTCTGTTTTCTACAGCATGCTCAGAACGTCAAATTCTGTTTTATAATGCATGCCCAGAATAAAATAATTCTGTCTTTTAGAGCATGCTCGAAACGTCAAAATTATGTCTTCCAGATTTTGCTCGGAACATCAGAATCTGTCCTCTAGTGCATGATCGGAACGTCACAATTCTGTCTTCTAGAACATGCTCGGAACATTAGAATTCTGTCTTCTACTGCATCCTCGGAACGTCAGAAGTCTGTCTTCAAGATCATGCTCGGAAGATCAGAATTCTGTCCTCGAGTGCATGGTCGGAACGTCACAATTCTGTCTTCTAGAACATGATCGGAATATCAGAATTCTTTCTTCTACTGCATCATCGGAACGTCAGAAATCTGTCTTCTAGAGCACACTCAAAACATTAGAATTTCGTCTTCCATTCTCGGAACGCCAGAATTCATGCCATTAACGCATGCTCAGAGCATCAGAAAAAAAAATCAAAACATAGTTCTAAAATGACCCGTAATACAGTTTTCTGACCATTTTTACCATACAATACCTGAAATCCCTGACTTTTATCAAATCTTGCCAATTATTTAGTAATAGCTGAATTTAGAATTCAAGTCCTTTGCCATCTCCATTTTACGTCGCATGGGCTTTGTAAAGCGTAAGGGTACCAATGGTGTTAAGCATTTACCTGCCGACTTTGACAAAATTAAGGAAGAGTACGTGAACAAAGTCAGCAAAGAAATTAAAGAACACGACATTGCTGACTGCTTAGTAATCAACTGGGACCAGACAGGGTAACAGCTAGTACCAGGTGGGAAATGGACCATGGACCGAGAGGGTTCACAGCAAGTTCCGATAACAGGTATTGACGATAAACGCAGATAATCATTCTACTTGCTACGACAAAAAGTGGATCACTTTTACCACCTCAGCTCATACATCCTGGTAAAACCGAACGCTATTTACCCAAGGGTGTCAATTTTCCAGACGTCGCCTTCACAGAAAGTCACTGGTCAACTGACGACACCATGATTCGTTTCGTAGACAACGTAATCATACCGTACATTGACGATATTCCACTTTCCAGGAAAAGTCAGAAAGCTGTAGCCATCTTTGACGTCTACAAAGCGCACCAGGGTGAAAAGCTGTTGCCACATCTCAAGAACAACGACATCATCACTCTGTATGTGCCTGCTGCTTGTACTGACAAACTGCAACCACTTGACTTGTCCGTTAACCGCGAGTACAAGGAACAGTTAAAGTCCCATTTCCACGATTGGTATTCAGCCCAGGTTGTGCAGCAGTTAAACGAGAAAGAAGATGTTACTAGTGAACGTCAAAGAATATTAATGAATCCACAGTATTAATATTGTAAAATTTAAGCTCATAGTTTACTTAAGAAAATTTCGTTGTGGTAATCCGGTTCGGGTTTCATGTTATCTTTCTTCTTGCTTATATTTACAGTGTTTTTTGGAAACCTTAAACTTTCGGAATCTCTCTTCAGATACCAATGGATATGGGGAACAACTGCAACAAAATGTAAAAAAAAAAAGAAAATCCGAAAGGCGATGCGATATCTAGGGACAAAGACAAAAAACAATGGGAAAGCGGCAACAAACAGACAACAGAAAGACAATACAAAACACCCATTAGTAAATGTTACGCTTTCATGGTTCGGTCACTCGTTGTAGAGTAATCGAATTTTAATATATATTACACGAGTTCCTTTATATATTATTAGAAACCTACATCAATTGATATGGAACAAATTGTCTTTGCACATTTCGTCGATTTACGACCAAACATTTTCATAACCAACACATTAAACCGAAAACATTGAAGAACACATTGAAAATGACCATAATGGGTAAAATTGAACCCATCTGAGCTGAAAGCTATATGTATGCAATAGGTAGGATACTCAAATTTAAAATGGCCCTGATATACGTCCTACGATCAATTTAAAGAATAACTTAGATATGTTATATGACATGGACAGGACATTAAATCAAATATGTTCTTAAGTTGTGATGTCCTTACTATAAATATGTGAAAGACCTACCTGACATAAGTCATTTTACTGAAATCATACCCGGAAGATTTACTTTCTTCCCTTCTTTTATGGCTCCCTTTTCTCCGGAATGAAAACCGATTTACCGTTATTCTATCCATACATGTATGTTATTACGCTTTGTTTCTTATAATTGCACTGTCATATCCAGTTATAAAAATCGTGTGAAGCCTTATTACTTAAATTACTGTTCATAGCAGGAAAGCAACAGTCAGGTGTATTAGAGAAATAACCAAACAAATCCAAATTATATAAAGTATCATAATGAGTAACGTTGATTTTATGTACAACACAGTGTGGCTGTTTTGGTCCTCGTCCAGCGGCTGACAGATTTGGAATCGTCTGTTAACTTATATGTTCTTTCTTATACAGTATTATTTAGTATATAGCACGCAGCTATTATTTGTTGATTATCCAATATAAGACTTCTCAATCGGATATATGTTAGAAGTTGTATTTGTTTTATGTGGAAGATTCTGACAAATCTACCAGATATAATACAGAAAATCATCAATATTTTGTGTCCAATAGGAAATACATACATCCGTAGAAATTACATTGAGATATTAGTTTATATTATCCTCAATCTCTTATCACAAATGGATCAGTTAACTTTATGAGTAGAATATATTTCATAATTGAAGAAGAATTGAAGTTTTGCATATTTCCATAGCGAGAAAGATTTGAACTGATTTTCCATAACGTATTTTTCAATTTACATGAAAGCAGTTAACGGATGACAAGTGTTTGATGCATAATCATATTCTTAAAAATGAAATAGTTTTAATACAATGATGCACACATTGATTTTTAATAAATATAATACGAATTAAAAAAAATCCGTTATTACATGACCGACTATATCATATGCCTTAAACCTCCTACCAGTATCAATTAAACAGTCCTGTCATGTACAATACGTCACTAGCAACTTGCTTTTGATATCCACCAAATAGGCAGTCCTATGATATACAATGTATCACTAGATATCCACACAAAACGCAGCCCCATGATACAAAATGAATCACTAGTGACACGCCTTTGATATCCACCCAAAAATCACTCCCATGATACACAATGAATCACTAGTGACACGCCGTTGATATCCACCAAATAGGCAGTCCTATGATATCCAATTTATTACTAGTAACACGCCTTTGAAATCAACCCGATGGAAGAATTATTGTTTAACGTCCAGTGGCAGCCATTAAGTGCATATCAGGACGAGAACATGTTGATATGACACGCTGAGCCGGATTTTTAATGTGCTAGCTTACGAGATAACTGTCTGCAGGAAGACATATCACCCCAATCGGACACATTATAAAGCCGACCGTCCTTTGCTCTTACTCCTAGAAGCCGCATGCTTGGCGGAGAAGCAGCAAATACCAATTTTAAAGTCTGTGGTTTGACTTTTTATTCCCCGTGCGATATTTAATCAACTGAGCTTATAATTGTGGAAATGCGCCAAGACTGGGAGAAACTGAATTGATTCTTTGATACAAATTTTAACGTACGAGTTCTTCGATTTACGACCCATCATTTGTGAAAACCAAAACAATAATTTAGAAAGTTGTAAAGAAATTCCAAATGCCAAAATGACCAAAAGGGTAAAGTCAAAACCATCAAAGAACAGAGATATATACTCCTTAAAATTTTTGTAACAGTAAATTTAAAGTACCATTTTCTGAATGGTAACGAAATACTACCAACTGAGCTGGTGATACCCTCGGGGACTTGGAGTCAACCAGCAGCAGAATCGACAAAATGGTATGGTATTATCACTGTGTCGATTTTGCTGCTGGTTGACTCCAAGTCTCTGAGGGTATTAAATAATAATTTCTTTGATATCAATTCTGATGCACAAGATGTGTCTATTTCGTTGATTTCCGATTCATCAGTTGTTTTCAATGCCTAAAATGTTGAAAATCAAAGCAATAATTCAAAATGTTGAACAATAAAATGTTATTTTTTATAAGATTGCATTGTTTCTGACAATCTGATAATAAAACAAAAAGGCAAGAAAGGACAAATATATTAAACCTAAATGAAAATGTCCAATGGAGAAATATCTAGCAATGCCCTTACACAGATATAGTTAACTATTTTTGACTGACATTATAATATAATATAGTAAATTCGATTTTATTACGTAAATCTGCCATTTCAGCGGATATTTTCTAATCGAAATGATCTATACCCAGTGGGATACAGCTTTTATCATTTTCAGTCGATGGAAAAAGTGATAGTACGCCCACGAAGTATTTATAAACAAAAATAAAATAATAACATTTTTATGATATATAATTTCGAAAATCCATATAGGCCTATGCAGTGATCATTATGGTCTGTTCAAGGGTAAGGGTAGTTGACATTTCCATAAACGCGGTAATGACGGCGGCGGTGTGTGATAAGGTTAGTTAAGGTATCCGGACCATAAATGACCACGTGATTATACAAAAGTTCCCGGATGTTCCATAAAACGCAATTGAAATGACCTCGGTAATTATCGGGAAACTTCGGAAATGCCAATATAACTAACTTATTTTTACAGACTCTGCATATAAGCAACAAAGTGTGTTTCAACTTGAGAAAAATGTGTATCTAAAATTCCAGCTTTAAATTGCTTGGTTTAGCCATTCACGGTCAAAAGAGATACAATTTTCGATTATGATCTATTATAGTCCGGATACCTTAAGCAACTGATTTGTTGTCGAAAAACTCGTAACCTTAGTACAATTCTGTATAGTCCAAATAAAGATCAACATAAATCAAAATCAAAATTTTGAAATAAAATTCTTAATACCAATTTTGATGCACAAGATGTACACATTTCGTCGATTTACGACTCATCAGTTGTGTTCAAGGCCTAATATGTTGAAAACCAAAACAACAATCCAAATACCTTGAAGAGCAATTACAAAATCCTAAAATGACCAAAATGGGGTATAGCCAAACTTACACACACTGAACAAGTCTCCCTTCTTTCAACTTCGAGGTAAGGTAAAAATAGCGGTGTTCAGCTGAGTTACGTTAGATATTAAATCTAGTTTTCCCTCGACCCTTGATATTTATTCTTTTAGTAATAAATTCTTTGAATTTTATTATATAAAGAAAAACAAAGAGGTCTAGTTCTAAGTATGGTCATTGCACTCTTAAATGGCCATACGGTGCATCAATACAGTTTTCTTTGATTTTTGTCTTGCAAACCATCAGCAAATTTTAATTTTCAAGATGAGATACAACAAAGTTTTAGAAACAACCCTTTGAGTGATTATAACTGATGCTGCTTCCAACCTGTAACAAAACTGTCGCTTATAAACTACTATGACACATTAATTTCCACCTGTTGGTTTTGAGTAAAGCTTAAACTTCTAGAGATACGACAATATGGAAATCGAACTATCACTTTGCTGCGTTGTTGAAATTTCCTATCATCGTCTGCAATATGTATTCCCTGAACGATGTTTAATATGCATGAATACTGTTGCAATCTCTAGGCTTTCTATTTTTCGAGAGATGTCCGATACCAGGCAGCTGAAATCTCTAAAAAATTTGAGAAATGAATTCAATATCCATCATCAAAAAACCTTATGAATATAACAAATCCAGTCATTGATCAAGACGTCAACTTAACAGAAACACGTGAACTAAATTACATAACCCAAATTAGCTGAAAAACCCTCGAAGTGAAAAAGCAATCACGTTTTTAAAACTTTTCATAATTCTATTGCCCTCAAATCCATTTTAATTATAAACAAAATCATGAGATAATTCATTATTTATCAAATAATACTCTGATACCGAGCAACCACAAAGAACCATTCAGTATGCAAATTAAATGAAACACTATAAGTTCCAATGCAATCACGAATAAGAACACTATTTGTATGAGATGCCTAACATCACATATAGAATTAATTGAACGTGCAATTAGATTCAGTAGATGCCATTTTACCGAGATTGTGTAATGTACTTTTCAGCTCTTTTCTAAAGTACCCATTAAGTGCTTGTTCTAATTCTGTTTCGTTTATTGTTTTTTGTTCTGTATCATTATGGTATTAGTATATTATGTTGCATTGTAAAGAGTTTGTTTTGTCTTTTGATTTCGATCTAAGGACTTTTCCCATTGTTTTGTCGCTTCGGTATTTTGTACCGATATCCACAATAACGTCAATTCTTTATTCGGCAATATCTGAATGTCTTTAAAACGTCAACAGAAACTGTTACTGTATCATTGGTTTACTTTATTCGTTTTTTTCTCATGTACATGCGATGCTGGAAAATGTATTTTTTGCTGTCTGTTATTCACCCAATTTCCCGTCAATTCACAAAGCCTGAAATATTCGTCACCGCATACAGTCTTGACGCATTTGGACAAACGGAAGATATATATTTGGGCATATACACCTGATTGTGTGATTTGAAATGTGGACATTGCTGTGTAGTTTCAGAGTATATTTTAAAATCATGATTTGTGTTATCTAGAAGTCAGTTTTATTGATCCCCCAATCCAAAAGTTTAAAGAAAAATTCCGACAGTCCATGGTCTCAATTTAGAAAGATCAACACGTCAACAAGATCTAATCCAATCATTGTTTATTAAAATTTCAATTCCTTGGTGATTCATTACGTTAATATAACCTAATATGAACAAACAAAACATTATTTTTTTTTGGTTTTCAAACTGAAAGAGTCATAAATGTACATTGTACCTTAACTGCTTTCACTCCTAACTCTGCGTCATATATGAAGCCAGATTTTCTGACGCCACATCTTAATTTCACTGGAAATATCTAATGTCTACGCATTATTTGATAAGGTTTTGTTTTACATCATTTTTATTGTTGCGTAGATTAGTCTACTCGTCGACGAACTTCATATATTTTCACTTTGTACGAAATATTCATAATGGTCTCAATATTTTATAACTTTAATTCCATAATAATTTTCCATACAACCGTATTTCTACCTAAATAAACATTTTTTTTCTCAACTGGGCACTTGTATATTCGATTATAAAATTGCATCTAACCTTCATGGGTTCACCCTCGCGGTATTTGTTAATAACAGGTGTCATAATTGATAATATAAACATTGTCCAACGGCCTGCCTCATACATATTATTCTTAGCTAATAATATCAGTCTCAAATTTAAATTTGGATTTTACCCATTTTAGCCTTTGGTTTAAACCGGCCGAGGGCCGAATCCGCTACCTTCCGCACTCAAGCACGCTTTCATAAGACTACTGAGGCTTTGATAAAGTGGAAAAAGTGAAAAATCACAGAATATACAACGAGTTACTTAAGGTGTTTCACCTCAACTTTATTATAAGAATAATAAATACCATTTATTGACAATTGACATTTTCATGTTTTAAAGAGTGCATATGTGTCACTAGAAAGTATTTGTCAGTGTTTTATCAGTGTTAAGATGTTATCAAAAGGCATAGGGTATTAGGGAATAAATCTGAGATAATTTGAAATATTAGTGTGTAACTCATGAATCAGCTGAATATTGTGAAAACATGTCTCATGGTATAAAAGAAATTCCAGAAAAGTAATGACTGAAAACCTTAGTCTATTCAACTCTCATTAAACATGTTAAAGGGTCTCTGATAATACGAGTCAAAACGAATGTTTCGAAGCATGTCTATCACCAGATAAACTCGTAATTTAGGTTCGCCTCTATGACGACATTCATTCATTTATAAGGCAAAGCTGCACCCCGTGCACTGTCTATATTGGCATTTTCGTAAATCGGTAAATCGTCCTCAAATTGATCGTTGAACGTGTGAATTACAGTCATTCTAATAACATTACGCAACTATTAAAAAAAACCTTTTATCATGAAGAGGACGAAGAGATACTTCTACAAGATTATTTTTTCGTAATTCAATAGCTCAACACTAAAACTGATGGTATTATGATACTTAAAAATTAAAGATTACTTCCGGTAGCGGAAAGGATTCGAAACAATTGTATTGTATCCGGATGCAACATACGGCACATTTTTCTTTATATTTTGACAAATCAAACATTGTCTAAGGTGCTACAACGTATCAGATGTAATTATAATAAGGTGCTATTAGATGTAATTATAACTAATATAACAAAACCTTAAAGAATAAAAAAAAGTTAAAAGAAAGACGACCGTCAAAAAGGATTTTAGCGAAACATGGAAAAACTATAACTGTGAGGGGACCTCCTTAACTATACCCCCCCCCCCCCCCCCGCCTCCACGCTGCTGTTAATTTAATGGACTAGGGCATCCTTATCATGGTGCATTGTCTCACAATTTCTAAGTCCAACTGGGTATAACTGAGGGGACAAAAGGGTATAAGGGTATAAAATTATGGGAAAAAGTATTGGACCAGGACATACTTCGCATGCGCACATCTACGTACTCGGATCTAACAGTATGCAAAGTTTAATTAACCTCTGATAAGGCATGTTTGAGAAAATGCGGGTACAAAAATAAATTGAGGGATAGACAGAATTTCTAAGTCCAAAATGGTATAAAATTATGGAAAAAGTATTGGACCCGGACATACTTCGCATGCGCACATCTAAGTACTAGGGTCTAACAGTATGCAAAGTTTCATTCACCTCTAATAAGGCATGTTTGAGAAACTGCGGATACAAACAAAATTGGGGGATAGACACAATTTCTAAGTCAAAAGGGTATAAAATTATGGATAAATGTATTGGACCAGGACATACTTTGCATGCGCACATCTACGTACTAGGATCTAATAGTATGCAAAGTTTCATTAACCTCCGATAAGGCATGTCTGAGAAACTGCGGGTACAAAAAACAACTGGGGGATAAACAGAATTTTTAAGTCCAAAAGGGTACAAAATTATGGAAAAAATTATTGGACCAGGATATACTTCGCATGGGCATATCTAAGTACTAGGATCTGATAGTATTCAGTTTCATTAACCTCTGATAAGGCATGTTTGAGAAACAACGGGTACAAAAAAAATCGGGGGATAGAATGTTTAAGTCCAAAAGGGGATAAAAGTATAGAAAAAAAAGTATTAGACCAGGACATACTTCGCACGCATGCGCACATCTACGTACTTGTATCTAACAGTATGCAAAGTTTCATTAACCTTTGATAAGGCATGTTTGAGAAACTGCGGGTACAAACAAATTCTGGAAAGACAGACAGACATGAATTTAACAAAAAATTTTATGCTATAACCTTACTCCCCAATGGAAGTAATGTATGTATGGCAAGCATGTTATGTTACTATTTAGAAAGGGACAAATTAACACCATCGGATCAGAAGGGATCGATGGAAGTTTGGAATGAAACACAAATCAACTAACGACACCACACTCCCTACGAAAATTGATTTCTTTGAAGAAAAAATAAAAATAAAAAATAAAATCCACTGAACTTCTACAGGGACTACAATTTTTGGTGTTAAACCGCTTTTATACGTGTAAGTACCAAACCCCGTCTCATCTATTCTTCTTCTCTAATGAACATAATACATAAAACCCAAGCTGAGCTCGAAATTAAGGATACCACAGACACTGCCAAGTCTGCATCTTATCTTGACTTTCACCTCGAAATTGACACCAGATGAAGGTTAAACGTTGCATACAAAACATTACGACAAACGGGACGACTTTGACTTTCCTATCGTCAACTTCCCATTTATCAGCGGCAATATTCCAGAAGCGCCGGCGTATGGAGTATATATTTCACAACTCGTACGTTATTCCAGGGCTTGTGACTTGATCAATGACTTCCTGGACAGAACCTGGATCCTGACAGAAAAATTGCTCAGACAGAGGTATGCTGCTCCTAAGTTGGAGTCATCCTTATTAACGTTTTCTGGACGTTGACAGGTATGAAAACATCATTTCGCAAATGAAAATTGACCTGTTCCATTGATGTTATCCCTTCCTCATACCGGATTTGATATGGGCAGGAAGCAGACAGTTTACTCTTCCGGAGCACACGAGTCCACCCCAGTTTTTTTGGTGTGGTCCATGTTGTTTATATGTTTTTAGTTTTTAATTGTAGAGCATGTATTATTTTGGTCTTGTCTTCGTTGTTCTCTGGAGTTTGTGAGTTGTTTCAATTTTTCCCTCCCTCGAATATCCCGAATAACGGTATTTCATGACTTTATTTATGAAACCCAAAAGCGTTATTAAGAATTACAGAATTTTGTAACTATTGAGCAAATTGGATATTAGAAAATTGCAAAAATGTCCCTTTTGTTATAACTGTCTTGAAATAGAAAATTGGTCATTAAAAAATTGAAATCATACCTTTTGTCATAAATGTTAAAGTATATTTTATATAGTGTGGGTTGTAAGATCTTATAAAGGACAACATTTGTGAAGATGTCTGCAATCATATTTGACTGACTTACTGTCTTCAAATAACTGTGGGCTTCTAGGAGCCTGTGTAGATAAAATGGATTTAATTTGCCATTCAAACGTACTAAAAAGGAATTTATCACCACTAAAAGCAAAGCCTAATTGCCGCTTTTTGCTGTTTTTTTTTCAAACATGCATCTCTCCGTGGTCTGTATCCCCAAACACAGGTTTTAAAATATGTTTTGGCAGAATTTTCTATTTCCATAAGAAGTTGTCATACTTGAAAGTGTTCCACATCCCGAAACATAATTTTGAAAGGGGGCCACTTAGGTAGGGCCATTCCAACGACGTTTGGTATAAATTAAAACATTGCCTGTGTAGTTTCAGAGTATATGATTTTAATTTTTTTGTCATTTTTCTGTTTATATTAGAGGTAGACACCCAACAACATTTTTGAAAGGGGACAACCTTAGGAACATTCAAACTCTTAGGAACATTCAAACTAAGTTTGGTCTAAATTGAATTGGTGGATTCAGAGAAGAAAAGATTTTAAAATATTTTTGATGATTTTTCTGTTCTTAGTAACAGCGGCCATATTTTTTAGGTCTGGATCCTCGGACATAATTGCCATAAGGACCATTCTACCAAATTGGGTCAGTGGTTTCAGAGTAGTTTATTAAGACGTAAAATTTGTTGATCTAAAAACAATTAGAGTAGCAATAAAAAGAAGAAATGAACTGTCAAACAACAGACAACGGTGGTTCAAAGACTACTGACTATGGAAAAATAAAGTTAAGTATGTTGCGAAACATGGACCACGGAAAACTCGGTCAAAAAGTGCCCCAAAAAGTCTCAAAAGGTCATTTCGGTAGTACATAGTACTGTCAAACAAAACAAAAATGTTCTCCAGTTAGAGGTTTAAAAATAGTTTTAATAGTTATCGTCCAATGGCTACGTGTACATGTATGTATAGTATGTATAATAAGTTCTTTGATACCAGTTTCGTCAATAATCCAAAACGTTGAAGGGCAAATTAAAAATGCCAAAATGACCGAGAGGGTAAAGAGATTTAAATAGTGACAGTGGTTCAGTGGAATAGATAGTGAAAGTAAATCTTGCAGTAGAAATTATTGAAGATATAGGTCTAAACAACACATAACTAAACACGCTGGAGACATTTCGGATAACCAAAATATTTATTCAAAATGAGAAATAGTATTGTATCATAGTCTGGGGTGACACGCTGTTGGAAACTGGAAAAATCGAACAGCATTCCGAAGTCCCCCGCCGATAGAGCATCAGAAACCCTTGGACAAGTGAAACATAACAAAATTTTCTCAAAGAGAGAGAATAGAAGGACAAACAATTTGTGGTTATTGCTAAAGTTTTTTACAAGTTAATGAGTGGTATGAAGACATTTATACAATATGGGTATAGTGTTGAAATCTTATTTTACCATGTGTATTGAGAATTTATACAAATGTACATTTACTCCTTTTCAATAAACAGAAATGCTTTGATCAAAAGTATTCCGCCTAACAAACTCTTAAAGACAGTATTTTTCAATTTTATAAGTTTCGATAGGAGTTTATGTATAAAACCTCCCTTTAGGTCCAAGTGTATAAATATTATTCCAATGCAAGGAGAATATAAATTTTCTAGAACACTTAGATGAACATTTTCAAAGTTATTAAGGGGCATAACTCCTACAAAAATATTTCGACATGACTCATCTTCGAACTCCCTTGAGGTATCATTGAGTTAAAGCTACTGTATAAATATTATCCAAATCGGTCAAGAAATAAATTTGCTAGAGCGCTTACATGAAAATTTTGTCAATTTTCTAAGTTATTAAGGGGCATAACTCCTACAAAAATATTTCGACATGACTCATCTTCGAACTCCCTTGAGGTATCATTGAGTTAAAGCTACTGTATAAATATTATCCAAATCGGTCAAGAAATAAATTTGCTAGAGCGCTTACATGAAAATTTTGTCAATTTCCTAAGTTATTAAGGGGCATAACTCCTACAAAAATATTTCGACATGACTCATCTTCGAACTCCCTTGAGGTATCATTGAGTTAAAGCTACTGTATAAATATTATCCAAATCGGTCAAGAAATAAATTTGCTAGAGCGCTTACATGAAAATTTTGTCAATTTCCTAAGTTATTAAGGGGCATAACTCCTACAAAAATATTTCGACATGACTCATCTTCGAACTCCCTTGAGGTATCATTGAGTTAAAGCTACTGTATAAATATTATCCAAATCGGTCAAGAAATAAATTTGCTAGAGCGCTTACAAGGTGGACGGACGGACGGACGGAAGCACGGACGGACGCCCGGCATTACCATATCCCCCGCATCGCGTTGCGGCGGGGGACAAAAAAGAGTGATTTGGGGACAAGGGGCATTAGGGAATTTGGAAAATTGAGAAAAAAAATAGCGAATTGGGAGACAATGGGGCATACATTTGAAGGAATTTGGAAAAAGATGACAATTTTGTTGTTTTCTGGGAATTAGGGACATCATACCCCTGTGTAACCTGCCCCCATTCTTCCTCACTATAATAGGATAAGAGACAAAGGTGAAGTAAATATAGAAAACAACTCATACAATTGCAGAACAAATGAAAAGCGTATCCAGGATTAAAAATAAAGTATCTACAATAAACTGAAATTTCTTTTAAAAGTTTTTCCTTAAATTATAGGCTGAGGGGAACAGAAATTATAGGCTGAAAGATACAGAAATTATAGGCTGAGGGGAACAGAAATTATAGGTTGAAAGGTACAGAAATTATAGGCTGAAAGGTACAGAAACTATAGGCTGAGAGGTACAGAAATTATAGGCTGAAAGGTACAAAGTTATAGGCTGAAAGGTAGAGAAATTATAGGTTGAAAGGTACAGAAACTATAGGCTGAAAGGTACAGAAATAGGCTGAGAGGTACAGAAATTAAAAAAAAACTTCTCAGAAGGTCTTACCTTATGTATTTCATCTGACCAAAATCGAAATCATTTTCTTTATTTTCGTTCTTTCGTTTACTACTTCCTTTCCTTCTAAACGAAAATCTATTCACAGTTATTCGGTCCATGTTAACAAAATGTAAAATCAAAACTTTGGTAGTTAGTTTCCAAATATATCTTACGCAAGAGATACGATACCTCTCAATGCATTAATCATAATGTCAACGGAGATATTTCCATCATCGCGCACCTTATCGAAGGATCGATTATAATTCGGAACATATCGGGTTTTATGGAATTGATTATAATGGAATATACCAATATATATCACAATGTCAGTTCTTCTAACGAGCTTATTGACTGTCTTTCTATGTTGTCAGATACAGATGATTGTCGTAGAATAAGATTTCTGCGATTTAAACTTCGAATCAATTAGCAATTAGATTCATTTCTAACTGAAGAAAAACATTGGTTAAATCCTGTCAACAACATAATAAATAGTTATTCTAGCTGTCAAGTGATGACATTTCTAAGCTTTATGTTTTTGTGTTTTCAATTTCCAACGTCCTGCTATTTAATCGCCTTTCAAACTATTTTCACGTCACTGCATACATTGGTACTTTGATAAATCAAAGGTATTGTTAGCCTTTCTGTTTCAGCCTGATAACGTATTAATTAGTCGTTGTTTATACAATATCAAGGAATTTTCCTACCTTTTTTATACTTATTTGTTAAATGTTGGCATAGGTTGAATGAACCATATAATTGGCTTTGTGTCTTTGCAAATTAAATATAAAAAAATGGCAAATTAATGTTAAAACTTTCTCTCAGAGGGGTAGTCATATAGGTATAGGATATGTTTTCATAATTTATTTGGTAATAATTATTACAAATCTTCGGATAACATATAACAAGCTATGTCAAGATAGATTTTGAAATTCATTAGTGACAACTTCATAATGGGCAAAGTAGTAGAAAAATATTGGCAATATGACCCTACTCCTTTGAAAGTGAAACAAGAATTACACATCTTTGTATAACAGTTCACATAACTGACACCATGGTTATTTCCAATGTCCCAGATTTTCCATCCAAATGAATGGCTCAATCAATACACAAGAAAACAATAATATTGCTACAAAGGTTGCAATAAGAATACATCATAACACAAATAAATTATGTCATAATTTTGGTATTAATAAAAAAATTATAAAAAATTTTAAAATTCAGTATTCTCGAAATATTGTATTTTGAATTTACCAATAAAATAAATGAAACCACATTGCATAGATAAAAATCAAAATTGTAACGGACCGAAATGTAGTGCAAAGAATGTCAAACAGGTGATGGGTTCCGTCTTGAACTTGCAAAAAAGGACTCATGTTAAAAATAAAAATTACAACACACCGAAATGTAGCGCAAAGAATGTCAAACAGCTGATGGGTTCCGTCTTGAACTTGCAAAAAAGGACTCACGTTAAAAATCAAAATTGATACGGACCGAAATGTAGTGCAAAGAATGTCAAACAGGTGATGGGTTATGTCTTGGAACTTACAATATGGGACTCACGTTACCTACTTTAAACGTATTTTATTGTCTAAAAATTTTTACAATTGGATGAGACAAAAGTTACAAAACTTATTAATGTCTTCTCCAACAAAATAAACAAACATTACATAAACAGACAATATTATAGAAAATACATATCATATTACAATAAATAAACATACATATGAAGTCCAATATAGCATAACACAATAGAGACGTGAAAATAATGATCAAGGAATGTGAAGGGGGTATTGTGTTGTTGTTGTCGTCTAAGCCTGGGTGTCACGAAGAAAATCTCTTAGTGTCTATTATATATTTTTATACAGACAGATATAACTTGACATTTAACTTATAATATTGGCAAATAAAACATCTCTTTGGTCTATATATAATTCACTTTGTAAAAAATAATGGTTTCAGAGTAGTTTATTAAGACGTAAAATTTGTTGATATAAAAACAATTACAGTAGCAATAAAAAGAAGAAATGAACTGTCAAACAACAGACAATGGTGGTTCAAAGACTACTGACTATGGAAAAATAAAGTTAAGTATGATCTGAATAAGTTTTTGTGCAATTGTCCCAAACTTCGCATGATTATTCCAGAATTGGTCGAATAAATGTAAGATAGACTTTTTCTAACTAAACCTTGGATAAATAAAATTTAAGTTTTCTCAAAACTTCAATTTGTCTGCCCGCTTTTTCAATGACGCTATTCAAATGAGCTGCCCACTTACAATCAGAACTGATAATTAAACCAAGATGTCTGTGTTGTGTTACAGGTTTTATATTAATATTATCAACACTAAAAACTAAGTCAATTGGGGGATTTCTAGTAGAAAAATATACAATTTCAGTTTTGTTCGGATTTAATTTTACCAACCACTTTTTAGCCCATTCAGATATATTATTTAAATCAATATTTACCATATTTTGTAAACTGTTCAATTCATAAAACCTCTGTCTAACTGAAGTGGCCTCAGCAAAAAGCTTACATAAACCAAGCATATCATCAGCAATGTCATTTATAAACACCAGAAATAATAAGGGTCCAAAATAGACCTGGGGCACACGTTAAAAATCAACATTGCAACAGACCGAAATGTAGCGCAAAGAATGTCAAACAGGTGATGGGTTCCGTCTTGAACTTGCACAAAAGGACTCACGTTAATATAAATAATATGAGGTTATTTGACACTGACGGAAGACATTTTGGTGGAGTTACTAATTTCCTATCGTGCAATTCGCTTAATTGTATAATCGCTTATAATGCAACGGCTTATTGGCTTTAACAAAATTGTAATAGATTTGTATTGTATACTCCGCCGAGTTAGAGAACAGTCAATCTTACCCAAGGGTGTCTGAGATTTCCAAGCATAACCGATGTTTGATTCTTTTTCTCACTTTGTTTGCGATAAAAATAGTGTGGGGACTGACATTGGTCAGCTTTTCGTGAAGTAACACTATGCGCAGGAATATGCAGTATCACACAGGGAAATGAACGATGCGCACCGTGAAATAGGAATTGAAAAACGAAGTTCAAAAGCAAATTCTAGGTTGTAACAATTATTTTTAAAGATAAAATGTAATAACACAAAATTTTCAATTCATCAAAACAATGAACTATGGCTAAAACATTTGAATAACACAGTTATATTGACGGCCAAGGTCAGTACACTTTTATATGTACTTTCAATTTTTGTGTACTTTAATGACCTTTTACGATAGAAAAAATGACGGAAGAAAGCTTTATTTGATACTTTTTGGGTTGTTAGGCAATTTGGAGTTTGTTTGAAAACGTATGAAGTAAGAGGATATCGGTAATTTTTGCATATTAGTCATAACACGCCCCGACGCTTTGGTGATATTTTTTACGAGAAACGTGTTTTGTCTCAACCCATCGGCAAAAATCGGAATTGTCTTGTCCCAAAAGTGAGACATATGCATGAATTTTACATAGAAATTGAATTTATTGGACATGATGCGTCTTGTAACTTTACAATGTAATTATAATGTGTTGGGGCATGATATTGTTAAAGCAGTGCTCAATAAACACAGGATGGATTCAGTGAACCAGACGGTGTCATTCGGAGACTTCCATACCGGACTGAGGGTCCGAATGGAATACTCGTACAACATGTACAAGTACAAGTATGTTGTGGTTGCAGATAAGGCACAGTGACAATGAATCTGTAACAATCATAAATAAGGCCACAGTTTGTTTGCATCACTTTTATGCTAAAAGCGAAAAAAATAAATAGAATAAATACAAATTTTTAAACAAGAGTGGACACACTACATTTCTCGCCAAGTATGCACATGGACATAGAACAGTTGCTAAAAAATAGACTTAATCAAGAAACTTGGATGAAAGTCACTCAACCATGAATTTGAGGTCAAGGTCCAGAGATAAGTGTCAGGTTGGCATGTACCCGCCAAGAACTATCAATAGACCAAATACAGTGGGTCTAGGTATTAGTTTCTGAGAAATGGACTTAACCACGAAAAAGTGACTAAGTCACTCAAGCATGAAATTGAGATCAAGATCCCAAGCCAGGTGTCAGACTGCTGTACCCACCGAGAACTATCTATTGATTATATATGTGGGTCTAGGTATTCTAGTTGCTGAGAAATGGGCTTCACACGAAAAAAGCGACAAAATCACTCAAGCATAAAATTGAGATCAAGGTCCCAAGCCAGGTGTCAGACTGGCATGTACCCACCAAGTACTATCTGTTGACCACATATGGTTGGTCTAGGTATTCTAGTTTCTGAGAAATGGACTTAACAACGAAAATGTGACGCAGGTCACTCAAGCATGAAATTGAGGCCAAAGGTCAAAAGGCAGGTGTCAGGACTAACATGTACACACCAAGAACTACCTATTGACCAAATATGGTGGGTCTTTGTATTCTAGTTGCTGAGAAATGGACTTAACCACGAAAAAGTGACAAAGTAACTCAAGCATGAAATTGAGGTCACGGTCCAAAGACTGGCATATTCCCTTTAGGAACTATCTATAGACCAAATATGGTTGGGCTAGGTATTAGAGTTGCCGAGAAATGGATTTAACCACGAAACTTGGACACAGATTTTACATCTATGTTTATGAAGTGAGTGAACCACGAAAATGAGGTCAGGGTCAAAAGACAAGTATACTGTGGAAAACCTTTTACGATAAGCCACCTTCGGACTATAAATCTTAATTGTAGGTATCACACGTGCAAACTTATTAAACTTCTTAAAAATGTTTACGCCGCCGCCGGATAGTAATACCTATATCTCGCCTTCGCGACTTTTCGTTGCAGGCGAGACAAAAAGCCAAAAAAAAAAAAAAAAAAAAAAAAAAAAACAGAAATTTTCCTGGATTTCACCAAACCGGATTTACCATCATCACTGTTTGGAGCCACCCGAACGCCCAGCCTCCCATACGTCTAACAGCCTTCCAGCCTGCCAGACTGCGCCGAAATTTTCCAACGAAAAATATCCGGTTAAAATACAAAAAAAAAAAAAAAATCTAGAGTGAAATAATTCCATAACTTAAGTTTCAAAGGGAAAAGCGCAATTGTTTTTTTTTTCAATTTTTAATTTTCTGTTTTTGGCACAAAATCATCATTTCCCTCAGAAACAAATTAAATTGTCACAACCAGATATGTGGAAAATACAATGCTTATACGTGTTATCCAGTAAAATCTCCCGTTAACGGTTATCAATTTAATATTTAACTTTGATGACAATTACGATCCGTTCAAATAGCTTTTCTTTGTCACCTTCCCCGATACAATTTGTTAAATAATTCAAAAGCTTTCGTGTTACAGACTCATTGGTGTAAAATTAATCCGATAAAACAGCTATAAACTTCGGAAGTAAATATCTGACAATAATGCACAGTATCACTTGTTATTATTTCATCTAGGCCCATCAAGATCAATACAAAAATATCTGTCGAATAAATTAGAGATTAAAAAAAATCTCATCACGTACGCGGTATTTGTATTCAAAGACAAAAATCCTCATCATGTAAGATGATATTGATATTTAAAGATTTTTCAATCGGTAAGACTAACTTAAATAGCGTTCATTCGTCAAAACATGTCGATAACTTTTTTTTCGTTTATTTGAACAAAATCTGAATCATACATGCCTGTCAGAAGTCAGGATCTTGAATTTTCAGTAGATTTCTCTGATCAAATTGTTGTTTGTAATAAGTGTTTATTGTTGAAGGAAACCGGAGCACGTCGAGAGAACCATCAACCCAAGACAGGAAAACTGGTAATTCTTGGTTGACCGGATTCTAATGCACCTCCACATGAGCTTGTTTCGAAATCACAACATCGGTGTTGAGATTTCGTTTGATCGACACTAGTTACAACAAACCACCCACACCACTCGGCCACTCTGGCCCCGAACAGGATTTGCGGTTATATCTACATTCCGTCGTCGTCATCCACATTTACATTCACTCTGTGGTTAAAGTTTTTAAAACATTAATAACTTTTTAAAAAAATATCCTGGATTTTAACCAGACTTGGACGAAAGCTTGTTCGTGATCAAAAGATTGTTTATTTTGTAAAAATAAAATTCCCTTTATTTCGTATTTTACTTATAAAGTCTGCAGTTAAAGTTTTTAAAACATTAATTACTTTCTTAAATCATCCTGGATTTTATCCAAACTTGGACATAAGCTTCTTCAGGATAAAAAAAATAACATGTGAAGAAAAATTATGTGCGTTCCACTATTACACTGAAAACATAGACAACAGCGAAATCACTTGGTTCCGTGGAACCCTTAAGACTTTCATTTTATTCTTTACAATGAATGTATTTTGCTGAATTTTGATCCACAAAAATGGACTTATTCGTACAAAGCATGACTGATTCTTAAAAATTCTGATTTTTGTCGAGTGTTCCACAAACAACTGGCGTCATCACAATATCACAAACAAACGATTTACAATTGAAATAGAGGGAACTTGGTAAAGTAATTTCAGACTAATTTTACTTTAGTTATCATGTTCGGATGTTTGTGATTAAGAGATGGAAATAGGGACGGGATGCTAGGGAATTCTTGGGATTCTTAATTTACCAAAACCGAAAATATGCCCCGATCAAATCATCTACAAGAACTATTATTTTAAACTCGCATAAGATGATACTGACAGATACAGGACTATATTTATACATTTCCCATTTGACATGATTACCAAGTCCAAGAACTTTAATGTTTTGATAAAATAAGCAATCAATCTTTGACATTCTGAGATTGGACTCAGATTATACGAACTGTCAATTTGCAAAGTGCACCCTACTTAGAGCACCATCCCTTTTAATGGACGCGTAAATTACTTGATAACTGACAATTAATTTCACTGTCATCAAAGTGGTTCATAATTCTGTTGTCACTGTGCATTAAATCTATTTTGTTTTAATGACATTCTTGTTAAATTTATGGCCTTAAAGTACAAAAATGTCTGCATGGAATCAACGATAGATTGTTTAGCATGTCTTGAAATAACGATATATGTGCAATAGATATGCGAACAGTAAAGCACAGAATAAATGGCGTTTTAATATTTCATAAAAATTGTGCAACTACACTACTCATTCGACTCTTTAAACTAGATGATTTCGAATGGATTTTTTCTCTTGTCTGGCATGCTGTCGGCTCTTCGACTGATGTTCCGCTTTCATTGCTGCCGAGTGAGCCGAACACGTTCCGGTATACCCGGTTAATGTATATTTCTATACTAATATTTCCATCTGGTTTATTTTTTCATTGCTTTGAATGAAGTCTAAGGTCCGAGATTCCTTTTACCTGAAACAACTTTTTGTCGTATTGGCATGTGCCGTGGGACGTCCGAGCACACTCTTTAAATGTTGTATTACAATTGTATATCCTGGACAGCAAAGAACCTATAGTATTTCTATTTGAAACAACACACAAAAAAATTGAATTAGCAGAAACCAAATGCAATTCGTTTAATTTGCATATAAATATATCTTGTGCACAATATGTCATCAATCAGATTAGAACACAATTAATTAGGACCTGACAATTTGAACTTTATAAATCAAACATCTACGAAGAAGCCGTAGAAAAAAACACCGAGATAAATGGAAAGTCAAACCAAAGTAGATTATATATGCATTGTTTCTCGTGCCTCATTTAAACAACATGAATCTAATGAAGGTTTCCTATAGCGAGCTAATGCGGTTTAGAAATTGCTCTTCTAATCTTGTCCTTATAGTAAGGGAATATTCTAACGGCATTCTTCCATTTGTGCAAAGTGATAAATTATAATTAAAGCTAAAAAATGGTAGGAAGAAAGTGCATTAGAGTTTACAAAAAATTACCCACGTAAGGCTGTTAAAAGGGTTCTTATGTCATTTAATTTTAACAAATTAATTGAGTTTCCCTTCTGGGTACCATATCATCAAACTCCATGTTGATCTATTTTCAGCTCTGTTGTCAACATATCTTCTTTTTGCTGCATAGGGATATTGTACAATATACCAAGTAATATTCGCCTGCGAATATAGGTCATAACAAAGGTAGCCTACTCCAAGGTGAATTCAATAGGGAAAAGTCTATAAACACCGACAAAACCGAAAAGAAGCTCAACCATATCAACCAGCAGAACAAATGGAAAACAACTGTCAGTAGTTCTCGGCAATAAGGGAGGAGATCAAAAGTCCAATGTAGGATAAAGAACATAATTCACATAGTTTTTTCACTGACCCCCCCCCCCCCACCCTCCCTCCCCTCAACTTAATTAGGGAACAAAATTGATTGACCAATATGGGTATATGCTTTGAGAGTATACTTTTTGTATCATGGGTCCTGTTTTTCCTCAACAATGTATGTTTGTTCTGTATATTGACTTGGACATCACTTGAATCTATTTTTCAATCCGAAAATCGGTCGGATAACACAACTTGCAGCGATTTTTACCCCCCCCCCCCCCGCCCCCCAACCAACCCCATACTATTTGAATTAAGTTTTTTATCCTACATTGAACTTTTGATTTGGTCCCTAAATAAATAAATGAATAAATACTGTCTCATATAAATATCTATTGTTTGATTTGTTTAGAGTATTTCAAGTGATATTTGTCCATTTGTCATATCACAAAGTAATGTCAAATGCACGCGAGAAAATCCAATGAAAATCCCCTCGTGAGCCTCATGTGTTTCTAAATTTGGTAATTACTATAAACATCATGACGGTGAACAGGTTTATCTACGTACGCGATGAAGAATTAGATCGTTTAATTAATGACAAAGATTTAAAAAAAAACACCAAAAGAACAGTTTTTAACGCAACATATTTGTTTCCGAAACAAAGAGGATGGCTTAGAAGAGTTTATGGTTGCTGAATGACCTTCAGTTTTTCGGCCTTTTATCATTATGTACAGGCTAAAAAATGGATTTTTGGACTCACAGGGGTCGACTTTGCAATTGTGAATCTAAGCTTGTGACCTAATCTCTTTTTTTCAATTTTCAAATTATGCAATTTTATTATATATATATATATATATATATATATATATATATATATATATATATATATATATATATATATATATCATTGTCATATGTCA
Source organism: Mytilisepta virgata (assembly GCA_028015205.1). Taxonomy (NCBI): domain Eukaryota; kingdom Metazoa; phylum Mollusca; class Bivalvia; order Mytilida; family Mytilidae; genus Mytilisepta; species Mytilisepta virgata. Next base: position 6,511,136 of record CM051513.1, read on the forward strand.
TTTTATGGAGATGCGCAATAAAGTTTTATTCGGATTCAGAAATTCTAAATTTAAGCGTGTACCAAACTACTCTTTCAGATATAAATTTATACATTTTACTTCTATACAGTATTAAGAGACAGTACAGAGAGACTCTGTACATACTGAACACTTTAGATGTCATAAGTGCCTATCTTTTAAGAGGGTTATTATAAAAATACATAACTTTCAAATGCAAATAATCACAATTCACTTCCTTAAAAAGAAATTTCTATTTCTAGGAAATTTTTACAGAGAAACGTTTACCATTTTAATTTAAAAAGAATATCATTACAAACATATCCTAACCAAAGGTAAAATATTTCAAAGAAAGAAAATAAATATCATGATTACACAGCTGTCAGCCGCATAATGACAATCATATCGTCATTATAAAGTTTCCTCAGAGATTATTGTGAATCAGAGATCTGGCATCCTCAAATATATAACAGATAATATACAGATTATTGATACAACAAAATTATTCCATTTAAATCTCCTTTTTCTTTGAGGAATGGCGACTTTCTTAAAACCATTCATTGTAGTTTAAATATATTCCACGGTCGTAAGTTTCCACTTGTCACTGAGAAGGTAGTGAATCAGGCGGGGTATGACCTTGTAATTAATGGTAGGAAAAATAGTGTAAAACTAAGGGAGCTTTGATTATCACCTAAAATAAACTATGTTATATTATGTATATTTTAAAAGAAAAAAATCATTATACGACAGAGCCATAGATATTTGTTTAACCATGGGGTAATTACCTCCAGGTTTTAGAGAGAGATGAGAATTTAACCTCCAAACATTCAGGATCAAAGAGGTTAAATGAAAAGCGAAAGAGTAAAATACATCTTCAGTTTTACCAGATTGAATCAAAAAATGAAGACTATTTTCTGATATCAAAAATGATTTTTTGATATCAAGAATTTAAATTTTTGATATCAGGAATTCTATATTTTTGATATCAAAAAATATTAATTTTTTTTCATATCAAGCAATTGATTTTCTAATATCAAAAAAAAAAAAGATTTTTTGATATCAAAAATTCAAATTATTGATATAAAAAATTCAAACTATTGATATCAAAAAATCATTTTTTGATATCAAGAAATATGTTTCATTTCTTGATATCAGAAAATAAGAAAAAAAATAATGACGGCCCCCTTACGTGCAAATATTCAACATATTGATCCGTTATCCAGCTATTTCTGGTATGAATCTTATCTCTGGCCTGACATTGATAATGTGCTACCGTTTTCAACGTTTCTTGTCCTAGGGAAACCGTCTTCAGAGGCGCCGTTTGTTTTTATTAATTTCATTTGATTTTTCAAAAAATCTTTTAAATATATATTATTTTAAAGATATATTAGTATTATTTATTTCGTACAGCTCTTCAAGTATCTATTTTTCACATGTTCTTTGCATTGACAATTATTTATTAGCCCCTAATCGTACTTACGTTTTTACGGGGATGTGTCAAATATGTAACTTGCAGGTGGTCCTACAAATTGATCGCCCTTTAGGCATAATTGATAGTTTCATGGTTATCTATATTAACCTTATATCATTAGAAGACATTTGTATTTACTTCTAGTCATTTTTAAATTATAGAATATATTAACTGCTGTATCGTTTTATAATATATTCAGAAACGCAATCCGACGTATTTTGGATAATAGTGATGCGTTTTGAAAGAGTGTCACTTGTCACTTTCTTTTTAGGAAAGATTACAGTGTTTGGTTTGCTTGTGTTTTGAAAATTCCAATATTTGCTATTTTCATTGAAATGTTAGGATCATTGTGAAAGAAATATGATAATCCCAGTCTCCTTTCAAATATCCCATATTCTTTCATTATTTGTTTTTCCGATGTTTCACAAATAGGGACGAGATTTAGTCAGGTCATAATACAGAAAGCCCGAGCGCGGACGTGTTTGGGGAATTCCACACTCCATGCACGCTAAAGACCCCCTCTGTAGTTTTCGAAAAAGAGTAGGCTAATGCTGCTACAGAAGGCTTAATTATCCGCCCCTATCCATCCATCCATTCATCCTTTTACAGTGGCAGTCAAAATCTGTTCCCAAAACCTGTCCCGTCCCACCCCTATTTGTATTGTGTTTGAATAGGTTCCCACCCTGAAGTATCATGACATATTCACCACTGGGCGTTGAGCAAACAACAATCAGTCAATCGTTACATTTGAAACAAGAAATGAGCTGTAAATTGGACAGGAAACCGGTTGTTAATTTGACAATGTCTACTCCGCCGGGTACATATGATCAAACTAATAACCGCATCTAAAAAATGACCTAAAATTAATGTTATAATATTTCAGAAAAGGACGTAATCTAAATGAGTACAGACCTTAAATAAGTGAGTTTCGTATAGTCGAAATCCTTAGAACTATTTTCTTCCTTCTTTCTGTTGCTTCCTTTCCTTCGGAAAGAAAAACGATTTACAGAAATCCGATCCATCTCGTTTCCAATTTTGATATGCAATGGAAACGTATATGGAAATTTTCTCTAGTTCTAAAAACTACTAAATCAAATTAGTACCAGATTAATTCGCTCAAAACAGATGTACGTCAATAGTAGTCCATAATAAACAAAAAGCTATTTTATATGTCGAGCAAGCGCAAAAAAAATCCGTTAATTGCGTTACGAATGTCAATGGGATGTATTTTTGTTCCTTCCAGAAAAAAGCAACAGCAATTTCTTTCGTGTCAACTACTTTAGATTTTCTCAATCACATGAAATTACCAATAATATTATTTGTCAGTCGCCTTTATTAGAAAAGGGCCAGATTTTGTCAGAACAATCACCAATATAAAGCAACACTATTGGTTTATTTTTCAGAACATTTGAAGATGTCTTATTGGTTTTTTTCAGCACCTAGTAAATAATCCGACATCAGCTGTGCTGATTGCCTTTTTCTCGTTTATCATGCAATAGCCGAATTAGAGGCCACTTTTAATATATTACTTCCAACGATGGTAAAAATGTTTCAAGCAAGGAAAAACACTATCACGAAACAACAACTACAGAATTTAATGCATTCAGAAAATATTTTTAGATCTACACTTTCGCAAACATGGCAAATATATTGATAAATTGATTGTTCAGGTACTGATATCTGGAAAGCTATTTTTTATTATAAAACTATTGTTTATTGATTAGTAGAGATTTGTAAGCAATTACAATACAGACATCCTGCGATTGCGTGTTTTTATTGTAAATCTGTTAAATTACATGCATGTTTTATTCAATAACACTAGCAATATTTTTCGAGAAAATGAGGACACAGTTCTCAATTCGCAGGATCCAAATACAAAAGTAACCCTTTTAATATTTTATTTTTACTTGATTTTATTCTTATAATTATTTTTATCTTATTATTAATCCACACATGTACAAGACAGTTGGAATCTTATTTTAATTATTGGTAATGACAAACCGTAAATGAGCTAAAGGATATTGGAAAAACCTGGAGGGAAGCCACACGATGAGCACGAAACAGAATGATAGGGCTATTTTCCTCAAGGCACAAAAAGGACTAAAGTAAAGAAAAGAAAAGGAAATATTAGAGAAAGGGAATGAAAATGGGACATGTGTAGCCTATTTGAAGAAAGCTAATTAGCACGTAATATGGCGAAAAATGAAATAAACATTTGAGCAAATGAAATAAACATTTGAGCACCAGAACAGAGAACATTCTATCGTTGAATGTGAGGACAAGGATACAAACAGGCCTTATTAGGGTACTGATATAATAAAGCCAACGACTAATAGGTTCTTACACGAGTTCAAAGTGAAGACTACAAAATCTTCAATGAGTTTTTAAAATTCACGACTTTCCCGAGTGGAGCGGAGCGGAACGAGGGAAAAGATGCTGAATTTTAAAAACGAGTTGAAAATTTTCCAGTTGTTCACTTTTGATCGAGTACAAGTCCTATTTCTTCCGTAAATACTCGATTTTTAAGTTTGCTGTACCTAGGCAAATTCAGTGAGCAAAGTCGACGAAGTTAAATAACGCTACGCCTGATTGGTCAAAACGTAAGTGCATTTGCTGAAGGCGAGATTTAATTGGCCTAAACGCAGTGTAAGACGTAGTCTCGTGCAGTGGGAGAGGAGTTCGCGTGAACCGATCTTCAACGGGTCATTTCACAATGAAAATGGCCTATTTACGGAAGAATGTTAGATCCTTTCTGTAACCTATGAATCAGCTAACTACATGATAATAAACGCGATTCCCTTTACGAAATTCAATGTTATATTAACATACTGGCCAATCAATTTCTAAATCTAATATTAAATAATCCATCGTAACTTACTCTCTAGTTTAGAACTTGGTAAACTCTGCCGAACACGCATACGGAAATACAGAATCCATAAATATGAAGGAACAAACACTATCAAAAACCATTAATCTGTATTACTTTAGCTAATGTCATTGAGACGAAACAACTTTCATTTGTGGTCTTAATTGTGACAGTTGCGTGACCGTTAATCTTTTTTTTTCATCCGCAGTCGATGTGTAGATCGGTATGATGATACACATAACTTTATATGTGACAATAACATATTCGACTTTGAAATTTTATATTTCAAATGATGGGATATGTTAGGTTTTTTCTTCATAAGGGCACAATACCACCGATGCAATAATCGCATACTTATCAATTAACGCCACCCAATCCACAGACACGAAAACAACATAAACAGAACACAAAACATGCTAGTTTTGAAGACTTTAAATTCAAACTGGCCTCTCACGAATGCTGACGATTTTTTATTGAACACTATGACGAGGTAGCATTAAATCCTAAGGCTTTATGGGCGTGTTATTTCAGACTTTTTTCTTTTAGTACAGCGACAGTATCAGAACTGCAGCCATGAGAGTTTTAGATAGTTTTACGGTTAGAACGAGCACATTCTGACCACGCTATCCAAATTATGCACCGTCCAGTCAACGTTGTAGTTCTAGCAAGCGGTCACCTTGTTGGTATTCATACTGTATTGGTTTTTATAGTATGTTTTATACACCAGAGTGTCAGGATAGATAAGGGGGAGGTTTGAGTACCTATAAAACCGGTTTACCAACACCACTGTTCAGTGTTTGTACAGAGTCAGACTATCCTGACTCTCTCTCTCTCTATATAAGTAAGTTTTGCCCGGAGTACTGTCGTTTGGGTTGCTTTGATTTGTTTAGTTGGGGTTTAACGCCGTTTTCAGCACATTTTGGCCATTTCGCGGCGGCCAGTTTTTATTGGTGGAGGAAGCCGGAGTACCCGGAGAGAACCACCGACCTTCGGTAGGAAAATTGGCAATCCTTGTCAATTAAGATCGGAGTCGAACACACCCCGCCACAGGTGAGATTCAAACCCACAACCCCAGCGTTGACAGGCTAGTGATCAAATAGCAGTCATGACGAACTACCTAGACCACTCGGCCACCGAGGCCCCGGGTTGCTCTGATTGATTGGTATGTCAGTGTTGACATTTCCTGTTATCCATTTTGTTGATCGCTTTAACTGCTAAGGCTGTCGTCTTAGGTCGAAGTTCCTAAGACGTCTTACAGCCTTTTAAGAATTGGATAGGGCCGTTCTACACTATGAAATAGGAAATAGTATAGTGTCATCTCGTAGTGCAGTTCAATTAAAATCGAAAGTGTTCACGAGAAGCCAGTATAAATTCAAAGTCTCCAAGACAATGGGCGGGAAAAGGGACAATTTTAACAGAGTTATATAAAATTCAATATTCATATATCCTTTCATAACATCATAATGAACCACAGTCAGACTGCTTTGTCAGAACAAAAGTACAACCAGTCTAGTAGTTCTTTGTTGTCAGGTTATTTTGTTTTCACTGGTGACAAACATAAAAAATACCATGAAAATAGAATTTTAAAAACCTAAGACACTCTCGGAAATGAATATGTCACACATTCAGAAAATACGATAACTTGACATTGATTGATTGATCGTTGTTTGCTTAATATCCAGTGGTAAATATACCGTGCTTCTACGCGACGAGAAAAGGTTCAACAATGTTCAAACACAATACAAATAAGGGTAGGATGGGACACAAAAGGGAACAGATTTACCAAACATTTTACAGTGGCAGTCAAAATCTGTTCCCCATTTAAAAAAAAAATGTGTCCAATCCTACCCCTATTTGTATTATGTTTGAATTTTTTCTCGTCGCGTAGAAGCACGGTATATACGTTTTGTAGAATTTAGCCATCTGTTGCCGCCATTAGTCAACTTTCTTTCTGGAAAACTAGCGGACAGGGAGCTTGGTATTCTTCAAAAACATTACAAACTATGGTCCAAGGCCAGGCTTTCTGTATTATGACCTAACAGCCCCAACGGGAGGGTCTCCCCTACCTCTTCGTGGGAATGCGCTGGGAAGCTCTGTGGGTTTAGCTCCCGTGATCCACCACAAGTCCTTGCAAAAACAGGATATCAACTTAAATCAATTCGTACCGTTAAAGTGCAGTATGTCTTGGAAGCCTTTAATATCATAAACGGTCATCGAACAATAATCACTACGGCGAATAACTTTGATTATCAAGTTAATTCAGGTCGGCGACAGTTTCGTTAAGCAAAAGAAAAGGATAATTGATATTAATGGAAGTTAAAAGTTCAATTTAATTTTGTCCTTCTTGAGGCGGAATAATAGTGCAAGCAATAGCTTTTTTTTTCATTTAAAATAGCAACGATTATACTGCAAAAATTCAGATTTTACTTCAGATGAATTACCGGACTGTATCATACATAACGATAGGAAAATGAGCTGTAAGTATGATGTACATACATACAAAGACTTGGGATAATATATAATTGTACTTCCACAATGTATATTTGGCATAATTATAAAGAGACAATATATATCCACTCAATGAAGGAAACTGAAAAATATAGTAAGAGAAAAATAAATTTTCAGATTGCGTGAATTAAGAACCTTACAAGAATGTTCGACGTCTGAAATATTTGTTTTTAAGGTGGTACCCAACACTTTCACTAAAATTAATTTGGCTCGTTTAATTTTCATAAAATTTTGACAAAGTATTTACTTTGACCCATTAACAAAAAATTTAAAATTTCAAAACATTTGAACCAACCAATTCATCAGAAAAAATACACTGATTGTATAGCAGTTTGACAAACACTAATATTGATCATTGAAAAGCTTAATATTCCCTTAACAACACAACGTTATTAAAACGTTTAGCTGATTTTACAGAGTTATCTCCCTGTAGTGTTAGGTACCACCTTAACTTCGGTAAATCTGTTCAAAAACGGATAAGCATGTTAAATATGTATCCACTGAATGTTAAGTTTCATTCATGACGAAATGTACCAGGACTTTGTGTATTTACCTCCACAGAATCATTTCCCTCGCAGTATGCAGCAATTCTAAAGCAGTAAAATATAGGTGATACACAATTTCAAACACGAACAGATGTTTTTGTCATAAATTATAAATTTTATTCTCCAAAACGACAAATAAGAGACATAAAGTTATCGTATGTGTCCTAACAATATGTAGATTCATAAAAGTACAAGAAATACTTTTTACTTTTCAACTTACACAAGTGAACCATCCGGCACACCATGGCAAGAGGAACAGTCAAACATAGGTAATTGTCCGCAGGAAGACATATCACCCCCAATCGGACACATTATACTGACTATGAGCCGTCAGTCCTTTGCTCTTACTCCTAGCTAGATGCTGCGTACATGACGGAGAAGCAGCAAATACCAATTTTAATGTCTTTGGTTTGACCGGCCGGTGATTGGACCTACGTCTTTCTGCAGTTGAGGCAAGGACTCTACAACGAGACCACCGAGGCGGTGATCACATGTACTATATACTATTGGAGTTTAGTAGTTTTCTAAACAAGAGGTAGGTTTGATCCACATAATTGTTTCTGTCCTTAAACGGAGAGAAAATTTAGGGACGCAAATCAGTTTGGATGATATTTTGATTGTGAAAATGGTAACGGGATATCTCATATAATGTATGGAAGGATAAGGGAGAAATAACATATAATCTATGGTTAAGATCTGAAGGTGTTGTAAATGATTTGATGAAAGTGAATGTTCCAATTATATTCAACATAAATGTGACTGTGTATAAGCAAACAATGGCATCCGAAAAAAAAAAACAAAACATTCAAACTTCGGCATAGGCAGAACATAGTTTACGGTTAATGTGGAATGCAAGAGTGTTGGAAAACAGTATTCGTGTGGGGAAAAACGGCAGTCACTGTTACAATGCTAATGATTTACATCTGGTAATATTTAAGATGCATTTTAATCATTTTGCCTCGTTTGGAAGTAAAATTCTCATCCCTCTTAAAACCTCTGATACACCCAAATCACATAATCTGTATAATACATACCTTATAAAACGCTCCGTGGAAAATGAAGAAGACCTCAAAAAGCATTCCGAATCCTTGTCAAATGAATTCTTATTCCTACCGAAAACCCTTCTCATAATTACAAATCCGTCTAAATCTGATTCCAGAATACGAATATCTAGTGTACAATATGTCCCCTGGAAATTATTTCCAGCCACAACTTCACATAAAGCTAATGCTTTGATGCAAAAGCATTTCAATTTAATAAAAACTCCTGAAAGTTTCGTACAGGCGATTAAAATCTATCATTTACGCAAATACAATCAAATTAAATCTATATTTATGGGTCCCTCGGGTACCATTTTGTCACAAACGTTCCAAGTGTTTAATAAATTTTGACAAAGAAGTCGATATTACGTGACGATATGTATATGCATAATTAAATTGATAAAAAAATGTAAATTTAATTATTACACGATTATGATATGAAATACCGACTTCATTTACAAATGTAACTATAGTTAACTGGTGACATTTGTTCAAGTACATGTAATTGCAAGCAATTGTTCAGAAATAGATTCTAAATGTTAATTGTACGTTAATTATATACATGTACTTAAGGGGGTACAGAACACCTCAGGGAGTTAACTGTTTAAAAATCAGCTGAATGTTTTAATCACACATTATTAGTAAAGAGAAATCAAGCTTCTCAATGATCAAAATTAGTATTTGTCAAACTGCTATATATCTAATGAAATTATTTCCGTAAATTGTGTGGTTCAAATTTCTTGAAATTATTATATTTTTGTCAACAGGTCAAAGTAAATATTTCATCAAAATTTTATAAAAATTAAACGAGCCAAATATATTTTAGTCAAAGTGTTGGGTACCCCCTTAATATGAAATTAGATAGTAAATACAGACAAAAGAACTTGGATAAAACGTTTTATTAAAGGAATCAATAAAAGAAGGTCGAAGCCATCTAAAGAAGCTTGGTCTAACGGCACTATCTTAAAAGTGTTCTAAAACCTGTCATTTTTACTTCAGTTGAATCTCGGACTACCCTACAATAAGTTGGACTGGATTTTTTTTAAACTTTTTTTTTTATTTTAGACCAGCGATCATCCTTAATATGGATTACTTTGTGAAGTCTTGTTAAAGTCCAGTGGTTTAGGAAGAGTTGTTGATACAATATTCATGGAAAGACGGACAGATATACATGTGCTTTCTATATACAGCTGACGGGAGATCTCTCCGCAGGGCTCACTACTGCATCTCAAGGTGACGGATAGGGGAGACGCTCTGGTTGGGGGTAGTCAGGTCATAACACGAAAACTCATTGTAGGTAAGGTGTCTGGAGAATGCCGCACTCCCTGCACGCTAAAAACCCCTTCTGTAGTTTTCGAAAAAGATAAGGCTAATGACAGCTAAAGAAGGTTATATTATCAGACCCTACCCTTCCATCATAAATATTGACAGTGGCAATAAAAATCATTTTCCCTTTGTGTCCCGTCCCACCCCAATTTGAATTGTGTTTGATAAGTTATTGAACTGGTTCTCGTCCTAAAAAAGCATGAACTATCTGCAGTTGACTTTGGGCAAACAATAATTAATCAACGTCATTATCCTCATAATCGTAAGGGACCATATACATGATATATGCTTCATTACACCTTTGTCAAACCAATTCCAGGCCACGTGTTTATACATGTACCTGTTAAACTCCCGTTACACACTTCTTAAAATTATTATTGTCGATACATACAGGTAATATATTGTTAGATATCTATTTCACCTCACTTGTAGGACCAAGAATTTACATAATCGACAAATTCATATTTAAAATTGAGTTATCCTATAAAAAAATTCCAAAGCCTCAAAAATTATTATCCTCCGAAATGTACAAAAGAAGATATATTCAAGACACATCACTAAAATTATGAAATTAACGTAGACCGAGGAAATATACAATTTTGATAATAAATAAACCCAGAATAACAAAAATTATAAGTAGACAAAGCTTTTAAGAAAAAAAAAAGAAAAGAAATCAAGCAAAACACAAGCTAACAAAACAACAGGTGCCGCCCCGCTCAAATTTACCTCTGTTTGAGGTGTCAAATCTTAAGTTTAATTACCTCCCTTTCAAAGCATCTTGACAGCACACCGGCTTTTCTTTCGTTGCTGTTTGAAATCGCTAATTGGCTATACAAAGTATTTTTCCGATGGAAAACCCAGTCGGAATACCGAAATGTTGCTTTAACAGGGCAGGGAAAATTTGGATCCTTTACAATAGGTAAAAAGACAAAGATTTTAAAACGAAAAATCTCTTACCTAATATGCTTAACAACTAGTGGAATTTTCCTACAAACATACTTGTCTTTTGTCTTCCGGGAAAACATTCTAATCATTTTATGAATTCGTCTTGATTTTAAAATATTAAACAGTATTTCCTGAGCATATAGACGACAACTTAACCGTTGGCGTGTCTTAAAGATGAAGATGGCATTCTAATTAATATATATTCAAGATCAAGGGTTTCCGTGAATACAAGAAACCCGATAGAAAGCCCAATATTAAAGGTAATCAAGTATTTACGTATTTCCGATCGGAATCGTATATTTAATGTTCAGATAGGGCATATGTTGATTACATGGAAAGATATGATGAAAATATGATTCCATAGTAACAAGAACAAGGCTTGGACATGTTGAATTGAAATAAAGTAAACAGGTCAATTTTATGCAACCAATTCTGTGGACATTCATAACATTTACCGAATAAGCCATGCCTGTTTGCAAGTACTACATGTGGGTCATCTAGAAAAGTCTTTGTTTAATGGGGACAGCCGTATCGTGCTACATACTTAGGCAAGAAAAGGTATCGCTCTCCGGAAACTGAAGAAAGGGAAATAACTTGCTTCAAATTATAATTTTAGAATCAGAATCGTGATACTGGAAATGAGTTTCTGGAATGCTTGCATCTTTGGCCACGCCAACAGCATATGACTTTATATTTACTGTTACAAAAATGTAAATTTTTGTGAAAACATAGTAGTATTCCCTTCGCGCGTAGGTCTGTCCTTAGATGTTTGGGTTCACTCCTGGTTTTTATAGGAGTTAGTGTTGTTCATTGTTTTTTAGTTTTCTGTGTTTATTTGTTGTGCTTGAGGTTGTTCATTTGTCTTGCCGGGTTGGTCTGTCAAATGGATTACGTTTTTTTATTGCTCCTTAGGTATATTTGTACTTTTTTTGGCTTTTTATAAAGCACAGGGGAAAATTCATGTTGACCTTTCACGTATAAATATGTCTCATCATAACTGCCTTTTATTATTTTGGGATAATAATTTTGAGTATGTAATTTTAGCTTACCTGGATATTTTATGAGGAAAAATTTGATATAACGTGGGTAATTTCTGGTAGGGGATTCAAGTTCACCGACGCAACCCCCCCCCCTTCATCAATTGGTCAAGTTAGCCCCCCCCCCCTCCCCCCAAGGGTTTTGTTTTTATTTATTTAGAGTTGTTTTGTTTCATCAACAATGCTTAAGATTGAAAAAAAAACACTCCATGTATTAAATAAAGGAAGTGCCATCTGTTCAGGTTAACCAAGGAAAAGAACTTTCCGACCGGAAGCACAATTGCCAACAGAAAAGCAGGTGTTAGCAATTAGCAATTAGATCGATAAATATCGTGAAAGAGCCTCATACACTACATACATGACATAGAAAAAATAATGTTATTCAGTTGAATCATTATTTTGATATTCCTATGATAAAAGAGGGTTTGGCGTTCAGATATTATATTACATCGTGGCTTCTGATTGGTCATATATCGGAGGTCATATTAAAGATGATAAACCCATAGTTGTTTTTTTTTCTTTGTTTTGCTTCGGCGTGCTTGTTGGCTTTTGCCTCATATTGTCAAAGACAAACACAGACGCATTTTTCAATCGGTAAAAAAAAAAATCGAAAATTCGTCTCTTCACAACCTTGTTAGAGTGTTTTAGTTTTTTTTAAACGGTCCCAGACAAGACAAAAACTATCAAATAACTTTTCATTTAAATCTATTGTTCTTTCTGGTGTCACAGTTTAGCTGTTCACTTATGAAATCTCTATGATGAGTAAATGCCTTGTGTTTATTTTGCTGTTTGTTTTTTCCTGGCTGGCTGGTACGTTTTCACAGACTCAAATGACGCAAAACAAAAGAAAAAACAGACACGGCCTAACCTTCAAAATATAAAATATACCAAACCAGTCATTCCAGTGTATGATATTGTTTTTCTACCATTTATTTCAATTTAATATTAGGTTATTTTACAGTGTTATGTACAATATGTAATGGTATTATACAGACAGATGTATATCGGTAACGACTGAAAACAGAAAAAAACAGAAAATTTTAATTTTGTCTGTCTTTCAAATATAAGTCCATGTACTGTTGTTGAATGTTATTAAACAATATATATATATATATATATATATATATATATATATATATATATATATATATATATATATATATATATATATATATATATATATATATATATATAAATATTTATATTTCTGATACAAATCTGACAAAACCCCTTGATATTCGGGTAATTCATCATTATTTTGAGAAAAAAAATTCACACGAAATTGCGAAAACGTTTTCGTGAAAACATCAACGATGCCTTGTGAAGGAAAATTAATTTACAAACATTTACTTTTATTAGTGGTATTATATATATAATTAGTTATTAATACTTGTAAAATGACCACTTAGACTTTAGATTTTGTATACTATGACGACAGGTATATTTTTTTACATGATACCAGTATTTTGTCTTTTAAATCATTTCTACAATGCCCAATCGTCATGGCAACATATAATAAGATAGATATATTGTACTAATATTTCATTTATTTGTGATGGATGTAAGCTATACTAAAATACAATTTACTTATCTCAACTGTTGTAATATTACAATCAATACACATTTTATTAAATACTGTTGTCCATGCTGACATAAGGGACCATGCAACCGTGGGCGTACATTTCATCAAGGCGGATATAAAATAGACCAAACCAGTCATGCCAGTATATGATATTGTTTTCTACCATTTATTTCAAATTAAGTAATTTTATTATACAGACAGATGTATACCGGTAACGTGGAAAAAAAAACCAAAAATGATTTTTACCAAATAAAAAATAGAAGGTGTACAATGGCTTTATATGATAAAGAGTATGAGAAAGTTTCATTAAATCATAATAAGTGGTTTAGGAGGAGTTGCGGATACAAAGTTACCGGACAGACGAACAGATGGACGAACGGACGGAATTCCCCATCACTATATACCTCGGCTTTACAAAGGGGGTATAGATAATGAACACCATCTATTTGTCTACTAAATACATTAGACTATAGTTGCAGGATAAATTTTTATCTTGGCCTTAACTCTGAATCTGATCATTAATGCTATTAGTTACAGATTCCCAATGCAACCGACCAATATCAAAGACAGACAAACTACTTTATGATTATTTCTCTGGGGATTTAAACTAAATGATGCTGTCATTATCTCTCTAACAAATCTAGTGACATTACAAGAAGCACTTAATGAAGTGAGAATTATTTGTAATGCATACCATATACAGCTGCTTAGCAGACTGGTTCAAGTTTAAATTAGCATGTTTTTTATATTCATGATGCAATCACTCACCGTGTATTTAGTTTACAATTATTTTTACTATACATGTACATGACATGTAAGTGTATATACAAAGAATTTTGGAGAAAAAAATACTGAAACTATTTTCATTAATTTTATCTTTTATTTGAAGCAAATATTCGGTTAATAGTACATTTAATTATATAAAAGTTTCATAATTTAACTTTTCCACAGAATAAAGAAATAAAGATAATTAGCAAATAAAGAAGCGCTGAAACAGTGAAGACAAAAAGGAGTTTAATAAAAATAATCCGGTAGTTCTCTCCGGGTACTCCCTTCTTCCTCCACCAATAAAAACTGGTCGCCGCGAAATAGCCAATTGTGCTGAAAACGGCATAAAACCCCAACTAAACCAACAAACAAAGTAAAAGTAATCAAAAAGTAATCTACATGTAATCATGATTACAGGGGGGGGGGACGATGTAATTGATTAAATTACGATTACTTTTAATCTAAAAAATGTCTGATTACAGATTACTTTCAATGACATGGAAAAATCTAATTGATTTCAGCTGATTCAATTACAAATTATGATTACCCTAGGTCTGACATACATTTCAAACTTCAAATAAAAGACATTCTAGCAGATAAAAGAAAACCAACAGTTCTATTTGTTTGTTACAATGTCTATCTTTTTGGAACTAGTAAAAGCAAAAGTATTGACAGCAAACACCTAACCTGTCATAAAACGATTTTTATGGAAATTTACTTGCACATAAATAGGTTTTTGGACAAATACATTTTTCACAAAAAATTTCTAGAATTTTTTTATTTACAATTTATCAAAATCAGTAACATTACCATTTGATTTTGCAAGGTTCAAACTGTGAGTATCTGTAAAATGAGGATTACAGTTTGCACAAATCTGACAAATCAAACTTGCAAATATATAACATGATTCCCATGAAAAGAGTGGCATCTCATTTTTGATAGTAGGGATGTGTGCACCTAAGCCCCCCCTCTAACCCCTTCCATTTTCATATATTTCAGACCTTCAAAGGGCACACCTTTTCATATGTATTGCAGGGATCACAACAGAAAGTAATAACATTTGTTGACAAAAAGGTAAATCATTCCTATATTACAAGGATATACACTTTTCTTAACATCATTTCATTTTATCAATTGTATGAAAATGGCACAGGCAAATTATCATAAATAATGCAACACAAAAATGATACCTACTCAAGATGCAAAATGCCTTTTACATAGTATATATTTAGAAAATTTTCCCAAAAAAGGAGTAGATCTCCCAAGCACAGCTCTGTTAACTATAGTGACAAACATGGATGCCAAAGGTTTTGAATAACTTGATAATTATTGGATAGTCATTCTGAAATAAACTATTTCCGAACATACTTCACAAATTGATTTTCTAATGAAAACCATAGGCTCCCAGGAGTCTGTATCGCTCACCTGATATTTCCATTGTTGTTCATTGCTAATAGACCTTGAGATTAACATCCAAGCCATGTTTCATTTCAATCAATTCAGAAATTTTCAAGAAGAACCCAAAATGTAATTCACAATTAGGGTCCTTTGTTAAACTAAATCATCCGCTGATGGCCATCATGGATGACAGATCGGCACCAAAGTAACAACACTTGGTCAGAATGTCATAAGGCACATTCATGCTATTTTCATTCAGTGGTTCTCTTGAAGAACATTTTAGTATGTATTTCCCAAATAGTCCTTTGTAAAACTAACTCCCCCACTGGTGGCCAACTTGGATGAAGGATCGACATCAAAGTAACAACACCTCATTAGGAACATTCATGCCATGTTTGGTTTCCATCCATTTCGTGGTTCTTTAGAAGAAGATTTTTGTATGTATTTCCCATAGGGTTCGATGTTAAACTAAGTCCCCCGCTGGTGGCCATCTTGGATGATGGATCAGCAAAAAAGTAACAACATTTGATCAGCACCTCATAAGGAATATCAATGCCTTGTTTGGTTTCAATCCATTCAGGGGTTCTTTAGAAGAAGATTTTTGTATGTGTCAAAGGGAAAATTTTTGTTTCCGTTTTTTTTTATGTCATAGGGGCAATTTTTGTTTCAGGTTTTAATCATTTTAATTTTTTTTAAGCATTTTTAGAAATTTGATTTACCACTTAGTTTTGACAAATTAATTAATCTGGGTTAATTGTCATATCAGTTTCGCACTGTCACTAATTAAAATTGCTTTATAAATTAAATTGACATCTTCAAAGATGCAAGACATGCAGAGATAGGGATAATGTTTTTGGTAGCCTGTGTTAGTTAGGAAGTTGACTACGTCAGAGGGGACCTGAATAGGAGTGGACAACACTTGACCAAACAATGAAGGCAGTGACTCACTATTCACCAATCCAAAGACCAAGAAGACCTACTAATTTTCACATCAAATTTTAAAGACAGACACTACAACAACTTTAGGCATACAGTGTTAGTTTGGCAGTACAAGTCAAGTGGAAACATGAATTTGGAGTGGAAACCACACTCTGCACAGGGAAGGAGTGAGTTGGCTGACCAGAATCAGATAAGTGTCCGCCAGTATTCAATCCAGATCTGAAGTCAGTACTTAAGTGTCTCATTATTCAACTCTTCAAATGGACTACAGTGACTGATCAGCTTCCACCACTCAAAATTACAGAATTAATATGGACATTCACATAACTGGAATTCTACAAATCATTGTAGTGAATTTTTGGACTTGATTAATTATATTGTGATTTAAAGATTACTGACAGTTTAAAATTCAGGAATATTTGGACACTTGTGATTAATTTAAATTATAGTGCATTTTCGGATTTGATTTTTACCTCTGTTACTGAGGTTCCGCATGAAGAAATTATTCCCCTTTCTGTGCAAAACAACCTGGGTCACATATGTATTTCACACAGGGTTCTATGTTAAACTAAGTACCCCACTGGTGGCCATCTTGCATAATGGATTGGCAACAAAGTAACACCACTTGATCAGCACCTCATAAGGAACATTTGTGCAATTTTTAGTTTCAATACATAAAGTGGTTCTCTAGAAGAGGATCTTTGTATATATTTTCTATAGGGTCCTATTTTAAACTAATTACCCTGTGGGCAGCTATGTTGGATTACAGATTGGCACCAAAGTAACAACACTTGGTAAGCTCCTCATAAGGAACATTCATGCCATGTTTGGTTTCAATTCATTCAGCAGTTCTCTAGAAGAAGATTTTTGTAGGTATTTCCCAGAGGGGCTTATGTTAAACTAAGTACCCTGCTGCTAGCCATCTTGGATGACAGATCTGCATCAAAGTAACAATACTTGGTCAGCACCTCATAAGGAACATTCATGCCATGTTTAGTTTCAATCCATTCAGCAGTCCTCTAGAAGAAGATTTTGTAGGTATTTCCCATAGGGGTCTATGTTAAACTAAGTACCCTGCCGCTAGCCATCTTGGATGACAGATCGGCATCAAAGTAACAATACTTGGTCAGCACCTCATAAGGAACATTCATGCCATGTTTAGTTTCAATCCATTCAGCAGTTCTCTAAAAGAAGAATTTTATATGTATTTCCCATAGGGTTCTATGTTAAACTAAGTCCCCCGGTGGTGGCCATCTTGGATGTCAGATCCGCAATAAAGTAACAACGCTTGTATGTATTTCGCATAGGGTCCTATGTTAAACTAAGTCCCCCCGATAGCAGTCATGTTGGATGACGGATAAGCACCTTGTAAGGAACATTTATGCTATGTTTCATTTCAATCTGTTCAGTGGTTCTCTAGAAGAAAATCAAAATGTGAAATGTTGACGGATGAAAAGTGATGACAATAGCTCACATGACCCTTTGGGTCAGGTGAGCTAAAAGGAAACTGTCAGTTCGGTATTCTTTTGTTGATATTTAAATTTTGCATACTAACAGTTAAGGGAACATACAGTAAATAAAAAGACATTTTTTCTAAATTTTAATTAAATAGGCCCCTCAGTCTGAGTGTCATATGAAACAATAATTGATCTATTACATAATTTCGCCAAGATTTTCAATTACAAACGGGCATTTCGGGACCTTAATTCCGATGACCTCAAGTCTAAACCCCCTGACTGCTCCTGTTCGACATCTCCATTCAATTATAGTCCTGTGGGTCATGTTATCACTGCAGATCTCAATCTAGTTGATAATCAAAAGCTTAAAAATATGCTAGCTAAAGGCCCCAAATACCGAGAACCTCAGCCAATTAATTGGAAATACAATTTCAAGTTACTTATGGATTCAGTTGAGGACTATGCCAGAAAATGGACTTCAAAAGAACAGGAGCCTGCTGACACACTTTCAGAGTGGGTGAAGGCTATTAGGTCAATGATACAAATCAGAATTAAAAGCCTCCAAGGGTCTATGAGCACTAAAGCTATATCCATCTTTAAAGACCCTAAGGTTGTTGAAAACTTGACTTGCCTCCATGACAAATATGTAGTTGTCCCAGCTGACAAGGCCCCCAATAACATCGTTTTTGTTTGTAAGAACTATTATTTTGAGTGTCTTAGAAACGAATTGGGAATAGATAACACTGCGGGTAACCCAACTTATACACCGACCACACTCACTAAGCAGGAAGTCCTTGATAACCACAAGACCGTTCTTCATTCCTTTGGCATTTCTACAAAGGATGAAGAAATGGACCTTCCTGCTCTTTATTGGATTCCTAAACTACATAAGAATCCGTTTAAACAAAGGTACATTGCTGGGTCAGCTAATTGCTCTACAAAACCTCTTTCAAAGATTTTAACATCCATATTGACATGTGTTAAAGAGGGCCTTCAGAATTACTGTGAAACATCATATTCAACCAGTGGCGTCAATCAGATGTGGATTCTTAAAAACTCCAAAAATTTACTTCAATATCTAAAATCAAAATCTTTGGCTACATGCAACAGCATAAAAACTTTCGACTTCTCTACACTCTACACTACCATACCACATTCTCAATTAAAAGATCGCTTAAAGCAACTAGTTCATCAATGTTTTTTCAAGAAAAATGGGACACGCAGGTATAAATTCCTTGTTCTAGGTAGAGAAAAGTCTTATTTCATGAAGAACCACTCTGATTCTGACAAAAAGTATTCTGAAGATGAAATTACAAACATGTTAGATTTTCTCATAGACAACATATTCGTTGAATTTGGCGGTCTAATTTTTCAACAAACAATCGGCATTCCAATGGGAACCAACTCTGCTCCTCTCCTCGCCGATCTGTTTCTGTACTCATATGAAGCGGACTTCATTCAAAGGTTACTACGTGAAAACAAAAAGAAACTAGCCCGATCCTTTAATTTCACTTTTCGTTATATAGATGATGTGTTGTCGTTAAATAACGACAAATTCCAAGACTTTCTACATCTTATCTACCCCAGTGAGCTTGAAATTAAGGATACTACAGATACACCAAAGTCCGCTTCATATTTGGATTTGTTTCTTGAAATAGACTATGAGGGACGTTTGAAGACAAAACTTTATGACAAACGTGATGACTTCAACTTTCCTATTGTTAATTTTCCCTTCTTAAGTAGCAATATACCAGCATCGCCTGCATATGGCGTCTACATTTCTCAGCTTATCCGATTTTCAAGGGCATGCGTGAGTTACCCTGACTTTCGACAAAGAGGATTACTGCTGTCACAAAAGCTTCTTAACCAGGGTTTTATCAGGGATAAGTTGATGTCATCACTTAAGAAATTTTGCGGTCATCATCATGAATTGATTGACCATTACAGTGTTCCAATATCTAAGATGATGTTGGACCTGTTCCAACTGTTGTAACCTTTCATGTGCCTCCTACGATTTGTGACTTCCACCGGATTGACTTTGTTGAACTTCACGACGGGTGCCGTATACGGAGCAGGAACTGCTTACCCTTCCGGAGCACCTGGGTTCACTCCTGGTTTTTATAGGAGTTCGTGTTGTTCATTGTTTTTAGTTTTCTGTGTTTATTTGTTGTGCTTGTGGTTGTTCGTTTGTCTTCCCGGGTTTGTCTGTCCAATGGATTACGTTTTATAGATTGCTCCTTAGGTATATTTGTCCTTTTTATTTGATAATCATCTTGGAGGTTTGTGTAGTTTTTTTTCAATAATAAATAATCTGACTGCCACTCTCACACCAAGTAATATGATTGTAGGTCCCTTGGTATCGGAGAACTAAACTTGGACGTAAAACTTAACCTAAGTGAATGAAGTGAGATATGTACATGTAGGTCATAGTGACCTGATTTTGGTGGGAAGCTGTGTTACTCCCCGAGATGCATCCTCACAATTTCAATTTGTCCGGTCATAAAAGGGGTCAAACGGACGTCCAAAATTTCTATTTTATACTAAAAAGATGTATTGAAAAGTCACGACGCCAAAATTTCGAAGTTTGGCAGAACAGTGACCTCATTCAGGTCATTTCCTCTCGATAGTTGACTGATCTTTTCAAACTGTTTTTACAGCAATTACTATTGTCAATACGGTAATATACAAAGGAGTCTGTTCTTTTTTTGACACTTAATTATAGTTAATGTGCACCTGTGAACAATTTCCAAAAGTTCAATCGAGGTCATTCATCAGCGATGATCAATCAGGCATTTTTCACACCTTCTACTTTGAAATTAAAAAAATCCATTACAAGGTATGTTTCGGATGATCTAATATTTGACAATCACAAACTTGAGACGATAAACGCCTTGGTAGTTTTAACTCGGCAAAACTTAGAGATTTCCACATTGTTGCTATTTTCTGCATGTGTAGTTTAGTAAATAATCATTGAGCCTAGGCGAATCGTTGTAGTTAAATATGTAAAAATAATAAAAATTTCATCTTTGGGGAAGACTTTCATATACTGATTTCAAAGTTTTTTAACTTGAACTTATTTTATTCATTTATATAGTTCATTTCTACTATGTTGTATAGTCTATTTATACATACCAAACACGGACCTCAAAGAAGACATCTATAACAGCGAAATTATCAATACACAATCAATGCTGCACAGAATGTTAAAGAGTTGATACACACGACATTTATTTCAGGTCTTACCCAAAACATTTATAAATCACGCGTAACAGCATTTGCATGAAATAAGGTCGTGTGTTGAGATTGCTAAAAAGAGTGTAAACGGACAATTCATGTCTATCCAAAAAATGTCCCGCAGAGGACATGAAATTTCGGGATCCATGACTCGTACGTAAAACCGAACCTAACCAACAAGGCATGATAAGTTGGTCCGAGTGTCCTAATTTAGGTGGACGGCTATGTTACTCCCTGAGGTGCACCCTCGCACCAAGTAATGTAATTGTAGGTCACTTGGTATAGGAGAACTGAACTCGGAAGTAAAACTTAACCTAAGTCAACGAAGTGCAATATGAAAGCCAGTCAACCAACCATGTAATATGGGTCATGTGATCTCAATCTTATGTCACATGGTCAGTCCTTTCAACGTACACCTGCACACAAAAATAGATGACCCTATGTCAACTAGTAACGGAGAAATGTGGATGTGGACGTGGATGCAGGGGGTACTCAACTTCGTTGAGGCGAACTAAAAATGCTTCATCAAGTCCATAAAAATAAGAACATAAAGTATACCAGTAACAGAATATAAAACGTGTGCTACCAGCAGCTTCATTGTTCCTCTGCTATTTTTGATATTTTGATTGGTCCCAATAACACCACCTATTATTCAATTTATTATTGTATTTTTTAAAATGATGTCGAAAAAAAAACTCAAGTTTTACACAATTTCCATTGTTCAGAACATTTTGATATACACTGAGCATTCATTGATATTGTTCAAATTCTCAATTAAGGCTATTTTTACATTTCACACTTTTTTTGATAATAAATTGTTCTATTAATATCAAAACTTTTTGTGACATGGGAAAAATAAAAACAAATTCAGAGAAACCCTGAAGAGAATTCAGGACATAATATTTTAGTATACAATAAGGCTCATTATAATTTTACTTACCCTAGAAATTTCAAATTTCCTATCTGAGTGGACATTGTTCTATATACAGTCTGTCTAAAAATATTTACACTTCCCAGAAGCACTCTGCTGATTAGAAAGTTTGGCATATATATATATATATAATCCTGAAAATAGACAAAAAACCTGATTCTGTATGCATTTAAATAGTATATCTAGCAAATGACTTACGCAGTCTGCACCGAATACTTTTTGGTGCACTTTCAGACTACTTATTAAAACTTTTGTCTAAACTGAATGGAAAAAGTTAAAAATAATTTAATGAGAGTAAAATAGAATACAAGTATATTTTTACTGGTTTATAAAGTATGTTAACTAGCCCAATGCAAATTTTACAAGACTCTGACTTTGGGCTAGTGGCCAAAAGTGCAGACTCCTTAACACCAATCCCTACAGCAGTATACAACTAAGTCATCAAGGAGTTTGTTTTATCTGCGTTTATATTTTCGACCTAATGAGAATCAAAACCTAGTTTGGGAGTATTTTTGTTTACCAAAATAGTAGGAAATTAATTCATGGGTTTTTTGGTGGGGTCCATGTTGTTCATATGTTTTTAATTTTTAATTGTAATGCATGTATTGTTTTTGGTCTTGTCTTCATTGTTCTCCGGAGTTTGTCAGTTGTTTCGATTTTTCCCTCCTTCGAATATCCCTTTGGTATTTCTTGACTTTGACAAAGAGGATCACTGCTGTCACAAAAGCCTATTAACCAGGGTTTTATCAGGGATAAGTTGATGTCATCACTTAGGAAATTTTACGGTCATCATCATGAATTGATTGACCATTACAGTGTTCCAATATCTAAGATGATGTTGGACCTGTTCCCACTGTCGTAACCTTTCATGTGCCTCCACCGATTTGTGACTTCCCCCGGATTAGTATACAGAGCAGGAACTGCTTACCATTCCGGAGCACCTGGGTTCACTCCTGATTTTTGAGGTGCCCAACAAAATTTATAACTAAAGAGACAAAGGGAATAAAACAAAGAACAGAGCAGAAAAAAAAAGAGACTGCGCATCTACCACCGTATTGACTTTGTTGAACTTCACGATGGGTGCCGTATACGGAGCAGGAACTGCTTACCCTTCAGGAGCACCCGAGTTCACTTATGCTTTTTATAGGCTTTCATGTTGTTCATTGTTTTTAGTTTTCAGTGTTTATTTGTTGTGCTTGTGGTTGCTTATTTGTCTTCCCGAGTGTCTGGCTAATGGATTTCGTGGATGTGGCATACACACTCATATTAAAATGAATCAGAGACAACTTCTATTTAGACTATTATATTGTAAATAATATTGAAAAACAAAACAACATTTTACAAACTAATTTTTTACCATTTTATGACAGTGTGGTAAAACTATTTGAGTTATGTCCCCTTCAATAATGATGAATTCAAAGAAAAAAAGAAATGTTTCCCTTAAAAGCTCTGTTCTTGGATTGTTTATTGCATGATCTGTTTTTGCCCTATTTTATTTTATGTTTTTTTTTTAAAAGACAGACAGTTCTGGAAATATATGAAATAATGTACCAGATTTCTTCATACAATACATGCATCTAGTTGTAACAGTGTATTCCTTCCACCAGTGTATTTTTTCCAGAGGAGAAAATACACGTAGAGTAAAATGTCCAGAGGAACAAATGCACTAGTTTATTTTTTCCATGCCTAGTGTAAATTTTCCACTGCCAATTTGTTCATGAAAACACTCTGAAAAGGGTTTTTTTTAAGGGGCACTATAAAAAAAATGGGGCATGGTATTTTTGGGGGATTAAAATACAAAAGACACCACTGAATTTTCTTGGGGAAAATATACACTAGTGTATTTTATCCACCAGAAAATAAAATACTATGATGTGGAAAATGTACACTAGTGTATTTTATCCACCAAAAAATAAAATACTATTTGCAAAATGTACACTAATGTATTTGATACCAACAAAAATAAATTACTATGAAGATTGTTTAAAATGCACAACTTGACAGATTATTACATTTGTAATTTAAACTAGACATGGAAAAAGTAACCTAGTGTATTAATTCCAATGAACATTTTACTCGTGTATTTTTTCCACTGGGAAAAAGACACTTACTGTATATATTCTTCAAGAAGTAGATGTATCATAATAAATTGCATATCATTTTATAAGGCAAAATTACTTAAATATTTAATAAATCAAATTTATAATAACCACATCATTCACACACAATCAATCTACTAACTGTTAAGGACTTTAATGTCAATTGCAATAATACTCATAAATACTTGATTGTTTCATTTTTCTAATGCGCTTTGGTCTAGTTAAAGTCTCTTCTGTAACAGGTTTTAACATCTCCTCTAATCCAATGTCAAAATTAGAATTTTCATAACCTTCCACTCCAAAAACTGCAGAATCTGATTCATTCAATCCAAATAAATCATTCATACTATCATTACCATCAACTGTCTCAGTCATAGTGCCAGATGCACTACACGGACTTGCGAATTTGTTCTGTGTAATGAATATATCCCGATCCTCATTTTCTGATTCAGTTTCACTGTTTGCAGTTTAAGTTGGTGATTTGTCATTATTATTTTCATCTGTAAATTCATTGTTTTCCAAAATTTCTTTTGATGCCTCATCATCAGATTTTTCATTTAATTTTGGATTTTCTGAAGTATAAAATTTTTTCAAACTTTTAACATTATATGGCCCCAAAATTTTGTTTGTTTCATCACTCAGTTTGTAACATCCTTTTCCGCAGTACTGAAAAATGGAGTAAGGACCCAAATACTTAGTTTGTTCACACAATCCTTTTTTTCTAAGAAGATTTTTTAATAGCACTTTTTCTCCATTTACAAATATATCGTTATCAAGTTTATGTCTATTGTCGTAAGCTGTTTTCTGCTTTTCTTGTGCAATAATAATATTTGGTTTCATCTTATCCTCAATTGCAACTCTGGTTTCCTTTAAGACATCAAGCGTAGATTCAATGTTTTCATAATCAACAGAGGAATCATTTTCTATTGGTGCTATGTCTTGCTGATTCACAAGTATAGGTTGTCGCAAATATAATGCAAAAAATGGTGAAACTTTTGTCGAATGATGTTGTGAAGTGCGATAAGCAAATAATGTAATGTCTATATACTCATGCCATTTTTGACAATGATCTTCTACACACTTGTTTAGCATACTTTTTAAGGTAGAGTTGAATTTTTCTATCATACCATTTGCCTGTGGGTGATATGGACTTGTAGTTATATGTTTGATCCCAAATTTAGTAGAAAACTGTTTAACCAAATTACTGTTAAACTCGCCACCTTGATCACTGATAATAGTGTTGAAAACTCCATACCGACAAATTAACTGGTGTAATTTATCTACCACTTCTTCTGTACTTTTTGAATAAATAGGAAAAGCCTCAGGCCATTTAGAGAAATAATTCATTACGGTGAGAACATATCTGCAAAAGAATTAATTATATGCATGTAGATACAAAAATCAGTCATATAAATAAACATGTACAAATGTACATTTAAGGAATAAAATAAATTGAGAGAATCTGTTCATATAAAATGTTGATATTCTGAATATGAATTTCATTGTAAAGTCTTGAATCCATTGCATCAAGTCATAAATACATGTACTTACTACACAATAAAAAATACTTATTATTTCAGTTTATTAATTTTGTAGAACACATTTGCTCATTCTTTACTTGTTCATTCCCGTAGTGCTAAATTTGTACTATGTAAATGCATGTAAGCAACAGATTTTCAGTAGTAAATGAGGACTTCGTCCTCTATAATTGGACTGTGGATTTATTGGAGTGTCTTGGTTGACATTTAAAGGTATTATTAAAAAATGTTTGTCTTTATATATAATATATGGAAAATCCACACTAGTGTAAATCAGATTCCCTAACATTAACCATATTCACCTATATCCGGCATTAGACAATGGTTTTCCATTCACCAAAAACGGGCCTATTAAATCTATTCCTATTTTTGCCCATATCCCAGGTTGGATTGGAACTGTATTCATTGGAGCATGATGAGTCTCAGTTTTTTTATTAGTGAGTTGACACTCTTTGCATATTTTTACAAATTCAGACACATCTTTGAACATCCCTTTCCAATAATATTTGTCACGTATCTTCTGAAAAGTCTTGTCCCTGCCAAGGTGAGCTCCAGACTGTATGTGGCAGATTGACAAAGCATCTTTCTTTTTCTCCTCTGTTACAACTGCTTTTCCGTCTAATGTGTACAAATATTTCAAAACGTCTATTTCCTTAACCATGAACTTAGTGCTTCTACCACGTATCCTCCTTTTTTCATTCTCAGAAGCATTTTTGTCGTATAATTTGTCATTAATATAATTCAAAATGGCTTTATATTCCTCCTGTTCCATGTTTTAATAATCGTATCTTTGTCAATACGATATCCGAATGATTCAATAAAAATACTATTCTATAAAACGCACAAGTGACAATGATAATTAACAGGTTCCGTGTTTACGTAAAATATAAATAAACAAATATTACCTGTGTTTTGTACATGTTTGCACTATTTATGGAAAGACAGCACTAGGGTAAATTTTCTGATCGGAAAATCTACACACCGGAATAAAAGTACGCTTACACAGTTTCAATTAGGGGTACTACTAAAAGAAGCCTGCCAAGGTATTTGAAGCCTATAGGTACATGGAATATTTTTAGATATTATGGTAGATGACAGTATATAATTTGAAAATATCGAAAAACAAGAGACACAGTGGGCTGATCCTGTATCGCTCACCTGGCCATTTTGTTTCACAGACCAGGAAGATTTATGCAAACTTTGTAAAGGACCTTCCATAGATGCTCTATACAAAAAATCAGTTCATTTGGCTTTACGATTTCAGAGAAGAAGTTTTAAATTTCGACCAATCGGAACATGTAAATGCTAATGTCGGCCATTTTGTTTGACAGACCGGGATGATTTATGCAAACTTTGTAAAGGACCTTCCATAGAAGCTTCAGGCCAAGTTTTAGTTCAATAGGTCCAGGGATCTCAGAGGGGAAGATGAAAATGTTAAAGTTTACAGACGGACAGACGACAGACGCCAAGTGATGCTAAAAGCTCACATGTCCTTTTAGGACAGGTCAGCTAAAAATTGATTTTGATATGTTAATAGACTCCTAATCGATGATTATTGCAAGAATTTGACGCCATCTTGTTTTACCTGAGATTAGAGTTGACGTGTATTATAGTTAATTAGCCAGTGTATATTGTAAAATAAACAATTTTATTAAGTTTAAAGTTAATTGAATGCAATAAAAATGTTACGGGGCCTGATGCATGCGACAAAACAATATATTCTGCAAAGAAGGTGTACATCTTAATGAAGATTCAATGAAAAATTTCACAAATCAGATAAGAATGGCTATAAAATGTGACAATTTTAAATGTAAAGCAATATATAATTATATAACAATGTTAATATGTGATTATTTATTTATGTATTCATTATGTATTCATGCAATTTTGGTCTTTATTAAATTATTTTTTTCATAACATATGCTGTATTCTTTTTACCATTTAATCATTTTATCACCCTAATGCAATATACAATTCATAGCTTAATAAAATTGTTTATTTTAAAATATACACTGCCTAATTAACTTGTCAACTATAATCTCAGGTAAAACAAAATAGCGTCACATTCTTTCTAAAATACGACAAAAGATAATCATTGATTAGGAGTCGAAAAACATATCGAAATCATTTTTTTTTCTCGATATTTTCAAATTATATACTGCCATCTACCATAATATCTAAAAACATTCCATGTATCTATAGCCATTAACCTGCAGGCTTTAAATACCTTGGTAGCACCATCAATAATGGGCCAATTTATCGAATAAATCATGTTTAATGGATAGACAATGTGAAATTGGCTCTTAAAAGATTCTGTTAATGAGAAAAATATGCAGGGAGACACCATAGCCAAGGTACGTCAAACTCTGTCCAACTTTATACTGTTATAAGTGATCAGTGTAAAAAGTGTATGGATTATTTTTGGTGGAGGAATATTATTCTACATACTTAAAAGTATGGTTAACCTATAAAGGGTGTAAAGATCCAGAGAAGATCAAGTCCATTCTTAAATTTTTCGTGTGCATTTATAGAATACTTTTCAGCCCTTTGTATGCGTTTCATGTTCAATCAATAAAGATTTTATCTAAAAAAAAACAATACAACATACTGAAATATTTGTTATTATGATAATTTCACCTTTCGTAGCTGGAGACTAACTGGTCTAGGGGAAAGTGTTAAATATTTTGATGGGTTGTCGCTATAATAAAATAACAAATCCGATTGACACCAACTTTTTTCCGCGTTTTATTTTATTTATGTGATTGTTTTAGTTTTCTACAGTAACATCGGTTTATTCGCGTTTTTCCAAAATTTGTTTTTTTTAAACATTATAGACAAATAATTCATTGTGAAATAATAGGCAAACGTGATTAATTACATATTCCTATGATTAGAGTTACGTACGATGAATCCTGAGTTTTTTTTATTGCCGTGTTTTTAAACTTTTCAAGTAAGATCCATATGTACATTTGTAGATATATCTTGGGATAAATAAAACTACTTATATTCCATTTTTTATGATATAAAGCACTAAAAGTACAACCAGAAATACACATAGAAATTAGATTTAAAAACCCAAACATTCAAGCATGAGTGTAAATAAAAATTGCAAAGAATTAAATAGCCTCGCTAGTAACCCACATAAACTTGGTAGTCACTTAAGATCTTTCACAGTAAGGTCTACAAATATGAAATTTATGTGCAGTTATGCTAAACTTGGGATTTGTATTGATAAATCGACAGCAATTATTTGACACGTACGTACTACCAGAGGTCACGAGATGACCGAGATAGCTGGATATTTTTCCCTTTCTCCCAATGGCTTGAAGACTTTAAATTTATACTGGCCTCTCACGGATACTGCCGATATTGTATTGAAATCTATGACGAGATAGCATTAAAATCATAATTATGGGAATGTAGAGCGACAGTATCCCACCTCATTTGCCACCTGCAGCTATTAGAGCCTTAGCTAGTTTTACAGTTAAAACGAGAACATCCTGGCTCTGTCATTTAAATTATCTATCAATTTTTTTCTTTACATACATTTCGTTTAAAATACGAATATTTAAGTATTGATATAAATAATCTATATTTTACGACTCATCAAAGGTAGTTCGTCATGACTACTAATGGTCACTGACCTGTCAACAACGACTCATCAATTATGCCCTTTTTATAAACGTCGAAAGCAGAATCAACAATCACTCAACAAACGCAAAAATGACAACAAAACCTTAAACGTTAAAACCATCTAAGGACAAATCCATGCAAGTGGAAGATACTATTTAGTTTTCAAACAATTTAACATGTTCACGACAGTAAATTCGAGGTATCAATTTCAATTTAGTACCGAACTACATACAAGTGAGCTGTTGATATCCTCGTGTACTTGGATTCCACCAGAAGAGAAGGTCGGCTAAATTTCATTTGGCGGTGTATTTGGTCACCAAATACAGCAGAACATTCGACATGGAACACAAATGATCAGTGGGTTTACCATTTGTATCTACTTAACATGCCAAAATGACTCATTACTATATTGTTAAGTTCAAGATTTTAGACCTTCAGCAAAACACTATTATGTCTTGTGAATTAAAATGGTATTATATAATATTTATTTAATATTTTGTTATCACAAAGCATTTAACACCAGTAAATTTCTTTTGGATTTTGAAGAAACATAGCTAGTAGCGACAAATTCAATACTGGAAGTACAAACTGGCAACAAAAAGAAAAACAAGAAATGAAAACGACGATTTGTTTAATAAAAAAAACAATAATGAACTGGATTATAGGGGGTGTCATGAAATCCTCCGAGGCTACAAATCGAAATCTTATCGAACCATAACGCTGTTTATCTTCTAGAACTCTTCACATTTGCATGAACATTAGGTTTTGTATTATTACCCATACGATTTGACATGGGCAGCATGTGGCGGGTGTCCTGCAGGAAGCAGAGACTGCGTACTCTACCGGAGCACCTGAGTCTACCTCCGGTCTTTTAGTGGTGTCCATGTTGTTCACATGGTTTTAGTTATTAATTGTATGGCATGTATTGTTTTGGTATTGTCTTTGTTATTCTCCGGAGTTTGGCAGTTGTTTCGATTTTCCCTCCTTCGAATATCCCTTTGGTACATGTATTTCTTTACTTTACTTATATATATATATATATATATATATATATATATATATATATATATATATATATATATATATATATAGCTTTTCTATAAAATGGCAATACGATGGATGAACTTTTAACCTGACCATTTTGTTTTGAATACTCTTTTGCTGATATATCAATGATTATGTTAATGGAGATAACCCCTGTTGTACGTACAGTCAAAAGTAGATATTGAAATGTAAAAATATAATAATCCCATATAGGACTTAACTAAGGCAAAAGTCAGATTACATCTCAAGGTCATCGTGCAGCCTTACACAATATGAAACAAAACATCTACACAAGAACTAAACGGACCCGAAATCATGGTGTCAAAAGATTCAAAATGGCATATAACCAAAAAAATTAAGGTAGACATATCACGGCATTAAGAGTTTCGAAATTTACCAACTGGAAGCTAAAAACGTGTATCTATTTTTTTGGTGTCATCCTGAACGAATACCTAACGGCATAATCCCAGTGACATTTAAATTAAATCGACACTAAATTACATGTGTATAGACCTTTATCAACAACTTAACTTGGTGGCGAGTCCTATCTTTCTCATTTAAATAAATAATTAAGTCATCAAGGGAAGCCGTAAGTGTAGAAGATTAACAACGCAATCTCTGACAATCAACAGAAACGGCATACCATACCGTATCAGGGAGTAGAACTACGTCACAAGTATATGATTGAATATAGATTTCCCATGCACTCACTCAGGGCGAATGCAGGAGGGGGGGGCGAGGGGGGCCAGACCACAAAACCACAAAAAAATGTTTGTAATTTAGCCTAAAATGTCTCAGAATTTAGCATTGCACACCACAATTTCAATAATTTTCTGACACCCCCCACCAATAGTGGCCCCGCCCTTAGCAAAAGTTCTGGATCCCCCACTGACTATAATTGCGGGAGACTGCCACACCGTTTCCTCGCTGTAAAGCTGAAACGAGGGACAACTAGTGCAAAGATCCTTCACTTCACCGGTATCCTGATACAGTAAGAACATCTAATAATGTATAGTCATCATGGTATAGAGCTATGCAAGATACGCATGTTACAGTCAACGTATATTGTGACAAATTATGGGCCCTGTGTCTTTCATTAAATGCAAGTCAATTGTCGGGAACACATGGGGAATAACTCAAAAAATTGTTTAGAATATAACTGATGCAAAAAGGGCGGCTACTTTGCATTAATATAGCATTTCCAATGCTGACAGGCCATGCATTTCGACGAGAGCAAATTGTTCTGACGAAAATTCATTGATGTACCCAGGATATGTGCAAGTTTTTTTCCTAAAAGTTAAACAATGTTGACAGTAAAGTCAAGAAATACCAAAGGGATATATATTTGAAGGTGGGGAAAATGAAAACAACCGACAAACTCCCGAGAACAACGAAGATAAGACCAAAACAATACATGCACTACAAATAAAAACTAAAAACACATGGACCCCACCAAAAAAAAAAAAAAAAAAAAACGGGGGTAAACTGGTAAATACAAGACTTTCTTAACGGTTTCAGTGGCACACGTATGTTGGACATAATCAGTTGTTTTTTAACTTTTGTTTTAAAAACTGAATCAAAATCCAAATGCCTGGTCAATCTTTCGAACAAATTAAAAGTTACCAGATATATCATCGATAAGTATGTTATCAAACTATTCTTTACCTGATTATACGGAAGATGCCATACGTATTAATAAAATTGGGCCATCAGTGACACAATTTGATTTAGACTACCGTTTTTCAGGAAAAGCGTGGAAAGGGCACGTGAATATTTATATTACTTACTCGGTAAACGATGAGAACATTAAAGGCAAATGTCAATAAGTCATTTTATGTTGTCAAACTGTGTGGTGACTGTTCGTATAAAAAAACGTCACAGGTCTTACAAAATCATGTCATTAGTGACAGAGTTTGATTTAAACTCTCAGTAAATTATCCATGTTTATATTTCAGTATAAGCTTGACAATTTAGTGACACTTATTTCGACCGACTATTTATGCATATGTAGTAGAAATATGATTCACTAAATGTGCCGAAATATTATAAGATAAAACAATACCCTGAAGAAAAATAAAAACAAATGCCAAAATAACCGAACTTTAAAGCAAAAATGGAACAAATTATAGTAGCAATTTCGCCTAACACCAGGCGGAGCTGTTTTTTTCGGAAATTATGTATAAAACTGGGTTAAAAATATTTATCACCAATCTATAGACGATTTGGGTACCAGATATAATGTCTACAATCGATGTCTCCGCCCAGCCTTAACTAGAATTGCTAATTATAGTCCTATAAGTTGAAAATTGATTAACAGAACAAATGACAATTCATGGGACTTTACATGCTTTGTATTTGTCTCTCTTGCATGCTTACCCTTTCTGAGCATCTGATGTCACTTCCGGTGTGTTTGGTGGTGTTTAAATTGCAAGTGTTCTCTTGTTCTGGTTATCTTTGGTTTTTGATGTGTTTCTACTCTTTTGGTTATGTCTTAGTTTGCTTAAATATGAATTTTCCCGTTGCTTCTGCAAAATTTGCCTTAAATTATCGCAGTGGCAGTCTATTTCTTGCATTTCTAATGATAACTTTACAAAAAATATTTCTTTTTATGCAAAGTTAAATAAAACAATATATTAAATTTGTGACATTTAAAAATATGAAAGTTGCCAAGACATTTTCCTCATATGCAATTAATAATTCGGTATATATTAAAAAAAATTAAGAATAAGAATAATATATAATCAGGTGAACTTTTAATATATATCTAGATGAATTTGATTTGCGGAAAATTTCATTTATTTTACTAAAAGCGTACAAGCTGCTATCGCAATAATACTGGCCCATTAATGAGTAGTACAATGTTTTCGGTTTTAGGCTAACAAAAAGAATAAAATCCACAGGAGCTAAGTATATATTTATCGTTTTATCTACCACTATATGAAATACATTAGTTTAGCTATACCTCCTAACTAAATTGTCTAGGGCAAATAGTTCATGCCACCTTTATAGATCTTAGGATCAAAGGGAGATAATTGCAATGTTCTGACCTTTGATTAAGGAGGATAACTGACTGATGCTTATCGTTATTTCTACTTCTATAACTCTATGATATTTAGGTAAAAAAAAAGAACATATGGAATTTCTCTTCGTCACTAAAAGTACAAAACAAATAAATCACTAACCACATTTAAGTGTATATACTACGTGTGTATCCACACACCATCTCTTATATTTGTCTTTGTGCAAATATAGCCTAAACATCTGGTTTCACCGGTTTGTACACATATATACACACACACACACACATTTATATCACACTACATATTGCTTGTAGACTGAGGTAGAAATTTTATCTGCAGCCAATAAAATATCGGAGTATAAATTTAGCCTACAGGCTGCTCAATTTCAGGTGGATCCTCAGCTGGGTGTGGATTTTGACTTGTTTTTGTATGTTGGTTTCCTTTTGATGTGGCGTCAATAATTAGTTGTGTTTGCCCACTTGGTGTCCTTACTTCGCTTACACTTATAGCTCCTGTAGCTTCAATTGTTATACCGCCGCCTCCAGGTGAATCTCCATTGTTGCGTTGTTGATGCTGATGGGAATTTAAATTTAGGAATGTCGGGGGACGTCGTGAAATGGACCTTGGATCGAAAAAGTTATTTCCCCTTGCTCTTGGGTCACGTGAATATCTTCCGTTAGCATCAAGCAACTGTCTGCGCAATAAATTCAGTAAAATGTGTCGTGTGAGTAATTGGTGATGGATATATTCGCTGAGAGATAACGAAAGTGGTGACTGTCTAACTCTCTGGAATATTCCAAAATCATTTAGCGAATTTCGATGCTGGTCACTATGAATGTTGTTATTGATGTTAACATTGTTGTTAATATTATTGTTGTTGTTATGACGTTTGCCGTGGTTACTATCCTGGATTGTTATTTTCATTGAGCGAGTCTTCAGGTGAATATCACCTGAATTCTTTCCGCCTGCTTTCGAAGACGACAAAGGACTATGTGACCCTGATGAAGTATGTGACCCTGATAACTCATGTGCCCCGGAAGTATTTTGTGGCGATTTGACTTTTGTCGATTGTCTGCTCATAGACACCCTGCTTCCAACCTAAAAAAAGACAAAAGTTTTATTTTTCTGAAATCTTTTGTTCTATTGTTTTAAATGTTAATCAATGGCTTATATTTCTGCTTCTACATTATCAATTATTATATCCCAGTAATTATTTGTATTCTATTTAAAAATTCAGATAATAATTTCACTATTTATAGTGCATTTCTTAGCTTGGAACTAATGCTTGGTAAATTTTTTCTAATACTTTATACCGGTCAGTTATCTTTCTGTAAAATAAAACACTTTAAAACGGGATATTTAGAGAATATAAAGTATATTGTCCCCCTCCGTTACTCCTCGGTACCTCGGAGACAACGAACCTACTATTCAACAATACGCAGTCAATATGGACATGACCAGAGTACAACATTTATCTGGTGGACAGTTAAGATGACCATAAAAGGCTTGTTGTATATAGGACGTGCTTCCGTCAAGGTCTGGTAACACGAAAGGCCAACAATGACAAACCAATCAATCAACACTACACATCAGACAGAACCCAGGAAAAATGAATATAATATTACAAAAAAGAAACATTAACACAACAGAGGGTCAGGATAGTCTGGCTTGGTATATACACTGAACAGTGGTGGGGTTAAACACAAACATAAACACAACAGACAGTCAGGATAGTCTGGACACTGAACAGTGTTGGGGTTTAAACACAAACATAAACGCACCAGAGGATTAGGATTGTCTGGCTTTGTACATACACTGAACAGTGGTGGGGTTAAACACAAACATAACACAACAGAGAGTCATGATAGTCTGGTTGGTACAGACCCTGAACAGTGGGGGGTTAAACACAAACATAAACACAACAGGGATTCAGGATAGTCTGGCTTGGTACAGACACTGAACAGAGGTGGTGTTAAACACAAACATAAACACAATAGAGAGTCAGGATAGTCTGACTTTGTTCAGCCACTGAACAGTGGGGGGGGGGGGGGGGTTAAACACAAACATAACACAACAGAGATTCATGATAGTCTGGTTGCTACAGACACTGAACAGTGAAGGTTTAAACACAAACATAAACACAACAGAGATTCAGGATAGTCTGGGTTGGTAAAGACACTGAACAGTGGTGGGGTTAAACACAAACATTAACACAACAGAGAGTCAGGATAGTCTGGCTTGGTTCAGACATTGAACAGTGGTGGGGTAAAACACAAACATAAACACAACAGAGTCAGGATAGTCTGGCTTGGTACAGACGCTGAACAGTGGTAGGATTGAACACAAACATAAAGACAACAGAGAATCAGAATAGTCTGGCGAGGTACATACACTGAACAGTGGCGGGTACCCATCCACTCTTTCTATATATAAATGGCCTACGTCTTGAATGACACACGCCGTGTTTTTAAAATTGTATTTCATGGTATTATTATCAATAATGACTTATGATAAGGGGTTTAATGAAATGAGCTACCATTAGACTGGACAGAGGAAATGGTTGACGACATCTTCTTTTGTCGCTTAATTGTTTTTTTTACCGATGAGCAGATACCATGACTTATGTACTACATAGGTTCCTTAAACACGATTGTAAAAGAAGTCATCACAAATCTAAGAGAAACACAGTGGATCATGTACATCATGTAAGAAACGTATAAGGGCAAGAGGAAAAATTATAAAACACTGTCGCAACATTTCATGTGCCTCCTCCGATTTGTGAGTTCCAAAGGATTGACTTTGTTGGACTTCACGACGGGTGCCGCATGCGGAACAGGAACTGCTTACCCTCCGAGTTCACTCCTGGCTTTTATAGGAGTTCGTGCTGTTCATTTTTTTTGTTTTCAGTGTTTTTTTGTTGTGCTTGTGGTTTTTTTTTGTCTTCCCCGGATTGTATGTCCAATGGATTAAGTTTTTGTGATTTGCTCCTTAGGTATATTTGTCCTCTTTATAAAACAAAATTACATCGTTTTCAACATTTATACCATTCATTCTATAAAATAAGTTTTAACAAAATACACTTTATAGCCCAGCTATAAACAAGAAAAGGCATTTTTTTTTTGTAATCGCAGTCAACAAAAAGCCATCCTAAGACAGATCTGTGCGTGAAATCGAATTTCGATTGTGAACCCCTGTCAAGGAAGTTTAACGGGTACAGACGATCTGTCAGATCATATACAGGAAACGCTGTAGTACATGTCAGAATAGTCATGTTTATATCAGTGCTGATCAGACAGTTGGCCATAATTGGTATTTAATGATCACATAAATATTCTATTTTTCACATTGGCCTATGACAAGCGTAACATTTTATATACAATTACTCGCACGATGTGAAATGGACAGATTTGCATCTAATGAATAATATTGCAACCATCGACCAAATTCGAAGAAAACAACAAAGCCTATAATTTAAATAGCCTGTAATACAGTGTAAAGTTGTCAAATAAATGCCCTAGGAACGTTCTATCAGACTTATGCCTGCGTGCCTCTCACGTGCATAGCAACTGATAATGATAAATAACACATTATTTTGTTTTGTTAAAAAATTCCAGCAATGTAATTTGATGAAATATTATTTTGTTAATGTGTGTTTGTAATTATAGTTTACAATGTAGAAGTATAGCTGAATAATCCGTTCTGAACCAATTTTCAATCTCTTTCATAGCAACTATTTGTTGGAAACAGATTTTACAAAGATGATTGTGTGTATCTAAATGGGGTCATACACACATTACAAAGGAGCTATTTCTCCTCATAGTATTCCCAAAATTTTGAAATTACTCATTATTATTGAAAAAAAACATGTGCCTATGTTTTGAATCGGAGCGATAAGTGGTCATGAGACTAAATTTGGAAAGAATGAAAGTACATGGCAAATAATTCCTACACAAAATTCAACATAATCTTGAACGTGAAACTGTTATTATACAGAGGAGTTACTATATTTAAACTACCCATAATATCATGACGATTAATGATTTTTATGCCAAAAATATCTGTGGTCACCGATTTCGTTGAAAAGATATGACGTCATCAATTATGTGAAATTCGGATAATTTTGAACATCCGTTTTAGCACATTAAAATATGAAATAAAGTATAACATTACTAAAATTTTGATTCTAGTACAGCAAGAGGATATTGATTAAACCAATATATACATTCTATCAATTTATTTTGCTGATAACACTTCATAAACGGTCATTTTCTGTTTCCCGCCATTTTTTATCATATTTTTACAAGGCTTTTTAAGTATAGAATAACAAATCTACCATTAATATTTTTTTTAACTTTAACTTTCAGAAAATGACCATCTTCGAAGACACTCTCTGATGCAAAAATTAGAAAAATTGGGTCACTGAACTTCCAAGAGAGTAAAACGAGTGGGTTTGCTAAATTATCAAATTTTTGCGTTTTTTTTGTGGTTCTAATTTAATTTATAAAGCTCATTGGTCCACAGGCACTTGTGATCCAATTTTCCAGTCAAGGGGTCTTTTATGTTATATTCCAATCAAGAAAAGTATAAAGGAACGACTATGTAACTTCCAGAGGGGGGATTATGTTTTGTTTCTAATTATGATCCTCAATTTGATGAGGAAAAATTATTCTGGGCAAGCAGATGACAAAAAAAATATTCTGAATGAAAATTTCCCCCATACCTTAAAGTGTTAGATATTGAGAAAAAAAATTTAAAAATAATTGTTTGTTGTGAGCGAAAAAAAAATCTGACTAAGAACCCCCCACCCCAAACCTTTTGCATTCGAATTTCGAGATTAGTTATTCTGTTTATGACATTGACATATTCCGTGTATTCATAAAATTTAACGAGAAAATACAAGGGATTATGTGTTTATTTGACTACGCGACAACGTTTGTATAACAACATCGTTGGCGACGGCTATTGTTATGACACTTCCTAGACTGAAATATGACTTTCGATTTCACTGGGTGAATTATCGGATTTGATTTTACTCGGAAATCCCGGTATTTCACCACATTCAATGTTATAATTTATTTTATTAAAATGACTTTACAAACTAATTTTATTTATGTGATAATTGTAGTATAACTAATCTTGAAATGCAAATACCTAACAATCTACAACGAGTTACCGTAGCGCACGAGTGAATTATTAGTGTTTTTCGCTCACTAGTTGTAGATCTTTGGTATTCGAATTTCAAGATTAGTTATTCTGTTTATTACATTGAAACAGTCAATGTATTCAGAAATTTTAACGATAAAATACAAGAGATTATGTCTTTATATGATTACGCGTCGACCATTGTATAGCAACGTCTTTGGCGACGGTTATTGTTACGTCAATTCCTAGAGTGAAATATGAATTTCCATTTCACTGGGTGAATTATCGATTTTGATTTCACTCGGAAATCCCGGTATTTCACCATACTCAATGTTATAATTTATTTTATTAAAATGACTTTACAAACTAATTTTATATAAAAAAAAAAAAAAAAAAACACGTCGTGGTGTTTTATACAGCGCGTTTCGAGTCAAGCGAGCTGAAAAATAATCTTCTATCAAGGTGTTATCATGTTGAGAACAATGAATTATCGTGGTATCGTAAGCAAAAATTTAATATTCAAGCAGATAGTGAAATATATGGATGATAAGAAATTACCGCCATGCTACAGCCTACTTAAAAAAAAACTAGTATTCACATTGAATATGCTCATCAAACATTTTTAACTAAACATTGCAGAGTGCATCAAAAGTTGGACCAGTGGAACGCAGGTTTCGTAAAATGTTTTTTTTTTTGTTGTTTTTTTTTAATAAAGCAAAATAATTGTAACATGTGTAATATACATATACATCAAAATTGCAACATTTTCGACGTTGAAGCGCGTGCTCAAAGTGTAGAAGCGGCATAATGGTGGCGCTGAGAAGCGGTGCGTACAAACAAATACCATTATTCCATTTAAAGCAAAGGGAAAATGTATTGATATTAGTTCTCATCACATGTAAGACCATCAACACGGAGAAAAATGTTGCACCACATTGTCCAACACATTACATGTGAATATTGTATAGTTTCTTTAGTAACAAAATACAATATTAATTGATTGTTTGATTGTTGCTTAACGTCCAGTGGCAATTATTTCATGCTTCTACAGGACGAGAACCAGTTCAATTTATCAAACAATTCAATTAGGGATGGGATGGGACACAAAGGGGAACCAATTTTGACTGTCACTGTAAAATGAGGATGGTTGGGTAGGGTCGGATAATTTAGCCTTCTGAAGCGGCCATCAGCCTACTCTTTTTCGAAAACTACAGAAGGGGTCTTTAGCGTGCAGGGAGTGTGGCATTCTCCAAACACGTTACCCACTATGGTCCGCGGTCAGGCTTTCGGTATTATGACCTGACAACCCCCCAACGAGAGGGTCTCCCCTATCCGCCACCTGGGGACGCGCTAGACAGCTCTATGGGTTAAGCCCCCGTGATCCATCACAGGTGCCTAGCAAAATACAATATCATAGCATGGATTGAAACATATTTTATTATCAAAAAACAATAACGACAAAAGGATCAGCCAGAAGTTCTACAATAAAATGAATCTCAAAATACCGAATAAATTAAATGCACTGTATGACCATTTCGTTGACTGACAACTCATCAGCAGTGCTCGAGATCAAAATGTTGGAAATCCATTTAAAGATATAGTGATGAATTAATAAGCACAACCATCAAAAAGCAACTTAGCAATGCCGTCTCCGAAACATGTCAAACGTATATTGCGGGAAATTACCTGCAATCATCATATCATGTCAAATTTATATTGCAGGAAATTACCTTTCTTGACACAGTCCACTTTATTAGCATACTAATCAGACATTTGTCCATAATATCGTATAAAATAAACGTACTACATAGTAAAATGGAGATACAACCACATTTTTTATCATTTGCTAGAATTTTGTTCAAAAACGATGTTTGCCACAATTTTCTTATAAACCTTGTCACTATTTACATGAAATAAAGAGGGGCCTCGGTGGCCGAGTGGTCTAGGTAGTTCGTCATGACTACTAATGTTCACTAGCCTGTCAACGCTGAGGTTGTGAGTTCAAATCTCACCTGTACCGGGGTGTGTTCGACTCCGATCTTAATTGACAAGGATTGCCAATTTTCCTACCGAAGGTCGATGGTTCTCTCCGGGTACTCCGGCTTCCTCCACCAATAAAAACTGGCCGCCGCGAAATGGCCAAATGTGCTGAAAACGGCGTTAAACCCCAACTAAACAAACAAATATGAATTAAAGAAATACAAGATAAGTAACCAACTTAACTTATATCAGAATATTGTTTAAAATGAAAAATTATAGTTTTTTGAATGGAGCACTCCGCTCTTTCAGTATGTCCGTTGATATGTTGTTTATGTAGCTATGAAAAATACATTGTATATACGTTTGATACGGCAATATACGTTTGACAACCAGGTACAATTTTCACACTTTCGTGTTTTATTTATGCCACTCGTATCTTGGTTAACATAAACGTTTAATCAAGGTCGACCAATCCATTTAGATTGATTACGCTGTCAATTCATTGTTTAAAAAAGGAGGTCAATCAAAATATAAAAATGATTTAGTACAAAAGGTGAACTGTCGAAATAAGTAGCAAATAATACCATAGAACCTTTTGAAAGTTATTGGACTCAACCTTGGTAACATAATTTATATAACAGCGTTTCATTAAATAAGAAACGGATATTTTTTTTAATTTGTTAGTTGTTTTTTTTTTCATAATAAAATATAAAGTATTCCAAACATTTAAATCTCCATCTGTCAGTTACATTTCGTATGTTACATGTTTGCCCTGGCGAGAAAGTTGCCGTATAAATCACATGCGCGGCAGTAACGAATCAACTGCGATATGCACACCCCATAGGTGGAAGACCGTGGCATGTTACTGCTACGAAAGGGGAAGTTCACAATCGGAAAGTTAAAAATCCTCACGTTTGTGATAAATTTGTGATTTCAACCGCCCATTATTATCACTGTACACAGTACAAATCTATATATGAAGCAGACGTTGGTGCGTTTGTGGTTTCTTTAGTCTTAAGTTCACTGGGATAGTTGAGATGTAGTTTAATCCTTGAAGAAAGGATTATTAAGTGACAAAACACTTAGCGGAAACTGAAATTAACGTATCTAATAAATAAATTTAAAATTCGTATTATCCGTCAGTGTAAACACAGTAAATGTCTGAGAAAATGTCGGAGAATCACTTTGTACTGGACACAATCTTATTTATCTCTATGTTAATCAGACAGTTTCCCATAATTGGTAATTTATTATTCACTGACTCAGACATCTGTCAAACTATATGTTAGATATATTTAAATATATATTGTAAAGCAGAAAAGACGCACCCGACGAAACATGTTTTAGCTTTAATCACTGGAGATTTTACCATAATTCAGTGCATGTAAATGTCTTCTGAACGTTCCACAGACCATTTCTCTCACAATAGCAGAAAATATTACAATTTCATGCAACCATCTTGGTACAGCTATATATTGAACATTATTTCAACTGTATCGTCAATAAATATCAAAATCGATATCATGTAAGGTAAAAAAAGGCATACCAATCAAAGTCACCCAAAAGAATAACATAAAAGAGCATAAAACACAAGAAGGAGTCAAAATAGTGTGACTCGGTACAGAAACAAAGAGGTGGCGAAGTTAAACCGGATTTATGGGTAGCAAAATCCTCTCCCTTATCTATCCTGGGACTCTTTTATATAAAACATACTATAAAATACGATACAGTATGGTTAGTGACATGGTGAACACGCTTGCAAGAACTGCAGAAATTGGTTAAACGGTGTATGAATTAGATAGCACTGTCATGATGTGCTAGTACTAACAGTAAAACCAGCTATTATAAAGGCTCTAGTAGATGCTGGTCGGATACCGTCAGAAATAACACTCCAATAAAGGGTTTAATGCTATCTCGTCATGAGACACTTTGTAAATATGTAAAGTTAAGAAATACCAAAGGGATATTCGAAGGAGGGAAAAATCGAAACAAGTGACAAACTCCGGAGAACAACGAAGACAAGACTAAAACAATACATGCACTACATATAAAAAATAAAAACATATGAACAACGTGGACCACACCAAAAACCAGGGGTAGACGCAGCTGCTCCGGAAGAGTAAGCATTCTCTGCTTCCTGCAGGACACCCGCCATGCTGTCCATGTCAAATCCGTTATGAGGAGGGGATAACATCAATGGAACAGGTCCATTTTCATTTGGGAAACAGTTTTTCATACCTGTCAACCAAGTCATGTTGACGTGCATAAAACTTTAATAAGGATGACTCCAACTTAGGAGCAACATACCCCTGTCTGAGCAACTTTTCTGTCAGGAGCCGAGCTCTGTCCAGGAAGTAAATGTATATGTCACAAGCTCTGGAATAACGTATGAGTTGTGACATATATGTTGAGTGATAAAACATCTATGTAGCGGAGGCTGAAATTAAAGGTACGGGCTAACTTCTGCTGTTTTCTCTTAATAAGGAAATCCGCCTCATATGAGTAAAGGAACAAGTCGGCCAGGAGTGGCGCACAATTAGTACCCAATTGTCTGTTGGAAAACACCAAATTGAACAAATATGTTGTCGATCAAAAATTTAATCATCAGGATAATTTCGTCCTCTATATACTTTTTGTTAGATTTAGAGTGGTTTGTAACAAAGTATATATCGGCAAAAGAAAATCGAAGTGACAAGATAAAATGATTAAAAAAAGACAAAGCAGATAAGGTGATACCTGCAAGAGAAAATACAAATACTAAATTTATCAAAAATAGCAGCCGAAGAAAAATCAGCACAGGTAACACAGTGATCTTCTGATATCGCACCTTCCGATCTATTTTCTTACAACTGAAACAAAAATGAATAACCTCAACGATATCTCGGATCGGTTATTGATTTTTGTGAATCTACATATACATTTACCTTAAAGTGGTACCCAACACTTTCACTAAAATTAATTTGGCTCGTTTAATTTTCATAAAATTTTGACAAAGTATTTACTTTGACCCATTGACAAAAATTTTAAAATTTCAAAACATTTGAACCAACCAATTCATCAGAAAAATTACACTGATTGTATAGCAGTTTGACAAACACTAATATTGATCATTGAAAAACTTAATATTCCATTAACAACACAACGTTATTAAAACGTTTAGCTGATTTTACAGAGTTATCTCCCTGTAGTGTTAGGTATGACCTTAATATATGCCAAGGTTGACATTAAGTATATTGTTTCTCCTGACACAGTTTTATTATAAACAATAAAAAGGATATTATTGAGTCAGTACATACCAATAAAATAGTCAGTACATGATCTGAAATTTACTATCATAGTATGTATTTAAATACACTGTAGATTTATTTGTTCATTCAATGAATTTAAAAAATTAATCTATGCTTTTATTTTTATTTTTATGTTATTTCATCTATTTCTTCATTTTTATTTATTTTTTATTTATTTGTTTATTTACGTATATCATTTTTGTAGTTTGGTAAAAAAAATTATTACTTTTGGGATACATATTATTTATCTATTTATTTATATTTTTGTTTATATTAATTTTCCCAGTTTGGTACAAATTCATTACTTCAGGGGGTACAGATTTCCTGACCAATAACAGCATTGTACTTCACCAAAAAATAAATAATACAATCTCCAAGATACAACCTACACCGAATACAGATAATCTTAAAAACCTTTTTTGGAACAGACTTTAGGTTGTAATAGGTTTGTTGGAAATTATTTTCTTAACCCTTGCACAGAACAGTCCGTCATTTTCTGTCTTGTACAGGGTGTGTGAGAAAAGCTACATCAACACAAAAAATATATTGCTT
This sequence comes from Mytilisepta virgata, assembly GCA_028015205.1. Classification (NCBI taxonomy): domain Eukaryota; kingdom Metazoa; phylum Mollusca; class Bivalvia; order Mytilida; family Mytilidae; genus Mytilisepta; species Mytilisepta virgata. Next base: position 6,555,475 of record CM051513.1, read on the forward strand.
TTTCAATCGAATTCTTTCTTAATTAGTCAATATGGTGAGTAAAAACAATTAGCAGCTTAAATTGTTCATCAAAAATCATATTGCAACCAAAATCTCAATAAAAAAATAATAATAATAAAAAAAAAAAAAACCATAAAATTACTATATCTGAAAAATCAACGGGTCCCGAACACGTTCCGTTTATTATGACGTTATAATAATGGAAGTAACTCGCAAAAATGAAAAATTAGAACATGTCGCGTGATGAATTATTTGCTTATATTAGAAAGCGATAGGGGTAAGAAAAATAATTAAACACCAGTAAAAATGCAACACAGAGAAAGCTCAGAACCCTCGGCTAAGATTCCAATTGTCTCTCATACGGCAAACCTCGCCAAAGAACGTTTGAAATCTTACCGTAAGGTGTCAGTTATTTCTCGATTTTGTACTTTCACCATTGTTAGATTCTATGTTTTGGAGTTTAGCCTTATGATAAAACATACAACTCAACTGGTTTTCTTGAACTCGAAAGCTGAAGATTCTAGACGTTACACGAAGGAAGTAATGATGAAACCAGTGAAGGAGCACAAAACTGTGATATTTTAATGAAAAATGTCCTATCAGAAGTGCACAGGGACAAAACAAGAAAAATAAATGTGCATGGAAATTCAAATCAAATAAAAAAAAAAAAACCAGCTAGCAACTGGTCTATGGATAAGCCTCCATCAGATAAGATTTAACACAAATTTACTACGTTCACGTAACTTAAATTCAGCAATTATTTCAAGGGATTGAAAACATACTGCACATGTGTGTTGCCAAACAAAGGGTTATATTGTTTTTAAAATTTTAGCACTATACTGAGGTTGGCTAGATCTGAATATATGAGGGAAAAGAAAAAAAACAATTATGCAAGGAAAAAACTCATAGTAAGGATGTCATCTTTCAAAATATAATTTAATCTATTTAAAAAAAAGCAGAGCTTGGATTTTGTAAAGGAATACAACAACATACCTGACTTAAGTGTAGACTTCCAGCTTCCTTAATTCTAACTGCAATTAAAATTAAAACCAGTGAAACCTTACACCAATGCATTTTACTACAATTACAACAGTACAATACAACAGAAGTAAAAATTGTGCAGATTTTGGAACAATCAGGACGCTTTTGTTGCAGTGTCCCATTCTTTTAACCAATCGTAAATGAGAATCGATGATAAAAACAGGACATAAATCAGCATTGCACTAAAGAGGTCTTGTAGAATGGGATAATGTGTTAATCGATGTTCCACATCATAAAGTGTATGATAACCTTTTTGTCATTTATGGTAATATCAACAACTATGCGTGTGATATTTCACATGTTTAGCATATATCAGTGTGAGTAGTCCATTCAAGTTTTCTTTTTTGTGGTATGTTAAACGGATCATGGAACACCTAACCTAATTTATGATATTGGACAGTACAAACTTACTTCAAAACATTTTTCAGACTTTTTCTGTATTTTGCCTACGCTATTGAAATTTTTTGATTTAGGCAATTTTTTCATTTTAGTAATTAATATTTGTTTGTTATTCTATTCTGTAAAATGTTTTAAATTACCGTCTCCGTATTTTTTTCTGACGAAATAAAGAAACATATTGAAAGATATGGAATCTGTAAAAAAAATATAAATATTGTCAAACATTAAACACGTTAAAAGAGTAGGGCTATATATTTCTAATTTTTGCTCACCCCTTGAGAAATTTTCGAAACGTCGTCTAATGACTTTAAAAATCAGTGGGATATGTGTCCTCTTGCAGTCTACCAAATTATGATCACCACAATTTCGAAGAAAGATCGGGGATATTGCGATTGTCTTCGTCGGTCAGTCACACTTTCTTCTGACATAAACTTTCCATTCACTCCGTCACCTTTGGGTGTAGGGATTTAATTTTTGTATGGAATTCGCAATAAGAGTTAAGAATTTTGTTTTCAAAAAAAGGGGGTGAACTTGTGAAATTGTGAATTTAAGCTTGTAACGTAATCTCCGCTTTCACTTTTCAGATTTTGAAATGTCATACACCATATTTAGATGCACAATAAGGTTTTATAATTTTATTTTTTTTAAATTGAGGCCAACAGGGGAAAATTTTTACAAAATATTGAATTTAAGATAGTGAATGAATCATAGAATGATTGCATAACATCTTTAAAAGGAAAAACAAATATTTTAGAATTTTTATTTTGGGTAATTAAAAGTATCCAAACTAATTTTCTAGGCCACAGGGATCACTGTCGATTCGGACAGTAGCTTTCTAGTGTAACAAATGCAGATTCTTGCAACTTGTTTTGTAACAGCAAACAATCATTAATCGGATCTTGTTATTTATTTGTTTGAATAACGGAAAGAGTCTGGCCGGTTAATTAATGTTTTTGAGCATGGTACTGACACATAATTTATCTAAGTTTAGTTGGCAATGTTTTTGCCCCAATACCAAGACCTCGCAATGTTAATTATGCTGATGTATCATTGTTTTGTTGCCCATAGATGGTGTTGGCTTTACCTTGATGGTCACTCTGGCATTTTTTGGGATCATTGTTTTCGTTTTTGTTTTATTTTTGGGTCTTGATAATTATCGCTTTGATAATGGTGCAAGGTCACTTCGCCTGTATCACTTGGACAAAACTACCTATATCGACACTAACGTATTTTAAACAGTTGTTTAAAAGACAATTTCAGGTGACAGGTTTTGTCATTTTGTCGCTTAAACGTTCTGGTTTGATCTGATGAGTTAATTATTTATAATAGTTTGTCGATTTTGCCTAACAGAACATAGTATAACACGTTCAATCATAAGAATTTTGACGGAATTTATAAGCACTTCTTGTTAAAGGCGATTTTTCATATTCTAAAAGCAAGCATTGTACGCCATAAAATCGAATGGAAATATTGTTTTCGTTTTATTACATTAGAACCCAAAAGAGAGGGTGATCTCCGCTATTCGCAGTCTAGGTGGCACAAAGCAGCTCTATTGGTTCTATTAGTTCTACTTCTGTATATCATAGCCTCAAATATAAAATTTAAGTGTACTGATTGCAAACCAATAAGAAACGCTTGCCACAGATTGGCCATCTTCAATGTTTCTAAAGCATACAATTGTATTAACTTGTTGGCATTGTTCATACATGTATGTCGTACGTTTGTTCGACGTTTTTGACCAATAATAATTCACTTGCCACTTGTTGGATATTTTAAAATATGCTTTCATGTTCAATAAAATACATTCTATTAAATTCTTTCATTCTGTTTAAAAGTTAATTATTTCGACCTGATTACACTTAACGCATGCCAAAGTAAAACATGAGAGGTCTATAACATGTGATGTGCACTAAGCGTGGTAGATATCAGTCCTACGTCATATAGTGTTAACATTTGTCGTCAAAGCCCTCAGTTTGATCACGTGGCCTTTGATCTATTTATTGTCTAATGCTAATATCCCGGAAAAAGTGAATAACCCTACGACGGCAATACATATAATTCCGATAATGCATGCACTTTTTGATGTTATTGGCCATACAAGTCAAGAAAATATCACTTTTTTATATGTTAATTTATACGACAATGCAAACGACCTACTAACTTCGAACTGTGTAATCAAATCTAGTTTTTGAATATTTGGTGAAAACGTGTTATTTTATATTAGAAAAAAAAATCCAAAACTTAAAAACACAAAAAATCTCAATTTATATAAAGATACGTGTCGTAATAAGAATACATTTGGATCTGAGTAAATTTGAACCTTTCGCATTTCCATTAAAAACTGGGTCGATAACGCTACACATGTAAGTAGACGACAATAATTCATAAAGCGGTAAATTTCATTTTGGAACCTACCTGAAATTAGTGCTGCACTCTTCTAAGTTTTATATAAAGAGGAGAAATATACCCAAGGAGCAATAAAAAAACGCAATCCATTAGACAGACAAAACCACAGAAGACATATGAACAACCACAAGCATAACAAATAAACACTGCTCCGTATACGGCACCTGTCGTGAAGTTCAACATAGCCAACCCGGTGGTATTCACAAATCGGTGGAGATACATGAAATGTTACGACATAGGGAACAGGTCCAACATCATCTTAGATATTGGAACATTGTAACGGTCAATATTATTTACCAAATACTGTATTAGAGTGTGTTTCTTCATTTATTTTCTTTATAGGTTTTCAGGAAAAAAAAGTGGATAATTGTATACATTTGTATGGTAATGTTTACATGGTGATCTACATGAACTTAACTACCAAGGTAAGCTGAAAATATAAACAAAAATATAAAGAAATATTAACATACATTTAAAATCGGCATTGTGTTTGGTCATGCTGTCTTTATAGAAATTCAGAGTAAATCATGTTTTAATACAGGTACCTAAATATTAGGCGATGATTTCTATACAGCGAAGCATAAAATACATGTAGGTGCTAAATAGTCACATCTATTAAATAAAGTCCACTTGTAATCGATGGGTTTCTGACTTACCAACTCAACAAATATATTGTAATAATTTATATTTAAACTGTATTTGACCACCCCATGTCCTACGCCACTAGAGATGGATGGTTTATTTAGAAGCTGTGTCGACTGACTTCAAACTTAAATAAACAGCTTTTTGGATTGTTATGTTGAAACTCCTGGGACGATGCCTCTGCATGGTGGATCATAGGTCCCCGATGGTATTCGCCAACCCAGTCGTCACACAAATGACTTAAATAATGATATAATGATATATTATGATAGACAGGAGTTTCATATTCATGATAGTGATGAAGTTATTAAATTGAATCAAGACACTGCAGGCATCACAAGATTTGCAATGTAATATATGAAGCTACCAAAATCGTTCGATTATTTGGTCTTATAATTGTGAAAACAATATTCAATCAGACCAAACATGTTGATCGCCAACCCAGTCGTCAGATATGTCTGACATGATTATTCATTGATTTGTTACATAAATTACCAGTATTTAGCAAAATTAAAAAATAATAGAAATACTATATAAGGGTTCATTTCTTTTATTGCACATGGTAGATCTTCTTACCTGAAATTTGGCTTCCTATTTCGGTATGTTTGGTTACGAAGACTTCTTGTTTAAAATAAATTTGGTTTTTGGTCTTCCAAATGTTTCGGATTTAATGCTGATGATTAGAGGTAACTCCTTGAAATGCGTCGTATACAGCATAGTATAAATTTACTATATCTAATATTAGTATCTTTGGATTGTAATTTTGTTTATAAATAATTGTCCAAGTACGATGAAAACGATCATAAATAAAGAGCACACACTAAATAATAGAATCTTATATTACAGCATGTTCAAAGAATATTATATTTCTTGTCTGTAGAAAAAATACTTAGTTTCAAGCAACAACCTAACCTACATGTAATCTTTGTTTTTAAAAATTAAATAAGTCGACACTTGAGATCTCAGAGTCGATGGGATCTTCAAATAAATTTTAGAATAATAGGAATTTTGAGGTAACAGGTGTACAAAAAATGTGGAATCATAAAGGTGGTACCGATAATTCCTTTGAGATATTTCTATGATATTTCTATGAGATATACAATTTTCAGACAGCGAATCAGCTGTAGTCGCTGTGTTTTGATATTCTGTGGCTTTCTTAATCTTGGACACTAGTATACTATATTGAATTTTACACGGAAAAGAGAGCAGGACTTATTAGCGACATCATAATGTGAGAGCGGAAATATCAGGCCTACCCCTCAGGAGGTAACAACAAAGCGAACAAATTGGGGAACTAATATATACAGAAATTTACGATAATAAAACAGATTATCGGGTTTTCTGCGATCACTTGCCAAAAAGATTCATATTGCGGTTATTTTACGATGTCAATGTGCAGAATCGCCGATAATCTATACTTATTCAAATGATTCTACCTTCATCTTTGGATGATTGTTATAAATTTTGGAACAGATTATGCTTGTATAACCTACATTGGCCAGTTTACGCTTAAACATAAACTTCTTCTTGGTGTATGAAGCGTAAAGCGCTTCAAAATATGCCATATCGTATAAGCTGTTCCAAAATTTAACACAATCATTAAATGATAAACTAAACATAATTAGAACAAGACAGCACATTAATCAAGCGCATTCCGAAGTTGTCAACGGCTGAAACGGAGAACTTCCTTTGCATTCAATTTCTTCAGAACCGCATTCGGAAAGATGTCACCTCACTATTGTGACCGTTAACATATTTTAAAACCATATCGAAATCTAGTCACAAGCAATTGAAATGAATAAGCTAATCGTTTGAAAAGTCCGTGCTTTTCCGTGCATTGAGACTTGTATTAAGTTGAGGAATCTGACATTTGTTGTCGATCCACTACCATATATTACCATGAAATTGAAGAAGAAAAAAAAAATAAAATAAAATAAAAAGTATGATTTCAGTCTGAAATGAGAAGCAAGTGGTATTACATTTTGATTTGCATCCATCCTATAGATCTTTCGAAGCGGTATAAATAATGTGACTACAAAACACAAAATAAGATATCAATATACAGATGTGACTCAATTTCTTTCTGCTCTGTGTCACAACTAAATTTAAAACCAGGGGGAGCCTGCATAAACTGCATAATTACTATTAATTTCGAAAATAATGCATATCTCATATTTGAGTGTACTACATACATTTTCCTAAGATGGAACAACAAAAAACTATCAAAGGAAGATAAAATTCTTACCGAGACAACCGATTTGTGATTGACCTAGTGATATAAAATTCTCATTAATATATGATAATAAATATGATTAACTAATTGATATCAATAGCATACTTTCATTGACTAATGAGTTTTATATGTGTCATTTTTTACACATCCTATTTGTCATTCAAAGGAATACATGTGTTGTAGTTAATTTTGACATGCAATTGATGTTCTTAATTACCGCCAATATGGGTTTTTTCGACGTGAAAACTTAACAAAATCTGTCATACCTTGTCTTATTGTGAACTGTTATATGTTTAGTTGTGCTATATTCAAAATAGATACTATACGTTGTGATCTCGCGTATTTTGCTTATATTCTTGTTCCTTGTAATGTGTATCATTTTGTATGTACTGTTCTTAATCATTGGAGGCTAAGCAAAGACTCCTTGATACTATAACGAAAGAAATGAGTTGATTTTTATAGAGGGCAAGAAAGGAATTTAAAAAAGGCATGTAAGAAAGTGTGTCGAAATAAAATGACCTGAAAACATGCTAAATCAAATACTTGTAATGGTATAGTTTGACATAAAACTTGGTTCCGCTTGCACACCGAGAAAAATCAGTATCACTTCCTTGTCCCTCTCCCTAAAAATCCAGTGGTTGTTTCTTAACATTTTAATATGTTTGCTTAGGAGTGATGATATTTGTCGAACCATATACGAGCTATCCTTTCACTGCTGTATTGAAATAGTCAAGGACGAATACGATGGGAAAATTCTTGACACAAAATTCCTACAGGCACCTGAAATAGCACTAATCGAAAGGTGCTGTAAAGCCTTTAAGAAGTAAAACACTCTGTATGATCACAGTAGTACATATTAGTAAACAATTCAAGTTGTGTAGAAGATTCAGGCAATCTAAATCTGAAATTGACAATTAAAACAGTTTTAAAATGAATTTCATATATAAAGCATAGTCTAGAATTTTTCTATTAATTCTAAATCTGAAATTGACAATTAAAACAGTTTTAAAATGAATTTCATATATAAAGCATAGTCTAGAATTTTTCTATTAATTTCTGTTATGACCCTTTAAATTGTACGTTTAACTTTTGTTTCACAACTTAAGTGATCTTGTCTTTTAATTTTGCCAAATGGTGGTCCAATAATTTCTGAATTTACAGAAATTGGAACAAACATTTACTTCAAACTGTATTTTTATTACCTTCAAGTTGATATTCTATGGGTGTCTTAACCTTAAGCTTACTCTGCTATGAATTTATACAACATAGATCATTTTCAAGTAGTAGGTTAATTGCAAGTATAGTATTTTGTGTGTTAAATAAATACAGTTCATTGCGGATATTCTATTAAAAGATAATTTCGACCTAATTACACATAAAGTATATAAAAAATAACACAGCCCTACGTACAACGTGAGAGGTCTCTTACATGTGACTTGCAACAAGCATGGAAGATCTACTACATCAGACGGTGTTAATACGTGTCGTCTAAGTCAAATATCACAGATAACGTATTTATGTGTAAATGGTAATAACCAGGAAAATGTAAATATATTGCAAGAAAATGTTATATTTCTTGTAATGAAGACGCTTTTTATGTTATTAGCTTATTAAGTGAAAGTAAAATGTCATTACTTTACAACCGTAGGGATATTTTATACAGCAAAAAGTTTGTGTACAAACGCGGAATTAAGTGTTCAAACATGAGCGAGTACTAAAAACATGTGTTTAAATAAAAACGTGATGATAAAGTGTTTTCAAAAATAATAATAAAAAAAAAAAAATTAAAAAAAAAAAAAAAAAAAAGTTATGGATTATGAAGTTTACGTGCTTTCATAAAGCGCTATGAATTTAAGCTTGTCCAACTTGCATGGGAATTTGTATAATAAACCTGATGATGAACCTAGATACGTATTCACATTTATGATAGAAGGGACGAATTTAATTTTCTAATTACTAACTCCCCTTTTCTTGGTAGAGACGTGACTCTGGCAGACTCTATTGAGTGTACATATCACAACTTGCAAGTTTTGCACGAAATCGTTCTCGGCTAGAAGAAGTTAACGAGCGAAACCATACGATTACTAAAAACCGTCTATTACAATACAAGGTTATAGATTTCAAAAGTTGCTTAACGATTTCAAAAAGTTTTATAAGAGATATCAACATAGTTTATCTAAATAAAAAGCTTCCAGAAAAGAACTTATAATGAACGGATTTTCCCATCCTAGTTTCTACTGTTATAACGTTAATAAATGCACACTTCTCGCTAGTAGCCAACAGAAACGTGGTAGTCATTTAAGATTTTTTCACGGTAAGGGTCAGAAATATGAATTTATGTGCAATTCTGTAAAAAGTGCTCATTCTCCCAATAACTTAAAAACTTTAAATATTGGTGTTACAACTTGACAAATAAAAATATGTTGTGGACTTACACAAATAAAATAAATAGGTTTAAACATAAGCATCTCACGCAACTCAAATATCAAGCAACTTTCTCACAAGGTTTAAAAGGTAAAGTAATGTTAAAATCTAAAAATATAAGAATAAAAAAATAACAATCCAAAGATACTAATATTATCAACAAATAATTAATGAGTTCTGAAACAAACTAATCAAAACCGAGTTACTGGAACATGTAAATCAAGGACCGCATAAACAAATGCCTTTAACAAGACAAGAACAATGGGCAAGTTATAAACCGACACATAGGCCTACAATAACACAAACACTCAAAATGACAATACTAGTCGAAGCAGCCCCCGCTGCATATCCCCGCGCTGCTCTGCTGTGCTTGATATCCATACAATCCAAACTAGTACTGTTCCTATAGTGATTTCAAATATATAGCTCTTTCGGAATCACGAATCTGACTTTAGAATTATAATTTGAAGCTCAGACGTAATACTGCAATGAAGAGTTAAGGAATAAATGTTTTTAAAATTTGTTAATGTGGACGTAATGTTTGGTTTATATAAATTTGGGAACTACTTACGATCCTTTTGCTTGCAACATACTTGTAATCAAACTTGATTATAAAGCTGGAAATATTTGTATATTAAAGTAATAAATAATTTCTATTAACTTCTTATTGGTTGCTCTTGGTACCCATGTTGAGTGTCTGTACCAAGTCAGACTATCCTGAATTTCTGTGGTGTTCATGGTTTTGTTTTGTACTCTTTTATTCTATTTTTCGTCCAGCGTTCTGTCTATGAGGTTGGGTTGCTTTGATTCATTGGTATTTCATTGTTGACCTTTCCTGTTATCCATTTTGTTGTTTATCTGTAGAACCAACTTTAAGGTACGATTATTTCATAAGGCAAATATTTATGCAAAAAATATGCATTTACCTTAGAATTGAAATGCAATCTGTATAATACTCGAAAAAAGTGAATCATAGCCCTTTTGTTACGCAAATATCTGGGACAAAAAAGAAATTTTCTAAAAAAAACATAATACTGACAATAAGAGAAGAAAGTACAATCAATGTCAATGAAATCAATGTGATGTGTTTTTTTTCTATAATGCAAACATGTGCAAGTATTTAACATGATTTGGATTTACCTACTTTCTAGATGAATGAGAACGACAGCTATTTTTATGAAACATGTAAAATGTCAAGACTAACAAGGCTACAAGGACACATCAACGTATGGTTTGTTCTTGTACTCGGAGATGAAAGAATATGTTCTTCAATACAGTTTCGTTAGGTTAACCTTGACATTCATGATAAAGAATCACTCTACCGATAAGCAGTGATTGACGCCAACTTTGATTGCTCTGGTTATACGCCAATAAGGTTTCTAAGAGAAAAAAAACGGACAATTATATACAATTTTAACATGGTGACCTACATGAACTTAACCACAAAAACACAAATAACTATTTAAACTGCAACGTAAGCTGACAATATAAAACAAAATATCAGGAAGGAATATATGTATAGCCGTCAGTTAGGCAGGCAGGTATGCAATCTTCATAATGTTTTATACATTTTTACGTATAAGTACCTAGATAGCAGGTGGTGATTTCTATATCATACAATAAGTGTTACATAGTCACATCTGAAATCTAAAGTTCACTTGTATACAATGGGTTTCTGACTTATTGGCTTGTATTTAACCACTCTCTACCCTACCTCACTAGAGATGGTCGATTCATTGGCAACCTGTGTCATGTAACATCAATCGTTCAATCGTAAATAACCAAATAAAAAAAAATTACACACTAAATAATAGAAATGATTACGAACCCCATATTGCAAAGAAAATATACTAGTCAACAAAAGTAACCATACACGAGTTCGGAACCAAATATCTTGGTAATTCCTTTAAAAAACATAAGTATGAGGGCAACATTGGTTTGCTACTTCATGTCTTGATTTAATGCGTCACATTTTGAAATTTGTATAAAACTTGTAATGGTGGAAAATGGAAATTTCTAAAAGGGGGTTAAATTAAATCTGCGGAAAATCGAGAAGGAAATCGACACACATGTTGTAAAACGAAAATCCAGTGGTTGAAATCAGTAGAAAAAAATCAAACCTTTTGTCAATCAGACATTATGATTCACATTACGCGGTAAAAATACTGATTTTTTAATTTCGGGTTGAAAAATGTGAGTTTTGAAATCTCAAAAATTTGAATTTTTTATTTCAAATTTTTCGCACACAATCCATGATTTTGACGAGAAAACATTCTACTATGAAAATCAGACGTGTGGGTCTTTTCTGCTTAGTAAAGCTATTTGAAATTATGAATATATGAAAAATGCATTACCCTGTATCGTTTCTTTTGTTGACTAGTACACATTTCTTGTCGTATCTGTAGAACTTAGTTTCAAGTCACAACCATACCTAAATATTATCATCGTATACAGCGAACACTAGTGACCTCAGAGGCATGGGCATATAAGATTTGAGACATCGAGTTAACTGCAGTTGCTATATTTTGATATTTTGTGTCTTTCTTAATACTGAAAATGAGAATACTGTAAATTTTGATACAGATAAGGGCTTCATATGTTTAAATATTTGTTATCTTGTATCTGTGTTTAAACTAAAGATATACAAATGACAATTATGACGTATTTTGAAAAATATAATTCCTTCCCTTCCCGCAAATTAGAGTAAAAATAATATTTTTTTATATTGATAGTTATAACATTTCGGTCATAAAATTGTCAACCTTCGAGAACACTGAGTGTATCTACCTTGTTCATACATTTAGCTCTGTCCATTGACGATAATGGCAACAGTCTGTATTGAAAGTTTTGTTCAAATTGTTTTTAATTTATAGTTGATCGGCAAACAACTTATACCAATTTATGATACGCCCTCTCAAGTTGGTTCTGTTTCAAACTTAAATTTAAAATTAAAGACAGCCTGAATATATAGCCTGCCTTCTAGTAATTTCGAAAGTAATGTTTATCTAATAATTGACTGTACTACGAACATTCTTGCAAGGATAATTTATTCCTAAGATGGAACAATAAAAATCTATCATGTGCAATAGAAACACATGCTTTCATCTTTTCATAGACAGATAAAATGCTTACCGAGGCAACCTAATCGTGATTGCCCTAGTGATCTAATTCAACCTTAACATTACTATATACCAATAAATATGATTAACTAATTGATATCAATTAGCATAGTTTCATTGACTAATGAGTGTTTTATGAATTATGTGATATTTTTGGTGTCTTATTTACAGAAGATATCGGTCATTTGAAAGAATATTTAATGTTGATATAAAACTGATTTTCTTAATTACCGCCCCCATTTCTGCCATACCTTATCTTATTATGGGTTGTTACATGTTATATTATCATAGTGATAGAGTTGTTTTGAAGCAATTTATCGGTTTATAAAGGAGATCAGTTTACTCACAAACTGAGTCCGAAGGACTTTTTGTTAAGTTTGTGAGTGACCTTATTACTGATAATTCCATAATAAATTGCACTATTCTACAAAATAAGAATGAAATGGGCGGTTTAAAATGGCACTGTTTTAGGATTATTAAGTAATATTTAAAACTGGCAACAACCCTATAAACCATATCTTCCGTAAATGGCTGTTTTAAGTGGGAGATTACCATGGAAGATTGTTGCAAATGCATCGATCTCCCACTGTTGCTACATCCAATCAGAATTCTTTTGTCTGAACTTACACCACCAGAAATGGATGGTTTGTTTAGAAGCTGTGTCGACTGACTTCAAACTTAAATAAACAGCTTTTTGGATTGTTATTTTGAAACTCCTGGGACGGTGTCTCTGCAAGGTGGATCCTAGGTCCCCGAGGGTATTCGCCAACCCAGTCGTCAGACTTGCCTGAAATGATTATTCATTGATTTGTTACAAAAATTAGCAGTATTTAGCAAAATTAAAAAATAATAGAAATACTAAGGGTTCATTTCTTGTATTGCACATGGTAGATCTCCTTAGCTGAAATTTGGCTTCCTATTTCTGTATGTTTTGTTATTAGTACTTCTTGTTTAAAATAAGTTTGGTTTTGGTCTTCCAAATGTTTCGGTTTTAATGCGGCTGATGAGAGGTAATTCCTTGAAATGCGTCGTATACAGCATAATATAAATTTACTATATCTAATATTAGTATCTTTGGATTGTTATTTTATCGTAAATCTTAGAATATACCTTGCCATTTTCGATATTTATGGTAAGATGTTAAAAGGAGATAGCATTTGTTATTCATATTAGTCTTTTTTTTACCTGTAGTTGTTTTGATAGTAAATTCTTTTATACGAATTTGATACACATGATGTGCACATTCCGTCCATTTACAACTCATCAGTTGTATTCAAGGCCTAAATGTATTGAAAACCAAAACAACAAGTGGCAAAAAGACCAAAAGGTGTAAAGCCAAAACCATAAAAGGACAAAATTATGCACCAGGAAGATACTCCTTAGTTTTGAACAATTTTACAATTTTTTAATAGTAGATTTTAAGTTTCAATTTTGAGTTTATAAACCGTTTATAAACAGGTTTATGCGTGAAACATGTGTGACATTTTTGCCTGTGTATAGTAGCAATGCCAATTCTAAGATACCAAATTTCATGGGGAGATTATGAAAGTTATTTGCATAAAAAGCTATAAGAAAGTGAATAGTTTATACCTGAAAAAAGGGAGAGGAAGCACAAAGAGGCTGAGACCATAACATAGGTATAATGCATAATCTAAAATTGTTATAGAACAACAACAGTTGCTAACATGGCTAGTTGTAACCAAGCATGAAAATATTAAATCAGGAAACAATTACCAAAAAATGTTAAAGTTCGAAAATATTAAATCCGGAAAAAATTACCAAAGTTGTTAAAATACAGGATAAATGTACAAATGAACGAAAAGATTAAAGCGAAAACAGTATCTTGAAAGAGATAAGCAGGACAGAGATACTGCATTGTAACCACAAAACTGAACAATTTGACAAAAGTGAAAATGCTAACCGGTTTTAAATCTCACAATTCCATATCGGTAGAATATGCTGTAATAAATCAATCACGTCATTGTCTGACATTGATTATCCAGTCTTCTTTAAAGTCTTGCGTTTTAGAATATTTCATATGGAAATGATTTTAGTTTATCTATTTCTTGTAGAACATTTTTCTTTTTTCCATGTTACACTTTGCACCCATAAGTAACCAATTATTTCCGGTTATTTTTTTCTTCTTACCTTAATTTTTCTAGAATTTGGTGAAATGATGAGAGGGCATTAAAATTTCTATGATTTTTTTTTCGTCATACATCCGTGTTCCAATTCAACGAGGACAACTCCAAGAACTTCACTTTACAAACTACACTAGTCAAGTTGCTTTCATACAATAGCTGTCCTTTGTCAGCACCCTTGCTGCTATCAAACTAGCATGATTAAAAGTCGGCCACTGACGATCAAAGCCGGGTTACCGTTCTATATGATATTTCTTTCTTCTATCGAAGCCGACACAGGGTTGATTTTTATCTAAATAATTATTGGAGGCACTGCACGGGTTTACTTTTGTTATATAAATGATTTTATCCTATTACATATAAGTCTTGCCCCTTTGTATAACCTCTTCTGCAGACAACTTTGGAATATTTATGGGGTTAATAACAATTATTTGTAATGAAATTCATAAAATTATGACGAATGGTAGCACGTGTAAGACAGAAACATACGTTCAGTGTCCACTGTCCTCGCGTGAGTATTTGACATCCCCAAAAAACATAAATATAAAATATTATATCTCGCGTGCATGGTATGTTAATTACGAAGGATTTTATCACGTGTTTGTCGGAATTATGGTGTATCTATTGATTTACTGACATTTAATTAATCATATACCTGAATAAAAACATTATTTAGCAATGTTACACTCAATGAACACCTTAGTCACATGTACCAACGCGACCTAAAATCGCTACTGGTATACTATTGATAGACGTCTGCAGTGATTTAAGATACCATTACCATATCGGTGCAACCCCTTTTTTATTTATGCAGTAATTCATACGTAGTTAACCGTAAAGAGATGTTAATAGTTGAGTTTGTTTGGATAAAATATGCTAGGACAATCGTGAATGCCACGACCTTCAGAATTATAAAACCATATGAAAAACCATTTTTTATAAAAAGGTGTTGACTTTTTGGAAGATTTATTCCTTGGTTTTATAAGAGCTGTCATTTCATCTTTCTTGTCCCAATAGTTACGAATGTAAATGATCAGTATTATTGTAATCTCTGCCGACGACTCTGTCACTAAAATTACAGAAATAAAAAAATTATCAATATAACCAACAAGTAGGAGTTAAAAGAGCGTCTTTATCTCACATATCAAATAAAAAGTGAATTTGGTCGATTTAAATCACTTTTGACCTTTAAAACTCTGAGTCATTAGTGATGAAAGGAGTATTTAGCAATATTCAGAAAACGACGTGTCAGGAGCAGAGAGCAACAATAGGGTGTCATCAATCTAACCCAACATCACTGATAAAAGATCCATGTGTGTGATAGTATGTTAACCCGGAATCACACAGCACATAGTATCTTCGATCAATGGACTCACCTAGCCATCACACGAGGGAGAGATCAGGTATGTCGACAGAGTAAGCATCTCCTGCCATGCTAGCATCGATATAACATGTTACGTGATTACCAACGAACGATCCATCAAGAGCGTCTAATCCGATGTCCAAAGTCGTGTCAATGATATCAAAGATGAACGAAAAGGAAAGAACCATGGAAAAATGAAGCAGTGAAGTGTAAGTTGAATCATAGAAACAGTATATCGAACAATCAACTCGTGATGTCGTCCGAAGAACTTTCGAAAATATCATTTCAGGCTTTCTCCCTCGTACCCCTTACACACTAACTTCCGTGTTAGGTAAATACCTCTAATAACAAAATCTCCATCTTTCTGAAGAAGCCCTAGGGTATCGAATTAACTGTGATACAAAGAAACCATAGGCTGTAGCAGAAGGAATATTGCTGCTCAAAGGTGAAGTCTAAACTCCGACTCCTATCAACATATTGAGATGTTTGTTCTGATTGAATATTGTTTTCACAATTATAAGACCAAATAATCGAAAGATTTTGGTAGCTTCATATATTACATTGCAAATCATGTGATACCTCCAGTGTCTTGATTCAATTTAATAACTTCATCACTCTGATGAATATGAAACTCCTGTTTATCATAATGTATCATTATATCATTATTGAAGTCATTTGTGTGAAACGTAGTCGTGACAGATACCCTTTTTTGTCTGTAATAAAAAAGAAAGAAGAACTGAAGACTAGAGTCTCCCAGGAGCCTGCAGTATCGCTCACCTGGACATCATTTGCAGAATAAATCATATGACTTTATAGATCCATCCTGACTGCCTGGAACATTGCTGTCAAATTAGCTCACTGGTTTTACCAAATTGTTTGCTGATTTCACACAAGAACATCTTTCAGTGAATTTTCTCATAAGGTCCTATGCTACAATGGGCTTGGTTCTGGTGGTCATCTTGGATGGCAGGCGGGTTCATTTGATATATTTATGAAAGAGGACCACCTAAGGACTATTGCTGCCAGTTTTTCTTCCAACTGACCAAATGGTTTCAGACAAAAAGATATTTAAGTAAATTTTCCAAATGGTCCTATGTTAAACTGTGTTCGGCTCTGACGGCCACCTTTGATGGCAGGCGGGGTCATCAGAGGTAATTCTGGAAGAGGACCACCTCAGGACCATCGCTGTCAAGTTTTGTTTCAATTGGCTCAGTATTTTTAGACACGAAGATCGTTTAGTAAATTTCCCATAGAATGCTATTTAAATTATGTTCAGCTGTGGCGGCCATTTTAGATGGCAGGCAAGGTCATCGGTTATAATTTTGAAAGAGGACCAGCAAAGGACAATTACTGACAATTTTTGTTCCAATTGGCCCAAGCGTTTCGGACATGAAGATCCTCAAGTAAATTTTCCGAGGATCCTATGTTAAATTGTGTTCAGCTCTGGCGGCCATCTTGACTAACGGGCGAGGTCTTCAGATATAATTCTCAAAGAAGACCACCTAAGGACCAATGATGCCAAGTTTTGTTCTAATTGCCTGTTATTTCAGACCAGAAGATCTTTAAGTAAATTTCCCATGGGGTCCCATTTTAAGCTTTGTTCGGCTATGGCTATGGGGTCACCGGATACAATTCTAAAAGAGTACCATCTAAGGACAATTGCTGCCAAGTTTTGTTTCAATTGGCAGAATGGTATCAAAAAAGAAGATCTTTAAACGTTCACGACGACGCTTGACGATGTCGACGACGGACAGACGACGGACGCCAATTGATGGCAATATCGCTCAAATGGCCCTTTGGGACAGGTGAGATAAAATAGGGGGAAATTGCAATAACTACCAAAAGGGAGTCATTGAACTGTTTCAAAAATTTGACTTATTTGCAGGTCTTGTCTTACTGATTATTTTTGCAATTGGAAATTTCACTTTATTAATTATACTTTTCAAGAAAATAGGAAAAACACACCAAACTGGTTAAATTCATCATTTAGCGACAATAACGCCTATAAGAAGTTGTCTGACAGTTTTGGCGTAAACAGTTAGTAAGTAGTTATTAAGCGGGGTCAGTGATAAGAAAAGCTCACTTGACCTTTTGGGTTATGTGAGCTAAAAATCATAATTTACTTTTGAGCCCGAATGTTAATACTGTAGTCATGAATCAAGGAAGAACTAAATTGTTTGTGTCGAAAAAAGTTAATTCAAAACCATTATTATTTTTTTATCAAATTAGTTTTCATTCACCAAAGTATGGTATGAATTGAGTACAGTGACTTATTTACTTTTTACCTTATTTGACCAATAATACCTTAATATTAGAGAGAAATTTGTTTTTCACATTTATCATTCCACCCTCAGTAATCCTGCGTTGGGTTTGGTATATATATGTCCCTTTATTACTGAAGTTAGACACTATACTGCTATATATTTTATTTTGCTTCCGTTTTACATTTCGTCAGTTTGATGGATACAAAGGGGGATAACTAGTTTGCGAATTGAAAATTTTATTTTGATACGACCGTATTGATTCGTATGTACTATCGTTTTTATCATGTTTATCAGCATATTCTCACCTTTTTGTGCCTGAATTTGTATGTGCTGGTTCTGTTCTTAACTTACACGTATCAGCACGTTCATTTTTTATACAATGTATTTATACTAGTATTTTTATAAATTGAGACGAGTGAACCAACACCTTCTAAAGGGTAAGGTAGGTAGAGTAACCAAGTATGCTGCATTTGTCTTAAAACCTCATGAACATAAACTATAAAAAGACAACAACAATAGTATATTTATAGATTAAAGGTGTTGGGGTGGGGTCTATTGAATAGAAAAAAATGGCCTAACAATTAAGGAATAGAGAATAATGATGTTCTACAATATAAAGCTTATTATAAAATAGTAAAGAATTTGAGGACAAAATACTGATTTCAGAAAATAACAACTGTACTGAATAAAACAAATTTCATTGAATTATACATAAAACAACCTTTTCAAAAGAACATACACACTACAAACTTTACCAAAACCTACATTTTAAATCAAACTATAAACTTTACCAACAATTACATTTTAAAAAGGACAAATATACCTAAGGAGCAATAAAAAAAACGTAATCCATTGGACAGACAAACCCGGGAAGACAAATGAACAACCACAAGAACAAAAAATAAACACATAAAACTAAAAAAACAATGAACAACACGAACTCCTATAAAACCAGGAGTGAACCCAGGTGCTCCGGAAGGGTTAGCAGTTCCTGCTCCGTATACGGCATCCGTCGTTTAGTTCAACAAAGTCAATCCGGGGAAGTCACAATAAACTTCACCAAAACCTACATTTTAAATCAAACTATAAACCTTAACAATAATTACATTTTAAATCACTTTTTCGAATTTCTGACTTAAACAAATTCGTCAACACAACATTTTACAGAACAAGCATTTTTTAAACGAATACAGAAAAATGAGACAAAAAGATTTAAGATCCCTACACACAGACGCTCATTCATGTCCCGGATTTGAAATCGTTAAAGATATTTATAGAATGATTTTTCGGGCTTATTTGTTGGCACAAAATTCATAAACACTCAATGGACTTGACATGGGCAGCATGGCGGGTGTCCTGCAGGAAGCAGAGACTGCTTACTCTTCCGGAACACCAGAGTCTATCCCCCGTTTTTTTTGGTTGGGTCCATGTTGTTTATATGTTTTTAGTTTTTAAGTGTAGTGTTTATATTGTTTTGGTCTTTCCTTCGTTATTCTCCGGAGTTTGTCAGTTATTTTCGATTTTCTCCTCCTTCGAATATCCCTTTGGTATTTCCTGACTTTATTTATAAACAATCAATATCCAATCTAATTGAATCTCTGGATAGAGAAACCATTTTAGATAAATTTACTAACACATGTTCTTTACCACAAGAAGAAATGCGCACAATAAATCCGACACCTTCGCTAGTTAAGGGTAACGATTCGCTTATCTCCTCATCACCCTTGAAAGTTTAAGCCAACATTTCAGGTCCGTGCGGTACTTGTTTATATTCGGTTCAGTCGAGACTACCTGCGACCAATTAGAACTCAGCGATCTCTTGAGCACAATGTAGGCAAATGATGTTGCGAAGTACAAATGTACTATGGCAAGCCGTTCTCGCCAAAACTATGTTTAAACCCTTTTTTGAAAAAAATTACACACTGAGATTTAAAAACCTAAAATAACACACTGAGAAATCGAAATTACACACTGAGATTTTAAAATTACACACTCTGGCCACATTCTGGCTTAATTTAAGATGGAGACGCGAATCGCAACCTTTGACTAGTTAGGGTGTCTATCCGACAGCTATGCCTTTAATTACATAAATATAATGAAACTAAAAAGCTTGACATTCATGAGTTTTAATTTGATCCTGTACCGAAAAGCCTCCCCTCCCCTTCCGAAAAAAAAAGATAAAGATAAAAAAAAAAAACGAAAAGAAATTCATTATTTACTGGTTTGACTTAAGGATATGGGAGCACGATATCAGTCCATTGTACCAGATCCGAGTAAATGATTTTAATTAACCTTATTCAACTTTATGTACTATTTGACAAGGACAAGAAAGTCAACGATATATCTATAGATCAGGTTCTAATTAATTTACTGTAAACTCATGTTGACGTTGCGTGTTCTCGAATAGTCCTCATAAATTCAGCTAAAGTGGTACCAAATTTGGAATACAATTCCACATATATATATATATATAACACATATATTTATTCTTTTTACACGAACATAATCTTCTATTTCAATATAAGATTATGTTCGTGTAAAAAGAATAAATATCTGTTGATTTCTTTTATGATTTTGTCTTACACGATTCTTCCCGCCTGCCTATTTCATTAAAAAAAAAAAATAAAGAAAAAAAAAAAACAAAAAAAAAACAGATCAAGTATAAATACACATACATATGTAGAAGAAACGATAATCGTGTTTAAATCAGCTTTAATTAGATAAATACAATATTGTTTGAAAACAGATAAGATTTCTGAGTTTTCTGTTTAATAGAGCGAAAAATAGTATCCGACTAGCAACTATGGGAGTTCTAGCTAGTTTTACAGTTTAAACGAGCACATCCTGACCTTGCTATATAAAGTATGTACCGTCGAAAATCCTTGCCTTGCTACATAAAGTATGTACCGTCGAAACATTTTTTATCTAGTACAAGTACAAATCTAGGTGTGAAGCAGAATTAGGTGCGTCTATGGTCTCTTAAATTCCAAGTTTACTAGGATAAATGAGACGTAGTTTATCCTCATAGTTAGGATTAGTACGTGACAGAACATCATCTATTTAAGCAGAAATTGAAATTAAAGGACTGGGATAGTTTCTTTTCTATCCAATTCATTTACCCTTTATGTACTTGTGTTTATTGTTTTAGATTTCCAAAAATTTTGGTCTTTAGCACTACTGAATTGACATAAATTATTGAAATGGCACATACTATAGGCTTTTTACTTCACGTTTTTCATTAAGCCAAGGGTAAACTTCGTTAAATTAAAACACAAAATAGGAGTTGAAGCTATATGTTTAGCATTGATTAGCAGTTGACCATTGAAATATACTTATTTCAACAAACTATGTTTCAAATTTTAACAAGATATATTGAGCCCATCTTAGTCGACACGTTTTTTAATTTACCCGAAAATTGCTAATTTTGTGATTTTTCGTGCGTATTTGATTTTTTTTATGGACAAGGCGACTTAACTCCAGAACAACATCTGACTTTCATCAGGTAACAGTAAATGAGTCTAAGGAAATGTCACTAGATAAGTCTAGTGAGTCTTGTACCAGTCTTTTTAGCAACTTTAAAACTCTGATCACAGATACAAAGAACTTGGTAATATTCGAAACCATTTTTCACCATTTAAGTAACGATGATTAAAGTGTTTTAGAATAATTATGAATATTTACACTGGAACAATAAGAAAAATTGTTTTCATATACTTATTAATAAAGTTTCATTTCTTTTAAGTAGAAAGGCTACATACTAGTAGAGTGTTTATCTGAACGGTATATACGTTTTTAGCTTTGCCCTTTTTGCAGAACATTTTGGTGCTGCTTAGTCAGACATGTCTGTACTGAAAAAAAAAATGTTTTAACGTAAACACCCGTTTTTTTTAAACTTTATAATTCGATTGTGTTGGTTTTGAACTTTTTGCATGCAAAATTAATTTGATTTAAACGAATATGCAGTCATAATTCCAATTTGAATTACTTCCCTTTCATCAACAGTATTGGACGATTGCAATATAAATAGACGCTAAGTGCACTACTTGGCAGAAACACCGTTTCTCCAACCATTATCTGGGCGTAAAACAAGTTTAGAAATCTCAGAAACAGTTTCAAATTGATAATTAATATAATAATGGATAACAGGAAAGGTCAACAATAACATACCTGCAATCAATTAACTTAATCCAATCGAAAGACCACATACCCAAACATCGAATTTGCAGCTGTGATTCATTGACAAACAAAGGAGTAAATAACAAGAAAAAAGTGATATGGCAAGAGTGAGTATTGCAAGTTTCAATGTAACTGCTATGTGTACTTCGGTAGCTGATTACCTGATGAAAATCCCCGGAATGTATTCAAATTGTCCCAACTAACAGTTAGAAATGGTTTAAATTTTCGGAAATAAATTTGCACATATTCAGCATCGTGACATTTGCTTGCGATGACGTCATAATTGATAAAACAATCGATAAATTATAGACAAAAAAAAAAAAAAAAAAAAAACAACCAGTGGAAAATACAATAATTGATGAAAATTGTTGGAGACAATCTGTAGATGAAAACGTGTTATTCCAGAACAAATGACTAGCAGGTAAAAAACACCTTTACATCGTATTACATGTTTTTAATTCATGTCATTCCCGTATCTTGTTTTGCAATAAAAAGTCAGACGTCAAAGAGTATCGATTGTATTTATAACCGTGACAAGCAACTTTGACCAGTCCGTTCAAAACGACTGTTCGGCAACGATTCCGAAACAACACTGTATAGAAATAACATGTCTGAATGAAGAAATGAAAGCAGATTTGAGATTTGAGATATTAATAATGTCTTCCGAAGGTTTTGATGTATCCTATTGCCAATTTTCATGTAGACGAAGTGTCAAAAATTCTTTTTTGGATTAACTGTAATTCATCAGCTACTCCGTTTACAAAACAGATTTATAGGTTTAAACAAGACAATAATGGACATTTAAGATCAAAGTTTTATACTAGTGAATGGTGAGCTACATTGTTTTATAATCCATGGTTGGTTTACCCTTTCATTTGTTAATTCCCAGAAATGTTTTGGTGAGAAAACCAATTCGCAATTAACTGAACAACGCATATATGTATGCTCACACATGCTTGTTGGGGAAAATAAGGACACTACGTTGACATTTTACCATATCTAATTTGTATCAACTTTTAATTACACCATTTTATCATCTCCTGTCTGTACTTGTATCTCTTCTAAACGTTGGCGGACAATTTTCGATAAATCATTGGAACAATTCTGTTAATTAAGTAATAAAACAGATTTCAATCTCCGGACGAAATGTCAGATTTATCATATTACTTGGTCACGTAGAACATACCATCTTGTTTGTATTGTCTTCTGAAAGGTCGACAACAAAAAAACCATTGTTTTTGTTTTTGAGATATACTGGGAGCTACTATCACGAATCTCTGTCATGACAATCAAAATCACTAGATAGTAATTTCCGATGAAATAAATTATTGCCAGAGATTAAAAAACCACTTATATAGATAATGACGATCTTTAGAAATATAATCGATTTCAAGCACTGTGTCATATATGGAAATATAATCGATTTCAAGCACTGTGTCATATATGGAAATATAATCGATTTCAAGCACTGTGTCATATATGGAAATATAATCGATTTCAAGCACTGTGTCATTTAAAGCTTCGGTAAACATAACTTTTTCATTTAGTTTAAACAGATTTATGCATAAAAATTTTCAGTTCTATCCAACAAATAGGAAACCAGTCCAGAATAAAAATATTAAATCGACGAAATGTGCACATCTTGTGCATCAGAATATCAAAGAATATTATCATGTACAAATGTAAGTATCAATTTTCTGAAAATGATTTTCATACATGCCCATGCCCATTTATTTCTCAAATTAATAACGCTTGGTTCACCGACTTGGTTATTGTCAAATTGTTACAATAAGCAATTGTTGCAAATTTATTTCAAACTTTTTGGACTTTGATTGGATGGAATTGTTCCAGTTTGACGATTTAGATACATATAAGTATGCTTGATCAATCTGCTCCGAATTACTATTGGCTATGACAGAAGCTTTCTCCTATTCTTGACGTGTTTAATCGGTGGGATAAAAATACATAATATCTTTAACCACTTTCCAGTGATTAAATTTCTACGTGGGAATTACCGCCTTTTTCTACATTTATTGGAACGATAAACTAGAGAAGTCCCAAAATGACGTCTTTGTAAATAAGTTACATAGCAACGACATTTTCTTGAGGTTTTTGTCGGAAATCACAGGAGAAATAGATTCTGCTTCAATTTACTCTTGAGTTATGGAATTTCTCCACCCTCAATAGTTAAATTTTAGATTTTAACGCGCTCGCTAAAGGCTCGCATGTTGAAAATCGAAAATTTAACTCACTCGTACCTGAAGGAGAATCTATATATACCCTGTGTAATTACTTTGAATTAAACAAACACATGAAGGAAATAATACTACAGCAAATCAAATTCTTGATTTTTTAAAATAAAATATTTAAAAGGGAATAATTATCATTACCAATTATTATGCATGCGAGATGTACGTTCGCGTGATGCTAAGAATTCCTATTGTTACCGGGGTTTTTGTCTTATGCAACTTGGAAGTCTTCTTTTATTACTGTTAATTTGGCATTATTGTGATGTTTTTATTATTGCAAAAAAATGCGACAGGATTGTAATCGTAATAATATAAACTCGCATTTCGGAATTTTTTTATATGAATGAAGCGCGGGATTTTTCTCAATACATGTATCACAAAAATGAAAGTCGCATTTTGGTCTAAAATAACAAAATCGCAATAATAAATGCACGCAATAATTTCTGAAGTTACAGTATTTCTAATTGGCTATGATCTGCATTATAAAAATCTTCACGCAAAGTTGAGTTAACAAGTATTGCGCACTTGACATTGATAAAAGTCAGCTGATCAGTACAGGTAACTTGCATCATATTTCTGAACACAAGCAAATTAATACTAAACAATCTTGCTTGTGTACGATATATATATTTATATATATATCTGGTTTTGGTCTTGTTGTTTTGTTATTTTTTTCCTGAAAATGAAGAGATTATAAAATATCAAGGTCGGGAAATTATAGATCAAACGTGGCTTAATTACTAGTGATACGAATAATGATTTATGTCCCAAATATAGTTTAGGTATTGATTTTATGGGTGGTGTTCACTTAATTGGAAAAAAATATTGCACAGAATTTAATTAACTAACTTTATGGAATTTATTTACATTGTAATGCAATATTATTTTGAAACATACTCTGTTATTTATTACAATAAATAAGCAAAATAGAATAAGAACTCAATTAAAATGATAATAATCAAAAATAATAATAAATCAGTTATATAAAATCTCCTTAGCTAAGATATGTTCGTTATGCATTCAAATTGAATTCTATTCAAGACTGCTTACTCGTTAACCTCATATCACATGGTAGTGAAAACTGAGGAGTGTTTCACTCGTGCATAGCTCTGTCCTTAGATGGTTTTGGCTTTATCCCATGTGGTCATTTTGCTATTTTTAAATTTGCTTGTCAATCTTTCGGATTGTTTCTTTGGTTTTTCAAAATTTGAGGCCTTGAGCATAACTGCATGAAATAGGTATCAAAGAATTTTATATTACCCAAATTTCACTGTTTTGTTTGGAAAATTCGGAAACTAACGTATCTAACAATTTTTACTGGTGTTGTTCACCTTTATATCTGGATATTAAAACTTGGTCTCTCGTGGTATGAGTGCATGATAAGGGAATGTAAACATGTTGGAACAATGAGCGAAATCGCGACCATTACCCGTAGTATTTATAAGGATTATTCATGTGTCAAATTTGAAAGATATTAAGTCATAAATTAGATTTTAAAGAATTAATTTCTGGGCTGTCAGAAATATCATGAGGACGCAGGGCAGCTTTCTCGTGGCGTAATTTACAGTAAGAAGAATTTTCATTTTTTTATCCGTAGTGCGGAACTATGAGCAAACGGAAATTCCTCGTTTTGATTTTGTTGAATTGCATGTGTATACAGACGCAAATGGCACTTTTAAAGATAATCATTTGATACTTCGCGTCTATTCAAAGGTTACAGTATAAAGAATACAGTGGTCGCATTTTTGATACCGGTCGCAATGTGGGTTCTTTGACGTTACACTTTAGTTAAGGAAGCAGTGACTGCCACGTTCCTCATTATAAAAAGAAGATAACGCACTTCCAAACTTACTAGTAAGTCCCTAATAATTATATCTTTTTGAAAAAATACATGATAGTTTCAACCAGTTTAAACAAGTACAATACAAGCGTCAATAGCCAGAGGATAAACAGCGGCAAAATAATACCGAAACTAGTCTGTATAAATGTTATAAGGAAGTGAATATCGGCAAAAGAATACCGAAGTGACAAAACAATGGGAAAGGTCCGTACATTCGAAGTCCAAGGAAAAGACAGTCAGGGGAATGGAACACAACAAACAACCGGCACAAGAATACATGTACAGTGGAACCTCTGTAAACCAAACAGCTACCGGACCGTAACACTTGGTCGATTTACGGAGGTGCCGGTTTTGAATGGTACCGACTGTACTGAAATCCGACCGGAAGTAAATTAATCGAAAGGCGTGGAATTTACATATTGACTATATTTGCAAAACCAAAAGAATAAAAATCATATACAGTGTTCAAATATCTAAGATGATGTTGGACCTGTTCCCACTGTTGTAACATTTCATGTGTCTCCACCGATTTTTGACCTCCACCGGATTGAATTTGTTGAACTTCACGACGGGTGCCATATACGGAGCAGGAACTGTGTTTATTTGTTGTGCTTGTGGTTGTTCATTTGTCTTCCCTGGATTGTCTGTCCAATGGATTACGTTTTTTATTGCTCCTTAGGGATGTTTGTCCTTTTTTATAATAAACTAAACAACATATTCCATAACTTTCAAGATAAAATTTGTAATGAAACACTACAAATAAAATTATAAAATATATAAAAGATCAGATATATGTATCGGTAACATATTAACTAGTACGTATATAATTTTTCTCAGTTGATAGTATTTTGGATATGACTATGCTATTTGTACTCGGCGATTCACTGTTATAATTGGTAACCAAGAAATATCTCTTTCATGTATAGCTCTGTCCTTAGATAATTTTGGGTTCCCCTATTTCGGTCATTTTGTCTTTTGAATTTGGTGCTTAAACCGTTTTGGTGTATTATTTTTAGCCTTGCCGTTGCTAAAGACATACAATTTTGAAATTTGCACGTACTGTGCATTAGAATTGGTAAAAAAGAAGTTTTTGCTTTCTTAAGTGTTTCGATACCGCCCTTTCCAAATTTGATTGTCATGTTGGATATCCTCCTAAGATATTTACACTGAATAATGAATTCTACGATTGATGACAACGTTATCATTGTCGAATGTAAGACTGTTATTTACACTATGTCGTATCAATAATTCACTGATATTCACAGGAAAACACTGTATTTTCTGCAACGTTAGCAGTCAAATCCCACAGTAGGTTCCTCTAATCCATGATGATTGTCTGAAGTGTCGGACAAATTATAGGCAATGTGTATATTTGTCACACTAATTAGATACAAATGCACACATGAATGTTGTGGGTGGATTCAGGATTGCGAGGACTGACAAATTAGTTGATATCTTGGCAATAACATATATCATAAATGCCACAATTTTCAGTAACGTTAGAAACTAATCACATCACAATCATCACCATGAGATATTTTCGAAGCAGCAATAATTGCAGTCTCTTGATTACTATGATTAGCGAGCGCTATAGGAGCACATGGGTCATTTTGAAAAGGTTTTTTTTTAATGGGGGCAGCCGTTATGCAATCCGAAGTGAATTGATTTGTTAAAGCGAATATAGCTACATACTATGGCTACACAATTTTCGTTCGCTGGAAACGGAAGTCAGTAAAGTAATGGAAATAACTTGCTTCAGATTATAATTTTAGAGTCAGAATCGTGATACCGCAAATGAGTTTCTGGAAAGGGCTATTGCTGCGCTCGCATCATTGGCCTCGCCAACAGCATATTAATGCTTACACCGTTTTTACCGGTCTTTTTATCCAACATAATGATAGCATTTTTTTTTCAAACACGTTTCCAAAGTATATTCTTTTTAGTATTCATATTTCAAGATGACAAAAGAAATCTTATGTCTTCGTCTCAGTTACTTGTTTAGTTTATTTTTTGTTGTTGTTGATATTCTGACATATTGTACCATTTGACATAACAGCCTGAAATTACTCTGGAGCCATTCGAGGGTTGCAGCATGGTGTGGTTGTCCACAATTGAAGACTATGTAGTAAGGTCTGGATGTTTATTTATCTACATACTTGTGATTTTGTGTTTTCTCCTTAACTTTACTCTTAACTGTTTTTCCTCATATTAAAAATCATTGAGTATGTCAGTATTTGGCTCATTCTTGAGCTCTTACAGCGACGTTCAAGATGAAACATCGCCATGAAAGCATTTTGTGTAAGTTGTCAGTATTGCACAGAATAGATGCACATCTAGATTATACATTACAACCACGTCCGTGATATACATGTACCCACAATGACACCAATGCTCACTTTGATATTTACATAATGCTATGTTAGGATTTTTTTTTTATGTCAAAGATTTTCTTTTTCGTCATGCCTCTGACAGTTTTTATCTTTTTCCATTCGAACAACGGAATATCAAATGGAGAAAACCAATTTTATTTATTTGAAAAAGACGATTAAACATAAGCGTCAGTTTTATGTTTGGTGTGTGTTGGATAATACCGATCTTAAGATAAAATCGTGAAGGTCTTTGATCTAGGTCTGTCTTTATTAATTATTTAAAATAAATACTTTGTTATTGGATTTCATATCGTATAAAATGGCATAATTAATATTAAGTGACACTAATTTTGATTCGCAAGATGTGAATATTTCGCCAATGTACACCTCTTCAGTTGTACTGAAGAACTGAAATGTTCAAAGCCGACATAGTAAGCTAAGGGACTGAAAAACAAATTCAAATACTAAAATGGCCAAAAGGGGTAAAGCCAAAGTCATCGAAGGACAGTGCCATGTTATTCAAGTTAATTTGTGTTTTTGCCCCATTTTACTTATGTCATAGAAACTGTCCTTTTATAATAGAAATAATTCACGGTGGTTTGAAAATACGATTTTACCAAGGGTAGGCCCTATATGCCGATATTTGGCATATTTCGAAGCCACGGTGAATTATTTCTCAAGTAGAGAAACCACCTTGTAGCGAACTTAGATTGCCGGGGACCCCATCTTTTTATTACATTTTTCGATCCTTATACTAAAATGAGAAATTTTTCCTTTTATATTAATTTAACTTTATACCCGCGAGGATCGTTGCTATGGTAGTTTATTGGTTTATTAGCTATGAAAATGTTATATTTAATCCAAAAATTATACAAATAAAATTATCAAGTACCCTTGATGCCAATAGTAGTAATGTTTCTGCTAAACATGGAATTAAATTACAAAGCTAAATTGAATTAAACTCCTTTTTTGTATTCTAATATACAAATTTTTAAAATGAATCGTCTCCAAATTCCCCTTTGTCAATTTTACTGAATACTATTCTTAACACATCGGTGACCTATATTTGTTGCGAGTTGAATCTACAGAGCCTTACCTAGACTTGAAGGTTTAAAAGTATGAACAAAATCTTATATTAACATTTTTTTATATTTTGGTTTAAAATTGTATAATATGCAATGTTGCTATTATTTCTATATAAAATTTCACACACAAAAAAAAAAAAAAAACAAAAACAAAAAAAAAAAAAAAACACTACATTCTTGAGACTATACTGGTCTTAAATCGACGATGACCTTCATTTCCCCCAAAATGAATGCCTTATGTCAAAGTGCAAAAGCATGACTTTCGAAGAAATTATGTAATAAAGTGTTTATACCCTCGAGCAACTAAAATATAGACATACAAAACATATATAAAGCCCCAAAACGTTTACATGTATCCTAGGGACAAATAAATGAAAAATATAAACCGCAACGCACATCCATGACACAAAAACACGGAAAGCTATGTAAGGGAGAAAGTATAAGGGTTTCAAAATCATTTCAGAATCGGAGATGTCACAATATAACAGAATTACCCTTGGAAAGTTATGTTTTGAATATAAAAATTATTTGATGCCAATTTTGATACACATTTCGTCGATTTACGACTCATCAGTTGTGCTCAGGGTCTAAAATGTTAAAAGCCAAAATAACAATCCCAAAGGTTGAAGAGCAAAATTTAATTACAAAATACCAAAAATGACCAAAAGGGGTAAAGCCAAAACTATCTAAGGACAGAGATATGAAAGAGGGAGATTACAGTTGACGCATTCCCTGAACCGTCTGGTAAGTATGATAAACTGTTTATGTATTCTTGTACTTTCGAGGCAACGTACGTCCAGTTTTTAACATATGGATATCTGCAGTAAATGCTATCAAATTTTTGGTGCAAAAATAAAAAAAAAAAAAAAAAAAAACAAAAAACACTAAAACCTGTAATTTTTGGAAAACAAATATGTAATTATCTGAATAAGCATTATAAATGTATAAACCAACACAGTTATAAAACTGGCCTTAACCAGTCTTGGTTGACTACAAGGCAAACTGTCCTATTTTGGTCTAGTTATCTTGATTTTGAATGAAATTTCAGAAATTGTAAAACGACAGTCAGTGTTAAACAAGACAAAATTGGCCACTTAAGATAACTAAATATGTTGCTAGTGTATGTTACTGTTTTCGTGCGTTGGATTTGATTTTCTTACTAGTGGAGGTTAGAATTTTCACGCGTTCCACTTGGATGTCAATTTTGACCCTATGGATTCCCTTTTTAATAGTTCAGTTGTTTTGTAGCCGATAGTTATTTTTAATTCTCGAACAATATCTACATTAGTGACCAGAAATAACGCCATTCTTTACCTCATCTAAATATAAAAAAAAAAAAATCCAGACAAGTTTCCTCCTTAAAACCATTTTATTGCTTTAAATATGTTCGATATTTAATAATGTGTGTAATATGTGGGAAGGCTCAGTGGACTGGTATAATAATGACACCCTGTAGACTTTGTAGAGACAGGCATAGCTTAAAATATCCTTATAATACTATTTTATTTGAATTAAGGAAGCATGATTTACAAGAATAATGACACGAATGTTTAACAACAGTTGTGACGGTTTGTGTGTGTAGGAGAGAAAAGTCTGCAATATAACTGATTACGTTCCATCACATAACATAATTCTCCGTTTTGACTATAAATCTGGCTTCATGTAAACGTACAACGTTTAAAACTATAACTGATGAATCGTCTTTATATATATATATATATCCGAGCACATCTCTTTGCATTTACTATATCAGAATTTACATGAAATGCTAGTTTATATCTGCTTATTGGTATTTTTTAATCTCATAAATGTATATTTTATATCTGTCATTCGGCAAATTCTATTTCCTCTTCTGATATTGTCTCTCTATCCACAATCTCTAGTTTGTTCTTTTGCTCAATCAGATTAATTTTAGACACCTCTTGAAAAACAATCTTTTTATGAATACATAACATCATATCATATCCATATCTGATAAGATTACAACTGTCCGCAAGGGCTTACAAGTTTGGAAATGGCGGTTCACAAAATTAAATAACATGAACTTCATAGTTTATAATATATTGACCCCTGTTCCTTTACATGTATATATATATTGAAGTTTTAATGTCACTGGTTATGGCGTTACTGCTGTTATTTTGTTTGTTTGTTTGTTTAGTTGGGGTTTAACGCCGTTTTCTGCACATCTTGGCCATTTCGCGGAGACCAGTTTTTATTGGTGGAGGGAGCCGGAGTACCCGGAGAGAACCACCGACCTTCGGTAGGAAAATTGGCAATCCTTATCAATTAAGATCGGAGTCGAACACACCCCGCCACAGGTGAGATTCGAACTCACAACCCCAGCGTTGACAGGCTAGTGATCAGTGTTCATGACGAACTACCTAGACCAGTCGGCCACCGAGGCCCCCGCTTGTATTTTGAAATAAGGTACTGTTCTGTTGCAAATGATTAATTGCTTTGGTTCGACGTGGCGTACTACGTCAAATGATGAATAAAAATCAAACTGGTTTCGGGGAATGTGTATAGTGGTAACATTAAGATACCAATTTTGTGACCATTTATTCATATTTCCTTTCATTTAAGGCTCATCTATAATGCTATAGGACAAATGTTGATAGCCAAGGCAATTAACGGGGCAGGACACGCTTACCCTTCAAGAGCACCTGATGTCACTCCCAGTTTTTGACGGGAGTTCACATTGCTAGTGCTTTATTTTTTGTGCTGTCTTTTTCTAGTTTTATTTAGTTTATTATACGTTTGTTTATTCTTTTGGATATACATGTTTCTTTGTCGCATTTGTTTGTTGTGTCCCATTCTCCTGACTTTGTCTTTTCGTTGGAATTGGAATTTGTGGACTTTTTTCCACTGTTTAGTCGGTTCGATATTCTTTTGCCGATAACTGATATGTTGTAAAGCATAACAAAATGCCATTAATGTTTACGCATTTAAAGGAAAAAAACCACCTTAGTTCAGAGCTTTGTACGAAATGGATATTCGTACTTTATTATTACCACTGGATCAATAAGGGTGCTGCTTGATTCCAAGCCAGCTCACTGGCTAATATTTTGATACTAGCCTGATATTGATACTTTAAATTTACTATTACAAAAATTGTTAAATTTTGTGAAAAGTAACGAACATCTCCCTTGTACATAACTATGTCCTGAGTTTGTGTTGGCTTTACCCTTTAGGACATTTGGTATTTTGAATTTGTATTTTTTCATTTTGGATTGTTGTTTTGATTTTCAACATTTTAGGCCTTGGGCATAACTGATATGTCGTAAACCAACGAAATGTTCACACCCTGTGCATCAAAATTGTATTATAAATTACCTATTATGACTATCAAAATTTACTACTCATAAAACAGGACATTCTCGGAAAGATGCATGTCCCCGGAGAACATTTGCTTTGACAGTAATTGTGTAGGAGTGATTAAACACGTAGTTTGCAATTGTGTTATACATTGTATTTATAGAATTGTATAACTATGTCATTATTGAATTATGAATTATAAATAGGAAAGTTGCTGTTTGAACAGCTTTTGTCATACCCTTTGAATAATTAATGTGTTTAAATGTCAACATTCCGATAGCATTTTCACAATTTGTTCAATGTCTTCGACTATTAGAGTAATCTTAGGACAATTATCCAGACATATTTTCCCTCCGGAGTAATACAGACTGTTACTATTTGCCGAGGATTAAACATCATATAAGATTGATTTTACAGCGGGCATTGTAGTATGTAGGTATTGATTGTCGAAAGAAAAATTAAATTTAACTCTTAGAGTAATTACCACTCCGCCGTCAAAGTCTACTTTTCGAAAATATATAACCATTAAAACAGATAATTACATTATATTTTTGAACAAAAAGTTTCCTAATTGAAAAATATGCTCACTTTATTGGATCAGGAGAAACTAGTACGCTCTAAAATATAAGCTAGTAGAAAGAAAAAATGCGCAAAAGAAATATATATAAAAAAGCAAGCACTTCTAAAATATGATATATTGTGGAGAATTGATGTAAAGAAAATGGATTTCATTACAGATTAACATAATATTCACTTTTAATTGAATAGATAGAAATTAAGAAAAAAAAAACAAAAAACAAAAAACAAAAACAAAAACAAAAAAAATACGAGGGAAATCGATCCAACCAGAAATATAATTATTAAATATTATTATTATATTGATAATTGATTTATATATTTTTCCTTTTGGTATTGCCTTGAATTCTAGCTACTGTTATGTTGATAAACATCTTTTACATTCATTATGAAAAGTACTCACTACAGACATGACAGAAGTCTTAAATACTTTGTTGTGAACACATTTCATTCCTGCCTTTAAAACTTAGGTTAAAAAATGAATTATTGTCATTATATGGAAATGGAGCAAGAAGAATATGATGAAATTTCTTGGTATTTACAAGAAAAGAAATACATTGTTTCAAAAAACTGAAAATGGAAAAAGGATTATCCAAAAAAGGTTACAAATGTTTCCCTTGAAAGACCAGTTTCCCAGAAAAAAATATTCGACATGATTATTCGTAGGAAAGAAGCTCCGGACTAATATTACTAACATTGGACTAATTTTACTAGTAAAAATTATCCATTGTCTTCTTTTCCTAGAAAAAAATCCATCGGACTGATTTACATAGGAAAAATAATCTGGCGGATTAATTTTACTGATGGACTTATTTTACTGTTACAGTTATGATCGAACCGCCTCGGTGGTCTTGTGGTAGCGTGCTCGCCCCGAGTGCGGAAGGTCGCGGGTTCGATCCCCGGCCGGGTCAAACCAAAGACATTAAAATTGGTATTTGCTGCTTCTCCGCCAAGCACGCGGCATCTAAGAGTAAGAGCGAAGACTGGTCGGCTCGGAGTCAGTATAATGTGTCCGTATGAGGTGATATGTCTTCCTGCGGACAATTACCTCGTGAGCTAGCACATTAAAAATCCGATTGAGCGTGTCGGTCTAGTACAAAGCAGTTCTCGTCCTGATATGCACCTGGTTGGCACTGGACGTTAAACAATAATCATCCATCCATCCAGTTATGATCGAGATACCGAATTTACTCCTGAGATAGATCCTGTATAGTTTAACAGTTGCCTTACTTCATAATTATCAAAGTTTTCTACATCTAACCCATTGATATGTTGTCCCATTGACGAATACTCCACATCCTTTACTCGTCTTAGTTACTTAGTTACTACAGTCAGTTAATACATCACTTTATTCGGTGCTAACATTGCTGACTAAATAACTATCAACATTTTACTTGCTTTAACCAATGACCATGGCCGTGAATTACAAAGTGACCTGTTAAGTCTCACTTACTAATTTTTCTTCTTTTCTTGACGTTTTTAATCGGTGGGATAAAAATACGTATATATTATCTGCATTTTGACTGCTAGATATCGTAAAATAACATCCCGTGAGCGAGAATATGAAGATTGGGACGAGTGAGCGCTCACTCGTCCCAAGCTTCATATTCTGGCTCACGGGATGATATTTTACGATATCTACCAGTCAAAATGCAGATAATGTTTTTATCATCTTAATTACTTTGTCTGTCCAACGGATTACGTTTTTTGATTGCTCCTTAGGTATATTTGTCCTTTTTATCAATATTTTGCAATCTTGAAAGCTATTTAATACGTTCTAAGCTGTCAACCGTTGGGAGAATTTGTTAACAAGTCCTGCTGACTGTTGATAACTCCTGCTCAGCGCGCGCGCGTTTTGATACGAATTTTTCGGAGCTGCTCAACAAGCTGATAGAATCACAGGGAAGGATGGTAAATACTATTTTTAACCTCTTATTTGTGATTAAATTTCTGCATGGGAATTTCCGCAGATTTTTTAACGTTTATTGGAAAGATAAACTAGTGCGGAATTGGCGGTCATGTAAACAAAATGCGTAGCAACGGAATTTTCTGGAGGTTTTTGTTGAAAATCATTGGAGAAACAGATTCTTCTTCAATTAACTCGTGAGTTATAGAATTTCTATACCCTCGATAGTTAAATTTTAGATTTTAACACGCCCTACAGCTCGCGTGTTGAAAATAATAATAAAAAAAAACTATCTGGGAAGGAGAAATTCCAAAACTCACTCGTACCTGAAGGAGAATCTATATGTATACAACTGTGTGTTTTTTTTTCAAACTGCGAGTTGTTTTTCTTGAATATTTCAGATGTTATTTAAGAATTAAAGTAAACAGTTTACACTGCGTTAGTTCCAGTAGTCGTAATAATTTTACGTCTTTTCCTCTGCTAAAATGTCTCAAATTTTTTGTTAGAGATGATTTTCTAATTTTCGTTTCGATTTTCTCGTATTTTTGCATCATATGTGATGTCACCACAAACAAATGTGACGTTGCAGAATATGTGAAACTTCTGTTTCCAAAAGTGTTGTCCCTGTTGATTTTTAAGACATGTCTAATTCCTATATCAAGCGTACAGAATAGTCATGAAATCTGGATTGTTTATCAGACGTCTGTGAGACACACAGTATTGCTCCCAGACAGTTTCCAGCTTATGAGACACCTACCAACATAATACTTAAATGAGAGCCAAAGAAAGTAAGGGTCGTGATAGGGTTATATGTACATCTTATCTTCCAAAGACCACTATCATATTCAATAGTGAGATTATATTTAAGAATTAACTCGTGACAAGGCATGCCAGTCGCTACCAATTTTAAGGTATACGGAGAACACACAATACATAATTGTACAATGCTATATAATGCTCAAACACTTGAACCTTTAGTATCTACCCTTGTGACTTCTGCATTTGACAATTGACTTTCGGCTATGCTTTAGTCACGAAGAGATCAACTATGGTGTTTATATTTTATAGAATTATAGGCGTGCACAGACAATTTATATGTAATATATGTGAAAACAAAAGGTCCTTTTGCATCAGCCCTTGGTCTCTTCTCCTTCTGAACAACCTGTAAAGCTTGCTCATCTGGATAAGGGACGAGGTGGAAATATAATTTATATTTTCTATACTTTCTTTTCAAACACGCCCGTGTGGGGAGAATCGCACATATATATACTGTTATTAATCAGTAGTATTGTTTAAAAAAGAAGTATTATCTGATCTGTATTTATGTATCTAATCAATGTGTTGTATTGTGTTGTCATTATATATGCCTCCTAAATGGGGCCCTTAATTGGTAATAAAAAACTTGAACCTGAACTTGTATATCTTGCCCGTAAATTTTATTTCTTTTTTATTATATTTAAAGCAGGAATTATGAAAATATATCTTTATCAAGTTCAAAATGCACTCAAGTTAATACGCTAGGTATGTCTCTCTGTCCTGAAAAAATCATTATCTTCAAATAGCTGTGTAGGTGGTATAATTCTAGGAGTCTGGAGATTTTCATTGTTCCATTGATTTTATTACTTAAAACTGATGTATACTGTCAGCTAATTACATCTCCGTGAAAATTATTTCTTTTAATGTTATCTCTTGATAATGAAAAAAAATGTTTTAATACCAATTTACGAAATATAATCTTTCACGTTATTACAATAATCTGACGTTTATTGTTATTTTATAAGCCGACAAAATGTTGAAACTAGAAACGAGATACCGGTAAATATTACAGGACTAGTACAAATATTATAAAACTAGATATTTCGGCAATCCATAATATTAGCAATGGTCAGTTACCCAACAAGCTTGTTTGAATCTGTCCAATGAATTGCCTGCAAAATAAAATATTATATCAAATTATTGTCATACAAAATACATACAAAATGCATTTAAGGATTAATACTCACCATATACGCCCGTAACCAGCACCCCCTCCATCCCCCAAACACACACACACACACACCTCCTAAACAAAAACTACGAACTCGTTGTGAAACATGCAATCCAACATACCTAATGCATTTTACAAACATAATTACAACAGCGAGTCAGGACAGTCTGACCTGGTAGAGACACTAAAAAGTCGTGGGATTACACCGGTTTTATGGGTACCCAAATCTCCCCCTTATCTATCCTGACACTCTGGTGTTTCAACCACACTATAACATCCAATACAGTATGATTACCAACAAGTTGACCTCTTGCTAGAACTGCAAAATTAGACTAAACGGTACATAATTTAGATGGCAGGGTCTGAATGTGCTCGTTTTAACTTTAATCCTTTTACGTTATCATGTGCCTTAAAGTATTGAAAGCAATTTAAAAGAAACATTTGCCCCCTTTTTGATAAAAAATGTAAAGTATATACACAACACCTGTTGGCAAACATCTTCGACAAGCGTCTTTTCAAAACAAGATTAAACGTACATGCATGTATGTTTACATATTTTGTCCTTTGTTGTTGTTAAATTGTTAATGTTTAAATGCCAACATCAGTTAGCCAAAAATCTACTGTGTGTCATTTTTAAAACTTCAATTAGTTTTTCATGAATATCTCAAACACTTCATTAAATTAAAATTAAAATGTATTACCCTACCTTTTGGATCTAATAGCCGTAATTGAATATTTTCTCACATTTCTTCTCACATTTCTATCTGTTTGGGACAGTTATATTCCGGTAAGACACCAGTTTGAGATTCATGCATCTCGCATCACATGACCTACCTCTGACGTAAAAATGCAAAAAACGTCACGTCACATTGCTAGAACGTCAGAAAACACACAACTTTGCACAAATGGTACGACAACGTAGAAATTAACATCGCTTCAATTTGAAAACCCCTGAAGCGCAACCTAAAAGATATCTTTTTAAAGTTGTGTACCTTTGGTACAAAACCAAAACACATACGATCTTTTCAAATATGTAATTAATTTTGAACTAGGTTGCCTAGTTTCAAAGAGCCCATTTTCGTATCATGGTGGCCATGTTTATTTATTTAACTATTCGGCCGAGAAATGTGAGAAAAATAATCAGTCATGGTCAAAAATGTGAGACTGGACAATTCCACCCTCGGGTTCCCATTTTCTATCATCAGAAACTGTGAACCCTCGGGTGGAATTGTCCTATCTCACATCTTAGACCATGACTGATTATTATAGTCTTTTATACTGCTGAAATGTCTCATTTTTTTGTGTGCAATTCGTTGATTTTTACGTAAAGTATGGCGTCACTACAAACCAAAATGACGTTGTTGAATATTTGAACGTATGTATACACCTATTGACAGTAATGTCCAATCCGGATTTGTCTGGATATTAAACAACGTCCACTTGGGGTCAAGTGCAGTTAGAAATATAAGGAGCTGAGGGAAACTTTCAAAGGAAAATGTTTTAGGTTGATGATAGTTTTGAACCATCATGTTGACGCCTAGCTACTAATTATATAAAAAAAAACATTATTCGAAGTGTTTACGATCATTTAAATATGCCTCTTTGTAAAGTTTCTTTCGCACTGCAATGTTACAACCGGGAACTAGTTGGTCTCAACTGGTTTGTCACGTCATGAAACAGATGTGTAATTTCAGAATAATTCCGGATTGGACATGTACTGTTAATAGGTGTATTGTTTCCAATTGTTTCAATCCTGTTGACCTTTGCAATGTCCCAAACTGTTTTTTGAAATGTACAGAAGTGTCATAATCTTTGGATGGTCAGTTGCCAAAGTATGTTGGGCACACAGTAGTACTAGAATAATGTGTAATGCTGGATACTATGGGTATCAAACCTATGTCAGATGAAGGTCTATTATAATTTTATATAGTAAATAATAACATCATCTATAAAACATCGGAATCGATAAATCTGCATTAAATAATCAAAACAAGAAAAGTTCACGAAAATTCATCTTCTTATCCGAAGTCAGATTTTAAAATGTTATGATTATTTTCATATTTTACACAATATAAGTTAATACCATCTCACGAGGCTTTTTCAGAACGCAATAAAAGTTTTGATGTCTCATTTATCTAAAGGTCAAGCTTTTTATACAACGCAATAATTATATACCTGATTCCGAGGAATTATATCTTTAGGCTAATCCGAATTTAATTGAATCTACACGATACTTTAATACATGTCTATAACATTATTACTACTGATTTAAGTAGCAGTTTCAAATTAAACACTATGACAGTAGATCTAAAATAATGCTGTAAGCGCCCTTAATACTACATTATGACTAGGTGTGGTAAATCTAAAAGAGCCAATTTTATGAACGAATAGCGTGATTGTAGCTATATGAATTGTTCATATTATCGTTTTCTTTTATTCTTATTTTATCTTCCCGTCTGGTATAATAATAATTACTACAGCCACATACCATAAAAACACCTTTATGTGAAGAATTGAATATCAGGAACATTTGACGAAGGCGGATGGAATAAGATAATAAAACAACGAAAGAATGTAGCGTGAACTGCCCCCCCCCCCCCCCCCCCCCCCCCCCCTCCATAAAAATATGAATAACGTAGGGTGCTCCAGGAATATAAATATAATTGTGACAGGAACATACATATTTAGCTCGCTCAACCGGAAGCTTGGGAGACTTATGGATTTAGCACCGTTATTGTATTTTGTTATTCTTCTTTTTATTCTTTAGTTGTGAAATTTTTATAATTATCTTTGGATATTTTGATTAATAACTTCACGAACCTTTGTTTGGAGGCACGGAGCGACGTCAAGAGGTTCACATTGTTATTTGGCATTCTTGAAAGCCTGGTTTCTGCAGTAAGAGGGAAAAAAATTAAATAAAATACAAAATGAAATGTACCCAGTCGTCATGAAAACACCCTGAAAGTGTACTTTGGTCTTCGAATTTTCAAGATGACACGACAATAGGGACCAATTAATTTTTAAGTCATAACCATATATATATCAAATTCGATGATACCAATTTTGATACACGATACATGTATGTGCACATTTCATCGATGTATGAAACGATGTTCCATTTTCATCATTTGTGCTAAAGGCCAAAAATGTTGAACACCAAAACCACAAACCGAAAAGTTGTAGAGCAAATTCAAATTACCAAAACGAATGCTTACTCGTCCTGATGTCATCCCGGTTGCTAGTGGTCGTGCTTTATTTTCTGCACTGTCTTGATCTAACTATGTTTCGTTTATCATATGTTTTTTTTTTTTTTTCATTTTTTTAGTTATACATGAATCCTTGCAGCCTTTGTTTGTTCCATTTTCGTGAGTTTGTCTTGACTTTTGTTTTCGATTTTACGGACTTTTCCAACTGCTTTGTCGCTTCGATATTCTTTTGTCGATATTTTAATCTTGACAAGAACGACACTCAGAATGAAAACAATTCTTCTATCTCATGAAATCATTTAACACAAAAAAAACAAAAAAAAAAAAAAAAACAAAAAAAACAAAAAAAACAACAAAAAAAACAAAAAAAAAACAAAAACAAAAACAAAAAACAAAAAAAATCGTTTTGGTTATGAGTGTCATTCACCTTGAAAACCTGTCTAAAAGACGTTAATATGGCAAATTTGTGTTAAAACTATCTCCAAAAGCAATATGTAGTTACGCAGAAAAAAATAGTTCCTTGTTTGTTTGTTAATATTAGAAAAATCTAAAGAGACGCCATAACAGGTTATGCATTGAGGAATTTTGAACTCATTAGAAGACTTTTTGAAAATAGCCATAGAAGTGAGATAAAATGCAAGAGAAATAGCCCCACTTCTCTTATGAAAATAGCACAGTTCCTGGAAAAGCAGTTCTTAACAAAATGACATTTTCCCAAATCTTCACAAGTGGTAAGCGTCATACTTTGATAACACTTAGTAATCCTAAATAATAATTATGTATACTATATTTTAAATAAACTTGTTAGGCTCAAAGCCGTAGGCGCCAGGTCGATTACCATATAATATACCGTACTTTCTCATCTTCTAAAAACGTATTTCCTGACAGATTCATATAACAATGTAGAAATTATGTAGGAAGCAAACAGATATTGATTCGTACTCAAAATTTAATAAGCATTGTCCCCATGATAATATTTTACAGCACGACTGAATTTAGTTATTGAAAAAAATCTGACAGTTGCACAATAAATTCGTGAGTTTGCATAATAAAATCAAAGATGATTAAACACAACATGAATGAAAACATGTATTTGCACAAAATTTTACATTTCTGTAACAGTAAATTTAATGTGTCAATTTTATATACTGTTAATATCGATATTCAAAAGTTCAGCCATGTACATACATGAAATTTACTTTTTAAATAATACAGGGCCCAGCTGAAGCCCGCCTACGGGTGCGGGATTTTCTCGCTACGTTGAAGACCCATTGGTAGCCTTGAGTTGTTTTATGCTCTTTGGTTGGTTATTGTGTCTTTAACACATTCCCCGTTTCCATTCTCTATTCTATACCTGAGTAAACAGAGAGTCTATGGCCTAACAGTTAATCTGCCCTGTTTGTCTACATCATTCTAGGCATGGAATCACGCGCAAAGGGTATACATTGTAGGAAGGAAATAAGTATCTATAA
Organism: Mytilisepta virgata; assembly: GCA_028015205.1. NCBI lineage: Eukaryota > Metazoa > Mollusca > Bivalvia > Mytilida > Mytilidae > Mytilisepta > Mytilisepta virgata. The sequence goes on from CM051513.1 coordinate 6,597,688, forward strand.
GTTTATTATACACACAAATGTAACATCTAACTGTATCTCGACTACGAGACTAGAGTCAACTCAAAATATCTGATCCAAGGGGAGATAAACGTCGAAATAAAATAATAAAAATCAAGAAAAAGTACAAAAACTGTAACACTTAAATATTTGAAGAATGCTTAAACCAAGATCGAACCCTGATTTTCCTGATTATGTACAAAACGGACCTAGAGGTGCCGCGATGTCAAAGTTGTCTAGTTAATTCGTCGAACTGCTAATGATCATTAGCCCATTAACATTGAGTCTGCGAGTTCGTGGAATAGTTTTCGACTCCTACCAATCGGAATATCACTCGGCCATTTCCGACAAAGATCGATAAAGTGACACTTTACGACGCTAGGCGGAAATAACCGAGGATGATCCGATTGCGACTGCTACCTTAATCATAACTATTGCCAGTTTTCATGTCGTGGGTCGATGGTTCCCAACGGGTTACAGATAGCTTATCAATTAAAACTGGAGGAAGCGATATAGCCAGATACATTGGAAGTGATCTAAAACCCCAATCGATCACTCAACCAATCCAAAAATGACATAACAAAATGAAAAAGATATGAGATATTTATTGTGTTAAAGAACCGAATAAAATACTGACTACAGTATAAAGACAGGTGACAGGTAGGTTCGACAATAAATTGCACATAAAATTATCAAAAGACAAAAAATATGTACATTTATATATATTTCATTCCCATGGATAATGTGTTTATTACATTACATTGTTGAGTAGTAAGTACACCCAATATTTAAACATTGCATGGTTAATAAATGCCATGAATTGGTTAGTTATCTTCGTGTTAAACCTTTTAAGTGACAATTGCTTTAATTTAGGTAAGATTTTTTAAATTTGTAATTTCTGCCGGCAGGCAGTCTTCTTAATTAGCTACATTCTACTGATAAGAACATTGCTAAACAATTATATCGAGAAAAGGGATACAAGAAATTTAAGACCAAACTATTGATAATCTAATATCAGCTGTGTAATCGATGGACTGCTTTTATGTTTGAAACATTCCGGAAATTTCAAGCAGAGTTATTCCGTTGTGCGTAGGTGTTTATAATGAAATTTCATGATTTCTTTAATTAGATCTTGAAAAGTGCTAATGATCCGTTCAACAGGATGTTTATTGTGTATAGAATGTTGGTAATATCACGACGGATGTGTAATACCATATTTATATCCTCTGTTATTATGGATAAATAACACTGAATAGAAACCTAAGGCATATTGAATTTACATGTAAGGTACAAAAAACGTTAAAGTCTAACTAACGGCATTACGAATATACATGATCCTTTACTGTCATGACTGTTATAAAACTTTAGAAACCAAGAGATATCAGTCTATATTACATAGGCGGAGAAGCAGCAAACACCAATTGTAATGTCTGGTTTGATCAGGTCGGGAATCAAACCTGCGACCTTCTGCACTCAAGGCGAGCATTCTACCACAAGACTTGAGAGGCGATTTAAACAGATATGCATGTACCATGTTTGAGAGGGATACATTTATATTCAAACAATACCAGTCGAGATACAATCAAATGTCCTTAACCTTTAAGTATATTTATCAAGGTAGAAATGACAAAAGACGTGTATTCACCTCAAATGAAGAAAAAAAACTATGTTAATCCTAAAACATTCACTAAACATCAGCCAATCCGCTTTACAGTTTCTTGTTTTGTTGCTGTTTCAGCTTCAAAAATTTTTCATCTTGGCCAATGCTGATGAGAACGGCCAATCGTTTGTCGAAATACATGTATGTAAACATTAGTACTGCTAATCGTCTATACCAAGTCAGAATATCCTGACGCTATAGATATCGATTCTATATATTAATTGTTTTGTTCTATTATGCTGTTTTTGTCTGACGTTCTGACGTTGATTAATTTGTATGTAATTGTTGATCTTTCTTGTTATCCATCTTATTATGTTATTTTAATACAGGTCTGTGCATTTTGATACTTTCAGTGAATCACGATTTGGAGTATAGAATATTTACGAGTTGATGCATTCCGGGGAGACATTAAGTTTCCTTGATGCATTCCGAGGAGACATTAAGTTGCCTTGATGCATTCCAGGGAGACATTAAGTTGCCTTGATGCATTCCGGGGAGACATTAAGGTGCCAACAAGTAAAGGATAAGAAGGAAATGCGTAACAAAACCTTCACAAATAGCAGCGGGAAAAGGAATGCGAGATAGCATCATGAGCTGTACTGTGAAACTAATTTATCGACAATTCGTACATATTTCCTTTGATTTTGTTGCCTAATATATTCGAGCATCACGTACAGTCTGTATCACTGAAAATATTAGGCAATACATCGTGTGACGTAACGCGGAAGGATCTGCTTATCTGATCGTCCAATGAAAATGAATTTCGGAAATTATCGATGACAAGTCGTCAATTCACGCAAATTGTCAATATTTTTCTTTCTTATTCACTGTCAATGATTGCTCAACCGCATTACAATTTTCTTCCGCTATGAACAATCGTTCACATTAAGAATTAGTTGAAAAGGTCATATTTTTTAGAAAAAGAACGAATTACCGATAAATATAATAACAGGTAAACGCGCCCTTTGGGCTCGTCTAGATATTCCACATAATATAGTCAGTATCAAAAATGAAACTATCTATTATTCTATATATAGTTTACTAAAATTGTCACCTCAGTGTTAAGTATTACAGCTAATTAAATATCTGCAAATATCACAAGTCACATACATGTACCTTGCTCATTTTGCCGATTCTATTTAATTGTGACTGTCTTGTTTTTCATGATATCTGAAACTTCGAGTGGGCCCACATATTTCGGAAACAGATTTGAGGTTAACAATTTTGGAAACATAACATGCACATATTCAGTAATGATACATTTGTTAATAATTCCATTTTAATTTGCATATGATAAAATACAAGAATTTCATTGGTCGGAAGGCAAAATCATAAAAAGTTTATACATCTATAAACCCGTATTTGGCAAGTATATTCATGCGCTTTCTTGATTATTTAAAGTATCAAATGGGACATTAAATGTGAAGAATGCTGTAAAAGAATAAATTCTAAGGATGACAATAAAAATAGTTAAGATTTAATGAGAAATGGTTTAAAAATTGATGAGAATTGCGTTTTCAAAAATTCCGCGAAAATTTGCTGCACGGACGTCACAGTCAAAATTGCAACGTCATATATTAAACAACGCAAGTTTGATTCTTCAAACGGTAAAAATCGGACATTGCGTGGATTCTGTACGCTTCAGATTATGTTAAAATCTATCAAAACGTAAGTTTCCTTGTTTTTTCGATTTGTAAATGACTTTGTTGACTTTTTTATTCAATTGCTCGGCTGCCAAAAATAGTACCAGATTCAAGATGGGTGTCGCCTGAAAAGGGCAAAGTTATTTTTTTTTTTATATTTCAGTTAGGAACAACTTTTTGATGTTTGAAATTGAATTATGAAGATTAAATGCGAGTTTGTTTGAGTTTATCGATGTGTAAACTCGGCCTTTTCACTCGAAAACTTAACATAAAGTCCTTCGGACTTTATTTAATTTGTGAGTGAAAAGGCCGAGTTTACACATCGGTAAACTCATACAAAATCGTATTAAATCCTATAATGGTGACGCCATACTTTACGCAAAAATCACCGAATTACACCCAAAAATGGATAGTCCGTTCTTGAACAAAATTTCCACATTGAAAAGGACATTATGAGTGATGGAAACAAGATGAACAGAGTAATACTTTTAACATTTCATTTTTATGACGCATTTGAGATATCCATTACCAGTACAAATACACTGTATATTTTCTGACAGTTTAAATATATTCAACATGTATATATCTGATAAGACACTGATAGAGCATCTTTTTTCAAACCTCAACTTTTTATTGTCAACCTCGTGTTCCCTCAGTTGTATGTAACTTACAATTCCATGTCTTGTCCTTCCATTGATTGATTGGTTGATTGATTGATTAGTGTTTAACGCCGGGTTGTCGATTACCCTTCTAAATATGTATTATCTATATATGATTTTTTTTATACACTACCACATGTCATAAATTAGATGTAAATTGATTATATCACAAATAGGACCAGTTCTGGACATTATTGCCGCCTTGATCTGTCAGAAAGCTATAAGTTTAATAGAATAGAGAATGGAAACGGGGAATGTGCCAAAAAGACAACAAACCGACCAAACAGCAGAAAACAGCTCAAGGCTACCAATGGGTCTTCAACGCAGCGAGAAAATCCCGCACCAGTAGGCAAAACAATAATGCATTCTAGCGAAATGGACGGCACACTAAACTCCGATACATACAAATGAACCAAAATTTAAAAAACACACAAGGCTAACAAAGGCCAGAGGTTCGTGACTTGGGACAGGCGCAAAAAAAAAAAAAAAGATTTCCCAGATGAAGAACAACAATAGTTTTGTATTCATATTCTGGTACTGTATGGGTTAGTTTGAAGTCTTTTGTATACGTGTATTAACCCCACATTCATCTTTTATCATTTCTAAGTCTATAAGGTTTGTTTATAAAAACCGGAAATAACATTTTTTTTTTCAACGTAAAAAAATATATCAAATCTAATCGATATAGAGTCTAACGATCAAGGCAATTACGTCAAATTATATGCAGATACAATTAAATTAAAACCTGCAGAAAAAGAGAGAAAAATGCATATCAGAACGAGAAAATGTTGATATGATATGAATATGAACCCCGATTTGTACTAAAACGACACATTGAGGCGGTTCTTTTAACGTTATAGCTCACACAGGAAGATATATCGACAGACCCGGACACATTGTACTGATTCAAAGACGACCAGTCCTTTGCTCTTACATGTACTCGTAAATACCGTGCTAGGCGGAGAAGCAGCAAATACTAATTTTAATGTCTTGTTTGATCAGGTCGGAGCTAGATAAAACCTGCGACCTTCCGGACTCTACCTTCAACCATGCTACCACAAGACTTCAGAGGAGGTTTAAACAGATATAGTCTTTTTTATACGTGTATTAACAAAACATTCGTCTTTTATCATCTCTAAGTGTATCTGGTTTGTTTATAAAAACCGGAAATCACATTTTTTTTCAACGTAAAAAATATATAAAATCTAATCGATATAACGACCAAGGCAATTGCGTCAAATTATATGCAGATACAATTAAATTAAAACCGGCAGAAAAAGAGAGAAAAAGAGAAAAAAAAAACATCCATTACAGAAAGTGTTTTCTCGTTGCACAGTATACAGCCCTGTTGGTAAACACGGTAATACACAATGCAATGTAATATCTGAAAGGTTTTCCTTGTTTCTCAGTTACACCTTGAAGTTATAAATGTTAGAAGTTGCGCATTTACTTTTTTTTAATTTTCTATTCCCACGGTTATAAATATATTGAACCAGCTTATAAAATAAAATATGTGATATTAGTCTGAAAAAATCATGTTTTTACTCTTTATTTCATTTTATTTTTGTTTTTATATGTAGATTCGTTTTCTCTAATTTAAATGTGTAAATGCGTACGAATACAATAACAGAAATGGTTAAACTGATAAATATTAGGGAATATCAGTGTTGTATTTGATGTGGTTGCTTCGTAAAACATAGATTTTACTATCGCAAATTGAGTTTACCTGAGGACACTTTGCGAAGCCAGGTAAACGGATATTTGCGACAGTAAAATCGAGTACGCACCTCAGATTATTTTTTATACGTTTGTCCTTTTTGTCCTAAAGGTTCCTTTGGGTCAGTTTTGGTTAATTTCATTCCAATTATTTATTATATACAAGAATACTCTCAATGACAAAGAGTACATTTAACCGGTTACTAATCTCTCAGATATCGAATGTGACATTTACACGTAACTATATGATATTAATATAACATCTAACTCCGAAGCCGAACTGTACATTAGACTATAATTTTCTCAAAAGCATATATGTAATCCGATTACCATAATTATACCAAAGTGGGTTTTTTTCACAAGGAATATGAAAATACTCCCAGCAAAGAAAGATGATATAATTAATTAATATTGAATTTCAGATGTGACGAAAAAAAAATCATTCTAAAGGATGTGTTCTTATCGTAATATATTAATTTAATAATCAAAGAAATGTAATAAGTGCATTTGTTTAAATATTATTGCTCTCATCCTATTTGCCGTAGCTTGTATAAAAGAAACTACCTCTTGCACGATTAATACATGCCAATAAGCAAGGCTGTTGTGCTTCTGTGTAATATTGAAAGCAAAAATAAAAATTGAATAAATTAAAATACATAAAATGAAATAATAACATAATATTGAATGAATCAATAAATTAGTAAAGAATAACACGTGTAGTTCAAAGGAGCTGGTATTTATTTTACATTGATACATTTGCTATTTATCGGGTTTTAGATTATCCAATCGTTACATGTAACTTTAGGTGCTCTAAGCGAACGTTCTATTTACCATACATAATATCCATTAAGGCTCAAACGGATGGATGATCGATGAATTACTGTTTAACGTCCAATGTCAATCATTTAATGCATATATACTAGTAAACATAGAAACGATACAGGGCATTTTTCATATATTCATAATTTCAAATAGTTGTACTAAGCAGAAAAATAGACCAACACGTCTGTTTTTCATAGTAGATTGTTTTCACATCAAAAGCATGGATTTTGTGCAAAAAGTTTGAAATGAAAAAATCACATTTTTCAACCCAAAATGAAAAAATCAATATTTTTACCCCGTTGTGTGATTAATAATGTATGATTGACAAAAGATTTGAGTTTTTTTCTACTGATTCAGCCACTGGATTTTCATTTTAAAATATGTGTGCCGATTTTCTTCTCGATTTTCCGCAAATTTAATTTAACCGTCTTTCGGATGAAATAAATAGTTTTTATGTGTACTAACAAACAGCTTATATACTCCTTTGAAAATTATGACAAAAGAATAGGCGTATAACTCTTTCACTATTTTTTTGAAAATATATTTCATTATGAAATTCTTCAATTAAAGAAGAACAATTTAAGATAATGACTAATAATTCAATATCTTTAACCTCATAAAATTACATAAAGATATCAGAATTTTCCAGAATTTGTGATTTGGATAAAAATGTCGGATATGTTAATGTGTAGGCGTTATATTTAATATGAAAAGACTGAAGCCATCAAATTTCACACCCATATACATATATGTACATGTAGCGACATAATACATCAATATCTTACGTATACAAATCACAAAGGCATATTAAAAAACACACGGTCGTATCTTCATAATATTTCTAGCCCATAACCATTCGTACCTAACTCGCTCAGAGATTTGTTCAATTTTAATACTGATTGATGAGAGTTGCAATTTTTCCTGTAGAGATTTGGCGGATACTTCTTCTCAAATAAAAAACATCATCAGAATAAAGCTGAAATTGGCGTGAAACCCAAATAACACCCAAAACCTTCACAGTCAACTTGTATGCAAAAATTGTAATTTTACATGTTTCATTCAATGTTATAGAATTTGATTAATTAGTTAACTTGCATTGATACTACGATCGTTATTTTTTATCTGTGGCCTATAATTATTCAAACGAAAGAAGATTTATATATGAGAAAATATCACCGTTGTACATGACTTGATTAATCCCGCCTACACACAGAATTTTAAACTAGTCATGAAGATTTTTTATATCAATTCAATTTCGTTATGTAAATAACACCACCAGTAAAGGAAGTATTCTCAGGTAATTTGTCTTCAGAACAAATGCACAAGATGCATTCAGTACAACAGTTTCACATCGTTTGGTAATTATTTTGAATGGCAAAACCAGAATTGTTTATGATATTTATTATTTCCGTCATGCAAACCGTTTTTAACAAACAATAAAGAGGTTAATGGTTACATTGCACTTGAATTTCAAGACTGTCATAAAAAATAAATTCGTACTTTTTCCAAAGCACATGTGATAGATCTCGGGAGCTTAACCCACAGAGCTGCCTAGCACGTCCCCAGGTGGTAAATAGGGAAGACCATCTCGTTCGGGCGGAGGGCGGTTCAGGTTATAGTACAGAAAGCCTTACCGCGGACCATAGTGGGTAACGTGTTTTTAGAATGCAAAGCACCCCGAAAGCTAAATTCATCTTGTGAGTTTTCGACAAAAAATAGGCTCATGGCCGCTACAGGAGGATGAACCTCCCTTTTACCCCCCTTTTACAGTGGCAGTCAAAATTGGTTCCTCTTTGTTTCCCGTCCCATCACTGATTGAATTGTATTTGATAAATTGAAGAATTGGTTCTTGCCCAGATGCATGAAATATTTACAACCGGACGTTAAGCAATTAACAATCAATCAATCACAACATGTTCCATGAAGAAAAAACACGGATTGTGTATTTATTTTGTAAATCAAGAGTAAATTAAATAACAGGAAAGGTCAAAGAGGCAGGCAATCAAATAACAATATCACACAGTCCTTAGATAAGTAAACGAAGCACAACAATTTACAAGATTTAAGGATTTCATAACTAGGGCTACTGTTACAAGATTGTAAAACTTGTGAAAAATAAAGAGTATCTCCCTCGCTCATACACATGTACGTTTAGCTCCATCCTTAGATGCTTGGGATTCACCACTTTTGATCATTTTGTCATTTTCGAATTTGATATTCAACTTTTTGGAGTTTTTCTTTGGTATTCAACATTTTAGGCCTTAAGCACAAATTATGAGTCGTAAATCAACGAAATGACCACATCTTGTGCATCAAAATTGGTATCAAAGAATTTATTGGTATAGGCATTATTAGACTTAGTATAGCAGGATGCTACTAATCTGTATCTTGAAGGACAAAAATATACCAAAAATAGTATGCGGTATGATTAATAAATATTTGAGCTTCAGGTAAAACATTACTAGTATAGACACACTTGTTTATCTCCTTCGTGCATAGCTATTGCTAATATAAACTGTTCGCTATATTAAGCTTTATTTCAGACTAGAATAATATATCATCTCCTTAAGAGTGCATGTTTTATTCCCGATACTATCATTACATACGGGTATGACGAGCTGCAATCTCTTCCATGGCCAACATTTGTTCGAAAACAAATTTTTGACCACATTTGTGAGAGTCTAAAAGGGGTAATATACACACTTCATGTGAGAAGTGTTTCGTCGAAAAACATGCCTGAAATTTTGAAATTGGTTAAATCATAATCGTATATTAAAGATTTTTATCCTGCAATCAAGCCATTTCCGGTCTAATAACAGGGGTAGAATAAACTTTAGTTGTATTAGGTCAATGACCTAATAAAGTCTTCTGGTACTTGTTTACATGAAGAGCGCGAGGAACATAATGAATGCTAAAGCTCGCCCAAATAAAATTTATATTTTCCGACAATGAATATGTATTGTATATATACATAACCAGTTGTTATGAATGAGGGCAAATCGGGCCTGATAGAGAAGGATAACTTAACACACTAAAATAAGCGGTTTGTTGTTGGCACTAAATAGATAAGATAATGCAGTTACATTTGTACTCATTGCTTATAACACCCCCGAAACACTGATGTACATTTTTTCAAGCATGTGAAACTTGCTAATCTGCAATTGCATAATCAAGAATGTGATGTTTAGAAGAAAAAAAAAAGTAACTGGTGGGATTAAAATTGTTCGGTTCTTCCTAGTTCGTTGAACAGAAACATAATTTTCCTTCACGAATAAATACGATATTGTATAACCGTGTAATCTGATTGGACGAATGTCTCTGCATATATTAAACATTAGATAAAGACAAATCAATTCAAGGAAATTTTAGTAAATTAATTTTATTTTTGAACCAAATGAAAAGTCGGAAAAGTGCTTTTAAAACTTGATTATCGGGATTTTTTCAGAAATCAAATTGTACATAGGTTATGGGGTACAATATGGTTTAAAAATAATTCAAAAGGCAAAACCACCACGTATTACTTTTGATGAAAATTAAAACTTTCAGTGATAGCTATATATGTTTATGAACATGTGCTCTATGCTTAACATATAAGTACATGAAATTCAGTAAGCTATCATACAAACATCGGTAATGGCTGATTTTCATTTTCAGAATATTCCAAGACAGCTGCGCACAAACGCCTAAATAATTATACATCAGATTTTTAAATTAAGCGAGGAGTTTTGAAATTCTTATATAGAATAAATTGAGAATGATCTTGAGAATAAAGAAAACCAATATTACAATTATACAATATACCCCCCAAAAAGTTAATCTGCGTCCAGTTAATGAACAGATAGTGCACACTATGCCTTCTTATTTTACTACTATTTAATACAAGTGTACAATTTACGTTACTGTAGTATACATGTTATGATAATATTTGCAAAAAAAAAAATCTTTAAAACATAAGTCTTGATATAAATGAGACTAACGAATTAGTGTACTCAGATATGATTGAAAATGAATAAACATCGAAAAAGGGTCGAAACAATAAATGAGAAAATTCAACAAGATCAACATCCACAGACAATGTGAATGTATAGAAAAAGAAATAATAAAATAAATAAATACATAAAAAATGAATAAAATGAATGAAAATAATAATAATAAAAAAAAAATAAAATAAACTGAAATGAATAAAAATAAGATGTATACTGTGAGTCATTGCTCAATAGTGATACCCCCGCTTCTAGATAAGATCGAAAAATAAGCGAAGTAGTCAAACAGGAAGTTGATATCCCCTTGATCCGAAAACGTATCCCCCGATATGGCATGACTATAGAAGACTTGTGACGAAATATCAAGTGGTTGTGATGAGTAGTTGCAGAGAAAAGTGTGACGAAAAGTTTTAAGGAAAGACGGACAGACGCACACACGGACGCATGGAGGGAACCACAAGGATAAAACAGTGTAATAAAAAATAAAATAAAATAAAATGCGATTAAGGGGTTAAAACTTACAACAAAGCCAATGAGAATCAGAACAGGACAGCTTAAAACTGAAGCACATATTTGAACTTTCATAAAAAAACCAGGAATAGCACTGGGTACTCCGGAAGGGTTTTTCTTTCATTTTGTGTTTTTGGAATGAATCTAAACATGATCAATACTTCGAGATCTTGTTATCCATATGTTTGTCTTTCATTTCAAATGTCCATCTAATAACAAAAATTAGTCGGTTATCTCTCTAATCAAAGAGGACAAATATACCTAAGGGGCAAATAAAAAAAATAATCCATTGGACAAACAGACCCGGGAGGACAAAAGAACAACCACAAGCACAACAAATAAACACTGTAAACTAAAAAAAAAATAAAAACACGAACTCCTATAAAAACCAGGAGTGAACTCAGGTTCTCCGGAGGGGTAAGCAGTTCCTGCTCCGTATACGGGACCCGTCGTGAAGTTCGACAAAGTCAATCCGGTCGAAGTCACAAATCGGTGGAGGTACATGAAATGTTACAACAGCGGGAACAGGTCCAACATCATCTTAGATATATATTGGGACACTGTGATAACGACAGTAACATTTCCTACGTGATGACATCAACTTATTACTGATAAAACCCTGGTCAAGAAGCTTTTGGTACAGCAGTAATCCTCTTTGTCGAAAGTCAGAGTAACTCACGCATGCCCCTGTAATTAGCAAAGGGAGATAACTGTAGTTATCTCCCTTCGGTCCTTTGGGCTCAAGGTAGGATAGTTATTTCACAATGAGTTATAATTGTTGTTCTCAGCAGATTTGTGTTGTGTGTTTCCGTTATTTTCTTGTGACGCCGTTGACAAATTTCTCACTAAATTTGTTTAATCCCACGAAGTCTAGAGCCATTGTCGGTTCTTGAAAGTTTCTATGATTTTGTGGAGAATATATGTTTTATTTCCGACATTTTATGCTTCCGGATGTTTCTTTGCTTCTGATTCTGGCTTTTAATTATTTTGCCCACATTATAATTGTAGTTTTTGTTTTTGTCTATACAAATTTGTGTCACTCGCATATTCTTGTATGCCCTAAATTTTTTATCCAGTTTATTTCGTGACGTCATCTTGTGCAATCTATGTAATAAAAAACTTTAATTTAATTCTTTTAATTTATCTATCATAATTTCGTAATATCGATTCAACAAACCTTACAATTTCTACACTATGTTACAATAAACACAAAAATCATTAGATTAAAAAAATCTGAGCCGATTAAAGCAGTTGTAATGATACGATTTTTTTTATATATAAAATTTTATTTATTTATTTATTTATTTATTTATTTATTTATTTAATAGTATTATTTATTTATTCTTTATTGATTGTATGAATACATTGATGATTTACACCCCAGGAGCCGGATTTTTTTTTAAATATACAAAAAACACTCGATTTTTAAACCCGACTTCCTTCCATTGTAAAATTAATCAATTTAGATAGTTTTAGCTGGAATATCCATCTCAGATAAAAGAATATTTTAGCTGATCAATGATTTTGACATTTATAATTAGTAACAATCGATCGGTTTCTTTGTCCGTTACATCAGAACCGTGAACAACCTTATGACGTCTGTCAAGTATTATTGATCAACAGAGCGTTTGTTATAACGATATTTACACCATATTTAACAAACTTCCAATGGATCAGTTGTTAGAAAGACACTAATTTTGAATTAGATTGCTTAACAACTGATGATCAACGAACCAAGATCCATCGATCGATATGATTGGAATAAATACTGTTTCTTGTTTTCTCGTCGATCTTTACGTAAATCTCAACATTGAATTACTTGATTTCCATCGTGTTAAAATTGTTATAATCTGACCAATCAGATTTTAGAAAAGTCCTGTCACCATAGAAACGGTCTGCGCAAATGAATCTATATTAGGTTTTAGGATTAATTCTGAGAGTTAGTTATTAGTTTAGAGATAAAGTAAAAGCTTGCACGTTATTATATTTTTTGCTACAGGTTATAGAACTAATTGGACATACTCATACAAAAAAGACTAATAAGAGACTATACCGTAGTGAAATAGTCCTTAAACAAACTAAAACAACAACTTTAGAAGTTAGATAAAACAAACTTTAAATCACAGACATGAACATAAGTTTGGAATCGGTGTGTATGGTCATATGTTTGTGTGTTGCAACGGTTTTATCAGCACCTGCTAAGAAGAATACTGGTAAGTAGTGTTTTTTTCTGTATTTAACATTTATATTTCAATACTATTTTATTTTAATTAATAATTTTAAATTCTTAACAATTTGTGAACATATGGGGTATTTTGCGGATATTTTCATACATAAACGTATTACTAACAGTTTTGAATATAGTAGAGGTTGCTTTAAAGTAATAACCGCTACAATTACTAAGCATTGTCTGTTTATAAAGATTTAGAAAACAAATGGAAATGGTAGCTGTCAAAGGGGCATAAAACTACTTAAATGTACAAAGTACATAAGCCAAACAAAAACCAAATGTACGGACTCAGTCTTGCTCCTTTGTTTCAAAGAGTCAACACATTTTTGTTTTTATTTTTTCATGCTCGTGATTAAGGCCATATTGGTCCAAACATTGATAATTTTAACTTTCGTCGTTGTTTTTTACGATTTTGTATTTGGTTTTGCCCGGCTTATATACTTTGCACATTTAAGTCGTTTTATTTCCTTTTTGACAGCTCACCATTTTGTTCATTTTCTTTGTTTTCTATTGCCGTATGAACTGTTTCGCAACATACTTAGTTTTTTATAAAGATGATTACACAATTTTCAAAATATCTGCTACATAGGATCTTATGTATTTGTATCCTACCATTAAATTCTTAAATGCTTTGCATGTGAATATTATAGAACTGTATAAATATTCATCTGTCATGCGGGTACCAGACCTATATACGTTTAATTTCACCTTTTTCTTTAATACTATATGTTTATCGACAAACGAAAAGCAACTTACATTTATATACAAGTTCATTTCTGTGAAAGAAGGACTAGTTTACAATTAACATGTGATGTACACTGTTGGTACTTTTTAGTGGCCTTCCCCACAAGTGAAAACCAATTCTGTGTAAAAATAATGTTTTCTTTTCATTCCATTACAGTTAAAATTACATAAAAGTTGATTTCCATTATTTCAGATTAATTTATCTCAAAATCCCATATTTCTCGAATCAATCTTATAGTCCGAAGACTACTTTGCAAAAGCATTAATCCTTTTATTTCTTAATTCCCGTTATCTATAACTGCATTTGCAGCAGTTCCTTCACTTTTGAAGTAAGTAGAGTAAACAGTAATTTTATTATGAACACAACGGTTTTGTACCACGGGTTGTTCAGTAATTTCTCATAAATGCTGTATACATGTGTTATTTCTTGATTTTGACCATTTCTACACCATTTGTTAGTTTTCAGTGCCGTCTTTCGTATTTGATCATATTTCATTCTCATGTTTGTCTCTCCCATTGAAATACATGCACGTGTATAATAATAACTTTTAAATAATAAAAAAAAAAAAAAAATCTAAGAAAAAAAAAATATTTGTTGTAAAATTTGAAAAATAGCGAAAAAATATATAGTCGCCTTTATAGTCGCATGATCAGAATTTTATCAATTTATAGGATACCTGTATAACTGTAAATACAACACCTAAAATCTATTTTTTTGGTCAGCATTGTAATGCTCTTAAAATATGATATGTTTGTCGGGTTGTTGTTCACGATTCTGTCATACTGATATATCTCTGACTAATTACTCCACAAAGCAGCAGGTGTTTTAATTTTGTATATGATCAACAGCACTTACAAAACATTGTTTATTACCGTAAAATAATGTCGTTGTTAGTTTTACATAAAAGAACCTATTTGGTATTGCGTGTATTATTATTACATTAACAATATATACATTTGCGCGCAAAATGTTATAATAAACACATGAAATTTTACGATTATTGAAAAAAATGTATCAATACCAGTCATAACAATGGCAAAAGGTTCCATTGCTCACATACAAGGAGCGGAGCAGGACAAGCACTACATGCATATTCAAAGGAAATGAAAAACAGGGAACAAGTTATTTTAAAGATAATATGCAAAACTGAGAATACTCACATCCCAAGTGGAACATCACCCACAACTTTTCTCTCGATTTAATTTTGGTCTTGACGCAAGTTTCCGAAATGACGGAACTTATTTAATAACACAGTAACCGTTAACCGTCTAAATTGACTGAAGTCAGTTCATTCTTTAATATTTGCAATTAACATACAGCCATAAAGTCCATTTCTGAAAGTATTCCTTATGATGTCTTAATAGCGAGCGCAGCGAGCGCTATAGGAGCATATGCATTTTTCACATATGGGTCATTTAGAAAATTCGTTGTTTAATGGGGGCAGCCAATATGTAATCCGATGTTAAGTTATTTGTTACAGCGAATATGGCCATATTGTGCTACATACTAAGGCTGGAAAAAGTTTCGTTCGCAGGAAAATTATGTTAGTAATATAAGGGAAATAACTTGCTTCAAATTATAATTTTAGAGTCAAAATCGTGATACCGGAAATGAGCTTGTAGAAACGGCTACTGCTGCGCATCATTGGCCACGCCAACAGCATATTATAATTGATTAAACGATTCGAATTGAGAAATAATAACACTATTTCCATTTTTATTGTTTTTAAAGTTAAATTTTCTACATATTTATTATCAACCATTCAAAAGGTTTTCCTATACTGCATGTCAAAATGAATGCGCTGAAATTAAAATATTATCCGCAATTAAAAAAAAAAAAAACAAACAAACAAACAAACAAACGTATTCCCTTCAAATGTAAAACGCACGTATTTGCTATGAAGATCACAAGAAATGTGCTATTCTCTGGAAAAAAAACCCCAAAACATTCACATGTAAATGTAGAAGTTCAAAATGACATTTGAAAAATACCCCCTTTAAGGAGCATATCATGTTTTTATGAGCAACTTGGAAGCAATGAAATTTGTCAATTATTGGTAATTTTTTTTTCTCCGCATCCAATGGCTTAAATCTTTTGGCGCATTTTTCACTCAAAAATTTAAAACCATGCATTATGATTTCAGATAATATTTAGGCCCATCTGCCTTCTTTCATCCTATTTTGGAGCCAGACTTTCATTTGCCAAATTCTGAAGCATGAAGTTTTTTTATTTCAATTTCCCATAAACGAAATTCAAATGACTATCCTTTAGCTAAGTTTTCCGCTGCTCTGATTTTTTTTTTTCATTGTAGAAATCGTTCAGTCAAACACTTTCCATTATGCATAAGTGACAAATAAAATTCTGATGTGTTTCTTCCGGTGATCATAAATTTTCATAACCTTTATTCTTAAAATATTTTATTGTTTGTTTTTAACTGTCTAGTTTTGCATTCTCTAGGTGATACGAACGATTTTATTGCGTGATTTTTGTCACAGTCTGTCAGCATCAATCGTATCGACTTATATTCTGTTTAACACTTCAATGAAATTTCCACGTAAATATTTACATAGTATTTGATAGGATCTTGTCCACACATCAAAATACATTAAATATACCAGAATAGAATATTAACAAGAAACTGCACAAACAATGTTATAAAAGTATATCCCTATAAACAATTACTTCAACATAATTAATAAATTAATTGAATAAGCAGTAACTAACGAATAAATAAAATTCGAAAGTCACGAGACGGAAAACTGAAATTTAAAAATACGAAGAATAACGAGGCGACAAAACGGAAAATTAAAAGTACGAAGAGTATCGAAGAGACAAAAAATCGAAATTAGTATCGAAATTTAAAAATACGAAGAGTATCGAAGTGACAGAATCGAAATTCAAAGATACGAGATTATCGAAGAGACAAAATAAAAATTTAAAATTACGAAGAGTATTGATAATTAAAAATACGAAAAGTATGGAAAAGACAAAATCGAAATTTAAAAATAAGAAGAGTATCGAAGAGACAAAACCAAAATTAAAAACAAATATATGAAGAGTTTCCAAGAGACAAAACCAATATTTAAAAATCCAAATAATACAGAGGGAAAAGAACCGAAATTAAAAAATCCGAATATTACCGAAAGGACATCTCAAACATTTGAATAATCGAAGGATCAAAACACGTTTCATACTCGAAAACAAAGAAACAAAAAACAAAAACGAAACAAGAAAGACATGCATACACACAAAAACAAATATAAAAAACACAAAAAAATCAACACACATACATTGTACATACAAAAATAAGAAAAAACTAATTATGTCAGACCAAGGTTCGTCAGAAAGAAGAGAAATCGTGATTTGAAGATTAGAAATTCTAACCAGTCGTCAGATAACAAGACTATTCCTGTGAGAATATATGGATATTTTGTTCACGTGTCTAATTAGCTTTTATAACTTCTTATCGTAAATTCTATACACGTGTTTCATCAGCAGTACTTCATATAAAAACATACAAAAGGAAATGCATTTCTGAGAAATGGTTAACAACAAACTTAAAAGGTGAAATATTTTTCTAAATTAAAAAAAAATAATAAAAGTAAGTATAAAAATATAAAACAAAGAAAAGGAGAAGAAGAAGAAAAAAAAAACCAGAAAACAATTCTTAATGTAGGTGCTTAACACACAAGTACTCCTGTGCAACATTGACTCTCGCATATCATTTCTGATATGACGTAAAAAAGTCACTCAATATTCTTGAAATAAGAACCTTTTATAAAACTAACAGATTCAACTTCACCGCATTGAATAAAAAACTAGCTATACTGTAGGTCCGAATATTTAGTTAGAACAAAGCGACTCCTCAATTTTACGCATACATGTCAGTTTTACATTACCAACTTAAAACTCTGTTTGTTTATTCACCACTTATTGCCTCAGAACTCTCTTGGTCCAGTGCGCAAGACTTTAAATATGGAAAGCCTAAATCATATCGAAAAAGGCCAAAGGTGAACTCAAAAGGGAAATAGATATATTCTGCTTCCTGAAATATAAACAGCATCAGGAAATTGTAACTATCAATTACATTTTTTATCAGACAAAAAAAAAAGATAAATATCAGTGATGTATCATTTGACATTTGATGTCACTTTAATAGCATTGTTGATCTTTGATTGTAGTTACTCCTCTTCAGAACAGACTTTTTTGATAACAGGATCGATGCTTGCGACGATTTTATTATAAGTTGACATTGACGTTTTTATCTGTTTTATTATATTCTCCAGTAGCTGGAATTTTATATAAAATAAACTTTTTAACTATATTTAGTAATTTAATCGTTAGTAAATTTAAATTATCTTGTATTACTGTTGCATCTACAATATAAACATATACAGTCAGACCTGTGTATAACGGGTACCCAAGGGACCACAGAAAAAATGCTTTTTATGAGCAGATGCCCTTTAAATAGAGGTTTGTATATGACATGGACTTTTTGACACTGCCCTTTATAGACAGTGATTTGCTATGTACAGGTGCCCTTTAAAGCAGGTTTGACTGTACATGTGCTGTGTATCTGAAATCATCAGTTGCTCCATAGAAAAGTCAGCGACTTTAAGGATAACATTTTTTCCACAATTGGTCCTTCCTACAGTTTTATTTGTATTTTTAATCCTCGCTATTTAGTCGTTTCCTATAGAGTGTGACACAAACCTATTATGGAATATTTCACATGCATTATCTGGTTATCATGGTAATTAACAAGATAGCTCAAACAAATCACTTCAACAATATGTTGTACCCGAATTTGAAGCTCAAACAGGTACAGAAATACGTTGTTATTGCTTGGGCAAGCTTAGAAATATTAAATTTACGCAACAAGACATCGGTACAGTTTCTTTTTATTTAATGTTTTATAGGCAACGCCATCTAATCCATCAATGGATTAGATGGCGTTGCCTATAAAATAACATAAATATTTAAAAGAGCACAAAACACAAACACAATACAACAGAGAGTGAGGATAGACTTGACTTGACACTATTTTTGGGACTATTTTGTGAATATGATATGGGTAAAAGTGTTCATCCTTGTTGACGTCTAGATGTAACCAATTTTCACTCTTGTTCAATTCCGTGGTTGTGTGGTTTCATTGATGAATAATTTCATATCCTTACATTATCGTAGAAATGATCAATACTTTGTTATTTTCCGATGTCTTTTGACGCCAATGCACAATGTTAAAGTATAAATAATTTCGTTCCGTCTACCTCTTCGTTTGTTGATTTTTCGCTATGAATAATTAAAGAAATGGAAATTACAGTATTTTTTTTTTGTTTCAAAGTATGGCGTCGTTTTTAAAAAAAAATTCTGCCATCAAAAACGAAAAACGACTAGAAGAATATTTCCCGTCACAAAGTTCCTCTCTGTGTCCCTCTGAAAAGAAAATCTACATATTTCTCACGACATGAACGTCTAGTCTAGATTTCAGAGAATATTGTTATATCTTCAAATCTCTGTATCGATCTACGTCTATAACTTAATAACCAAGAAATGTCTTTACATTTTCTAATCTCATTCCTGCTGAACAAATCTAATTTGTGTAATAATTTTCTTCAGATTTTTTTTCGGGGACACTGTGTTTGGCTTTCTAGGCTTTTGAGGATAAAATAACTGAAAATATCACGATTGTCGTGTACACATTCTTCACTTATTTCTGTCGAGAATATTTCAAATGAAACAATGTTAGATTTAAAATAACATTCCAAAGATACTAATATTATATATGTATATAGTAAATTTATACTATGCTGTATACGACACATTTCAAGGAGTTAACTCTCATCAGCAGCATTAAAACCGAGACATTTGGAAGACCAAAAGCCAAACTTCTTTTAAAACAAAAAGTACTCAGAACCAAACATACCGAAATTGGAAGCCAAATTTCAACTAAGGAGATCTACCATGTGCAATACAAGGAATGAACCCTTAGTAATTCTGTTATTTTTTAATTTTGCTAAATACTGGTAATTTCTATAACAAATCAATGTTAAATCATTGCCCAATTTCTGAAAATTTTATATAAATAGGAATTAATTCCCCGAATGTCTTATTCTATAACTTTCTTTAATCACTGTCCAAACATTTAGTTAGAGGGTTAAGTCCTTATAACAATTTTAACCTCGTCGCATAGTTTTATGCATGTGCCTGTTATAACGTGTACTCTCACTGTGAATTTTTCCCACAATTCCTTCCTTTATTTCCCCAAAAAAGGTTGTCCCTCCCCTACCCCCATATAGCCTGAAACCTATATAATTATTGCAAGATCAACGAACTCTCTGTTTGACGAATTACAGCTTGATCTAAGAGTGTCATAATCCCATTTATTTGTTTTTCTAATCAAATTTTCAAATGCTACTTTCAGTATTACCCGTATGGGAGATACAAATTATACATAGAAATAAGGGTTAATACGTCTTTGTCCAGACATCGATATGAAATTAGTTTTTCATCGTAGAACTGTATCATTAGAAACCATTAAATATTTACCAATACCATTGTCAAACACAAGTTATCATGACAGAAAACGGTGAACTAAACTGGCATTACAAACCAGGAAGTTAATCAGACTATGTCGGCGCAAAATGTCAGAAAAATATTTCCTAAAATATTTTATAAAATTGACATGATTGATAATATACATTATATTCACTGTATCTTGATTCCTTATTTGTGTTTGTGTTTGTTTTATGTTAAATTCATGTCATTTGTGTTGAGATGGTGGATGTCTGGTAAGTTAGTTTATCTTTGTTGACTTCTCCTGGAAATATTATGAGAAAGAACAGACGTGGAGTAAAATGTCAAAGAACATCGCCCGATTACCTTGATGTACACGTAGTTTGCTAGAGCGACAGTTTCTGACCAGCAGCTATGAGAGCCCCAGTTAGTTATACAGTTAAAACGAACATATTATGACCCTGCTATCTAAATTAAGTAACGTCTAACTAAATTTTGCAGTTATAGCAAGCGATCACCTTGTAGGTAATACGAAGGTATTGATTTTTTTTTTGTGTGTCAGGATAGATAAGGATGACGTTTGGGTACCCATAAAATCAGTTTAACCCCACCACTGTTAAATGTCTGTACCACATCATACTGTCCTGTTTATGTTTGTGTTTTGCGATCTTTTGTGTTATTTCAGTCCAGGATTCTGTCTGTCTGGTGGTGATGTTTATTAATTGGTATGTCATTTTTGACCTTTAATTGTGTATTTACAGACTTATCCTGACCCTGTTGTTGAGTGTATGTTTTTGTTTGTTTTTGTACGGTTCATATTATTTTTGTGGGAGGGTCTGGCGGTTGGATCGTGTTTATTGATTCACGTGTCATTGGTGTTAATCCAGAAAAACCATTGACGGTAGAATGAAAAATAAAACGCTTTTACCAATTACTCTTTGAAAGTAAATTAAAATTTATAATAACAATAAAACTATAGCTGCAAAAAGATACTTCAGAATCTAATGTGTTAAAGAAACCTTACAAACTTATTCTAATTAGCTCCTTTCCACGTTTATATGATCTGTGTATCTCTGAGCCATTATCCCTGCTAAAACCATGACAAAGTCTTATAAAACAAAGGGATAGTAAGATACGGCAGACACAATTTCAAAGGAATAAAAATTGGGTTTTTCAGGTATTACATTTGGTAATTTTATATTTGCAACATATTTTTTTCAATAAATTTCATTGTTGAATAAAAACTATTACATTCAACAAAAACCTTAATACGTAAACAAAATTCTATTTGAAACACAAAAAGAAAAATGTCGGCAGAAGTTCGTAAAACAAAATATCTTGATTATAAAGATTAAAATTTATGGGTAGAACCATATAGAGATCACTCATAATACAATAAAGTAATATAGAAACAAAAAACAAAAAACAAAAAAACAAAAAACAACAAAAAAAAAAAAAAACAACAAAAAAAAAAAAAAAAAAAAACAAAACAAAACAAAAAATAACCAAATGGAAATTATTATCATTTATCTTGTTAGCGTTTGTTGTACATGCGAAAAGGGGCACTTATTGAGATAGTAGGCCTTTGGAGAATCTGATGATGTGATCCAATTTGTTGAAGAAACTATACAAACGCATGCTAATTGGCGCTTTTCCAATTAAAGAGCTTGGTGTATCTCTAGAGTATCATTGAATATAATATTTATTGAACCATTAGCCGTTTTTAAAGTAATTGAGAAATTGTTACACAAGATGATAATAACAACCAAAAAAATGGCAATTAAATTAATGTCTGAGATTCTGAAGCTATACAGCGTTTATTAAGTCATTACTCCCGTTAAAAACAGAGCGAAAATTGTTATGAAACAAGAAGGTAATAAAAAAAAATCAGTTATCAGAAGCTTAATATACGGAACGCCAAATCTAAAGAAACTCAAATAATTGCACCTCTCTCTAAACAATTGCACCTATCTCTAAATAATTGCACCTCTCTTTAAATGATTAAGACCGCGCATTAAATCATTTGAACCACACAACAAATCAATTGAACCTCGCAACAAATCATTTAAACCGAGCAACAAATCTTTTAAAGAGCGGTGCAATTATTTGAAGAGTGGTGCAATTATATGAGTTTCGGTAGATAATTCGTTCCATATTAACAGCCTTGTATATAGTATATTCTGCGAGTCATTACCCCTTTAAAGAACGCAGAGAAATTGTTAAAAAACACGGTGATGTCAAAAATGAACAAAAACAACGTCAAAGAAAGGTATTTTTGGTATGAGTACTTCTTGTTTAAAATAAGTTTGATTTTTGGATTTCCAAATGTTTCGGGTTTAATGCCGCTGATGAGAGGTAACTCCTTGAAATGCGTCCTATACAGCATAGTATAAATTTACTATATCTAATATTAGTATCTTTCAATTGTTATTTTTATTTTAAGAATAAGCTGTATCAATTACTTGTCAATTACAACCTTCATTAACAAAGTCCCCTTAAGTTAGTATCCATGTGACAGGGTGTATCACATGTACGAGTCATTTGTGACTATAACGTCCAAGAAATTAATATCTGAGAGGTACAGCAACGTTGTATAAAGTATTTTTGGGTCATTACCACTTTAAAAAAACGAAGAGAAATTGTTATACAAGATACCAAAAAAGAAAAGATAAGATATAAAATTTGTATCTGAGAAGCTTTAATCTTTAATCACTGCCCATACATTTAGTTGAAGGGTTGAGTCCTTATAACAGTTTTAACAGTTGTATCGTTGTATAAAGCATTAATTGAGTCTCTGTAAAGAATATAGACAAATTATGATAAAACACGAAGCTGTAGCATAGTTGTATAAGTAAGGTCAAGAAATACCAAAGGGATATTCGAAGGAGGGAAAAATCGAAACAGCTGACAAACTCCAGAGAACAACGAAGACAAGACCAAAACAATGCATGCATTACAATATATAAGTTCCTTTTGAGACACCATTCCTTAAAAACGTAAGGAATTTATTATAAAAACAAGATGATAATAAGATATACAAAGGAAAAAAAAGGAAACAAAAAGAGTTATTCATCATCACACATACTAGTATAGTATTTATTGAGTCACTAACCTTTTAAAAACGTAGAGAAATTGCTAGACAACAAGAAAATAATAGGATACAACGAAAAAACGCTGAAAGAAATTGGTATCTAAGAAGCAGTTGTCATCGCCCTCTCCTGTCATTAGTTAGCTGATACTTAACTATATAAGATGAAAAATGTAGCCCTATAATTCTGTCACGTAGACAATGTATTAGTCTTATGCTGTGGGTGTTTTTATTCCGAAGCTTTGAGCACATCAATATTACACAGAATACTTAATGATTTAGAAAATGTGGGGGCGTATTGAATTCATTCTTATTCTCTGATAACGGGTTGTCTTTAATAAATATCAAAACAAAGTAGATTTTAACTATAAATGTCTGGTTCGTGATCCTACATAAGATTATGTTATCGTTTGAAGTACGGATAAGTAAAATATTTTCAAGACAGAGATTTTAATACAACAATGGCAGAAAAAAAAATTGTGCGAGCCATAATAGATCAGAGGAAACAGGCATAGCTATATTTGTATGGAGAAATTAAATTATCACCATGATTAAGTTCGTGACATTACATCGTAAAAAATGACTTTTATATTCTCTTAATCATAATTATTGTATAAGATAAATTTTAGGGAAATGCCATTAGCTCAGTCTTCCTTTGTTTAAATACATTGGAGGTTGATCAAAGGGTGACACGTTCAGATAGAAATTTTAACAGATTTTTATAAAAAATAAAATTATACAAAATTTTTAGAGAAAGCTGGGAAAACATTCAATGATGATGTAATGAGAGGGGATAAGACTGGAAACAGGAGAGTCAAATTGTAAATCTCTTAATGTTTATGATAAATTAAAACATTGCAAATAATGCAAATTAAACGCGTCTAAGAAAGATAATAAAAGTCCAGGCAAGGTCAACTTCCAGAAGGTAGCTGAAACACTACAGGACTACAAAATAACATAGATTCAGAGTCGTCTTCTCTTGAGATTGCCTAGTGATTTTTACGCCATTGGTTATATCTTTTCAGTACGCTGCTGTCATAAATTCGCCTTGAATATAAAATAAATAAATACATAAACGAATGAACGAATAACGGTGTTGTTATTTTTTGTGAATCTTAATATGTATTCGGTTTTGTAGACCCATTTCTTTTATCGTTTTATGAGCTAACTGGGCCGTTTGACGTGAATCGACGCAAATTACAAGACTAAACATTGTGACGTACTTAGTTCTCTATTGTGACGTCAATAATTTGCGGGAAACTTCAGTAACCGGAAGTTATTTTGTTCTTCATTTTTGTCATTTTTTTTTTTTTTTTTTTTTTTTTAATAAAAGTCTGTGAATCAATATGACCTCTTTCTTGAAGATAATCACAACCATTCACCATTGAACTACTAGCACGATCCAAGGTTCGCCCTGGTCATTTATTGTCCCTTAATTTGTGACTCTATCAATAACAGATTTCTCGAGGGACATCTCAGCAATTTTAATCCTCACAGCCGCTGCGATCGATGAGTTTTTAAACCTTTTTTCTTAGCTTTATAGAATTTGTATACGAACAACCCCGTAGAGGCTGATGTATTATTGCATAGCCAACGCATGGATCAATATTTTTTGTTGAAGTTGTATGCGGCTTTTGACAGCTGAATTATAACGTTAGTAAGTTTATGTCGCGTGCAGATGGCGCTCAATTAAACGTAATGAGTTCACAAGCTTTAAACATTACAGGTTAATAGAAAGTTCACACAAAGTATTAACAAAATCCTACGTAATGGAACCAAATGGGAACTGAATATAAGTTAATGAATTTTCATGTGTAAACATCACAGGAAAGCAGTATTGAAAGAAAATGCGTGGGATGATCTATATTTGTTATACAACGCGACTTATTTCTCAGATTACACTATTAAATTTACGTTTAATTCATGCATTGTCACAGACAAAAGAAGTGCAGTAAATCCTATCCTAAATATACAATGTAGACTATAAGAACAAACAAAAACTTGGATAGGAATTAACAATTCAGAGTTTGCAAAATAAATTCAGATACCAAATATTCCCGTGTTCTTAGCGTCCTCCAGCAGCAAACTAAATTTCATTAATATAATTCCTGAATCGTAGAAGGTATGTAACAGTGTCTAAGATTCGGAAATCCTTTATCCAGTAAAGATTGCAAATTTATTTTTTTTGTTTTTTTTCTTTTCTAACGACAGTGTATTCAGTTGTTATTTAGAATTTCCGTTTTTCCATTCGGTATGCCTCGTATTATTTTAAAAAGCACCATTCGGCTCACTGTCAAGACTGTTGTGCTATTTATAAATATAATCCCTCAGTCTAGACTGCTGGCGAACTGAAACAAAATTGATCAGCTTAATTCAATGATTCTGTCTGACAACTTACTATTTTTGACTGACAAAGTCATTTTATTCCACTTTATGTCGGGATATAGTCCCGTCTCATCAAAAGCCTAATCGGTCACAATATCAAAGCTGTCATAAAACTGTTTAATCAACACAATTATGCAGTTATTACGTTTTATTATATACTATTTGTATATGTAATTAAATTCAGAACATTATTGTCATGGTAAGTTTGTAGATGTTCCTTTTTAAATGGTCTTTAAATTTTTTATAAAAGTTGCCGTGCTTCACAATATTTCGTATTCTATTTGTTTAATTTCAGACTCAATCCAAGCGCCTTCATCATCGGTAAGTATAGCTCTAACAAGATAAATGTGGAAAATATACAAAATTATATGTATTTTCTGGCACGTCAGACTATTCACAAATCCCACCTTTATAATTGAATAGAGAATAGAAATGTGGGATGTGTCTCCGAAACATAAAAATGAACCATAATTAAAAAAACTTTAATTGAGTCTAGTAAATAGTATGCCTTGCCTTAAAATACATGTACACGTAAAATACAAATATTTAAGTTCTCATTCATTTATTTTTTTTCTTTAGTTTTATGTTTGTTTATGTTGTCATTTGATGTCATTGATAATGCCCCTGTACTTACACATTCTAACTTGAGCAGTGAATGTTTCATGGCACAATACAACATTGGCGGTTTAGGACAACTGTAGTAGTAGATATTTATCCAAGCAGTAAAATTTTTGGGTCGTGAGATAAATATAGATTCTCCTTCAGGTACGAGTGAGGTATGATTTCTCCACCCGAGTTTATTAAATTTTCGCTTTTCAACACGCGAGCTTTTTCGAGCGTGTTAAAATCGCACATTTTACTATTGAGGGTGGATAAATTCCGTAACTCAAGAGTAAATTGAAGGAGAATCTGTTTCTCCTATTATTTTCGAAAAAAAACTTCAAGAAAAATGTAGTTTGTTTACATAGACTTCATGTCGGGACTTCTCTAGTTTATCGTTCTAGTAACTGTAGAAAAACGGCCGTAATTCCCACGTAGAAATTTAATCTTTGGGAAGTGGTTAAAAATATTATGTATTTTTATCCCACCGATTAAACACGTCAAGAATAGGAGAAGAACAACTTACAGTTAGAAAGTGTTATCTGTAGTTTGTCATAATGATTATATGCACATCTGTAATATATACCCTGTTAAATTTCCTATATATGGAGAAGCATATGTTAGTTTTTAAGATTTATATTTCTCTTCTTTTCAACAGTCACAGAATAATGAAAATGGGGTTGTCGCATTTTGGGTACTCGATCCATTTTTTTTCATTGATGTTAGATAGATTTTTGGTTCTGCCCTCCTTGGTCATTTCTGTATTTGAGTCTGCCTAACAACGTTTTAGTTTGTTTAAGATCCATATTTAAGTACGACAAAATTAAGCACCATTGATTGAAGCACCTCTGATATAATCCCCACATTTAAGCAAGTACCACTGATTAAACAAAATATTAGGGTTTTCACATACAGTGGTTCACAATAAGAGAACCTTTATTGAGATTACATTTCTCTGATCTGTTCGAGTCTTGCTGGATTTAATATCTCACCAAATAAGTTTAACTTTCCATATGACACGTACTGTTATTGAAGCACAACAGGAATTATCATAGTGGATAGCTGATTTATCTAAGCTTTCTGTTATGTTTAATTTAAAAAATTTTTTTGTATACATTGCCACATTCTGTACAGCCTTTCCATGTAATTGTTTAATTTTCGTCTCATATTATTTCACGTTCATAAACTTTCGGCTGTTTAAATTGTCCATTCAACTTACTTCTTGTGTATACCTCTTTCAATATTCAATACCATTTCTACAAGCAAAACAACAAGTAATACCTTTCTCAGAAATATATTACAATTTGAATACAGATTGTGTAACGTAAGGTAATAAAGTGTAGGCTGCATCTGAATGACGATATCCATTAACAAAATGTTAAAATGGTTGTGGTTTTAACAATAAAACCGTCCCAGGATAATTAATATGATTTTTAAATCTTTTTTTGTTCAGATACAACAACAGGAAAAGGAGCTTGAAAGACTCGCAAAACTCGCAGGTATGTTGAAATCTTATTTTCCCATAGTTCTGTGCCAGACCTGAAATTTGAAAATACGCAGAGTAATTTCAACAAAAAGGTTTGTAGGGTGATAGATGTTGCCTGTCTTGGCTTAAAAAGAGTAAGATGCCAAAAAAAGAGAAAAATCTCAGAATTGAATAGACCCAATATAGCACGTCCAATACGTGACATTCCACATCTCTACAGATCCAACGATACACTCCCTAAAGGTTTGCCAGGATTCCAGATTAAATGTTTAATTTGATAACCAATCATATCGATATCATTATATACTGCAACAGACGCGGAAGTTGTATGTCTTACGGTATCTATAGATTGCTATTGAAGTCAAACAGATGAAGGAAAACGATATATCTGTCAATTACGCTCGGCTTAAGGAGTGGTTCGTCCAAAGGCTCATATAACATTCATTTCTAGAGACCAATCCTTATAGAAATTATGCAATATTTATATATTTGCAAAATTACATACATGCATGCTTTAGTGAAATTACCAAACGACTACTGATCTAGAATTTATATTACAAACTAACATACTAAAATAACATTAACTGAAAATTCATTGTTCTAGTGTTATCTCAATCGTTCTTAAACCTTAATAAAAATGGCACCTACAGTGTAATGTCAACTGTGATAAAGAATTTTCTGTTTTCTGTCTTTCAATAAAGTCTATTGTTCACGTTGATTCAGAACTAATCCCAGAGTTCAAAGGTGAATACGCTGTAATAAATCATTTTCCTTGTGATGGACACGGAGAAGGATATCAATAAGGCTACCAGTCAAATGAATGAAAAGACCAATAACCTTATATTATACTGGTAATTGATGTAGAGGACATCAACAAGAAACCAGACCTGATGTAATATTAATCTTGCTCTCGTGCAATTTAAAATAAGACTACTCTTTTAATCTTTTTCATCTATGCCATGAATTCTAAGGTTTATTTATTACTTGCTTTTCTTGACATGTGGCTCCTACTATTTTGTCAACAGGAATATCGTACACAAAATACGCATGTGAAATTGTGTTTGTCCGTTAATCAAATGACTCCCCCTTTTTTATTCTAAATTCTCCATGTCACAATCTTCGTTCCACAATTTGCTATTACGCGTCCCGGAATAAGCAAAGGTTTGTGATTTTATTACAAAAAGATCTAGACAGAATATGTCCCTTTGTACACATGCATGAATGATCCTTCAACACATTTAGCCACATATTGATTGGTTAATGTAAAAATATATTTGCCTATTCCGTTTACGTTAAACCAAGTCGTTTCCATTTACAGCCAATATTAGCTTAGTACAATCTAATAATTCATTAAGGCTTTCCAGAAACGCAAAGGCTTTTCAAGTACAGAGAGAGTGAAATGTGACCATAATTGTCATATGTATGTGTCAATAACCTCGCTTTCCATCATATAATGGTTTAATAAATCGTGCTACATAAAAAACCATTATCTATAAAATAACAACGGGTTCAAGGATGCGGTGTATTATTATGGAAATGCGATAAACTTTTTCAATATAACAGCAAGATATATGAATAAAAATGCGACATGATAAACAGTGAAAAACGTAAGGTTACGTTTCTCATATCAGGTGTCAAGAACCGTAAAATAAACTGAAATCATGCATCTTACAAGTACTATTTTAGAGATGAATTTTTATGACAAAACATCAACGAATTTAGTAACACTACACATGTAAACTAATTGGTAAAGCAATAAAATGTCTTGACGGCAATTGCCAGTTGTATTGTTGAAAGTAGTTTTCAAATATATACATGTATAAATAAAAAGGCTACCTATCAAATAACGCTAAAACTGTATACGGCTGCCATTTCTGAAAAATTTTTGTTCATCATTTTGATACTGGTTTTGATTATTTCATATCTTAAGAAAACCCCTTGAAAAGCACTACCAGCTAAACATATATAAAATTACTGTCGATAGTCATGTTGCAATTTGATACTGAAAAGATCAACAACGAGTAACCATGCTTACAATAGATATAATTTAAACGCCCTAAACCACGAGGAAGAGGCTGGTATTGAACTAAAATTAACTGTCCAACCAAATGTATGACACATTGCCAAACCTCTTGAATGATAAATACGAACAACGTAAAGGATAGTAGGTAAAATTACTCCATAAAAATCTAAATTCTTAACAAACATCATTTGCACAAATGTGCAGTTGTTTTCTATATTCATTTTACGTCATACTTCTTAATAGCATGACCTTTTGTTTATTATGTTACCATCAATTCTTTTAGTCAAACGATCTACAAACGTGACAAGCAGTTCCAATTAGATCTTATTTAAAGTTCGAATGTATAAAAAGGAGATAACAAAACTATCCTTCGAGACTCTTTTCTTGGCTTTACTTTTCTCTTCAAAATGTCATGTAACTTAATTTCATTCCCAAATGGAATGACAAAAAAGAAACGGCACCACAAGTCGTTTGTATATGATTTTTTCTGGAGAGGGTTTCTCTCTTTCTACAAACAATCAAACACACAATATAATTTGTTTTTTTTAATGTTTTTACAGTTATTCTCGTGTAATATTTTACTAAAGGCAAATGTCTTGCAATAACACATGCGTACTTTGGTTGACATTTACTAAAGAATGTCGTTCATATCGATGCACGAGCATTATTGAACAACTTGCATTGGAAAAGTTTGTCTGGGGATAAAGGCCCTTTGACTTTTATCACGTATTGATGTGACGGTTTTGAGTAAAGAATACATCCCCATTTCTCTTAATATTAAGTTAGTACCTATAAATAACCAAGTAGGGTTGCATTTGTCAAAATATGAAGTGACGGGGTGTGCTTTCATCTTGGCGAACTGGTAATGTATTATCAAAGAGTTGACATTGCTGGGTCTACTGCCTAAAGAACTAAATACAAATGGAACTGTACATATTAATACATGTACATGTTTGTCATATTTAAACAAGCAACGTTTTTTAAGAAACAATTAAGACTGTAGCTAATAGTTCTTTCCTTAAACTTTATAGCACAGAGATTGACAAACAGTTTTGGAGTACAACAACAACAGTCATACCACTATAGCAACTTAAATGGAAAAGAAAGTAGCGAGGCAAAAACAGAGGAAAAGGGTATGCTATTGATAGTGCAATGATTGTTGCTTATTATCACAAGTCTTTGTGACTCTTTCACGCATTATTCTGTTTATTGTCTTTCTGTATGTTTGTTTTATCGGTAGGATCATCAGAATAAGATGGTCTTGCACAAGAAACAGAAACTCTCTCCCACGATATTATTTAAGTGACGAACTTTTTTCTCTCACTTTGTGAGAATTGTTATACAAAACGCACCCTCTCAATAATTTTTGTGTTTCTGTACTTTGTCACACAATCAAGTTTCAAGTTAACAAATTTCCCCCAAATAGGTGATTTATTTTATGTAGAAACTGTGAAAAATTTTAATGAAAAGTATAACAAGAAATTGTATTATACCAATTTTTGATGCTTTTCACATGTTTAAACAGGTACGGATTTTATTTCAATTATTTTTTCATACCCTTCTTTTCAATTTAGCAAAGCAAGGTACATAGCATGAAATGATCCTTTCGCTACTTCAGTTTACGTAAATATCTTATTAGATAATGTTTTATTAAAAAAAATAAGAAAACATTTTATATATTCTATGAATTCCACAACTCATGTTGTTGTCAGATGAATCTGCATGGAGCAGAGACTGCTTAGTCTTCCGGAGCACCTGAGTCTACCCCCGGTTATTGGTGGGGTCCATGTTGTTCATGTATTTTTAGTTTTTAATTGTTGTGCATGTGTTGTTTTGGTCTTGTCTTCGTTGTTCTCCGGAGTTTGTCAGTTGTTTCGATGTTCCCTTTCTTCGAATATCTCTTTGGTATTGCTAGACTTTACTAGCTACGTGGAAATGAACTCAAAAATATAGTATGCCGTCCGACGTCAGATAAATCTTTGTCCACGATGTCGTGTGCTTTGACGTGCCACTGCTCATTGTTTGGTCTGAAGGCTGTTTGACGTCAGACAAGTGATGGACTACTCTTTCCCGTTCTTTCAATTTCATTCCAAAATGGATGATATTCTTATTTGTATCCAGTGGGTTTCACGTTAGATAGTGTGGTATTCTGTATTTCAAAGTATAATCACATCCATATAATTAGATTCTATATGAAATATAATTACAATATTCTGTCGATGAAAGAAAGGACATGGAAACATGATACTGGCATGGAAGTGACGCAGATGTATGTATTTACAAAGATATATGGTTTTACAAGCCGGAACGTTTCTTTGTTAAGCAGTTCCTTTTGTATAATATCTTTGTTCCTATTATTCCTTACAACTTTACAGGAAATTAATTAAAATGCTAATTTTGATATTTGAGAAAATTGTTTGAAGCAAAGTTATTTCGTATTTACGTTAAACATTTCCCGTAGAGATTCTTTTGAAAAAGAAAATTTCATAGTCATAAATATTAATTGATTTTTGATAACGTACATATGTGTATATGTTTCCAATCCATCTAAAGCCAAACGTGAGTTTTGTCATATTGGCTTGATCTGTAATGCGTCACATTACTCTAGGTATAATTAGACATATCGTAATTGGTATCTGAAACCATATGATTAGAAAGAAATAAAATCAGGCCACGATCAGATAACCCTCTACAGCCAATTTGATTAAGAACATACTTTGTTTATATCGCGATAATGACAATGCATACTGTGCGAAAAGGACTTTTAACTAGAACATTAACTTCTTTGCATTTAAACCGCCTCGGTGGTTTCGTGGTAACGTGCTCGCCCCGAATGCGGAAGGTCGTGGGTTCGATCCCCGACAGGGTCAAATCAAAGACATTAAACTTGGTATTTGCTGCTTCTCCGTCAAGCACGCGACAACTAGGAGTAAGAGCAAAAACTGGTCGGCTCGGAGTCAGTATAATGTGTCCGAGTGAGGTGATATGTCTTCTTGCGGACAGTTGCCACTGGACCTTAAACAATAATTCATCTATCCATCATCCATCCAAACACTATAAATCCATTTAAAACCGAATTGTGCATTCAAATCCTTTCAGATGATTGTTTCATAATATTCTTTTTATCCATCAGTTTTCATCATTTAACTATCATGAGCATTGAGGTGAAGTTATCTTTTGCTCAACTAATTTGTTTAATTTTTTCTTCAAAATATTTGTTAGATACATTTCCTAAGTGCTATCATTTATTGTTGTAACCTTCCGTTTGACAAGTATAGAGTTTCATTTCGAACTGGAAATACATAGGGTGTAAACAACATCAAATTATTACGGATTTCCATTGGATGATACACATTTTTCTACTTCACTAAGAAGGAAATTGGATACAAACTTAGGTAGAATTAACAATGTTTCTGAGTTTCAAATAGGTTCTATGTATACAAAATACTCTTTCTCCGAATATTTCTACGCAGAAATATGTTAAATTGGCACAAATGTACCATTTGTTAGCAGCTGCTAATTTTAACGTATTAATAAGAATAAAATGAAATACACTACTTGAGAGCCCTCTTCTGTAGCAAGTATGTGCTTTGAATGTGGTTGCTGCCGAGTTGTAGAGTTTACCTTCGTATTTCATATTGTATATTTTCAGTCGTAAACCCTAATACCGGAGATGTTGTCAGTGATATAAAACACAAAACAAAACAAGATGGAGGTGTTCCTGTTACGGAGACTAAAATAGAAATACCATCAGAACATATTGAAAAGACTTTTGTCGAAGCCAATCCAGCAGAAGATGATGACGCATCAGAGGTTTGTATATGTAGTTAGTTTTTATCTTTTCGAGTGTTTCACCAGAGTTTGAAATAGTATTCCGTCCATCCGGCAGCCAGAGACGGGCTTTTCCTCACGGTGGACGTGTAAGTAACTAAAGTTGCCTGCCCAGTGCAGGACTGGCAATTTTCATAGACAGACAGCCGTGTAGTCAGGTAGCTTTCAAACCGTGATTTAAGAGATTTGATGCAAATATTAAACCTCAAGACCTGTGTTATACATAATACTATTATATGTAAGTATAAACAACAGTCGTCATCTAGTCTACCTTTTTAAATTATGTTTTCTTGGAAATAACTGATAAAAGAATAGAAAGTAATGTTGCTTGACACAGGTGAAAATCTACCCTTAGGTTTGACAGGGCATCACTTTAATAAAAATACTTTTAATGAAAATACAAGTTGAATTGATCAGAATTGTCTATTCTAATTATTATCTTTTTTCCCTCACTACCAATATAGTAAGCATTTTCTCAATTTCCTAACACTATTGAACGTCTCTTGGTACGTGGAGAAGGTGGCTGGTTCGATCACTAGCGGACTGTTACCCCATGAGCTAGCACGTTAAAACATATGGCTCAACGAGTCGGTCTAGTACAAAGCTTGTATCATACTAATATCACATCAACATGTTCTCGTCCTAATACACATGTTATAATTGTCATTGGACGTTAAACAATTATCCACCCATACATCCATCCAAACAGTATTATAAGTTCCTCCGTAGTCATGGTAGTAGTCACTTTACCATTAGTTTAATTGATGACTAATTGTTCTACCCGCCATTGCCTTAAAATATAGATATAGCGGTGAATGGCATGTAGTGCCGTTATAGTAGATTCGAGGGTTGTCTTAATCTTGCTATAGGTTGACAGCTTTCGTTAAATGTTGAAGACCCAGATTTTTTTTACAGTTCATGTATGGTATCGGATAACCTTCCTTGTGCATGCCTTTCCTCTAAATGAAATGAATCAATGAATTAATTTGAAAACTATGGATGCTTTTAAAACCGAAATGCATCTCCCAATGTGGTCTCATCTCAGATTTTTGATTTTTTGTTTTATTTATTTATTTTTTGTTTTGTTCTGTTTTTATTTGTTTTGTGTGTTTTTGAAATATTGACATACAGCTCATCAAAATTGGTTAAAATAAGTTAAGTGGAAGTAATTTCCAGCTTATCTATATTCTATTTTAGAGTCGATGGAAATAGTGACATGTCTTGAGTCACGAATGCCATGATGAATGGCCTGTGTTCACGATTAACAAATATTGCTCTCAATTTCATTGATTAATCGGCAAAATAAAAATAACACATTTAAAAGCTTTATTTCCTTTTTAACCCAACGCGGCTAGTGACTTTATGGTTTAAAGATAAACTCAAGATCGCGTAATATAAAAACTGTACGATTGAAACCTGTGAATAACGCCAAACGACAATTTATAATATATGTCAAAAGGATTTACAAGACTTTTGCACGTTTAAATGGATGTTTGAGAGTTACTGAAATATCTTACGTGCTACAAAAATGCAGCTTATACAACAGTGAAATGTACTTTCATATAAGAGGACCATTATTCTAAATTGAACTGCGGGGCAGTCTTTGTTCATATAAAATGTGTGGGCAATGTCATTATTAAAACAGCTCATAGCCATTTAGTCAATGTAAATGGCATTCCAAGGACTTCAAGATGAAAAACAGCAACATTTTGTGAGTTTGTTTCTTCTTTACATGATCCTGTCATCCGTTTTTGTCTGATAGAAACTTAAGTTAATAATATATTATTGCTTTTCGAAAACAAAAGCTATGAATTTAATCACATGTTGTAGTTACTGAAGCATTTACACTGATTACATTTTCTCGTATTCCAAATTTAAAAAAAGCACAAATACTAAAATCAGATCGAGCCTAAACGTACACATATTTTTCAACTGAAATAATAGTAAAGACATAAAAGATAGCATTAATCTAAAGTGTATGATGAAGACATAAATGTTTTTAGTTTCCAGAAACTGTCTGATATTTGCCCAAAAACTTTCAAAAGGTATACATTCATAGTTGTCTTGATAAATGTATACGTTTCACTTGAAATGAGTAGCTAGTTTCCAAATGTCTTTGACATTAATTATGTTGGCTACGGGAATATATTATGTCATTACTAAAACAGCCTATAGCCATTTAGTCTAGATACACTAATCTTATATCAAGTTAGATCAAATGTAAATAAATGAACAAAGATATGGTTGCAAACATTGATTGAATAATGTTGATATAGTCCAGTTCTTGAAATTTGACAAATAATGTTAAATACTTTGAATTTCCATTGCTGACCATCTAAATATTATTCTGGTCCAGGATTATAATTAATGCACATGTAAGAGGACAAAATACAGAAAAAATGGCCAATTTCTGGGTCAAGTTATAATGTCTTCCATTAAACTTCAAATGCAAAAAGAAGGAACCAAATCAAAGATATTTGGCAATTTTAAATTTGCTCTTCAATTTTTGGATTGTTGTTTTGGTTTTCAACATTTTAGGCCTTGAGCTCAACTGATGAGTCGTAAGTCGACGATATTTGCACATTTTGGGCATGAAAATTGGTATCAAAGAATGTTATTCCATGCTAATCTTTAAATGGAACTTATACAATTTTGGCAGCAATGTTATAGATTTTGGAAAATTACCAGGTATATAACCATACCACAAGTGTGTTTTTTAATGAATTCGTTTGATACAAATTCAAACGAGATCCTTCGTCCATTGTTTTGGTTTAAAATGTATCCAATAGGAATTATATATATTGAACTACCTTCTCCATTTTCCAGATCCCTTAACGAAATCATTTTTATTCATCTATTTTTTCGCGCCTTAGTATATTTTGATAGCTTCTGGTGTCAATATCGCTGGAAAATTTAATAAAGCACATGTGTATTACTGATTAGATTTAGCACGTTTCGTGTTCGTCTTTGTGTCGCAATTACCATTGTGTAACGGGATAACTTCGATGACGGATTAATTAACCTGATTCACCAGCGATACTTTGTTAACACACGTCACGATGGAATCAGGTCAATTTTCTCTTTTTTGACTATAAAAATATTGTCAGATATTTTTTAAATCTTAAAAGATATTTCATGAAAGCCTGAGGTATTTGGAATATTTTCTTTTATCAAAATATGGTCATACAATTTTGAAACTTTTCACCAAAATACAATTTACATATAAAATATTTGTGCATTTTTGGAAAAAAAAACAACCTAGCACATAATTTAGTAGCATTTTCATCTTAAACGGTCACTTCAATCTTGTTTAATCTTCACTTACTTTATTTTTAGTATAACAAGATCAAGATAATAAGACTAAAACAAGATATATTGCCACAAAGCCAATCAAGAATGATTAAGTCAAGTTAATATAAGTTAAGAAGGATATGCAATGTTTATCTTTACATGTACCTGTGTTGAATTGCGCTGAACTGGTCTTTATCGATCTTAATTGACTAACCAGTTATATGTGTTTATAAAAGTTGGCATTGAGAATGTACCATCTCGAAGCACGTCGGTCCAGCCTGGGCCGTAGTCAAAGGCTGTACAGTTGTTCGTAGGGGTGGTACCTTATCTGTCTTGAGCAAATAATGCTATTATATATAAATATGTTTCTACTTAAGCACAGATAATACAAATAAGGCATTTTAATATGGTAACCAGGGTTCTTAACAACTAGACATGGGTTTTTAACCTGCGTCACATTATACAATCAACATCTTGATTTGATCTTTGTTGAAAAATATGGTGAAAGAGAAAATCAAGATGAGATAAGAATACACAAGACCAGCATGAAATCAAGTGTTACTAGTTCTCTGTACTAACATGACTTAAGGAAATGATTTACACACATTTTAATGCAATAAGAAGGAACAAGTTCTAACACATCGATATAACCATGTTTTATGTCAATAGTATCGTCTTATAGCTATACCCTGGATACGTGTGGTTTATCTAATTAATTTCATACTTTCTTCATGTTTTTTGTATTGATGGAGAAGTGTTGTTCTGTATTCAATTAGATAAAACTGATGACAAAAATAATTTGACATCATCAGTAGTCGATTAAAATTGCAATTGACAACCGTAGCGGAAATCATAACGGAGCAAGTGGGTGGATAGAGATATGATCGGTAGCAACTTGCGTCATTCATAGTAATTAAAGTAATCTTATGCTGAAAATGGGTTAACAGAAAACTTCAATCGCGATTTCCCTAAAACGAAATCTGGAAGCATAAAGTTATATAACGGATTGGTACATGTTATATCGGATGTGAAATGTGAAGATGAGAACTAGATGATAACAATATGTCTGCAGTATTAGTTTCTCACAGTCGTAACGAGAAAATTCATAAACATATTGCCATAAACATTGGTATTTTAAGAAATTATCAGACACATGCGACAATTTTGATCTGGCTGAGACAAAATATTGTTTTCAATCTTATATACCTGTATAAAACTTACAATAACCATTTAGCATTAGATTTAGGGCTGGAGGACTATGGTTAAAAAATCTTGTGGTTACCAGGCCTGGTTCTATATTCCATGTAATGCTCTTGGACTCATATCAAACTTCATATTAGAACTAGTATTCTGCGAAATAAAGTTTGAATACCTCATTCGTAGTTGTGAACAATATAAATATCATTTGACACTTCTGGTAAAATGATCGAATTGATATCAGTTACCACCTAAATGCATCTCCATACGCATGAAAAAGATTATTTCTACTTATCTATTGACCTGGTTTTCGAGAGAGAAAAAATAAGTTATTATATTTTCTAGTTCAGTGATGTTTGGTGGTCGAGCGGTGTTAAACAGTGACGAATAAAACCTTATTTGTCGTTTTAAATGACAGCTTAAATCTTATATTGGCTTGATTTGGGAGAAATATTGGTTTTTCATTTTATATAGATATAATTTGGGGTGATAATAGATGTAGATGTAGATGTATATTTTATGATTTAAGATTTTAAATAAGAGACTATTAATCGAGGCAGAATTCCTTGTCCTTGACGGGCTTATAAAGGAAAAACGGAAGAAGTTAGCCGGTACCTTTAATTTCAGATCCCGCTGCATAGATGATGTTTTATCACTCAACAATTCACGTTTTGGGAATTTCTTACATCTCATCTTTCCCAATGAGCTCGAAATTAAGGATAAAATATACACTGCCAAGTCTGCATCTTATCTTGACCTTCAACTCGAAATTGACACCAGAGGAACTTTACGAAAAACGGGATGACTTTGACTTTCCAGTCGTCAACTTCCCATTTTTTGAGCGGCAATATTCCAGAAGCGCCGGCATATGGAGTATATATTCAGAGCTTGTGACATATACATTGACTTCCTGGACAGAGCTCGGCCCCTGACATAAAAGTTGCTCAGACAGGGGTATGTTGCTCCTACGTTTTATGGACGTCGGCATGACTTGGTTGACAGGTATGAAAAAACCGTTTCCCAAATGAAAATGGACCTGTTCCATAGATGTTATCCCTTCCGGATTTGACATGGGCAGTATGGCAGGTGTCCTGCAGGAAGCAGAGACTGCTTATTCTTCCGGAGCACCTGAGTCTACCCCAAGTTTTTTGGTGGCGTCCATGTTGTTCATATGTTTTTAGTTTTTAGTTGTAGTGCATGTATTGTTTGGTCTTGTCTTCGTTGTTCTCCGGAGTTTGTCAGTTGTTTCGATTTTTCCGTCCTTCGAGTATCCCTTTGGTATTTCTTGACTTTAATTAATGACTGTTATTGAGTTTTATTTAAAGTACAAATAAATAGGAAATAAACAGAAGAACTAGACATAGGACATTTTGCTGGAAATAAAGACGATATTGATGAAACTCAAAGGGAAATTATAAAATTAACAACCTGCAAAATGAAACTGGATAACAATAATTCATAGCACTATAGTTTAATATTGGATGTAACGCGTCATTTGATTGGGTCAAATTTTTTTCGTCCATCATATCATGGACTAAATTTTTCTTTCTACTATGACTTCATGAAAGAGAATCCGACGTTTTA
The DNA here is from genome assembly GCA_028015205.1 of Mytilisepta virgata. Taxonomy (NCBI): domain Eukaryota; kingdom Metazoa; phylum Mollusca; class Bivalvia; order Mytilida; family Mytilidae; genus Mytilisepta; species Mytilisepta virgata. The sequence goes on from CM051513.1 coordinate 6,637,654, forward strand.
GACGTCAAAGCAACAGTTGGAATTAAATTATAAGGATTGACTTTAATTTGTCAGTCTATTCGAAATAACCTCAATTCACATGGTGATACGCGGGTTATTTAATGTCCACCACGAGATTGAGGTTATTTATTTTTCTTCATAGATTGAAAAAAGTACAGTCAATCCTTAAATACCTACAATGTCATTTACAACCTATGTTTGAGTTATAACCAATTTGGGAATTCTATGTAGTGTCCTATTTCTCATATTGTTAAAGTCGTTTTAAATGCATCATCTTTATGTTGTTTTCATGTTTTAACAGGCAGAGGCCTTCCAGTTTACACCAATTGAAGTGGCAAAGTATCTGTACACAACTGGAAATTTTGAAGAACTAAACGAGGCGTTGAAAGATTTGGTGAACGCATCTATTGTAAGTGTATGTGACCACATGTGCCTTCTGTTAAGTCACCAGCTGTTGTCTGTTTGTATGTTTCTGTTGTGATATATATTTTTAAAAGTATGTGTTAGTAGAAATTTAGTGGATTTGGTTGAATTTATTTTTGTATCAAGAGCTTTTTTTTTTTTACATGTATGCGATATTGAAAGATCTTTGAGCATCTCCTTTTGACATTACCAGATTCTGTTTCAGAGTTTCGTTTTAATGTAAATATAACAATATACTTTTTATATGTTTCCCAATATTTCATTTTACTTGATTATAACACTCAGATTGGTTAAAAGGAAAATAAACCGAAAAAAAAACAAACAAACCCCCCTCCCCCCCCCCCTTTCCAAAAAAACAAAACAAAACAAAGCAAAACAAAAACAAACAAAATAAAAAACAAAACAAAACAAAACAAACAAAAAACCAAAACAAAAAAACCAAAAAAAAAAACCAAAAGAAAACGAAAAGATCTCAGGAATGACTGATGAGATTTCATATTTTATACTAGGTAAATCTACATAACACATACTTAAATACACATATTAACGCTTTCTTTCCATTATGTTAATATACATTTTTAATGTAGTTTATGGTAAAAGCATATGTCCATTAAAGTCATTTCTCGAAAATTTTATATGTCGTCGAAAGTGAAAATTAATTTTTTTTACATCAACCGTCATACAGAAATCAAAAAGTTGAAAACTTTTTGTTGTTGATCAGATTCAAGCCTTAAGGCATTACAATGTAATTAATGATGTTTGATTAGTCAACCAATCTTGAGGTATATTCATGCTTCACATATTCACTTTTAATAGGATTTTTCTAATGTTTTTTGTGTTTTATAATGCCAGTTGTGATTACTGCGTAAAAGCGTTACTTTGGAAACTTCCAAATGTTGTCTGAAAAAAAAATTGAAGATGAGAAAAAATCTTCCGGACAATTAAACATATTTATCAAAGGCTTAAGAAAAACGTATTTAAATCTTTATTTTCAAAGAAAAATGTTAAATTTCAATAGAGTCAATAAGTAAAGTACAAATAAACCAAGATAATACTACTGAATAAAATTAAGTTTTGGTTAGCAACATTCTGTTGGCTCGTAAAAACAACCTGTAGTTTGCAACACATCGGCAAAATAATACCAAGGAGACAACCAGTGGGAAAGTGAATAAAATCGAAATCCAAGGGTAAGAGAATCTCAGGAGAATGGAACATGCAAGCAAATGCCACGAGGGAACATATAGATCTAGATGAATAAAAAATATATAATAAACAAAACAGCATTAGAACAAGACAGCATAGAAACTTAAACACTAGCAATGTGAAATCCGACTGAAACCCGAAAGGTATTCAGGAAGGGTAAGCATGTTTCGAGAAAGGAATTTGAAATGGAAACTCGTGTTCCGAAAATTGTTGGAAAAGAAGCAGACCAAAATTAGGATGGAAAACGGAAGGATTAAATATTAGTTTTGGTCTTTTTTCAGATTTTCGAAATCCTCGGTTTTTATCCATTTGATAAACATGAATTTTTTTGCCCATGAACCCCTGCTTTTTCTTTTAAAATTCAATCATATATACCGTAAAATGGTGATTGACAAAATCTTATGAAATCCTTTTTATTTTTTCATATATTTTTAAGAGACTGAAGTTGCCAATGCAAAGACAAGGAAAAATCCAGAGAAAACCTATTTCCTGCAAATATAGCCTTATAGGTCTAAAATGAGGACAAGAACCTATATTTTTTTCTTACTTATTTAGTTTACTATTCTTATGTTCTCTCAAACTAAAACACCTATTTCAAATCCTATTTATTTCCTATTAGACCAGCAATCATCCTTAAATGCAGATTTATTGAAATTGTTAAGAATCCCGGATCATTTCCTCTTTTCTCCTTGTAGAAATCAAATTGTTGCTCTCCTTATTTGTATAAAAGTGATAATGATTGAGAATAATATTTCAAATATGAGGAAAATGTATCTGTAAATTCATATTGACAACTCATGAAAATTTCAGCCAATCAAAAATCAAAGCCATCCAATCATATCTCCTGTTGAAATCAAGTTCTACTTTTTCATTCATAGAACTGTTTCCCGGAGGTAGTAAAACTTCCATCCGGTGCTTTGAATGAAAGTTCGATTTCCTATCAAAGATTAAAGGAAGTGTGGCCGATAACATTACAACTGTTTGATTTTTGAAATGCTTCAACGTCCAATTGATGAATGGCTTTAGTGGTTTGTTTCTAAATATATCGCCGATAGCAGCGAACAAAATGATTTATTATTGTCAAGTCGATGTATCATTTTGTTTCTCCCGTCCTTATCTAACATATTTTTCTAATATAATTACACGACAGGATTGGTCTTTGTTTTTATATGGTATCATGTTCTAACTACAGTCTATATATGGCTACAGTTTTTTATTGAAAATGACATGAAATGGGAATTTAATAATTACAGAGATTTTTTTCACGTTTAAAAAGACTTATAAGTCATTTTGTAAGTCGAATGTGTAATTACTATTGAACCATATATATATCGGAAGCTAGGCAAATAACTTATTGCACTTCTTTTATGATTATTAAAATGATAATTTAAGGTACGATTGATATTGACAACTTTCGAATAATACTACAATACAATGTTTAATGATAATTTGGTTTTCGCTGCAATGTTTAATATATTGAAATGATAATTTGGTTTTCGCTGCAAGGAGAAGGAAACAAAACATCATGGCTGCCATAAAGAGTTAGAAGAAAACAGAATCTCAAACACAACAAAAAACAACGGCTTTCCTTTACTAAAATGTGTACAAACAGGCATTTCCACCAACCATTATGTCTATCTGATTATGCTTATTTTAATTTCATAGTTGTGCTCATGTAGTCAGTGTGATACAGAACGTACAACGCGGAAATCATAGCATGACTTTAATATTAACATTTATACCCTCCAAACACAGGCCATTTCTGTCTTAATATAGACTGTGTTGATTATTGCAATTTCTAAAACTTAAGAAAAAATCAAGAAAAACGAGATCTTGACAATATAAAATGTCTTGGAGTCAATTGAGACAGGATTTAAACAGTTCATAAAAATTAAGAATTAAATATCAGCAAAAGACCCCCCCCCCAAAAAAAAAAAAAAAAAAAAAAAAGAAAAAAGAAAAGACAGTCAGGTGAATGGAACATAATAGACAAACGCGACATGTTTAACTAAAAGAATAAAAAAACATAATAAACTAACAACAAAACTAGAAGAAGACAGCACAGAAACTAAAGCACTAGCAAAGCGAACTCCCATTAAAAACCGCGAATGACATCAGGTGCTCCGTTAACGGCACCCACCACATTGCAAGTTAGTGATGCTTTACTTTACCTGTGCTGAAATTTAAACCTGTCTTGCAAACACCCTGTATCTTGCTTTTGTTTGAACATAAGGTCTACAGAAAATCAACATAAAAAGAATAAAGAAGCCACATTGGCCGTGTCCGATCAAAAATGTGTTACTAGGTAATTAGTGTAAAATGATAAAATCAGTAAGATCAGTGCTTACCTAAAATAATGGCCGAAAGGCAATCTCATTTGTACTCGAAATATTGGCCGAAATGTAATCTTTTTATTGAAAATATTGGACGAAATTCAATCTTTGGAAGAAGAATCAATATAGATAGGAGATGATAACCTAAATAATGGCGTATTTACACCTGAACAAATCGCCACTTCCATGTGAGGGTGTTTTAGAGCACTTCAATCGAGTTTTATTATACCACTCAACATTAAATCTTTTACATGTAAATAAAGATTAAAACATGAAACGAAAGAAAGACATCGCATATAAAGGGGATTTTTTTTGTGAAAATGGGGAAATTGGTCATCATCTTTGACCTCAGACCTATAAATGTATCTTTGGCATAAGTATTAACTATACGGACACTTTATCTGTTCGTAAAGGAAATTAATTGTTCAACAGATTCGGTTATTCTTGATAAAACAGTTGTATTGGATGTCAAGCCTGATATAATGCAATATTGCCGTATCATTTAACTTAATAACATATGGGAAAGTTCATATCCGAAGGGAAACAGTTATTAGACAAAATTATCAAGCAGTTTGCTATTTCGGTGATACATGCGATAGTGTATTGATGGTTAAATCCCTAATGGTTAATGATTCAGTCGTGAAAACTACCGACCAAAATTATATATAGGACAATAATAGTATAAACATGGATTTTTTATTAATAATTTAATGGTTTTGGAGATAACAAGACTGGTAATTTATACAGTGACGTCATACATCATCAGATTAGTTCTATACTTGGCTATTTAAGGAATTTATAAATTAGTTCCAATGAATACTAATTGACTTTAATGGACAATAATTCTTGGCACGGAATCCATTTAAGACAGGTCAATGAAAGTTACGATGGAATCTTAACCAGAAATTAATTTAATTAAAACATAAAACAGTTTATTTCTACATAGAGCGAAGACTTAATTGTTTGTTGTTAAATAAATTACGCAGTGTGATAAAAATAAAACACTTTAATTTTGTTTCTTATAATGTCCTGTTTTATTGACCTATCACATAAAAACAGAGTTGTATTCGCGGACAATAATAAGTCAGCGATATAAATTGCAATCTCTAATGCTACATGTAGTGCAGTTTATAGATTTTATTTGGTCGCGTTCTATTTGATCTTGGATTTCTCTTTCTTTTTCCTTTTCCCCTTCTTGTAGCCTCAGTTACAATGTATATACTTTCAGTTACAGTCACTGAGTACACTTCAACATGTTTATTAAAAAAACAATTACTTTTTGCCCTCTCTGTTTAATACAAGACACCGTCTGTCAGGAAAGATAACTCGTGTATATGGGAGGAAACTGCTATATCCGCAAGCAGGGATCTATTTTTGCAAATATCTTGCTCAATTTTTTTCACATTAAAACGGTTCATATGTGCATTCTGCAAACAGAACGCTTATTTTTTAATAACAGATCAATTTTATTTTTTTGTCGAAAAATTCTAAACAATGCAAGTGCTATCTATAGGAAAATACGTTCTCCCTGTGTGTAATCAAATGGACACAAGGTCAGGCAAGATTCTTAGAATATTGATAATTAAAAAATATAAAACCACATGCTTTTGATGGAGGTTACAAAATTTGAATATTTTTTGTTGAGATTTTATTCCAACGTTTTGTCATTGCAGCGGTTCATAGATATATCATTTATCATTATAATCTTTTATCAAATAGCCTTGAACAGCATACACCACTGACTGACTTTATTCATGCCTAAAATCATGATAATTTTTATTAAAAAAAACTACCGTCTTGTGTTTTACAGATGACAGAGAAACAAGCTATTGAATACAAAGACAATGTAAGAGCTGCCTACAATCAACTAGTCCAGTCATCAATATACACAGACACAAATGAGGTGAATATTTATAGAAATTCCAGGTCCGGTTTTATAAAAGTTCTCAATCTGAGATCTTCTTTCTCACTGTCTCTTGAATATTGCTCAATTTAGGGGAAATATAGTTCTGGTGTTTCCCCTCTTTCGAATATCCCTTTGATATTTCTTGAGTTTATAGTGTTATGGTGTTCACACATCAGTGTCCTAAAATGTATTTTTCATGTGTAATGGCTTGTCATTTATTCTATCCAGTCATGGGCTGAATTTGACTTTTCTTGTTGTTTTTATTTAATGCTTTTTTGATTTTGTTTTGTAAGTCATGTAAGTCGAATAGATAAAATAAAGGGGTGTTATCATAAATGTTTCTTCAGTAAACAATAAAAAGTTCTGTTTTCTCTTTCAGATTCCACAGTTCAATGGTGGGTATGAACCCTCCTCTGATGACATGCTATCTCCTGATGCACTGCCGGGTTATAACTATTACAACGAATTACTCCCTTACGGAAGTTCTGACATGCAAAATATAATCCCCGAAGTTGATAACAGCAACGGAATTAGTGACCTTGTAAACACTCTGATGGATGAATGGTTGACTAGAACTGTCCTGACAGGTGTGTATCATTAGTATTCTTCTTTTAATTTGTATGATACTAGCAATTACTAAAACTGTTCGTGTGACTGATAGCTACGTAAATTTGCATAATTAATGTGTATTTTACAGTGGAAATTCATTGTAAAAGTTAAGTCATTATAATCGAATGTATAACGTTTAATAATTATGTTACTTTAAAATTGAACATATTCAGATTATAAAAAGAATTTTAATAATGACAAAAAGACGATTTTGAACAAAATAAGTTTTACATGTCTTTGTCGTTTGACAGTATTAAAAAAAGAGTTCCCGAAAAGGTCTACTATTAAAGTATCTGGACAATACTGGATCGCGACAGTAAATAATTTTTCTTTTTCACCAAAAAAGTGTGAACGAAAAGGTTAAATCAAGAATTGTGATTCTGATTTAAGATGAAAAAGATTTCGTTGTTTTTATGTAGCGTCCAGGAAATTAAGTTAGGTATATTGCACTTCCGAAGTTTGCCGATAATTACCGAGGCCATTGCTATTACATTGTATGGAACATCCGGGTGTTTGAAGGATCAAGTATTCATTTATGATCTGTGTACCTGAAGAAGTTTGTAGTTTGTTGTTCATTTGAATTACAGGCGACCGTGACGCCGAGACAATGCTCAGTGAGATTTGGGACAATGTATCAGCGGATGACAACCCTGACGACCTTGGCCAAATGAGAGACATTTTAGGTTTGTAACTACATAACGTTTGTTTACTTTGCTAATTTTTTTAATGGAAACATTTTCTTTAAAATTTATGACCAGTTAAAAAACGGTGTTTTTTTAATGCAAAAAGCGGAAAATGGGAAATATTTTCCTGCTTAGTTTCTGGTAATTTACTATTGTGAAGTTAAATCTTTTAAACAACCTCGGAATTATCAATAAACAACAAAATGGGTAACAGGAAAGGTCAACAAAGACATACCCATCATTAAACGCTACCCAACCGACAGAATCCCTGACACCCTAACAAAAAATAACATAAATGAGCACAAAACACAAACATAAACACAACAGAGAGTAAACATAGTCTGACTTGGCATAGAAACTGATAAGTGGCGAGGTTAAACCGGTTTTATGGATACATGTATCCAATACTCCCCTTTATCTATCATGACACTCTGGTGTATAAAACATACTACAGAAGCAAATACAGTATGATTATAACGAGGTGACACTCTCTGTCAAACGTTTGTTTTTGGTTTAACATGTTTTTGTAATTTTGGCATTTGAGCGTTTTTTTTTATTATGAATTTCACACTTTCGTTTTGAGAATTATTAATGAGATATCGACTGTTTGCAATGTGCACAGCGCATCACAAATGAAAGCACAGAATGTAATCTTGGTTTTTGTACAAACAAAATATGTATCAATACTCAATGTAAAAAAACGTATCAAAACTTAAAGAACAAAACAAAACGTATCAATACTGAAACAGCCAAAAAAGAAAAAAAACGTATCAAAACTTAAAGAACAAAACACAACGTATCAATACTGAAACAGCCAAAAAAGAAAAAAACGTATCAAAACTTAAAGAACAAAACACAACGTATCAATACTGAAACAGCCAAAAAAGAAAAAAAAACGTATCAATAATGAAACAGCCAAAAAAGAAAAAAAAACGTATCAATAATGAAACAGCCAAAAAAGAAAAAAACGTATCAATACTGAAACAGCCAAAAAAGAAGAAAAAGATGTATCAATACTTAAAGATAAAAATATATCAATGTTTAAAGTCCAAAAAATGTTTAATACTTAAACACATCATGACAGATGTCCTCTCGTAAAAAGTATATACAGCTGAACACTAAATTTAATGTAAGGAAAATTAATTTTACAGTTGACATCTTCACCAGTGAAATAATTGAAGGCTTGACATCAGATCCTCAACAGGACCTTCCTTACTACAGTGATTTATTGACGAATGAGGACTCAGACAAGCCAGTCAAAATTGAAAATGAGAAATTATCCAAGGAAAATGAAGAGAAAACGGAAAACGAGGGTCAAGATGAAACAAAACAGGAGAATGAGAACAAGGGTAACTATTGATATCAAAATATCGCTATGAGAGGAGAAAATATTTGACAATTTTTTATATCTATGTATCATGTCAAGACTTTAAGGTACTAGTTTTAACTGCTTACGATTTCGGTGTCACATATCAAACACAGATTCTGTACAAAATGCATGTAAAACATCTTTTGCTTACTGACTTATGACAGATGATACAGCTATATTCATTTAAAAAATCGAACTATTTTTTATAATTTTGTTGATAAAACAGATTTCTTTTATCCTTGTAATCAATAAAAGATATTTTATTTAAAACATGACATTGGTTTCAGTTGATGAAGAACCAGAAACAAAGACTGAAGAAGATTTAAAACATCTGAAGATGTGAACAACTAGACAGTAGAGCTTTTGATGATCTGGATCTTTCGGTTATCATAATCATCTGCCTTTGAAGACTGACATTGTGATTTTTATTGAACATAAACTTTGATAAGGCAAACACAAGACTGAATTAAGATTTGGTTAAAATCATGTATATTTCATGTAAAAAGAATAGCTGTAACAACGTAGATCAAAATGGAAGACTAGTTTAAACACTAGTTCCTCATATACTTTGTTTACAGCTCACTACGTTCATATAGCATTGCTTTTAATATGATCATGTTCTAAAGCTTATGCACCTTAAATTCTGTCAAAGTTTAACTTGATCACCTGAACTCGAACTGAACACGTCAATGAACTAGTCAAATGGTAGATTGAACTGTTTTAAACGCTCGGGACAAAATTTATTTTATACATTAAGGTACATATATATGTATATTTTTGATCAACAAATGTTTATATTTTTGCCAAATATCTGAGGAGTTAAAAAAAAGGTTTTTTTTTGGAAATATTTTTCTTTTACTAGCAAAGAATGCCGCTGAAAATCAATGCTTGATCTTGTAAACACTCGATGGAACGTCAAATTATCTACAGTGATTCTGTATAGAAATTGTGGTTTGATTAGAAAAAAAACTAATTCGAAAATAAACTTTCTAAATTCTAAACTGCTACTAGGAAATCGTATCTAATTTACTGTAATTGTTTTATCAAACAAGATGAAACATGTATACAAAATCAGTAAAAATAATGTTCCAGTGAGCCCGAAATGCACTGTATTTTCACTGCACTGTCTTACCCGTACTGCCTTCAGTTTCTGGAATCAGCATGAGAAATGATGCGGGAAGGTAAACAATTTGCCAACTTTTGTCGAAAATACAAAATTAGCCAAAGCTGCATTAAACAGGACTACACCTCTATTTTTCGTGTTTTATAGTTATGTGTTATATTGTTTGTGATTTCAAACCTCAAACAGTGTCCCCTATTCCTAAAACTGTGATCTTAGCTGGAACAATGTTTTTGGTAATAGTTGTTTATGTGTGTCATAATTGTGCTACATAAATTTAATACTGTATGTCTCACATACTTTAGCAACTGATTTCTTGATGAAAATCCCCAGTAGTATTCTGTATGTTTAAAATAGGCATTATGTATGTCTGAAAAGTCACCTATCATAAAATTTCGGAAACAGAACTTGCACATATTCTACAACGTCACATTTGTTTGTTGTGACTTCATATATGATGCAAAAATTAATGAAATGAAACAAAATTGGAAAATCATCTCTCATAAAATATATAGTGCATTTGAGCAGTGGAAATGAAAATATTTCATTACAACTATGGAATGACTTTTACTTTCATTTAAAAGAAACGTTTGAGAAATTCCATAAAACCCACTCGCAGTTTGAAAAAAAAACATAGTAAGTTATACTTCTTATATTAAAAATTGGCACAGTTGATCCTCATAATCTCAAATATGTCTGATATCTCAGAACAATTGTTTGTTTATAATATTATATTTTGAGCTGTATTTATTCCTATAATGTCAAAAAATGTCTAATATGTCCAAAGACCTTGACGGTCCCCATTAGAGATAGGAGTGTTTGGCACAATTGATCCTCATAATCTTAAAGATGTGTGATATCTCAGAACAATTGTTTGTTTATAATATTATACTTTGAGTTGTATGTATTCATATAATGTCAAAAAATGTCCAAATGTCCAACGACATTGACGGCCCCCCTGTACTTCTGATAAAAGCTTTTACATTAGGAGATTTAATTTGTGTTTAAGGTAAACGAGAAGGTGTAACTGTAATTACAAAAAAAAAAAAAAAAAAACGCTCTGAAGAAAACTTAAGTAAGATCATATCTTTGATTTACTATATGTACAAAATGTATGCGTAAGGATATTGTTTGCAGTTTAAGGAGTTTTATTGAATGGTTGAATAGAAGATTTTGAACAACCACTCCATTAAAATTTCAGTGCTTTTACTAGTCTTGAAGCAATGTCTATTTTTGGAAGAACAAATTGCAATTGATAAAATTAAAAATGAACCTGTCATTCATTTAAATTAGATATTATTTTCAGATATTTGATTTACATAATATGTTTTGACTTGAAAAGATGACGAGTCCTTGTAATACCGGTGTAAATAATGTGATTTTAGGCTTTCATAAAAATTTCCTTTCTATTAACGTTTTTACCACCTATAAATATTATTCTTGGTTTCAGCTTTTAAATTTTGTTTAACAACATGCTTCGTTTAAATATATAGAATTTCATTTATAATTACCAAAAAACTATATTTAGAATTTTTGTATTCCTAGCACTGCAAAAAAAAATTCTGGGAGATTTTATTCTTTCCATTACTTTGATTTGATAAAAGGACGGCTATTATACAATGAAAATATTCCTGCTTACACATCTTACAGATATTTTCACCCGTTAAATTGTCTATAGTAGTTTCATTGTAAACTGTGTGCTTACAACAGAGTAGCAATTGTCACCTAAGCTAGATAAAGAATTCAGTATTCGGTATCAAATGTTGTATTGTTCACTGGAATAAATTGTCTGTAAATGTCAAAGCAGTGTAGTAAATAGTGGCGAGGTCACACCAGTACATTGATTTGACAATATACAGATGATTTTGTTTCCTAAAATGTATAAATTATTTAGTAGTTAGAAACAAACACATGTGTTTTTAAAAAGATGGTGCATGGGCAAATATGTCTGATAGAATTTTAACTTGTATTGTGCTTTAAAACATATTTACACAAAAATATAAGAAATCGTGGACAAGCAAATACCTGTATCAAAGATCACTCTCTCTCATAAAAATAAAAATCTGATAATGCTCCCTTTTTAGCCTTAAGTGAGAAAAGGATTTTATAATTATTTGAAATGTTTCGATGGAAACTGTTTGTCATCACGACTGCAATGAAGAAACAAGGGATGTTTTGAATCACGTCCGACACGGGAAAAACTCTTTCGACGTTTTTTGGCGTACAAACAGACGATGTAGCGTTGAACTTTTGGTTAAGATTACGTTTTTACATACAGTATGGTCGAAATACATGAATCTCTTTCCTCTCCACGACATGGAGTTTAAAGGCAGATAAATATATGTTTGATTGGCCGACGCTATTCTTATGTTAAATTGTCACTTTAATGCTTGATAAATTTAGACGGTACATGAAAGCAGACTATCCCGACAAACTGCTAGATGACGTCATGAGAGCAAACATAAAAATAGAGTTTTATCTGTTGTCGGACACGAGTCAGAACGGTCGTATTGTGTTTCCGTAATTATCAATTTAAATTGTGTATTAACACCTACACTGTAATCATTTTGTGACAAAATGAACTGAATTGTCAGTACACACACCTACATTCCGCTCTTTAACTAATAGATTGGTCTGCCATTAAGCAGAAGTTATAGCAATTCTAATAAAGTAGTGATCATATGTTAACTCTTTATACTTCTACATGTACCTCATTGGCATATTATCTCACTTTTTGTATTACATGTATCTAATGGTATTGCTAAATGTTGTGACTATAATACATCCGGAGAATTTTTTATCTTGGATTACATAACATTTCGTTGCTATCATCTACATTGAGAATGTGTCCTCGTAAAAGACCATACTTTAATTTTATTGATTTTTTCGTGTTTAAATTGAAGGTGCGGTGTCTTATGGACACATGTAAATTTAAATTTCCTTTTTCCACCCAATAGTACACTTTATTATGAAATCTTCTGGTAATATACATTTGTAATTACATGCCTTTTAACAACTGTTTTCAATCTCGGATAATTCGAACTACTCTTTTACTCGATTCACTGAAAAATAACATTTGGCTATACTTATATCTTACAAATACAAGTACAATGTACTATATTATTAAGCTTTACAGGTAAAAATTCATTGTGATTTGTAAATATATATATTCTTGAAATTGTTATTTTTATATGTTGAAAGATTGGAATGTGAGAGCAGTTATTGTTAAATAAATTTTAAAACATTACTTTTTTCTTGCCTTTTAAAATGTATTCTTATATAAAAAAAGTAAACTGTTATGAGCATGTCTGGATTAACCTTCATCAGAAACTATTATGACTTTACGTTTGGAAAGCCTATTATCATAGAAATATTGTGGGCAACTAAAATCCTCAATGAAGACTCATGTTTTGAATTCACCTGTGATTTGTGGCTTCATGAATTCGTTTGCTATGTGTTTTCCGTTGGATATTTATTTGTTGTGTATACACAACAAAAAGGATAACAGTAAAGGTCAAATATGACATACCAATCAGACAATGCTATCCAACAGACAGAACCCCGGACAAAAATAATATAAAAAGAGCACAATCATAAGCACAACAGAAAGTAAGGATAGTCTGATTTCTTACATAAACTTAACAGTGGTGGGGTTAAACCAGTTTAATGGGTACCAACCCCCCCCCCCCCCACCGATAACTGTCCTGACACTCTGTGGTATGATTAACAACAAGGTGACCGTTTGCTATAGCTACAGAATTTAGTTAGACGTTACATAATGTAGATAGCAGGGACAGCCTGTGCTTGTTTCAACATTAAAAGTAGCTAAGGCTTTCATAGCTCCTGATCTGATGTTTCGCTCTATTTAACGAACAAGTAAAACATAACACTCCCATATAGGGATTTGTGCTATGTCGTCATAGAGTTCAATAGAAACTGGCAGTATTCGTGAGGAACCCGTACAAATATGGATGGAAGAGACACAAACGTAGACATTTAGTTTTGATCTAATTTGTTCATTTAAAAACGATGAAGTTCAAAAGGCTTCTGAGCATACACAAAAACGATTAAAAAAACAACAATATAAAGGAGAGAGAGAGAGAGAGAGGGAGAGAGAGAAAACACAAAATCGTATATATTCATTAGCAACATGCCTTGCGTTTCGTCATACAAAACCGAATTATGTGTATACAAAAATCTCTAACTCTTCACAAAAATTCCGAATACAATGATTAGTTATATTATAAAGAAAGGTCATTACTTCCCCACTTTTACAGTTATCAACAAACAAACCGAGGTATAAACCACCAAAACATCAATATCGCAATTATTAAATTGATATCAGGACGAGAACACGTTGATATGATATGAATATGAACCATGTTTTGCGCTAGATTGATTATTTCCTAAAAAATCTCTATTATACAAGTTAAAGGAGTATCTAATGCGGAACGCATGGTCGACACATAGGGATCACTATCTGTCGTCTTGTGTCTTGGGTCGTCTTGCGTCGTCACACTTTTCTTCTATTCTCAACTATTCGTAAACCACTCAAAGGAATTTGATGTAACTTTCTCTGTGCATTAACCTTAATGCAAATGTGTGCATATATATTTCATTTTTAGAAAATTTTAATATCGTTTGTAAAAATTAATGTTTTTTTTTAAAAGGGGGGGGGGAAATCTATCCTCAACTACTCCGAAACCGCTCAAAGAAATTTGATGCAACTTTCTCTGTGTTATTGGTGATTGGTTTAAATGTAGCTTTTCCTGTACGCAGGCGACACATGTCTTCCTTGGAAGACTCGCACATTTTTTTAATGTATTATACCTAGCTTAAATTTCAAATACTTACCTTATTACTATATGTATTTTCCCTTTTAGCATTCAAACTAAAGAAACAGTTATCATTCAACAACTAAATTTAGTATTAGAGAAAACAAGCATGGATCAATGGATGGTTGGTTAGGTTGTTGGTTAACCATAGTAAAAATGTTAACACGCATAACATAACTGCGAGCCAACCAGTCTTTCTCCCTTACTCCTAAATGACGCGTGCTTAGCGAGGAAACAACGGAAACCAGTTTTAGAGTGTTTGGTTTTGAAAGGCCGGGGATTGAACCAGCGACCTTGCACAATTAAGGCGAGCATGCTACGACGCTTTCATCGCGGCAGACGATAATACTGAGGAAAACCTTTAAAAAGACGTAGTTTCTTGTATAAACATCTATATTCGAGTCTAAAATTTCTTTTCCGAATATTGATTAAATGTCTTGTTTGATGAATAGATTGGATATGTATGGTTTAATTTACTATTTACTTTTGCTGTATTCATCGCCACAACTAGGTTTTACGTAAGAAACTAAATATTATAGAAATTCTATTTCAGTTTCTTTTATGTGCTCTTCTAGGTGTAAGACGAAATTATATTTGAATCGGTCTCTTAGAAAACATACATAGTTAATTAATCAGATTACGAAGCAGTGAATCCGCCATTTTTATTCCCAGCATCCACCCACACAAATCTATTATGTAGTACATTTATTGTGATTAAATATAATTAAAACCATTTCTTAGAGCAGACGATTAAATGCTCGAATGTATGTTTTCGTTTATCGTTTTTTGTTCCACCCACATGTTTATCACAAGGAGCAAAACTCGGTTCAACGGCGGTATGGAAATATCTTTCATGATTTTTATAATAAAATCCGTTGTTTGCAACTGCAAATTCACAAAAATTTCTATGTTTTATATCCAATGTTACTTTATTGAATTAGGTGTATGGGGTAGATACACTTCAACGTGTTCAACAAGGAAATACTAGACGAAACGATTGACGCATCTAGAGGGCGTGGTGCAACCTTTAGAAACGACCAAAAAGAGTAATATTCTACCTCCATTTGCTTCGCCCCACCCAAAAAAGGATGAAGGCAAGAGACAAATCAACAATCGACATCTACAACAAACAAGAAATCTACCCCGTCACTCCCTTCACCCCAACCATCATAGAAATCGAAAATAAAAAAAAAAGGAAAGAGAGACTGAGAGATGGACATAATATTCAGTATAGAAAAAATAACAATCCAAATATACTAATATTAGAAATAGTAAATTTATACTGTGCTGTATACCACGCATTTCAAGGAGTTACCTCTCATCAGCAGCATTAACACCGAAACATTTGGAAGACCAAAAACAAAACTTATTTTAAACAAGAAGTACTCATAACCAAAAATACCGAAATAGGAAGCCAACTTTTAGCTAAGGAGATCTACCATGTGCAATACAAGGAATGAACCCCTAGTATTTCTATTATTTTTGAATTTTGCTAAATACTGGTAATTTCTGTAACAAATCAATGAATAATCATGTCAGACAAGTCTGACGGCTGGGTTGGCGAATACCTAAGGAGATCTACCATGTGCAATACAAGGAATGAACCCCTAGTATTTCTATTATTTTTGAATTTTGCTAAATACTGGTAATTTCTGTAACAAATCAATGAATAATCATGTCAGACAAGTCTGACGGCTGGGTTGGCGAATACCCTCGGGGACCTAGGATCCACCATGCAGAGGCATCGTCCCAGGAATTTAAAAATAACAATCCAAAAGTACTAATATTAGATATAGTAAATTATAGAAAACGTTTTTAAACTCTTAGCAGCTGTTGAGCTGTCACAACTGTTATGAATAATTTCTGCTTAGATACAGATCTGTATGAGTTTTGTTCTGGTAAGAAGATGTTCCTGATTTGAGCTATTCTAAGCTGTTCTGTAGTAATAAAAATATGTTCTTAAATTTAATATAGTTTTTAAAACGTTGGAAGAAAAAGCAATTTAAAAAAAATCAGATGAATAATTATACATGTATATTGTAGTCCTCACTGCGAACATATCTTAAGGGGCTCTCGACTTTCTGAGGGTTATTTGCATTTATTCACGACGTTAGAAAAGAAACAAGTATGAGTCGTAATCCTAAGAACGTGTTTTATAGAAAATATCTAGTCTAACATAAAAATAAGATGTACATCAGGCAGATATATTGTTTTCAGGTATTTCTTGTAGATTAGTTGACCGCCTCGGTGGTCTCGTGGTAGCGTGCTCGCCCCGAGTGCGGAAGGTCGCGGGTTCGATCCCCGGCCGGGTCAAACCAAAGACATTAAATTTGATATTTGCTGCTTCTCCGCCAAGCACGCGGCATCTAGGGGTAAGAGCAAAGACTGGTCGACTCGAAGTCAGTATAATGTGTCCGAGTGAGGTGATATGTCTTCATGCAGACAGTTACCTCGTGAGCTAGCACATTAAAAATCCGACTTCGCGTGCCGGTCTAGTACAAAGCAGGGATCATATTCGTTATCATATCAACATGTTCTCGCCCTGATATGCACCTGGTTGCCACTGGACATTAAACAATAATTCATCGATTGTTTATTAGGTACATCTTGAACGGTACAATAGGTATTTAAATTTTCTTTAAAATCTATTATTTTTTCAATATCATAGTGTGTACATCATTGACAAAGTTCGACATTTTATTGTTCATAGAAGAGCTCAAGAAATTATGAACTCAAAGTAATTAAAATCTTAGAAAATATATGGTCGATACAATAGAATAATTTATCTAGAAGGTAGCTGCTCTAACCGAGATCTTTCATAAAGCTGTACGGGACTCGGTCACTATCAACTAAACGGATAAAATTCGGGTCCAACTTTTAACAAACAGCTGTTCGATTACTATCGAAACTGGTCATTTTGGTTCCAGAAAATCAACAGAACAAAAATCTGATCACAATTACAACTAATCGAAATTGTACGAATATTCGGTATTTTTGAAACAGGACTCTGCTTTTTTCACTCATAACCCTAGTTTCCTCAAAGGGTTAGAATTTGTTTTTATGGTAGCATGATTACAAACATAACAAATAATGTTGCATGCCTGTTTATGCATTGAAGACGTTAATATCATTCTGTCATTTCATAGCGTGATAACTGAAACTAATTAGTTTAAATGTTAAAGTTCCCCCGAGGAACTCATATTCTATTGACAATATGCAATCTTGTCGTGGAATAGCTGCATGGCACGAAGGTAAATAAACGACAGGTTTCTATCTTCTGTTCTTCTTGACAAAATAAAGATAAAACACGTAAATATTGGTTTGGTGACATCAATGCAAAATTACTAAACTATAACGTAATTTCCTCAAGTTTTGTTTGAGTAATTAACTCGTTATGACGAATCATAATGTAACTGTTATCTAACACAGGAAGAATAAATCAGTCCATATCTCTCTATCGGGTCAATACTGTAAATTCAGATATTATTGCGTGCATTTTTTAAAGCGATTTTGTCATTTTAGACCAGAATGCGATTTTAATTTTTGCGATATTGAGAAAAATCACGCTTCACTCATATAAAAAAATTCCAAAATGCGAATTTTATTTATTGCGAAAACAACCCTGTCGCATTCATTGCCATAATAAAAACATCGCAATAATTTCAGAATTTACAGTATTCTCTACATACCCAGGCCTGTCTCTATTAAAATTTCAGAATATGGGATCTTACATTGTTTACCGCAAGAAAAACATTTATTAAAGGGATCGTCAAATGGCAGAAACAACTCGCGTAAAACAAGCACTAA
Source organism: Mytilisepta virgata (assembly GCA_028015205.1). Lineage (NCBI taxonomy): Eukaryota > Metazoa > Mollusca > Bivalvia > Mytilida > Mytilidae > Mytilisepta > Mytilisepta virgata. The sequence goes on from CM051513.1 coordinate 6,655,942, forward strand.
ATTGCCTCGATACAATAACTGCTAGACGTCAATTAACTAGAAGTAAAAACATCCAAATAAATACAGGGTATGACAGTAAGTACTCAACCTCCAATTTAAAAATGATGAGATTACAGAAATATTGGAATCGGATAAGTATTAAAATATCTTTGTCGAAATTAATAATATTATCCACCAGAGTATATTATATAAATAACACATTTCTAAGAGGGTGACGGAGTATATTGTAACCCCGAGAAAAACATTGTCAACAGAGGTGAAGCCGAGGTTGACAATGTTATCAGAGGGGTTACAATATACTCCGTCACCCTACTAGAAATTTGTAATTATTTTATTATACTGAATGTCTTGAATTTTATATGTAAATCAAGAACGGGTTACAGTATAAGAATTGTCACCCGCTGTTTCTTTTCCAGCGTGTGATCGAATAAAATACCACATTCTTGTAAACCAATGGAAAATCATTTAAAGTAGAGAAATTTACCTAAATAATAATTTTCATTGTTTCTGTGGTGGCTTTTGTAATACTCTATCTTAATGAACCGATCGGGTCGTGTTTACCTTTTAATTTGTACAAGGGCATTTATTTCATCTTGCTCATGTTCAGGACCTCTCCCGTTAGTCATTAAACTGTGACCAGTATGACAATCATAAGACATTGCAAAAGAATATCAGGTAAGCAACAAAATGGATCACAGTAAAGGTCAACGATGTTGGCCAGTGTATGGTAATGGATAAGCATTAATACACTTTATATAAAGCTCATGGATTCTGATTTGTTCATTGTGTGTTCTTGCATATCTTCACAATTTCGATAAACTACTATTTTCCGGGTACATGCAAAATACTCTTTTTAGCATTCACGTATGCTTTTTACCTAGTGTGTATGCATTTTTTGCCCCCCCCCCCCCCCCCCCCCCCCGCAAGCCTAAGCTGATATCTACGTCCATCACCTATAGACCTATATGTATTCTCCCTCCAACCTGCACTTATATATTATTAAACTGTAATATTAAAAAAAAGAATACTTAAAATATTTGCATTAACAACGTACATGCATGTTTTTTCTCAAATTTTGATGCAAAAGTTATTTGTTTGCACCATGATGTTAATAATGATTTCAGTCATTCAATGATTGTTTTAAATTATATAAAAAACGTATTTTTATTGTAAAGCATTTGTGATTTGTCAAGGGAAATAAATACATCTTATAGAATTTGCTTTACAAAGCTCTATGGATGTATTTATATTGTTTTGAATTAATGTTGTAGATTTGACAAAAAAGAACATTTTTATTACTTGAAACTATTCAAACAGATACTATTATATCAATATTTAAAATTAGATAAAACTTTCACGAAATCTATCCTTTGATATTCAAATTTGTTATATCTCCAGCCCAGTAGTCAATACGTCGGCGTTGACAGGTAATATTGATTGATATTTTTTCATTGATTGTAATTTCCAAAATTATCTCCTTCGAAATTCTGAATCATATACAAATTTAATGTTTTCTATTTAAGGTGTAGACAACCTTTATATTCTGGATTTTGCGAATCCTTTGTCGATTGTCTTTAAATTTTAGCTCTTCAACGTCTTATTTATTTTGAATTCTTCATATTTTGGGTTTGAGCGTCACTGATGATAATGTGTTACTCGACACGCGCATATGGAGTATACACAGCGGACATTTTAATTTCCAGCTAAATGTCATGCCTTCATCTTATATGATTGTTAAGTTCGTGTAGATAGTCGTTTAGGCTTAGTTATTATTTAACTTTATACTATGTAACTGATGTTTTGAGTACTGTCTAAAACAAAGTCAAAATAACAATCCAAAGATACTAATATTAGATATAGTAAATTTATACTATGCTGTATACGACGCATTTCAAGGAGTTACCTCTCATCAGCAGCATTAAAACCGAAACATTGGGAAGACCAAAAACCAGACTTATTTTAAATTAGAAGTACTCATAACCAAAAATACCGAAATAGGAAGCCAAATTTCAGCTAAGGAGATCTACCATGTGCAATACAAGGAATGAACAAATTTGATAATTATATTTTATTTAATTACGATCTCCTCTTTTTTCATGAATCTACCGTGTAAGTTGTATATTGGATAGTAGACTGTGTTGTATTTTGTCAGAATAAAAAGGAGAGATTATGGCTACCTACAAAAGCGATTTGGTACATCATATGTATCTTTTTGTACCGGGTCAGACTAGCCTTACTTTATTGTATTGATATTTATTCTTTGCCTCCTTTTATCGTGTTAATGTTAAATTGTGATTTGTTTAACACTGGGTGCTATTTACTGCTCACCTTTCCAGCTAACTTTATTTTAAGGGGGTACAGAACACCTAAGGGAGTTAACTCTTTAAAAATCAGCTGAACGTTTTAATCACATACTATTATTAAAGAGAAATCAAGCTCCTCAGTGATCAGAATTAGTGTTTGTCAAACTGCTATATATCTAACGAAATTATTCCCGTAAATTGTGTGGTTAAAATTTCTTTATTTTTTTATTATTTAGTCAAAAGGTCAAATTTTATGAAAATTAAACGGGCCAAATCTATTTTAGTGTTGGGTACCTCCTTAAATTATTATATTAGCATCATGCACTGAGTATTATTTTCAATTTCAGTAAAATTCCCATCATGACACAAGTATCATAACATTGGCAACCAGTATTGTTGTTCGTAAAAAGAAACAGAACACAAAATAACTTGGTACTTCTTTTTCTGCATTCCATATAATTGGATTGCTCTCTGGGTCTTTAAATTTCTTTCTATATACAGTGATAAAATGAAAGAAAAAAACTGGATTGAACTTTAGACATATTTCAGTGAATTTATACAATGTAAAACATTACATTGAAATTCACCCGCACGTACATACATGTATGACATTGAAATTCACCCGCACGTACATACATGTATGACATTGAAATTCACTCGCACGTACATACATGTATGACATTGAAATTCACCCGCACGTACATACAAGTATGACATTGGAATTCACCTGCACGTACATACAAGTATGACATTGGAATTCACCTGCACGTACATGCATGTATGACATTGGAATTCACCCGCACGTACATACATGTATGACATTGAAATTCACCCGCACGTACATACATGTATGACATTGAAATTCACCCGCACGTACATACATGTATGACATTGAAAGTCACCCGCACGTACATACATGTATGACATTGGAATTCACCTGCAACCTACATACATGTATGACATTTGAATTCACCCGCAGGAACATACATGTATGACATTGAAATTCACCCGCACGTACATACATGTATGACATTGAAATTCACCCGCACGTACATACATGTATGACTTTGGAATTCACCTGCACGTACATACATGTATGACATTGGAATTCACCCGCACGAACATACATGTATGACATTCGAATTCACCCACACGAACATACATGTATGACATTGAAATTCACGCGCACGTACATACAAGTATGACATTGAAATTCACCTGCACGTACATACAAGTATGACATTGGAATTCACCTGCACTTACATGTATGACATTGGAATTCACCTGCACGTACATACTTGTATGACATTGAAATTCTCCCGCACGTACATACATGTATGACATTGAAATTCACCCGCACGTACATACATGTATGACTTTGGAATTCACCTGCACGTACATACATGTATGACATTGGAATTCACCCGCACGAACATACATGTATGACATTGAAATTCACCCGCACGTACATACATGTATGACTTTGGAATTCACCTGCACGTACATACATGTATAACATTGGAATTCACCTGCACCTACATACATGTATGACATTGGAATTCACTTGCACGTACATACATGTATGACATTGGAATTCACCTGCACCTACATAGATGTATGACATTGGAATTCACCCGCACGTACATACATGTATGACATTGAAATTCACCTGCACATACATACATGTATGACATTGAAATTCACCCGCGCGTACATACATGTATGACATTGGAATTCACCTGCACGTACATACATGTATGACTTTGGAATTCACCTGCACGTACATACATGTATGACATTGGAATTCACCTGCACGTACATACATGTATGACATTGGAATTCACCTGCACGTACATACATGTATGTGTTACTTCCACTGTAAACTTAAAGTTAGTGTATTATTTTGTGAGTAATTGAATAATTACCATGCCATTCAAATAAATTTGAAAAAAATAGAAAATCACAAAATAACATTAATTACATTATTTACATTTTCTTATTACGGAGAAACATTAGTCAAGGTGAAGATGAAGGTTTAACAATTTCTTCTAAATACCAGATACATATAGGCGTCTTATGAGTAAGTGGTCTATACACAGACTGAGTGGTCTATACGAAGGGGGAGATCAGGAACTGTTTTAGTCCGAGATTGCTCTGACGTCTGACGGCCTTTTTTGTGATATGCTGGGACCGTTGGACGTCAGAGCGCACTCCGTATAGAAAACATGGAAATTGCCGACCCAGATTTGGGCGGCTGTTTTTAGACTCGAAATCGTAATAAATCCCATTAATACCCGATAAATCATGCATAAAATCGATTCCTTATTCATTTTTCTCTAAGAATATATACATTTTATTTACCAACAATCTCCCTGTACCACAAACGAAAGAAGATTTTTTAAATAGTCGACGATGACATAAGCTCACATGGCTCTTTGGGCTAGGTGAGCTAAACAAGGATTTTTCATTTACCCCGCCATATTCTGGTATCCATGGTATTTAATAAAAATACCACGGAAAAGATGGGAAAATTACACGTCTAAAAATACGATTTCTCATTTGTGGTATGTAAAAATTTGAAAACATCTAAAATCACTATAGCTTTACGTGTTAAAAGAAGACAGGAAAAAAACATGAAATACTTAAGACAGAAACTTTAATTGCAAATCCCTTACGACTGGCCCATAAAATACACACAAAACATACACACATGTCTAATACATTCATGACATTATAAAAATACACCGAACACAATTTCCAAAACATGTTAAAAAATACTTTTGAAATATTTATGTAAACCGAAGCCTTTATAAACATACTATGCAAAACTTATTGTTCAAATAAATTAGATTTTCCTGAATTCTACAGGTACATGTATTAAGTTGATACATGTAGTACCAAATGCTTAAATGTCTCATCTCCAGAAAAAAATCCTGCTTGTAATTGTTAAAAATATACATGTACTGAAAATGTTAGAGAAATTTAAAAAGAAAATCTGCTTGGTATCAGCATTCCTGTTTGTTTAGTTTGAAAAAAAAAACCAAAAGAAAATACCATGACTACTAGAGGGAAAAATTTGGACTAGTCAAAGTTGAATTGGCTGAAATACATGTGCATTAGTCATCAGTTATATTCGTCTGAAGGCTCGGGAAATTTTCAGTGATCTCTTAACCAGTAATTTTGGGCAAAGACACATACTGTGGACATTCGAATACAAGTTATTTCTTAAAAAACATTGGCTATTTCCAATTTAATGTATCCGGACCATAATAGTTCATGATCGAAAATTGTATCTCGTTTTGACGGTGAATGGCTGAACCAAACAATTTAAAACTGGGATTTTGTATATATATTTTTCTCAAGTTGAAACACACTTTGTTGCTTATATGCAGAGTTTGTAAAAATAAGTTAGTTATATTGACATATCCGAAGTTTGCCGATAATTACCGAGGTCATTTCAATTGCGTTGTATGGAACATCCGGGAACTTTTGAATAATCACGTGGTCATTTATGGTCCGGATACCTTAAAAGAATAGTGCATCCTTCTTTTGACTCTGTGTTTTCTATCTAACAAGGATAGGATTTTAACTGCCTCCAGAAGTAATTTTACAATACCTGATTTTTAGATATATTTTAGTCCTTTTCTTGTCTTGGTTTTGCCTTTTTCAAAATATTGTGATAATTCTTCTTTTTTTTATGGGAGAAAAGCGGGAGGGGGGTGTCAGATGACACGAGACTTACTGATGAACCTTAATGGAAAAATGAGGAATTGAGATTAGTCATGCAGTCCGGATTCCAGTAACAAAGTTCAAATGAAAGTTTGCGCAAATTGGATAAAATGAAAATTCAAGTCTTTACTTCTTTATTTAGAAATAAATATAATGGAAAACATTGACGAAGGCCCCGTTTGCATCTGTTCATTTACCACGTAGGCGCCGTGATCATGCTTCAAACAAACTCGATCCCCTTTCTTCAGATTCAGAACTGCGTTTAAAGCAGCAGTGTTCATGTTCCCGCCATAAGCTATCATTAAATCTTTATCGTTGACAGTTAAAAAAACGTGAAGAAGTTTTTTGTATCCAGATCTACCGATGAAAGGGACAAAGTAAATACCAGATGTCGGTGCTGTAAAGTACCCCGTTCTTGGATCGTAGCCTCCTTGTCTGTTAAGATGAACAGGTCAAATTTCAAAATTTGTCTTTTAGCAAGAGTAATCCATCCTGACATGCTTGAAGTACGGAAAGTTGCGAAAACTACTGGTCCTTTAAATAAGCAAAATATATAAATATAAATAAATATATAAATATAAATAAATATAAATATAGATATAATAATCAATTAAAAAAATAAAATAAAATAAGAATTATTGGATAATCGATCGATTAAGAATTGAGATGAGAAAATTTCCAATGTGACAAACTCAAGTAAATTTGTACAAAATCGCATACAGAAAGGAAAAATGTATACTGTTTCCTAAAGTTTTTATTTTGATTGAATACCAGGTTGTTGTGAATGTAGCCTGTAGGCCATGAAATTCGTGTTTTCGATAGATTTTATACACTTTTTAGTTTTCAAACCCGTTTTTATTTGATCGTTTGTATTCAGTGTGTCTGTCCTCTTTCAATATAGCTTTAGGGGGTAAAGCAAAACAAAAGAAGAGGTGCACGATGGTATTATATGGTTAAGAATATGAGAAAGTTTCATTGAATTATGATATTAAGGAGGAGTTGCGGATACAAAATGGATGCCCCTCCTTCCAAAATTAAAACAGTTTCCGAAAAAATTTGATGATTTTTGCCACAAACAATGCCATTATATGATAAAGAATCTGTGAAAGTTTCATTAAATTATACTAAGTGGTTTAGACGGAGTTGCGGATATAAAATATGTACCCCCATATAAAGCACTGGCAGAGTTCATGTTTTGGACCAAAAAAAAAAAAAAAAAAAACAGAAAAGGAGATTGCAATGGCATTGTATAGTTAAGAATTTGAGAAAGTTTCATTAGATTATAGTATGTAGTTTAGGAAGAGTTGTCGATACAAAAGTGGGAACATATTTTTACCGAAGGACGAACGGAAAGACCGACAGACTTCCCATTTACTAATTATAAATACCTCCGAATTACAAAGCGGGCGTCTTAAAATTAACCCAATCACAGGAAGATTCTTTACTATGGAATGTGGTGTGGTGATTGAATAAGGTTTCCACCATTAACCACTTTCTAAACTGGTCATTGCGTTTATACCTATGTTGTTCTTTATTTTAAATATTATTTTGGTTTTTATTTGTTTTGTTTTGTTTTTTGTTTGTTTTTGTACACTGGTGATATAAGAAGTTGTTTTTTTTCCATTGGAAAGACATCTAATTATTTCTATGATAATGATTATATTACTTTATTATTATTATTTTCCGCCAAGTCTCCTTGAGTAAACAATTCACTCACCATTACGAAACTTCATATATGATGATGGTATGTTAAAATGAATTCGAAATCTACACTGGGTGGCCGAACTCTTTTCCATTACAGAGTTACCACTCCCCCCCCCCCCCCCCCCCCCCCCCCCCGGTCGTAAACCTTACTATTACAAAATTTTAGGGTGGCAGATATCTAGCTAATTAGATCGATGATTGATTACATTTGATCGAAAGATATTTGATGACCCATTCAAATGGCATATCTCCATCAAAACCTGGACGGAAGACTAAGATTAAAAATAGAAATTAGAGATTAGATATCAATATGAAACTTAATAGATAGGCACCATTACCAATACAAAGAACAACATTCTAAATGTGTATTGCTTGTGATCAATTTTCCTCTGAAATAGTACAAGATAGCTGAAGAAATTGGTATCAAAGCATTTTATTTTTAGGAGTTATAGCCCTTAGAACATAAAATGGTACAGTCATTCGTTTATAAACTGATAATGGTATATAGTAAAGGCAATAACATCAGGGACTGTTGGCCTTGAATAAGGTCACATAGTCAAAGGTCAAGTTCATGATAATTATAACTTTTTCGTTTAGAAGAACGACTGTTTTCGACCTGCAGATATGAGAGTCTGAGCTAGTTTTACAGTTAAAACGAGCACATCCTGACCCTGCTGTCTAAATCATGTACCGTCCACTCTAATTGTGCAGTTCTAACAAGTAGTCACCTTGTTTGTAATCCTACTGATTTGGTTTTTATAGTGTGTTTTAAATACCACCAGAGTGTCAGGTTAGAAAATGGGGAGGTTTTGGTACCCATCAAACCGGTTTAATCCCATAACGTCTCAGTGTCTGTACCAAGTCATTTCCAGTGTCTGTACCAAGTCTTTTCCAGTGTATGTACCAAGTCTTTTCCAGTGTCTGTACCAAGTCATTTCTAGTGTATGTACCATGTCATTTCTAGTGTATGTACCAAGTCAGCCTATTCCGTTGTAATTATGTGTTTTGCTCTATTATGTTAATTGTTGTCCGGAGTTCTGTCAGTTGGGTTGTTTTGATTGATTTGTATGTCATTGTTGACCTTTCCTGTTATCCATGTTGTTGTTTGTTCCAAAATAATGTCAAATTCATTTAATTTGGAAAGGTTATTCACATTGATCACTATTGCAATGCATGGGCTAACTGCAATAATAATTTTCATTCTATTCAAAAAGATTTTTACCAGTATTTAGTAAAATTAAAAAATAATAGAAATACTAAGGGCTCATTCCTTCTATTGCACATGGTAGATTTCCTTATCTGAAATTTGGCTTCCTATTTCGGTATTTTTTGGTTATGATTACTTCTTGTTTAAAATAAGTTTGGTTTTTGGTCTTCGAAATGTTTCGGTTTTAATGCTGCTCATGAGAGGTAACTCCTTGAAATGTGTCGTATACAGCATAGTATAAATTTACTATATCTAATATTAGTATCTTTGGATTGTTATTTTAAAACAAAAATTATCCGTTGCCAACTATGACAGCGTATAGTGGAAACATTGTTTCCGTTACAGAAGACTCTGTTAATCAAAGATTAGAAAATCAAACTATATTAACAATGAGTTTTATTGTTATTTTTTTCTGAAAGTACTTAAATAAAACCCACTACTGAAACAATGTGCCAAATTTGAAGACATCAAAATTTAAAATCCATAATTTTAGCAAAAACTACAAAATTATCCCGAGTCACGTTACTTCTTAGCTAATTTGGCCCTACCCGAGTTAATAACTATCTTTTGATGTTTTGTTTTTTTTTGTTTTTTTTTTGTTATGGGTTTTTATTTTATTTTTGAGGCTTATGTTGTTATTAATAGGTTTTTTTTTTGTTTTTTGTTTTTTGTTTGTTTATTTTTTAACATAGTATGTTAATAATTATGTTTATAACTTGATCCATTCCATTCATCAACGTTGCAAGCTGTTTTTCATGATTGTCCAGTTGTATGACCATCATCCATAAAGGTGGACTGTTACTGGTATTTCCTGTGCTTTTACCAGTCAACTCATTGGCGATGCCAATGGTAGATTTTGAAATCAACAGAAAGAATAGAATCGCAACGAATAGCATCTCCGTCGTCTGTGTTTCTCAAAATTACTTAATGATAACAAATTTGGAATGTGCTGTAGGCCTTTTGAACGTTTTAATAATTTTACTCAGCCTTATTATTATACCTCCCTATCGTTAGTTCAAGAGGTATTCCCTGTTCGGAAATCAATGAATTGAATGTGACGGTCATGATTGCTATACTGAGATATTACTAATTCCAACTTAGCAGTGTGGGTATCGCAAAAAGGGCACATACAAACTCTGATGCGTATGCCATGTATACGTTCAAATATATCGCGGTATTATGTCTCAGATATAAAAAAAGATCTTCCATTCAAAGCGCGTCTATTCTTGGAAATCTAAATTTTTGAAAGAAAGGAATTGATAATTCAAAACTATGTTACAACAGGATTAAAAGTTACATATTCGATAAAGAAAAAAAAAATTCTAAGTCACAACTGAAGGGTCAACAACGTTCAGCTATGTATCTATATATATATAAAAAAAAACATGTTGGGATAAAACTTTTATTCCGTGCGATGTTTAAATGTTCAGAGTCGTAAATATCGGCTAGAGAATACTGAAGCGTCAAAACGGTTGGGAAGTCCGTAAATTCGAAATCAAAGGAAAACACAAAGTCAAGAGAATTGAACAGAAAAAAAACAAACGCCACACTGATACATGTTTAACTAAAGGAATGATAAAACATATAATGCTCTAAACAAACAAAAAAAAAAAAAAAAAACAAAAACCAAAAAAACAAATACAAAAACGAAAACAAAAATAAATACAAACAAAAAAAAAAAAAAAAAAAAAAAAAAAAAAAGAACAAGACATCACATAAACTTAATCTCTAGCAATGTGAACTTCCATTAAAAACCGAGAATGACGTCGTTAATTGGGGAAAGGAACAGACAAAAACATTTTTCCCACATGCACTGCTGAACAAGAGGATCCAACAATGCATTTAATCTCATATATTATATAATAAAACCTGTCAGACAAGTCGCGAAGAAAAAATATTCTGTAATTTTAAAAATGTCAATGTCCAAAGGGCCATAACTCAAGACACACTCAATAATTGACCAGTTAAAATTATTCAGACAAGTTTCAGGAAGATTGAGCAAAGTTTGTCCTTGCAGACGGACGAACAGACTGAATCGTAAATTACAATGTACCCTGAAATTTCTTAGAATGGCTGTGAGCATGCCACCTTAAGTCGTCTTTTTTCTCATAATTATCCTTAATTACTGCCAAATGTTTTAATTAGTTTAATCTGTAGCTAAAATGTTATTTAGTATATTACTGCTCGAACACTGTTATTTAACAATGCTCTATATTCAACATCAAGCAGTTTTTGTTTTTCTAAATCAGACACTTTATATCACTGTGTTTACTAAAGATTGTTTTAGTGAATGACAAATTCTCAAAATCTGAACTTTTTTGCAAATTTAAAAAAAGACAGACATCTACAGTTAGGTGCAGATATAACCTCTCACCAAGTTAACTTAGAGCAGTTCTGCTGACTGCTTTAGAACTGCTCCAGAATAGAATCACGACTACCCTACAAACTTTGATTATTTTATTATTATTGTTATTATTATTATTATTATTATTATTATTATTATTATTATTTCTTTTTTTAAATTGTGATTTATTTAATTTTACAATCAATCATATTAATCATTGTATATATCTTGTAATTCTTCAGCTCACATGGGGCCTCTTGATTGACAATAAAACAGTTGTTGTTGTTGTTATTGGTATGGATCATATCACTGACCTGACATTTTGTTTTGTTTAATTTAATTTAATATTTTAAATGTAAATTTGGTTATTTTTTGTTTTTTTTTTTTAATTTTAATTTTAATTTATTGTATTTTTGTTTTAATTTTAATTTTATTATTATCTTTTTTTACTCAAGATCTTTTCTTCCTGAGAAAGTAATTATATAAAAAAGGGATGGCCTCCGATCATGGGTTCTATAATGATGATATAACGATTGATGAAATGTAGCGATATCGTCGCAAAAGCAGTCGTGGGCCAGGACAGCTCTAATTCTTGATCAGAGCTGTTCTTCTTCCTGACTGCTCTAACATAACTTAAAGCAGTTCTCGGAACTGCTCTGCAAGTTCACTTTGACGAGGGGTTATGACTGGTCGCAACTGTAAGTGTAACTTAACTTGAATTTCTGTATCAGCATATCTTCTTACCTGTTAGGATTTAAGAAAATTTAGCTTACCAGCGATTTTAAAAAGAAGTGTTAGCTTACCTTTTCGAGGGATCACTACGAGAAAAGTTACCTTACCTGTTATAGGGATTTTAGAAAGAAGTGTCAGCATACCTTTACGAGGGATCACTAAAAGAAAAGTTCTCGTACCTCTTAGAGGAATGATTACCAAAAAGACTATTTCAAGACTCGCTACATCTTTCTTGTAATGGATTTTGTAACGTATTGACTGTTGTGATATCCAACTCTTTTATGTCAAAACTTCTGATATGTAAAAGTAATGTGCTGGTCCCGGGATTACAATTTCCACTAATTTTACTGCTGATATTCGAAGTTCCTATTCCCTCAGAATGTATGTATTTGTTCTTTTTGAGATTTTAAGTTGCACTTTTGTACTATAATCCTTCTCTGATCTTCTCATTACAAATATACCTCATTGTCGATTAATAGTAATGTATATTAGCGAAAGTATCAGTCCCTGGTCTAGTTTATAAAATGCGTTTTAATTGTTTATTTATTGTTTTAATGAGAAATAAAACTGCAAATCCCAGGAAGAAATACATTACATGTATATAGACTTTATGTCTAAAATATTTCAAAATTCAAAAAGATCTTGGTTTTTCAAGTTGATCGTTATTACATGTTACGTAACTCGATTATCCTGTTTAGTTTCAACGGACTTTATCTCACTGACGCATGCTAATATCCTTTTAATTTCAATTACATAACAGTTTTATAGACAAACTAATTCCAAAGGAATAAGACAGTGGGAAAAGTCAATAACACTTAAATCAAAAATGTTTAAGGCAAAACAAACAATCCCATAAGGATACATGTACAGCTCAGAAACAACCCAACGTGTAAACTACATGTAAAATATATCCCTCTACTTTCGCTATGATATGGCAAGAAATTAGGCCAGGTCAAATTAAATATAACCATTTCTCTATTAAAGTAGGGTAAAACGTATGTAACAATTTCGATTAAAGAAGAATAATGACTTTGTAACTGGTTTGCTACAATTTCTGTATTAGAGAATGGTAAAAAGTTTTTCTCCTATTCCTGACGTGTTTAATCGGTGGGATACAAATACATAATATATTTAACCACTTCCCGGTGAATAAATTTCTACGTAGGAATTACCGCCCCTTTTTCTACAGTTATTAGAACGATAAACTAGAGAAGTCCCGAAATGACGTCTATGTAAACAAACTACATAGCAACGACATTTTCTTGAGGTTTTTGTTTAAAATCATAGGAGAAACAGATTCTCCTTCAATTTACTCGCTAAATGCTCGCGTGTAGAAAATCGAAAATTTAACTATCTCGAGTGGAGAAATTCCATAACTCACTCGTACCTGAAGGAGAATCTATATGTATCCGTTTCAATGTAGAAGATAATACATATATTGGTCTGTAACCAATCCTATATTAATAAGGGTAAACATTATGAAACTGGTTTGTTACATGTACCATTTCTTTGTTAATTAGTTTGTAAGTACGTGTATTTGAAAACATTTTCTTAAATACATTAAGAACTGTTTTTTCTGTGTTTTATTAGTACTAAGAGAACTTACAGGTGTACCAGTGTGTAACTGTTTTGTAACCGGTAACAAAACAGGTGTTTTGAAATAATAAAAAATAGACTTCTTATATATATGACGTTCGCATATATTCAAAGGGAATTCCCCCTATATAAAACATTCAAGTAAATATGTTTAAAATACCTTTTGCCATGATACAAGTTGACTAAATATCGAAAAAGAATACCGACGCAGATTCTGCAACACCAAAATCCATATACAAGGCCAATTCGACAGCTAAAAATTACAGGGAGAACCCGATGTCACTCCAGGTTTTTATTGGGAATTCACATTGATAGTACTTTAGGTTCTGTGCTGTCTTGTTCTATTTTGGTTTAGTTTTCTCCTAATTGTTGTTTGTTATGTTCAATTCTCATGACTTTGTCTTTACCTCATATTTCGAATTTACGGACTTTTCCAACTGTTTTGTCTCTTCGGTATTCTTTTGCCGATACATGTACAACAAGGACAAAACCAAAGCATTAAACAAATACTAACCAACCAATGGGAATAAGAACATTCGGATACAGGACTTCCAATGTGAAGTCCGTAAGTAACACCTGGTGCTCCTTGAGGGGACGTATGTCCTTTCCCGTTAACGACACTCGTCACAATGTAAGTGGCGATAAATCGGTAGTGTATCAAGTCCACGAAAAGTCAAGATAAAACTGTATCAAATCCACGAAAAGTCAATTCTAGTAAGACGCGAAGTCTAACTGAAGATATCTTTTGACATTGTTGAGATAGAAACTTCGTATCGGTCAAACAAGCTGTGATTTCTAAAGTGATAATATTAGCAGTCGGAAGTATTACAGCCTAAATTCGTAAACTTGACCATAATCTACAAATGATGTTCCTCAGTCATCGTTGGAAATGTTTTTCACTTATGTTGCAGATGTTTTTTTTTTCAAAATTGATCGAAAAAGTTTTTCACCAGAAATATTGCCAAGTATAAAATTCTGTTGCCAGATTGAATAAAAAATTACATTTTGCGACACTGGTTCCATTTTTCTTGAGTACAATACATATCAATTGCTATAATATTTACCTCCGTATTCAAAAACAACTATACATGTGATTTATTAATAAAAATTATAACAAAAATTAAAATAAAAGATATTCATTTTTTTTATTTATGAAACATCTGATCGTTGAGAGGCACAGCTAAAACATCTCCATGAAAATTTAAAGTACTAGTGCATATAAAACTGTACAGTGAATATCCATGATTAATTGTATAATAAACACCACTTTACAATTAAGGTATCCGGACCATAAATGACCACGTGATTATTCAAAAGTTCCCGGATGTTCCATACAACGCAATTGTAATGATCTCGGTAATTATCGCCAAACTTCTGAAATGGCAATATAACTAACTTATTTTTACAGACTCTGCATAAGCAACAAAGTGTGTTTCAACTTGAGAAAAATATGTATACAAAATCCCAGCTTTAAATTGTTTGGTTCAGCCATTCACGGTCAAAAAGAGATACAATTTTCGATCATGATCTATTATGGTTCGGATACCTTAACAGTGTTACCATGATTACTATAGGTTATATACTTATTGAAATGTGTCCTGTTAGTGCAAGGTGTATATTTTAACTGGCCATAATAAATTTTAATAAACATAAATCACTGGATGTTATCTTTTTTGAACTTCGTCTCGGTTAATGATAAGACAAAATAAGTTTAGCCGCCGCTGTTTTATCAGAAATAAATTCCAATTTTCAACAAAATTTGAATATACACTAAAAAATATAAAAGTTTATATTAGGCTCCTCAATTTTCAAGTGGGCATCTAGATTTTGATAACTAGGAGCCCAGTTGGCAACACCGGTAAAACATTTAGTCTTTATCCCCGATAATTAGAAAAAAATCAGCAGAGAATAATGGGATAATTTTTATCCAGAAAACACAAAGCAACATTAGACAGAGCTGACAATGAATCAGATGGGAATCATCTTTGCAAGCTCTGATTGCAACTCATGTATTTTCTCATTTGGTGTCTGAGGATTCCCTAAGTTCTTGAGTACCAATATACCAGCATCGCCTGCACATGGCGTCTACGTTTCTCAGCTTATCCGATTTTCAAGGGCATACGTGAGTTACCCTGACTTTCGACAAACAGGATTACTGCTGTTACAAAAGCTTCTTAACCAGGGTTTTATTAGGGATAATCTGTATTATCACTTTGGAAATTCTACGATCGTCATCACGAATTGATTGACCATTACGGTGTTCCAATATCTAAGATGATGTTGTTCTATCAATAATAATGTACATGTATAGGGGCATCTCAAATATCATCGGAAATTCTATCATTAATAAGTTATTTGTTTTCGGACGTTTCGGGTTTTATCGATCTCTTTCTGATATACTTCCGATATTATTGAATGTATGAACCTATTTACGTTCTGTACTGAAACAAAAATTCACTGTTGTCAATATTGAATAGAGACAAAATCAACCTGTATTGGCAATATTTTATTTCCAGAAGATATAAAAAAAAACATAAAATCGTCCTGACAGCGCAACGAAATTTCCGCTTGCCACCTGTATGACCGGTTATTGACAATTCAATCGCCCAACTCAAATTTTAGTCGCCTCTGGCAACCAGCCGAAAGTTAGTTTTTATCCTTGACTATCCCTGCATTTTGAAGAAGATCTACAAATAGCTGCATAAACATAGTGTGACTGCAAATATTGAAAACCATGAGGTAAACTTTAGTATCTGGATCATAATAAAGCATTTTCATGGGTACGGTCTTAGCGGGATTCACTACGAAGTTTAAATATCGACCTCCATTTTAAAGACTATTTGAACTGGTTCTCTTTTTTCAAAGAAAGTATTATATCTACCAAGAAAATGTGAAACCAGTTCACAAATATTGACACACGATAAAAACAGAAAACAGTATTTTAGTTGGCTCAAGACCTGCAATGAACTTTGACCTGAGGGATACAAAAGAAGTCCATTAAAAAAATTATAATTGCACCATGATATATGAACCTACTGTAACAAAACCAACCATGATAACTGAATAACTAGTGTTGTGTTAAAGGCGTATTTACCTGAGACATTTGACATAGAAATATTGAAAGGATTAAATGAATAAAACCAAGAAAATTTTTATTCTACATGGAGAGCATGAAAGAGGTACATTTTACTTTGCGGAAGGAGACTTTTTTACCATGGCTCGTGATTTCTCAAATTACGGAAAAAGTAGACTGACTTCACACCCCGAGATTTTAACAGGATATGTGCCATTGTATGGCGATCGTTTTGAGCCATCTCCCATGTTTCAACGAAACGTACAGACTTAATGGCAGCCTATTATTTCATGACTTCTGTAACAGGAAAACAATTGCGCGGCCTGACCCAGTTGTGATTTTAACTATATATGAAAAATGTATTATTTTTTTTTATCTCGCTCGGGCATAGCTATGTCCTTTAATGGTTTTGTCTTTACTCATTTTGGATATTTTCGGCATTTTTTGTAGACTGATACCAGCTTTCTGTGTTGGAATGTTGCCATATTATAAGACACTATGATAGACTAATTTCTTGGCAATATTCTTTGTATACAAGTTTTCATGTGCATCAATAATCATGCATGTATAATATTATACAAAATACAAGTAACCGTAAGTTATTGTATTAACTTTTCATCTGGGAGGTCGCTGTAAGATTTTCAACAAATGCTCACATGTACCAAGACCGGAAAGGTCCCTAGCTTCGACCTAGAAATGTTTGTTTGAAGAATTTAATCACCATATTCATTCTTGTCGATTATAAACCCAATGCGGATTGTATTTCTATTTCAAGTAGACTATAGAGATCTTATTCTGGAAATGCTACTGAAATATTCCAACTTTATCATTCAAGAGCAACAAAATCAGTGCCACGAAAGTGAGGCTAAAATCATTAGAGCAGACTATATATACTTAATTTATATATTTATTAGTATACTGCGATGCATATGCAACATAAATTAATTCAATTGAGAGTGAGAGCGAGCGAGAGAAAGGAGAAAGTAAATTTGTTGCAAACCATGAAAGTCTAAAAAGAGGACAAATATACATAAGGAGCAATCAAAAAAAAAAAAAAAAAAAAAAAAAAACACACAATCCATTAAACACACAAAACCAAAACAATGAACAACACGAACTCCTATAAAAACCATGAGTGAACTCAGGTGCTGCGGAAGTGTATTAACCTCATAACGATATGATATTTTGATTCTACACGGAAAACAACTTTGAGAAATGACGATAGCTGATAGAGACCATATCATTCTGTCTTTGTGACTATACAATAAAATAATTGTCAAATAGACAGATGATCTTCATTAGGGAAGTGTACGTTCGTGATGCAATTAAAAATAAATCTCCATATAAACATATACAATACATCAAGTTATGCAAACATTGAATTTTCACATATAAATGCTGTATTTTTATCACAAGTTCTGTCAAACCATTCGAAAATACTGCTACGTTTTTCGTAAAAATATTGTCCACAATCGGCATTAGTTTGAGTGACATCATTGTTAACGTTATCAGGTTGGCCTCGTCTCCAGTTTTCATACGTTACTTCCTGTCCAGACACCCATGTAAAGGTTCCCTCGTTGTCCTTGTCATTTAATCCGATCCACCAACGATTGATAGTATGTAACTCTTTAAAATTTAAACAAAGACATGATATTTACATGTTTGCACCAGAAATGTTAACAGTCATTAATTGATAATTCCAATGTTGTTTTCAAAACATCAAATGCAGTAAATTCATTGGCTAACAGCAACTTCCGGTAAAAAAAAAAGATAAATATCCTTTCATAACGTCGTGCGTATGAATACGTACGCATGCAATATAGTATATGAGGAAAATGTTAATTTCAAATGGAAAACGTCATATTTCTCTATTATTTTGGAATTATAAGTAATAAGGGTTATTTTTACGGAATTCATCAATGTGTAAATTCGGGCTTTTCACTCATAAACTTTGGATATAGTCGTTCGGACTTAGTTTAGTTTGTGAGTGAATCGTTTGAGTATACGCATTGATAATTTCCTTCATTACTTTATTACTACATTTAAATTTGAACTTTTGACTTAATTCATGTGTAGGCTTATCATTTGAGTTTCTTGTAACATAAAACTGACTAGCAAGAAATTAATATTCAATATAACTGTTATACATTTTATTTAATTTTGTTGTAGCATGACCATTTTCCTTTGTACACACGTCTATCCATAGATGGTTTTGGCCTTAACTTTTTTTACTGCAACTGAACTTCTGAGTCATAATTATATCTTATGCCAGTATTCATTATATTCATATAAACATCGTACACGAGAAAATTCATAAAAAATTACCAAATTGTCTGTTCAGATATGGCATAAATAAAATTTCTTTCAAAGCACTGTCCACTTTAATTAGGTCACCAGCCTCCGTTTGACAATTTTGTCTCGCATCTTCCCATTTCAGTTTATTCATATGTTCGAATTTTAAACAAATGTCCAATTCCCAGATATACTGGTAATCCGAATACAAACAGATCTTGTTTGCTGGAAAGAAAATTACCATGTCATTATTATACATCAAACAAGATACATGACAAAACTCTATCATCATTGATTTTCAAGACATACAACATCCGTGTCGCACATGGAAACAACAAGTAAGTAAGATATACATTTTGTCATTGGTCTGAGTTTGTTTTATTTTCTTTGTTAATGATCTTTATGTAAATTACCCATAGTGTCCAATGTTAAACTAAGTTCCGCTCTGGGGACCATATTGGATGACGCGTAGGGTCATCGGATATATTTCTGAAAGAGGACCATCTAAAGACCATTGCTGCCAAGTTTTGTTCCAGTTGGAACAGCTGTTCTAGAGCAGAAAATTAAAATGTGAATTGTGGACTGACGGACGAAACATAAATTATTTTAGTGAAATTGTCTCAAAGTTTTCCAGCTATTATGTTCGTTTAATTTAGATGTGGTGTAATTGTAGGAAGATCGCTCTCTTTTGTTTGCCTACTGTTAAATGTGTTCATTCTTTCAAAAAGGTAGAGTTAACCATGTTATTTCACAATGAAAGCTACAAGAACCTTTGTCCTTTTTTAACAATATTTTTTACAGGTGAAGATTTTTTATTTCACATACATGTGTACTATATTTGTTATAGAAGAATACACATACAACGAAACGAGATAAACATGGATTTTTAAATATATTTTAAAATTATATTATAATATATTACGTACTATTATATAAAATTTTATAAGGGAAACATATTCGATCCCAGTTACATTTTTCTATTATTAAAAAAATTGGTTACTATTTTGTTTGTTTGAGAATAGATGTAAACATGCCCTTTTCAAGTACTGAAGACAGTATTGGTAGTGAATATATAGAGAGATAGTAGAATGGTCTGCCTAAACAAATCAGTACTGATTTTTAAAAAATGACTTTCCATTTTGTCTTGCAGCTATTACACTCAAACGGTATGAGAGAGGGTTGCATTGCGTTATCTGTATATCTGTTTGCCCGAACAGACATTTTTAGCACAACATATGATCTAGCCCCTCAGAGAAGAAATAGAACATACATTGTTAGTACAAAATATTTAGCCTCTCTGAGAAGAAATATTCAGATTTTAAGTCTATGACGTAAAACTACTTTAGTCCATTCTCAAACTTCTTTGAATTGGCACGGAGGTCTAGTGGTTAGCGCAATTCCCGATCCTGATAAAAATTTTCGGATCAAATTTGTGGCGCCCTGTCTACACGATGAGTGAGGATGGGACGAAAAACGGTTTTACATTGTGAAGGAAGAGCAACACCATTAACACGATAAGGCTCCTTCAGACTGTGATTTTGACTCAAGTCTAAATAACTATAATCCCCTTATATCCATTTAATATGAATGAAATATTTACCTCTTGTTCTGTAAAGCGTCCCTGAGAAATCAGTCCAGATCGACGTGTCTCCAAATTGATGATAGACGCCAGTACATAGTCCTGTAGAATCATTGTAGTATATCGCATCGCATGGATTCCGAAAGTCACAAGCAACTGCACATTCGGAAAGACTCAACACTTTGACACTAACACCGATCGTACCCTGTACGGGAATATCATTACGCTGGGATACATTAAAAAATGTTAAATCTGCAAAAACTGAAAATAATAATAAAAGTGATATTTATTGTAAGCAAAATAATTTGTTCGTACTACTTTGAACTTTTGGCATTAAAAAATATGTAAATAGAAATCAAATAATATGAAACATATGTGACCTGGAAAGTGAACGAAGCATTCGGTTTTTACGTTTGCTTTGTCGGTATTTAGTGAAATAATAATGGCGGGAAAATGTGACACTTGCGTCTGAATCTTTTTATTGTAAAATTTGAGTTAGATTCTTTAGTATTTATTTTTAATTTCAAGACACTAAATGTTAAAAAAGTTGAGGTAAGTCCATAAATAATTTATTAATTTTTTCAAGGTAATTTCCATTCAAGTAATCACGTCGGAGAAAATAGCGGAAAGAGATTTCACATGGATGCCGCCATGTTGTTGAAACATTTTAGCCGGCATAGTGTAGTATTGGGAATAATTCGATTGACATCTCTACCTTAAAGAGCGAGTTTCGCTCGCTTATTAGAGATTCAAAGAGTTTCTAGCTAGTAGCTGTAGACAGTAATCATGCTACATAGCATGTAGTATCTTCTGTGTAAAGACCGTAGCGGACGATCATCAGAATATTGAAATTAATATGGCAAAAGAGGTAAAAAAAAACATCAAGAGTTTGTTTTTATTTTCTCTATTCTTACCTGTAAGCAGTTTATTTAAAAGAATCACTGTTCCCAGCAATTTAATCATGTTTCATTTGGTAAATCGTAATATCACTTCTTCATATTCTCATTTAGTTACATGTATACGGTCAATGTTAGAGTTTCGACAATAACAATATTATTTTGAGTTTCCTTTATATAGTTTATAATAAAGACTGGCACCCCCGTATACGTTTGTCATGATTACATTGTTTCGAAGTACAATTCCCGACAGGACTTAGAAGTACTTGGCAACATGATAAAGAAATTTATAATTGAAATTTATCATTTCATCATAGTTTTACGGTCTTATTTGTATATGGTTGTTTTAATTTCTCCGGTTTTACTTTGTTATATAAATAGTGTGTGATAAAAATGATGAAGTACCAGACAAAACTGTCATAAAACCAACTCATTTTAAAAGCACTAAATGATAGGTTGGAAAACATTTCAATTTTGCGTTTTTCTTTGAGTTGTCTTTGAAGTCTTGTTTCCATTTAGCTAATCATACGTTAAATTACCATGTGATTCTTCAGAATATCCCGGATATTCCATATATAACCAGACGCCTGATACAAACAACAACGTTTGCTTCAACTTTATAAAGATATATCTACACAATTTCTACTTGAATCTTTTCCTTCAAGCATTTTCGGTCGAATAGTCGTCTCCACTAAATATTTAGGTTTCGGATAAATTTTATTGATTTTTAAATTTGGTAAAGTTTGACAGCATATAAGAAATATCATGTGAAAAAGGATAGGTTTTAGGATAATAAATTGCAAAAACATAAAGATAAAAAGTATAGAAAATAAAAGTATGGGTTAATAACAGAGGTATTCGTTTTATACAAATAACAGCCCCATATACTACTATACAAGACAAGGTATCCAACTAAATGTGAGGGGCAAATATAGGTCATGTGGTTTTTCCATAATATTTTATTAAGATAACGTTTTCTTGATGTTTAACTGACCTACGTTATTAGCGGAATTGTTAATCAAGATGATTCATTAATATTTTGTACCGAACAGGTTCCTCGTGCTGTGTTTTAGCAATCGCTTTCAGGGCCTGTTAACCTCTTTCAAAAATAGACTGAGTAAACATCACCATACTTACGGTCTGTTCTATTTCTTCTTTCATGTACATCCATCTTCCTCCTGTTTATAGGAGAACATCAAGATGTGATACGCGTTGAAGATGGCAAAATAAAGACCGCAATTATTGACACTGTCATGTATGCAATTGCCAAAACTTGGGAGGTGAACATCGTCATTTCGTTGAATGTTTAACGAAAGTTAGTTTGCATACCTTTAATCGTGATATGAAGGTCGAGGAAATAATTAAAACGTCATTAGTACACTTGTAATTCTACTGAAATTTACGTCATATATCAATCTATTTCATACAAGTGCATATGAATTTTATTTTCACTGTCCATAGTGTTGGGGATAGAAAGGAGGAAAGTTTTATTGTAAATTCCTCCTAGTAAGAAGGTAAACAATAAGAAGCATACCTTATTCTGGTAAATAAACTAGCCGATCTGATTGGCGTGAAATACTTACAATGTACCGGTTTACCCTTAAATGGAGACTTGAACTCGTCCTTCCAGGTAATATATAAGGACGCTGCAACATTATCAGATGTGGACTGACCATTGAAATGAACACTTCCGTTATAAACGCGTCGTTGGTAAGTCATGTAAATAAAGTAATCAAAGTCACTTAAAGTGTATTCTGGATAGTTATTTGATAATTCAATATGAATCTTTTGGATTATATGGCACATTGTGTAGCGCAACGTGAATTCTTGTAGGTAGTACAAGTTGCTTTAGTTCCAGTTGCAAGATGAATTCTCAAAGTTGTTCTAACGTTGGCGAATGAGGTTATTTGCCTATTGTTTATCCTAGAGGATATTAAAACCACTCGGATTTGGATAAATGAATTGTGCAGTCTCATATTGTGTACAGTGTTTTGTGCAGAGTGCTTCTTGTGCAATTTGAATATTCCTTGTGCACAGAGGAACTTGTGCAACCGAAATAGTTAATTGAGGTGTTAAAATAATACCTAATATATGAAGTTTTGGATTATAATAGCAGGTTGAGACAGTGCTTTATGTTTCATTTATTGTGAACAGTGTACGTTGATTTACATTTACTTGTCATATAGATAGTGCATTGTGACTTTAGCTGTATATTCAGTTTAGTTTGAATATTGATATTTTTTTGTCACTGAAAATCCCAATTGACAATCGGTACGAACCGAGACCCACGCGATAAACACTATACAAATGTAATATGCTGTTGCCGTGGCCAACGCTGCGATCACAGCAATATTAGCCCTTTTCAGAAACTCATTTTCGGTATCACGATTCTGACTCTAAAATTATAATTTGAAGCAAGTTATTCCCCTAACTTTACTTACTTCCGGCGAACGAAACTTTTTTCTAGCCATAGTAGGTAGTACAATATGGCTGCCCCCGTTAAACAAAGACTTTTCTAAATGACCCATATGTAGAAAATGCATATGCTACTATAGCGCTCGCTGTGCTCGCTATAAATGTATAAGAACAGCGTAAGCATTTTCTACCTACCACTTACATGAAAAATCACAACACTGGCTTATCTCGTATATTGTATTGTAACCCTGTCGATGTGGTGTATATACTGTATATAGTGTTTGTATGCGTTTTATGTTTTATAGGTCCCCGAGGGTATTCGTCAACCCAGTCGTCAGACTTGTCTGACATGATTATTCATTGATTTGTTACAGAAATTACCAGTATGTAGCAAAATTTAAAAATAATAGAAATACTAAGGGTTCATTCCTTGTATTGCACATGGTATATCTCCTTAGCTGAAATTTGGCTTCCTATTTCGGTATTTTTGGTTGAGTACTTCTTGTTGAATATAAGTGTGGTTTTTGGTCTTCCAAATGTTTCGGTTTTAATGCTGCTGATGAGAGGTAACTCCTTGAAATGCGTCGTATACAGCATAGTAAAATTTACTATATCTAATATTAGTATCTTTGGATTATTTTGAAACCCCTGAGATGATGGCTCTGCTGGTGGACCTTAGGTCCCCGAGGGTATTCGCCAACCCAGTCGTCAGACTTGTCTGACATGATTATTCATTGATTTGTTACAGAAATTACCAGTATTTAGCAAAATTCAAAAATAATAGAAATACTAAGGGTTCATTCCTTGTATTGCACATGGTATATCTCCTTAGCTGACATTTGGCTTCCTATTTCGGTCTTTTTGGTTATGATTACTTCTTGTTTAAAATATGTTTGGTTTTTGGTCTTCCAAATGTTTCGGTTTTAATGCTGCTGATGAGAGGTAACTCTTTGAAATGCGTCGTATACAGCATAGTATAAATTTACTATATCTAATATTAGTATCTTTGGATTGTTATTTTAAAACAAAAATTATGACAGCGTATAGAAGAAACATTGTTTCCGTTACAGAAGACTCTGTTAATCAAAGATAAGAAAATCAAACTATATTAACAGTGAGTTTTATTGTTAGTTTTTTCTGAAAGTACTTAAATAAAACCCACTACTGAAACAATGTGCCAAATTTGAAGACATCAAAATTTAAAATCCATGATTTTAGCAAAAACTACAAAATTATCCCGAGTCACGTTACTTCTTAGCTAATTTGGCCCTACCCGAGTTTATAACTATCTTTTGATGTTTTTTTTTGTTATGGGTTTTTATTTTATTTTTGGGGCTTATGTTGTTATTAATTTGTTTTTTGTTTTGTTTTTGTTTTGTTTTGTTTATTTTTTAACACAGCATGTTAATAATTATGTTTATAACTTGGTCCATTCCAATCATCAACGTTGCAAGCTGTTTTTCATGATTGTCCAGTTGTTTGACCATCATCCATAAAAGTGGACTGTTAATGGTATTTCCTGTGCTTCGACCATTCAACTCATTGGCGATGCCAATAGTAGATTTTGAAATCAACAGAAAGCATAGAATCGCAACGAATAGCATCCCCCTCGTCTGTATTTCTCAAAATTACTGAATGATAACAGATTTTGAATACAAATTATTTGCGTGATTAGAACATTAAATTTGCAATCAACATCTGTCACGTGCATATCATCTTACATGTATTTCTAAAAATTTCAGTAAAGTGTTAACTTCCTCAATTATCCTGGGGCAACTTCCGTCGACTATTATAAACGATGTCAGACAATACGCTGTGGTGCTGTAGGCCTTTTGAACGTTTTAATAATTTTACTCAGCCTTATTATTATACCTCCCTATCGTTAGTTCAAGAGGTATTCCCTGTTCGCAAATCAATTAATTGAATGTGACGGTCATGATTGCTATACTGAGATATTTTTAATTCCAACTTAGCAGTGTGGGTATCATAAAAAGGGCACATACAAACTCCGATGCGTGTGCCATGTATACGTTCAAATATATCGCGGTATTGTGTCTCAGATATAAAAAAAGATCTTCCATTCAAAGCGGGTCTATTCTTGGAAATCTAAATTTTTGAAAGAAAGGAATTGATAATTCAAAACTACGTTACAACAAGATTAAAAGTGTCAACAACTTTCAGCTATGTATCTAAAAAAAAAAAAAAACAAAAACAAAAAAAAACTTTTATTCCGTGCGATGTTAAAATTTTCAAAGAGTCGTAAATATCGGCTAGACAATACTAGAGCGTCAAAACAGTTGGAAAGTCCGTAAATTCAAAATCCAAGGAAAACACAAAGTCACGAGAATTGAACACAACAACCAAACGCCACACTGATACATGTTTAACTAAAGGAATGAAAAAACATATAATGCTCTAAACAAAAAAACAAAAAAAAACAAAAAAAAAACAAAAAAAAGAACAAGACAGCACATAAACTTAATCTCTACCAATGTGAACTTCCATTAATAACCGAGAATGACGTCGTTAATTGTGGAATAGAGAACGGACAAAAACATTTTACCCACATGCACTGCTGAACAAGAGGATCCAACAATGCATTTAATCTCATATATTCAATAATAAACCCTATCGGGCAAGTCGCGAAGAACAATATCTAAACAAAGTCAATGTCCAAAGGGCCATAACTCAAGACAAACTCAATAATTGACCAGTTAAAATTATTCAGACAAGTTTCAGGAAGATTGAGCAAAGTTTGTCCTTGCAGACGGACGAACAGACTGAATCCTAAATTACAATGTACCCTGAAATTTCTTAGAATGGCTGTGAGCATGCCACCTTAAGTCGTCTTTTTTTCTCATAATTATCCTTAATTACTGCCAAATATATTAATTGGTTAAATCTGTAGCTAAAATGTTATTTAGTATATTACTGCTCGAACATTGTTATTTAACAATGCTCTATATTCAACAACAGTTTTTTTTTCTAAATCAGACACTTTATATCACTGTGTTTACTAAAGATTGTTTTAGTGAATGACAAATGCTCAAAGTCTGTCTTTTTTGCAAATTTAAAAAAAGACAGACATCTACAGTTAGGTGCAGATATAACGTCTCACCAAGTTAACTTAGAGCAGTTCTGCTGACTGCTTTAGAACTGCTCCAGAATAGAATCACGACTGGCCTACAAACTTTGATTGTTTTATTATTATTATTATTATTATTTTATTTCTTTCTTTAAATTTTGATTTATTTAATTTTACAATCAATCATATTAATCATTGTATATATCTTGTAATTCTTCAGCTCACATGGGGCCTCTTGATTGACAATAAAACAATTGTTATTGGTATGGATCATATCACTTACCTGACATTTTGTTTTGTTTAATTTAATTTAATTTTTTAAATGTAAATTTGGTTATTTTTTGTTTTTTTTTAATTGTAATTTTAATTTATTGTATTTTTGTTTTAATTTTAATTTTATTATTATCTTTTTTTACTCAAGATCTTTTCTTCCTGAGAAAGTAATTATATAAAAAAGGGATGGCCTCCGATGATGGGTTCTATTATGATGATATAACAATTGATGAAATGTAGCGATATCGTCGCAAAAGCAGTCGTGGGCCAGGACAGCTCTAATTCTTGACCAGAGCTGTTCTTCTTCCTGACTGCTGTAAGTTAACTTAAAGAAGTTCTCGGAACTGCTCTGCAAGTTCACTTTGACGAGAGGTTATGACTGGTCGCAACTATAAGTGTAACTTAACTTGAATTTCTGTATCAGCATATCTTACCTGTAAGGATTTAAGAAAGTTTAGCTTACCAGCGATTTTAAAAAGAAGTGTTAGCTTACCTTTTCGAGGGATCACTACGAGAAAAGTTACCTTACCTGTTACAGGGGTTTTAGAAAGAAGTGTCAGCATA
This sequence comes from Mytilisepta virgata, assembly GCA_028015205.1. NCBI lineage: Eukaryota > Metazoa > Mollusca > Bivalvia > Mytilida > Mytilidae > Mytilisepta > Mytilisepta virgata. The sequence goes on from CM051513.1 coordinate 6,683,734, forward strand.
CCTTTACGAGGGATCACTAAAAGAAAAGTTCTCGTACCTCTTAGAGGAATGATTACCAAAAAGACTATTTCAAGACTCGCTACATCTTTCTTGTAATGGATTTTGTAACGTATTGACTGTTGTGATCTCAAACTCTTTTATGTCAAAACTTCTGATATGTAAAAGTAATGTGTTGGTCTCGCGATTACAATTTCCACTAATTTTACTGCTGATATTCGAAGTTCCTATTCCCTCAAAATGTATGTATTTGTTCTTTTTGAGATTTTAAGTTGCACTTTTGTACTATAATCCTTCTCTGATCTTCTCATTACAAATATACCTCATTGTCGATTAATAGTAATGTATATTAGCGAAAGTATCAGTCCCTGGTCTAGTTTATAAAATGCGTTTTAATTGTTTATTTATTGTTTTAATGAGAAATAAAACTGCAAATCCGAGGAAGAAATAAATTACATATACAAAGACTTTATGCCCAAAATATTTCAAAATTCAAAAAGATCTTGTTTTTTCTTTAAGGCGCTCGTTATTACATGTTACGTAACACGATTATCCTGTTTAGTTTCAACGGACTTTATCTCACTGATGCATGCTAATATCCTTTTAATTTCAATTACATAACAGTTTTATAGACAAACTAATTCCAAAGGAATAAGACAGTGGGAAAAGTCAATAACACTTAAATCAAAAATGTTTAAGGCAAAACAAACAATACCATAAGGATACATGTACAGCTCAGAAACAACCCAACGTGTAAACTACATGTAAAATATATCCCTCTACTTTCGCTATGATATGGCAAGAAATTAGGCCAGGTCAAATTAAATATACGTCCGATATTATTGAATGTATGAACCTATTTACGTTCTGTACTGAAACAAAAATTCACTGTTGTCAACATTGAATAGAGACAAAATCAACCTGTATTGGCAATATTTCCAGAAGATATAAAAAAAAACATAAAATCGTCCTGACAGCGCAACGAAATTTCCGCTCGCCACCTGTATGACCGGTTATTGACAATTCAATCGCCCAACTGAAATTTTAGTCGCCTCGGGCAACCAGCCGAAAGTTAGTTTTTATCCTTGACTATCCCTGCATTTTGAAGAACATCTACAAATAGCTGCATAAACATAGTGTGACTGCAAATAATGAAAACCATGAGGTAAAATTTAGTATCTGGATCATAATATAGCATTTTCATGGGTACGGTATTAGCGGGATTCACTACGACGTTTAAATATCGACTCACTATCGACCTCCATTTTAAAGACTATTTCAACTGGTTCTCTTTTTTCAAAGAAAGTATTATTACCAAGAAAATGTGAAACCAGTTCACAAATATTGACAGACGATAAAAACAGAAAACATTATTTTATTTGTGATTTTAACTATATATATGAAAAATCTATTAGTTATTTTTTATCTCGCTCGGGCATAGCTCTGTCCTTGAATGGTTTTGTCTTTAATCATTTTGGATATTTTTTGTACACTGATACCAGCTTTCTTTGTCGGAATGTTGCTGCCATATTATAATACACTACATGTATGATAGACTAATTTCTTGGTAATATTCTTTTTGTACAAGATTTTGTGTGCATCAATAATCATCCATGTATAATATTATACAAAATACAAGTGAACGGTAAGTGATTGTATTAATTTTTCATCTTGGAGGTCGCTGTAAGATTTTCAACAATAAACAAAATGCTCACATGTTGTACCAAGACAGAAAAGGTCCCTAGCGTCGACCTAGAAATTTTTGTTTGAAGAATTTAATCACCATATTCATTCTTGTCGATTATAAACTCAATACGTATTTCTTTTTCAAGTAGATTATAGAGATCTAATTCTGGAAATGCTACTGAAATATTCCAAACTTCTCATTCAAAAGCAACAAATCAATGCTACGAAAGTGAGGCTAAAACCATTAGAGCAGACTATATGTACTTAATCTATAGATTTATTATTATACTGCAATGCGTATGTAACATAAATTCAATTGAGAGAGAGAGCGGGCGAGAGAGAGTAAAGAGAAATTAAATTTGTTGCAAACCATGCAAATCTAAAAAGAGGACAAATAAACATAAGGAGCAATCCCCCCCCCCCCAAAAAAAACGAAATCCATTAGACAGACAAAACCAAAACAATGAACAATACGAACTCCTATAAAAACCATGAGTGAACTCAGGTGCTGCGGAAGGGTATTAACCTCATAACGATATGATATTTTGATTCTACACGGAAAACAACTTTTAGAAATGACGATAGATGATAGAGACCATATCATTCTGTCTTTGTGACTATACAATAAAATAATTCAATAAGGTAGTGTACGTTCGTGTTGCAATTAAAAATAAATCTCCACATAAACATATACTATACATCCAGTTATGCAAACATTGAATTGTCACATATAAATGCTGTATTTGTATCGCAAGTTCTGTCATACCATTCGAAAATATTGTTAAATTTTTCGTAAACATATTGTCCACAATCGGCATTAGTTTGACTGACGTCATTGTTAACGTTGTCAGGTTGGCCTCGTCTCCAGTTTTCATACGTTACTTCCTGTCCAGACACCCAGGTAAAGGTTCCCTCGTTGTCCTTGTCATTTAGTCCGATCCACCAACGATTGATAGTATGTAACTCTTTAAAATTTAAACAAAGACATGATATTTACATGTTTGCACCAGAAATGTTAACAGTCATTAATTGATAATTCCAATGTTGTTTTCAAAACATCAAATGCAGTAAATTCATTGGCTAACAGCAACTTCCGGTAAAAAAATTGATAAATATCCTTTCATAACGTCGTGCGTATGAATACGTACGCATGCAATATAGACATGAGGAAAATGTTAATTTCAAATGGAAAACGTCATATTTTTGTATTATTTTGGAATTATAAGTAATAAGGGTTATTTGTACGGAATTTATCAATGTGTAAATTCGGGCTTTTCACTCATAAACTTTGCATATAGTCCTTCGGACTTAGTTTAGTTTGTGAGTGAATCGTTTGAGTATACGCATTGATAATTTCCTTCATTACTTTATTACTACATTTAAATTTGAACTTTTGACTTAATTCATGTGTAGGCTTATCGTCTGAGTTTCTTTTAACTTAAAACTGACTAGCAAGAAATTAATATTCAATATAACTGTTATACATTTTATTTAATTTTGTTGTAGATTGACCATTTTCCTTTGTACACACGTCTGTCCATAGATGGTTTTGGCCTTAACTTTTTTTACTGCCACTGAACTGCTGAGTCTTAATTATATCTTATGCCAGTATTCATTATATTCATATAAACATCGTACACTAGAAAATTCATAAAAAATATTACCTAATTGTCTGTTCAGATATGGCATAAATAACATTTCTTTCAAAGCACTGTCCACTTTAATTAGGTCACCAGCCTCCGATTGACAATTTTGTCTGGCATCTTCCCATTTCAGTTTATTCATATGTTCGAATTTTAAACAAATGTCCAATTCCCAGATATACTCGTAATCCGAATACAAACAGATCTTGTTTGCTGGAAAGAAAATTACCATGTCATTATTATACATCAAACAAGATACATGACAAAACTCTATCATCATTGATTTTCAAGACATACAACATCCGTGTCGCACATGCATGACATGGAAACAACAAGTAAGTAAGATATACATTTTGTCATTGGTCTGAGTTTGTTTTATTTTCTTTGTTAATGTTTTATATATATATATATAGTAGTTAAAACCTGGATCATATATATATATTTGCTGCCAAGTTTTGTTCCAACTGGCCAAGTTGTTTCATGCAAGAAGATCTTTATGTAAATTTCCCATAGTGTCCAATGTTAAACTAAGTTCCGCTCTGGGGACCATCTTGGATGACGCGTAGGGTCATCGGATATATTTCTGAAAGAGGACCATCTAAAGACCATTGCTGCCAAGTTTTGTTCCAGTTGGAACAGCTGTTCTAGAGCAGAAAATTAAAATGTGAATTGTGGACTGACGGACGAAACATAAATTATTTTAGTGAAATTGTCTCAAAGTTTTCCAGCTATTATGTTCGTTTAATTTAGATGTGGTTTAATTGTAGGAAGATCGCTCTCTTTTGTTTGCCTACTGTTAAATGTGTTCATTCTTTCAAAAAGGTAGAGTTAACCATGTTATTTCACAATGAAAGCTACAAGAACCTTTGTCCTTTTTTAACAATATTTTTTACAGGTGAAGATTTTTTATTTCACATACATGTATACTATATTTGTTATACAAGAATACACATACAACGAAACGAGATAAACATGGATTTTTAAATATACGTACTATTATATAAAATTCTATAAGGGAAACATATTCGATCCCAGTTACATTTTTCTATTATTAAAAAATTGGTTACAATTTTGTTTGTTTGAGAATAGATGTGGACATGCCCTTTTCAAGTACTGAAGACAGTATCGGTAGTGAATATATAGAGAGATAGTAGAATGGTCTGCCTAAACAAATCAGTACGGTGTAACGGGCTTCCCTTGATTAATATAGAAGTTATAGAACCGTAACAGGTTTATAACCACCCTCCATTAGCTGCGCTAGTGGAGTACTCCTTTAGCTCAGTTGGTAGAGCGGTGGACTACTGAACCAAAGGTTCCGGGTTCGATCCCCGGTTGGTGCGGTAGGTAATTTTGGGAGAAAAATCATGCTCTACTGTAACATTGGCGCCCAACTAAAAAACCCACGATTGTCAAAAAGGGCTAGTTGGCAAAAGGGTTGAAGTTGGATATCGTCATCGTAGGACGATGACTCTTGAGGTGGGGGAAGTGTAACGGGCTTCCCTTGATTAATATAGAAGTTATAGAACCGTAACAGGTTTATAACCACCCTCCATTAGCTGCGCTAGTGGAGTACTCCTTTAGCTCAGTTGGTAGAGCGGTGGACTACTGAACCAAAGGTTCCGGGTTCGATCCCCGGTTGGTGCGGTAGGTAATTTTGGGAGACAAATCATGCTCTACTGTTACAACTGATTTAAAAAAAAAAGACTTTCCATTTTGTCTTGCAGCTATTACACTCAAACGGTATGAGAGAGGGTTGCATTGCGTTATCTGTATATCTGTTTGCCCGAATAGGCATTTTTAGCACAACATATGATCTAGCCCCTCAGAGAAGAAATAGAACATACATTGTTAGTACAAAGTATTTAGCCTCTCTGAGAAGAAATATTCAGATTTTAAGTCTATGACGTAAAACTACTTTAGTCCATTCTCAAACTTCTTTGAATTGGCACGGAGGTCTAGTGGTTTTCGGATCAAATTTGTGGCGCCCTATCTACACGATGAGTGAGGATGGGACGAAAAACGGTTTTAAATTGTGAAGGAAGAGCAACACCATTAACATGATAAAGACTCTCATGCAGATGCCTGAAAAGAGTAGGCTAAAATGCCGCTACAGAGGCCGCCCTTGCAGTTTAAATTAGCACCTTTTTAATTTATTAAAAGTAACATTTTTTTCATATGAAATACGTTTGATTTTCTTAATACAACACCTACAATAGTTGGTTTATATCTCGATTCTATTTTTCCATGTAATCGACTTTCTACGTGTACCGATGCTACGAACATTTCATTACAAAACCTGCATCAGAATACCAAATAACAGTTTACTTCAAGGCTCCTTCAGACTGTGATTTTGACTCAAGTCTAAATAACTATAATCCCCTTATATCCAGTTAATATGAATGAAATATTTACCTCTTGTTCTGTAAAGCGTCCCTGAGAAATCAGTCCAGATCGACGTGTCTCCAAATTGATGATAGACGCCAGTACATAGTCCTGTAGAATCATTATAGTATATCGCATCGCATGGATTCCGAAAGTCACAAACAACTGCACATTCGGAAAGACTCAACACTTTGACACTAACACCGATCGTACCCTGTACGGGAATATCATTACGCTGTGATACATTAAAAAATGTTAAATCTGCAAAAACTGAAAATAATAAAAGTGATATTTATTGTAAGCAAAATAAATTTTTCGTACTACTTTGAACTTTTGGCACTTAAAAATATGTAAATAGAAATCAAATAATATGAAACATATGTGACCTGGAAAGTGAACGAAGCATTCGGTTTTTACGTTTGCTTTGTCGGTATTTAGTGAAACTTTCGTAATGGCGGGAAAATGTGACACTTGCGTCTGCATCTTTTTATTGTAAAATTTGAGTTGGATTCTTTAGTATTTATTTTTAATTTCAAGACACTAAATGTTAAAAAAGTTGAGGTAAGTCCATAAATAATTTATTAATTTTTTCAAGGTAATTTTTATTCAAGTAATCACGTCGGAGAAAATGGCGGAAAGAGATTTCACATGGATGCCGCCATGTTGTTGAAACATTTTAGCCGGCATAGTGTAGTATTGGGAATAATTCGATTGACATCTCTACCTTAAAGAGCGAATTTCGCTCGCTTATTAGAGATCCAAAGAGTTTCTAGCTAGAAGCTGTAGACAGTAATCATGCTACATAGCATGTAGTATCTTCTGGGTAAAGACCGTAGCGGACGATCATCAGAATATTGAAATTAATATGGCAAAAGAGGTAAAAAAAAATCATCAAGAGTTTGTTTTTATTTTCTCTATTCTTACCTGTAAGCAGTTTATTTAAAAGAATCACTGTTCCCAGCAATTTAATCATGTTTCATTTGGTAAATCGTAATATCACTTCTTCATATTCTCATTTAGTTACATGTATAGGGTCAATGTTAGAGTTTCGACAATAACAATATTATTTTGAGTTTCCTTCATTGCTTTATATAATTTATAATAAAGACTGGCATCCCCGTATACGTTTGTCATGATTACATTGTTTCGAAGTACAATTCCCGACAGGACTTCGAAGTACTTGGCAACATGTCAAATAAATTTATAATTGAAATTTATCATTTCATCATAGTTTTACGGTCTTATTTGTATATGGTTGTTTTAATTTCTCCGGTTTTACTTTGTTATATAAATAGTGTGTCATAAAATTGATGAAGTACCAGATAAAACGGTCATAAAACCAACTCATTTTAAAAGCAGTAAACGATGGGTTGGAAAACATTTCAATTTTGCGTTTTTCTTTGAGTTGTCCTTAAAGTCACAGTTTTGTTTCCCTTTAGGTAATCATACGATAAATTACCATGTGATTCTTCAGAATATCCCGGATATTCCATATAACCAGACGCCTGATACGAACAACAACGTACGTGTGCTTCAACTGTATAAAGAAATATCTACACAATTTCTACTTGAATCTTTTCCTTCAAGCATTTTCGGTCTAATGGTCGTCTCCACTAAATATTTAGGTTTCGGATAAATTTAATTGATTTTTAAATTTGGATGGATGGATGGATGAATTATTGTTTAACGTCCAGTGGCAACCAGGTGCATATCAGGACGAGAACATGTTATGATAATGAAAATGGTCCCTGCATTGTACTAGACCGACACGCTAAGTCGGATTTTTAATGTGCTAGCTCACGAAGTAACTGTCCACAGGAAGACATATCACCTCACTCGGACACATTATACTGACTCCGAGCCGACCAGTCTTTGCTCTTACTCCTAGATGCCGCGTGCTTGGCGGAGAAACAGCAAATACCAATTTTAATGTCTTTGGTTTGACCCGGCCGGGGATCGAACCCGCGACCTTCCGCACTCGGGGGGAGCACGCTACCACGAGACCATCGAGGCGGTTTTTTAAATTTGGTAAAGTTTGACAGAATATAAGAAATAGCATGTGAAAAAGGATAGGTTTAGAATAATAAATTGCAAAAACATAAACAGAACAAGCATCGAAAATACAAGTAGGGGTTAATAACAGAGGTATTCGTTTTATACAAATAACAGCCCCATATACTACTATACAACACAATGTATACAACTAAATGTGAGGGGCACATATAGGTCATGTGGTTTTTCCATAATAGTTTATTAAGATAACGTTTTCTTGATGTTTAACTGACCTACTTCATTGGCGGAATTGTTAATCAAGATGATTCATTAATATTTTGTCTCGAACAGGTTCCTCATGCTGTGTTTTAGCAATCTTTTCAGGGCCTGTCAACTTCTTTCAAAAATAGACTGAGTAAACATCACCATACTTACGATCTTTTCTGTTTCTTCGTTTATGTACATGTATCTTCCTCCTGTTTATAGCAGCACATCAAGATGTAATACGCGTTGAAGATGGCAAAATATAGACCGCAATTACTGACACTGTCATCTATGCAATTGTCAAAACTTGGGAGCTGAACATCGCCATTTCGTTGAATGTTTAATAAAGTTAGTTTGCATACCTTTAATATGAAGGTCGAGGAAATAAATTAAATTTACGTTATATATTAATTTAGTCCATACAAGTGCATATGAATTTTATTTTCACTTTCCACAGTAGTGTTGAGGATAGAAAAGACGGAAATTTAATGTAAATTACTCCTAGTAAGACATACCTTATTCTGGTAAATAAACTAGCCGATCTGATTGGCGTGAAATACTTACAATGTATCGGTTTACCCTTAAATTGAGACTTGAACTCGTCCTTCCAGGTAGTATATAAGGACGCTGCAACATTATCAGACGTGGGCTGACTATTGAAATGAACACTTCCGTTATAAACGCGTCGTTGTTAAGTCATGTAAATAAAGTAATCAAAGTCACTAAAGTCACTAAAAGTGTATTCTGGATGGTTATTTGATGATTCATTGGGAATCTTTGGATTATATTGTAGCGCATAGTGAGCGCAAAGTGAATTCTTGTAGGTAGTACTAGTTGCTGTAGTTTCAGTTGCAAGATGAATTCTCAAAGTTGTTCTAACGTTGACGACTGAAGTTATTTGCCTATTGTTTATTGTTACCAACCTAGAGGATATTAAAACCGCTCGGATTTGGATAAGTGATTTTTGCTGTCTCATATTGTGTACAGTGTTTTGTGAGGATGCTTCTTGTGCAATTTGACATATACATTGTGCATAGAGGAACTTGTGCAACTGATATAGTTAATTGAGGTGTTATAATAATACCTAATATATGAAGTTTTGGATTATAATAACAGGATGAGACAGTGCTTTGTGTTTCATTTATTGTAAACAGAGTACGTTGATTTAAATTTACTTGTCATATTGATAGTGCATTGTGACTTTAGCTGTATATTCAGTTTAGTTTGAATATTGATATTTTTTGGCACTGAAAATCCCAACTGACAATCGGTACGAACCGAGACCCACGCGATAAACACTATACAAATGTAATGTGCTGTTGGCGTGGCCAAGGATGCGATCACAGCAATATTAGCCCTTTTCAGAAACTCATTTTCGGTATCACGATTCTGACTCTAAAATTATAATTTAAAGCAAGTTATTCCCCTTACGTTACTTACTTCCGGCGAACGAAACTTTTTTCTAGCCATAGTAGGTAGTACAATATGGCTGCCCCATTAAACAAAGACTTTTCTAAATGACCCATATGTAGAAAATGCATATGCTCCTATAGCGCTCGCTGTGCTCGCTATAAATGTATAAGAACAGCGTAAGCTTTTTCTACATACCAATTACATGAACAATCACAACACTGGCTTATCTCGTATATTGTATTGTAACCCTGTCGATGTGGTGTATATACTGTATATAGTGTTTGTATGTGTTTTATGTTTTATCCTGGAACTACGCAGGTAACTGACCAATATAGCAGGCCCAATATTGTTTTTCGATATTGGGTCAGTAGCCCAATAAAGTCTCCTGGTACCCTTGTCCTCACATTAAACAATATTTTGCATTGCGTTCTGGTTCATAGTGATTATGACGTCGTGTTACCCTAGATTACGTGCCAAGAACGACCCTTTTTTCAAATCAGCTATAAATGTTCCATTTTCATGCCTTTTCGCTCAAACAGATAACAATTTAGTGTTGCAGGGTAAAAACAATAGAGTTTTACGTACATTGTCAGAAAATATAAAGTTTATTTATACTCGGTGCGAAATGGGCGTGAATTGCTCCGTAAACCTCGCATTTCTCTGCTTGTGGACCCTAGGTCCCCGAGGGTATTCGCCAACCCAGTCGTCAGACTTGTCTGACATGATTATTCATTGATTTGTTACATAAATTACCAGCATTTAGCAAAATTCAAAAATAATAGAAATACTAAGGGTTCATTCCTTGTATTGCACATGGTATATCTCCTTAGCTGAAATTTGGCTTCCTATTTCGGTACTTTTGGTTATGATTATTTCTTATTTAAAATAAGTTTGGTTTCTGGTCTTCCAAATGTTTCGGTTTTAATGCTGCTGATGAGAGGTAACTCCTTGAAATGCGTCGTATACGGCATAGTATAAATTTACTATATCTAATATGACGGTCATGATTAGTTAGCACTGTGGGTATCGCAAAATGGCGCATACAAACTCTGATGGGTATGCCATGTATACCTTTAAATATATCGCGGTATTATGTCTCAGATATAAAAAAAGATCTTCCATTCAAAGCGCGTCTGTTTTTGGAAATCTAAATTTTTGAAAGAAAGGAATTGATAATTCAAAACTATGTTACAACAAGATTAAAAGTTACATATTCGATAAAGAAAAACAATTCTACATATGGCAAAATGCTGGGTACATTATTCATGGCATTTGCATCACGTGACTTCAGCCCTTTTAAGCAAATTACCTCCCTTAGTTGTAGATCGAAAATGATAAAATTGATTGAATTACGGATAATCGAGTCTTTTTCCGTCTCGGCTCTTAAACTAATGTGTCTATGAAAACTTCCTTTGGCGGATATTTAGAAATTGTTTGTTTAATTCTGAGGGGAAAGGCTTCATAACTGAAGGATTACGCTATGGGAGACTTGAAATTATCATGTTTTAAAAACATTTTGGCCGAAAAGTTATGAAAGCAGGTGAGATAAAACTTATTTCCTCATTACATTCATCCTCCAAAGTTGTTCTCTATATGCGGACAATTTATGTATGATCTCGCCTTGTATCTGTATCTGTAGTTTGAATTTGCATTTTTAGCTAATTTTTGTTAATTCATATAGCAGTTATACTACGGTTACGCTTCAGTTTTTTAAACTGAATTGGCCGAAAGTTTTCAATGCTGACAATATTTATTTGCACACGAAAGGAAAGCTAATATTGTGTAGAATGTACCTATATGCGGACAAATTGCTTATGAATTATAAGAATTTGAATATTTGCATTTTTATGTTTTGGGGCAAGTTTAATGCTTTGTAATGAATGTCGTCAGAGAAATCCAAAATGGCCGCTATGCAAATTGCCAAAGTACCCGCAATTTTGCCATATGAAGTCCAAACTTAAGGGTCAACAACTTTCAGCTATGTATCTAAAAAAAAACATGTTGGGATAAAACTTTTATTCCGTGGGATGTTCAAATTTTCAAAGAGTCGTAAATATCGGCTTGACAATACTGAAGCGTCAAAACAGTTGGAAAATCCGTAAAATCAAAATCCAAGGAAAACACAAAGGCACGAGAATTGAACACAACAAACAAACGCCACACTGATACATGTTTAACTAAAGGAATAAAAAAACATATAATGCTCTAAACAAAACAAAAAAAAAAAAAGAAAAAAAAGAACAAGACAGCACATAAACTTAATCTTTAGCAATGTGAACTTCCATTAAAAACCGAGAATGACGTCGTTAATTGGGGAAAGGAATAGACAAAAATATTTTACCTATATGCACTGCTGAACAAGAGGATCCAACAATGCATTTAATCTCATATATTATATAATAAACCCTGTCAGACAAGTCGCGAAGAAAAAAATATTCTGTACTTTTAAAAATGTCAATGATCAAAGGGCCATAACTCAAGACAAACTCAATAATTGACCAGTTAAAATTATTCAGACACGTTTCAGGAAGATTGAGCAAAGTTTGTCCTTGCAGACGGACGAACAGACTGAATCCTAAATTACAATATACCCTGAAATTTCTTAGAATGGCTGTGAGCATGCCACCTTAAGTCGTCTTTTTTCTCATAATTATCCTTAATTACTGCCAACTGTATTAATTGGTTAAATCTGTATCGAACACTGTTATTCAACAATGCTCTATATTCAACAACAGTTTTTTTTTCTAAATCAGACACTTTATATCACTGTGTTTACTAAAGATTGTTTTAGTGAATGACAAATGCTCAAAGTCTGTCTTTTTTGCAAAATTAAAAAAAAGACAGACATCTACAGTTAGGTGCAGATATAACCTCTCACCAAGTTAACGTAGAGCAGTTCTGCTGACTGCTTTAGAACTGCCCCAGAATAGAATCACGACTGCCCTACAAACTTTGATTGTTTTATTATTATTATTATTATTATTATTATTATTATTTTATTTCTTTATTATTATCTTTTTTTACTCAAGATCTTTTCTTCCTGAGAAAGTAATTATATAAAAAAGGGATGGCCTCCGATGATGGGTTCTATTATGATGATATAACATTTGATGAAATGTAGCGATATCGTCGCAAAAGCAGTCGTGGGCCAGGACAGCTCTAATTCCTGACCAGAGCTGTTCTTCTTCCTGACTGCTCTAAATAAACTTAAAGAAGTTCTCGGAACTGCTATGCAAGTTCACTTTGACGAGAGGTTATGACTGGTCGCAACTATAAGTGTAACTTAACTTGAATTTCTGTATCAGCATATCTTACCTGTTAGGATTTAAGAAAGTTTAGCTTACCAGCGATTTTAAAAAGAAGTGTTAGCTTACCTTTTCGAGGGATCACTACGAGAAAAGTTACCTTTCCTGTTACAGGGATTTTAGAAAGAAGTGTCAGCATACCTTTACGAGGGATCACTAAAAGAAAAGTTCTCGTACCTCTTAGAGGAATGATTACCAAAAAGACTATTTCAAGACTCGCTACATCTTTCTTGTAATGGATTTTGTAACGTATTGACTGTTGTGATATCAAACTTTTTTATGTCAAAACTTCTGATATGTAAAAGTAATGTGCTGGTCTCGCGATTACAATTTCCACTAATTTTACTGTTGATATTCGAAGTTCCTATTCCCTCAGAATGTATGTATTTGTTCTTTTTGAGATTTTAAGTTGCACTTTTGTGCTATAATCCTTCTCTGATCTTCTCATTACAAATATACCTCATTGTCCATTAATATTAATGTATATTAGCGAAAGTATCAGTCCCTGGTCTAGTTTATAAAATGCGTTTTAATTGTTTATTTATTGTTTTAATGAGAAATAAAACTGCAAATCCGAGGAAGAAATAAATTACATGTACAAAGACTTTATGTCCAAAATATTTCAAAATTCAAAAAGATCTTGCTTTTTCTTTAAGGCGATCGTTATTACATGTTACGTAACTCGATTATCCTGTTTAGTTTCAACGGACTTTATCTCACTGATGCATGCTAATATCCTTTTAATTTCAATTACATAACAGTTTTATAGACAAACTAATTCCAAAGGAACAAGACAATGGGAAAAGTCAATAACACTTAAATCAAAAATGTTTAAGGCAAAACAAACAATCCCATAAGGATACATGTACAGCTCAGAAACAACCCAACGTGTAAACTACATGTAAAATATATCCCTCTACTTTCGCTATGATATGGCAAGAAATTAGGCCAGGTCAAATTAAATATAACCATTTCTCTATTAAAGTAGGGTAAAACGTATGTAACAATTTCGATTAAAGAAGAATAATGACTTTGTAACTGGTTTGCTACAATTTCTGTATGAGAGAATGGTAAAAAGTTTTTCTCCTATTCCTGACGTGTTTAATCGGTGGGATAAAAATATATAATATCTTTAACCACTTCCCGGTGATTAAATTTCTACGTGGGAATTACCGCCCTTTTTTCTACAGTTATTAGAACGATAAACTAGAGAAGTCCCGAAATGACGTCTACGTAAACAAACTACATAGCAACGACATTTTCTTGAGTTTTTTGTCGAAAATCATAGGAGAAACAGATTCTAGTATTGAAAATCGAAAATTTAACTATCACGGGTGGAGAAATTCCATAACTCACTAGTACCTGGAGGAGAAACTATATGTATCCGTTTTAATGTAAAAGATAATAAATAGTTGATTGGTCTGTAACCAATCCTATATTAATAAGGGTACTAGTATACATTATGAAACTGGTTTGTCACATGTACCATTTCTTTGTTAATTAGTTTGTAAGTACGTGTATTTGAAACCATTTTTCTTAAATAGATTAAGAACTGTTTTTCTGTGTTGTATTAGTACTAAGAGAACTTTAAGGTGTACAAGTGTGTAACTGTTTTGTAAACGGTTGCAACACAAGTGTGTAACTGTTTTGTAAACGGTTGCAACACAAGTGTGTTGAAATAATAAAAAAATAAACTTCGTATATATATGACGTTCACATATATTCAAAGGGAATTCCCCGTATATAAAGGAAGTAAAACTGGAAACAACAAAAATGTGTTTAAAATACCTTTGCCATGATACAATTTGACTAAATATCGAAAACAAATACCGACGCAAATTCTGCAACACCAAAATCCAAATACAAAGCAAATTCGACAGCAAAAAATTACAGGGAGAACCTGATGTCACTCCAGGTTTATTGGGAATTCACATTGATAGTACTTTAGTTTCTGTGCTGACTTGTTCTATTTTTGTTTAGTTTTCTCCTACTTGTTGTTTGTTATGATCAATTCTCATGACTTTGTCTTTACCTCATATTTCGAATTTACGGACTTTTCCAACTGTTTTGTCCCTTCGGTATTCTTTTGCTGATACATGTACAACAAGGACAAAACCAAAGCATTAAACAAATACTAACCAACCAATGGGAATAAGAACATTCGGATACAGGACTTCCAATGTGAAGTCCGTAAGTAACACCTGGTGCTCCTTGAGGGGACGTATATCCTTTCCCGTTAACAACACTCGTCACAATGTAAGTGGCGATAAACCGGTAGTGTATCAAGTCCACGAAAAGTCAATTCTAGTAAGACGTGAAGTCTAACTGAACATATCTTTTGACATTGTTGAGATAGAAACTTCGTATCGGTCAAACAAGATGTTGATATTAACAGTCTGAAGTATTACCGCCTGAATTCGTAAACTTGACCATAATCTACAAATGATGTTCCTTGGTCATCGTTGGAAATGTTTTTCACTTATGTTGCAGATTTTTTTTTAAAAATTGATCGAAAAAGTTTTTCACCAGAAATATTGCCAAGTATAAAATTCTGTGGCCAGATTGAATAAAAAATTACATTTTGCGACACTGGTTCCATTTTTCTTGAATACAATACATATCAATTGCTATAACATTTAACTCCGTATTCAAAAACAACTATACATGTGATTTATTAATAAAAATTATAAAAAAAAAGATATTCATTTTTTTATTAATGAAACATCTGATCATTGAGAGGCACAGCTAAAACATCTCCATGGAAATTAAATGTACTAATGCATATACAACTGTACCCTATAGGTTACAATACACCATAAGAAGATTCACTGGGCGCAGCCATTTTATGAAGAGATGATTGAGCCCCAAAACGAATATCACACTCTCTTCCGTTTTGGTCAATATCATATTAATTTGTAAATGATTTAAAACGAGAGTGGGTCTTTATTCGAAATATTCTAAATCACACTATTTCACATGAATGTTTAAAAATGTGTGCAAATTGAAGATTTAAATGGTGGACACCCGGATTTTCGAGAAAATTGCATCCCCTCCCTTTTCAATCTTATTTTCAGGCAAGAAAAGCAACGGGAACATATATATTTAATTGCTGTACATTAATGCGTTACACGTCCGCCACAACGGAATGCTATAATGTTTTCATAAATTAATACGGAAATTTATTAAATTTTATTGCATATTGGTTTGTTTGTTTAGTTTGGGGTTTAACGCCGTTTTCAGCACATTTTGGCCATTTCGTGCCAGCCAGTTTTTATTGATGGAGGAAGCCGGAGTACCCGGAGAAAACCAACGACCTTCGGTAGGAAAATTGGTAATCCTTGTCAATTAAGATTTGAGTCGAACACACCCCGCAACAGGTGAGATTCGAACTCACAACCGCAGCATTGACAGGCAAGTGATCAGTAGTAGTCGTGACGAACTACCTAGATCACTCGGCCACCGAGACCCCCATTGCATATTAGGGTACCCCATATGGGAAATAACATAGAACGGCTAATTGTTGTTTCTAACCTATAAGCCGACCTTACGGTTTGTGTGGTGACGTACGTCCAGCCGATGCTGAAAATAAATCACTGAAATCAAAGACAGGTGTTGACACTTTTGCAATTTTTAATGTTTTTCCGAATTAGAGTCGATTATAATATACTGATCATCCAACGATGCCTCGTAAACATGATGTTATGATGGATAAGCCACCGTTTGGTGAACATTTACAAAAACCAAGTGATTACAGTTCATTTGTTCGCAGCCCATTTTTTAAGAGACAATTACTTGCACTCTTTAAATGTATATTCTGTTACGGCCGAAATCACCTTCTAAATTGTAGCCAACAAAAGACACAAATCAATAATAAAATTTAACAAGATTTATTATATACAAGTTTACAAAAATATAACATAAAATAAAATGTCAACTTAACTGTTCAAAATCCTCCGTCTTTTCCTAATCCGGAATTCTTCTCGTCACTGTTGCGGGAATCCAAACGGAATATTATATCCAATCAGTCACAATCTAGTATGATGTAACGTAAATAAAAGTGTCAAGTACGATGTGTGAAATGTAAATAGAAGTGTGTCAATCCAACAGCTGAGTCTGGTCCGATATCTTCTGATCTGAAAGTCTAACTTTCTTGTCCGTATATATACTGTAGAACGGAAACTTCTGGAATACGGTAGAAGTTCGAATCACACCATAATTATTACGTAAGTCAAATAGAAAGTTCTAGTCATTCCACCAGTATCTATTATTGTTCCAGTGATTTCTAAACTGCGCAGTTATAACATTATTTGGTAAACAACTATAAGTATTATGTAAACATAGTATACATGTTATAAGGCTACGCAAAACAAATTAGGCCAAGATAAATAAATATAATAATTACAATATCATAACAATGCCCACCGTGTACTTAGCCCTAAAATTAGAGCACCAACAATCCTTTCATTCCCGTTTTGCATAAGACAGAAAATAAAGATCTCCCCAAACAACTTCACTATCCTTTATTATCCAATAGAGTATCTGAAAATATCTAATCCTCATGGCTTTTTCGCGTTCCAATACACGTGGAGAGTTTGACCTTAAATTCAACTGATAAATTCTTTGCAAAATATCCTCTAGTTACACTGGCTCATTTAATCTGTCTGAATACTTATTGAAATGTGTCCTGTTAGTGCAAGGTGTATATTTTAACTGGCCATACTAAATTTTAATAAGCATAAATCACTGGATGTTATCTTTTTTGAACTTCGTCTCGGTTAATGATAAGACAAAATAAGTTTAGCCGCCGCTGTTTTATCAGAAATAAATTCCAATTTTCAACAAAATTTGAATATACACTAAAAACATAAAAGTTTATACTAGGATCCTCAATTTTCAAGTGGGCATCTAGATTTTGATAACTAGGAGCCCAGTTGGCAACACGGGTAAAACAGTTAGTCTTTATCCCCAATAATTAGAAAAAATCAACAGAGAATAATGGGATAATTTTTATCCAGAAAACACAAGGCAACATCAGACAGAGCTGACAATGAATCACAGATGTGAATCAACTTTGCAAGCTCTGATTGCAACTCATGTATTTTCTCATTTGGTGTCTGAGGATTCCCTAAGTTCTTGAGTACCAATATACCAGCATCGCCTGCACATGGCGTCTACCTTTCTCAGCTTATCCGATTTTCAAGGGCATGCGTGAGTTACCCTGACTTTCGACAAACAGGATTACTGCTGTTACAAAAACTTCTGAACCAGGGTTTTATCAGGGATAAGCTGATGTCATCACTTAGGAAATTCTACGATCGTCATCACGAATTGATTGACCATTACGGTGTTCCAATATCTAAGATGATGTTGGACCTGTTCCCACTGTCGTAACATTTCATGTGCCTCTACCGATTTGTGACTTCCACCAGATTGACTTTGTTGAACCTCTCGTTACGGGTGGCGTATACGGAGTAGGAACGGCTTACCCTTCCGGAGCACCTGTTTTATAGGAGTTCGTATTGATCATTGCTTTTTAGTTTCCTGTGTTTGTGCTTATGGTTGTTCATTTGTCTTCCCGGGTTTGTCTGTCCAATGGCTTACGTCTTTTTATTGCTCCTTAAGTATATTTGTCCTTTTTATATAATAGATCACTGTTGATTTAACAAAGCAAATGGCCAATGTCCAAATGGTTGCCGTCAGCAAATTCACTGGGGATATATATGATTTTGTAAGGCTATAAGCATGACATTGTCTGTCTTTATGTGTTGTAGGTAAGTTAAGTCAAGAAATACCAAAGGGATATTCGAGCGGAAAATCGAAACGACTGACAAACTCCGGAGAACAACGAAGACAAGAAGACTTATTTCAATAAGTATTCAGCAGTCTCAGGCTTTCCAATTAATCAAACAAGTGTACATGTTTTTTTTTTCTTTCATTGTTCTATCAATAATAATGTACATGTATAGGGGCATCTCAAAGATCATCGGAAATTCTATCATTAATAAGGTATTTGTTTTCGGACGTTTCGGGTTTTATCGATCTCTTTCTGATATACTTCCGATATTATTAAATGTATGAACCTATTTACGTTCTGTACTGAAACAAAAATTCACTGTTGTCAATATTGCAAAGAGACAAAATCAACCTGTATTGGCAATATTTCCAGGAGATATAAAAAAAAGACATAAAATCGTCCTGACAGCGCAACGAAATTTCCGCTCGCCACCTGTATGACCGGTTATTGACAATTCAATTGAATTATGAAGAATATCTACAAATATCTGCATAAACATAGTGTGACTCACCATCGACCTCCATTCTAAAGACTATTTGAACTGGTTCTCTTTTTTTTCAAAGAAAGTATGATATCTACCAAGAAAATTTGAAACCAGTTCACAAATATTGACACACGATAAAAACAGAAAACAGTATTTTAGTTGTGATTTTAACTATATATGAAAAATGTATTATTTTTTTTATCTCGCTCGGGCATAGCTCTGTCCTTTAATGGTTTTGTCTTTACTCATTTTGGATATTTTCGGCATTTTTTGTAGACTGATACCAGCTTTCTGTGTTGGAATGTTGCCATATTATAATACACTATGATAGACTAATTTCTTGGCAATATTCTTTGTATACAATTTTTCGTGTGCATCAATAATCATGCATGTATAATATTATATTAAATACAAGTAAACGGTAAGTTATTGTATCAACTTTTCATCTGGGAGGTCGCTGTAAGATTTTCAACAAATGGTCACATGTTGTACCAAGACCGGAAAGGTCCCTAGCTTCGACCTAGAAATTTTTGTTTGAAAAAATTAATCACCATATTTATTCTTGTCTATTATAAACCCAATACGGATTGTATGTCTTTTTCAAATAGATTATAGAGATCTAATTCTGGAAATGCTACTGAAATATTCCAACCTTATCATTCAAGAGCAACAAAATCAATGCCACGAAAGTGAGGCTAAAATCATTAGAGCAGAATATATATACTTAATTTATATATTTATTAGTATACTGCAATGCATATGCAACATAAATTAATTCAATTGAGAGTGAGAGCGAGAGAGAGAAAAGAGAAAGTAAATTTGTTGCAAACCATGAAAGTCTAAAAAGAGGACAAATATACATAAGGAGCAATCAAAAAAAAAAAAAAAAAAAAAAACACAATCCATTAAACAGACAAAACCAAAACAATGAACAACACGAACTCCTATCAAAACCATAAGTGAACTCACGTGCTGCGAAAGTGAATTAACCTCATAACGATATGATATTTTGATTCTACACGGAAAACAACTTTGAGAAATGACGATAGCTGATAGAGACCATATCATTCTCTCTTTGTGACTATACAATAAAATAATTGTCAAATAGACAGGTGATCTTCATTAGGGTAGTGTACGTTCGTGATGCAATTAAAAAGAAATCTCCATATAAACATATACAATACATCAAGTTATGCAAACATTGAATTTTCACATATAAATGCTGTATTTGTATCACAAGTTCTGTCATACCATTCGAAAATACTGTTACGTTTGTCGTAAACATATTGTCCACAATCGGCATTAGTTTGAGTGACGTCATGGTTAACGTTATCAGGTTGGCCTCGTTTCCAGTTGTTATACGTTACTTCCTGTCCAGACACCCATGTAAATGTTCCCTCGTTGTCCTTGTCATTTAGTCCGATCCACCAACGAATGATAGTATGCAACTCTTTAAAATTTAAACAAAGACATGATATTTATATGTTTGCACCAGAAATGTTAAAATTCATTAATTGATAATTCCAATGTTGTTTTCAAAACATCAGATGCAGTAATTTCATTGGCTAACCGCAACTTCAAGTAAAAAATTTATAACTTGATAAATTCCTTTCATAACGTCGTGCGTATGAATAAGTACGCGTGCAATATAGTACATGAGGAAAATGTTAATTTCAAATTGAAAACGTCATATGTCTGTATTGTTTTGGAATTATAAGTAATAAAGGTTATTTTTACGGAATTTATCAGTGTGTCAATTCGGGCTTTTCACTTATAAACTCTGCATATAGTCCTTCGAACTTAGTTTAGTTTGTGAGTGAATCGTTTGAGTTTACACATTGATGGTTTCCTTCATTACTTTATTACTACATTTCAATTTGAACTTTCGACTTAATTCATGTATAGGCCTATCATCTGAGTTTCTTGTAACATAAAACTGACTAGCAAGAAATTAACATTTAATATAACTGTTATACATTTTGTTTTAAATTTTGTGGTAGCATGAGCATTTTCCTTTGTACACACGTCTATCCATATATTGTTTTGGCCTTAACTTTTTTTACTGCCACTGAACTGCTTAGTCATAATTATATCTTATGCCAGTATTCATTATATTCATATAAACATCGTACATTAAAACATTCATGAACAAATTACCTAGTTGTCTCTTCAGATATGGCATAAATAACATTTCTTTCAAAGCACTGTCCACTTTAATAAGGTCACCAGCCTCCGTTTGACAATTTTGTCTGGCATCTTCCCATTTCAGTTTATTCATACGTTCGAATTTTAAACAAATGTCTAATTCCCAGATGTACTGGTAATCCGAATACAGACAGATCTTGTTTGCTGGAGAGAAAATTACTATGTCATTATTATACATCAAACAAGATATATGACAAAACACTATGATCATCATTGATGTTCATTTCAAGATATACAAGATCCGTATCGCACGTGGAAACAACAAGTAAGTAAGATGTACATTTTGTCATTGGTCTGAGTTTGTTTTGTTTTCTTTGTTAATGAATATATATATATATATATATATATATTCTCTATTCCAAACGAAGAGAGTAAAACATACCCTATAGAAATCGTAGTTCAAACCTGGATCATATTTATGTATCCTGACCCTAGGTAGATCTCTGTCTTTTGTTTGCCTACTGTTAAATTTGTTCATTCTTTCAAAAAGGTAGAGTTAACCATGTTATTTCACAATGAAAGCTACAATAACCTTTGTCCTTTTGTAACAATATTTTATTTCACATACACGTATACTATATTTGTTATAGAAGAAAACACATACAACGAAGTGAGATAAACATGGATTTTCAAATAGATTTTAAAATTATATTATAATATATTACATACTAGTATATAACATTTTATAAGGGAACCGTGTTCGATCGCAGTTACATTTTTCTATCATTAAAAAATTGATTACAATTTTGTTTGTTTGAGAATAGATGGAAACCTGCCCTTTTCAAGTACTGAAGACAGTATTGGTAATGAATATGTAGAGAGATAGTAGAATGGTCTGCCTAACAAATCAGTACTGATTTAAAAAAGAAAAAAAATGGCTTTCCATTTCGTCTTGCAGTTATTACATTCAAACGGTATGAGAGAGGGCTGTATTGCATTATCTGTGTATCTGTTTGCCCGGACAGATATGTTTAGTATAACATATACTCTAGCCCCTCAAAGAAGAAATAGAACATACATTGTTAGAAGAAATATTCAGATTTTAAGTCTATCACGTAAGACTACTTTAGTCCATTCTCACACCACTTTGAATGGGCACGGGCGTCTAGTGGTTAGCGCAGTTCCCGATCCTGATAAAAATTTTCGGGATCAAATTTGTGGCGCCCTATCTACACGATGAGTGAGGATGGGACGAAAAACGACTTTACATTGTGAAGAAAAAGCAACACCATTTACACCACAAAGACTCTCCTGCAGATGCCTGAGAGTAGGCTAAAATACCGCTACGGAGGCCACACCTGCAGTTTAAATTAGCACATTTTTAACTTATTAAGGATGATCGCTGGTCTACTAGGAAATAAATCGGATTTGAAATAGGTGTTTGAGTTTGAGAGAACAGATGAATAGTAAACAAATAAGCAAGAAAACAAATATAGGTTCATGTGCTTATTTTAGAGCTATAAGACCTTGAAAATTTGCAGGAAATGGGTTTTCTCTGGATTTTTCATTGTATTTGCATTGACAACTCTATCTCTCAAAGATGTACGAAAAAATAAAAAGGATTTCATAAAATTTTGTCAAATACCATTTTAAGGTATATATGATTGAATTATAAAAGAAAAAGTGGGGGTTCATGGGCAAAAATTTTCATGTTTAAGAAATGGATAAAACCCGAGGATTCCGAAAATTTGACAAAAAGACCAAAACAATAGTTGGTTTATATCTCGATTCTATTATTCCATGTAATCGACTTTCTGTCACATTAACTATTACTTTCTGCGTGTACCGATGCTACGAACATTACATTAAACAACCTGCATTAGAATACCAAATAACAGTTTACTTCAAGGCTCCTTCAGACTGTGATTTTGACTCAAGTCTAAATAACTTAATAACTTTTAAAATAATCCCCTCATATTCAGTTAATATGAATGAAATATTTACCTCTTGTTCTGTAAAGCGTCCCTGATAAATCAATCCCGATCGACGTGTTTCCAAGCTGATCATAGACGCCAGTACATATTCCTGTAGAATTATTGTAGAATATAGCATCGCATGGATTCCGAAAGTCACAAACAACTGCACATTCGGAAAGACTCAATACTTTGACACTAACACTGATCGTACCCTGTACGGGAATATCATTACGCTGTGATACATTAAAAAATGTCAAATCTGCAAAAACTGAAAATAATAAAGTTATATTTATTGTAAGCAAAATAATTTGTTCGTACTACTTAGAACTTCTGGTATTAAAAAATATATAAATAGAGATCAAATAATATGAAACATATGTGACCTGGAAAGCGAACGAAGCATTCGGTTTTTACGTTTGCTTTGTCGGTATTTAGTGAAACCTTCGTAATGGCGGGAAAATGTGACACTTGCGTCTGCATCTTTTTATTGTAAAATTTGAGCTCGATTCTTTAGTATTTATTTTTAATTTCAACACACTAAATGTTAAAAAAAGTTGAGGTAAGTCGATAAATATTTTTTTTTTCAAGATAATTTCTATTCAAGTAATCACGTCGTAGAAAATGGCGGAAAGAGATTTCACATGGATGCCGCCATGTTGTTGAAACTTTTTAGCCGGCATAGTATAGTAATGGGAATAATTCGATTGACATTTCTACCTTAAAGAGCGAATTTCGCTCGCTTATTAGAGATCCAAAGAGTTTCTAGCTCGTAGCTGTAGACAGTAATCATGCTACATCACATGTAGTATCTTCTATTTAAAGACCGTAGCGGACGATATTCAGAATATTGAAATTAATATGGCGAAAGAGGTAAAAAAAAACATCAAGAGTTTGTTTTTATTTTTTCTATTCTTACCTGTAAGCAGTTTATTAAAAAGAATCACTGTTCCCAGCAATTTAATCATGTTTCATTTGGTAAATCGTAATATCACTTCTTCATATTCTCATTTAGTTACATGTATATGGTCAATGTTAGAGTTTCGACAATAACAATATTATTTTGAGTTTCCTTCATTGCTTTATATAGTTTATGATAAAGACTGGCACCCCCGTATACGTTTGTCATGAAACACAATTCCCGATAGGACTTCGAAGTACTTGGCAACATGATAAAGAAATTTATAATTGAAATTTATCATTTCATCATAGTTTTACGGTCTTATTTGTATATGTTTGTTTTAATTTCTCCGGTTTTACTTTGTTATATAAGCAGTGTGTCATAAAATTGATGAAGTACTAGATAAAACGGTCATAAAACCAACTCATTTTAAAAGCAGTAACCGATGGGTTGGAAAACATTTCAATTTAGAGTTTTTTTTTGTTTTTTTTTTTAGTTGTCTTTGAAGTCACAGTCTTGTTTCCCTTTAGGTAATTATACGGTAAATTACCATGTAATTCTTCAAATCATCCCGGATATTCCATATAACCAGACGCCTGATACGAACAACAACGTACGTGTGCTTCAACTGTATAAAGAAATATGTACAAAATTTCTACTTGAATCTTTTCCTTCAAGCATTTTCGGTCTAATGGTCGTCTCCACTAAATATTTAGGTTTCGGATAAATTTAATTGATTTTTAAATTTGGATGGATGGATGGATGAATTATTGTTTAACGTCCAGTGGCAACCAGGTGCATATCAGGATGAGAACATGTTATGATAATGAAAATGATCCCTGCTTTGTACTAGACCGACACGCTAAGTCGGATTTTTAATGTGCTAGCTCACGAAGTAACTGTCCACAGGAAGACATATCACCTCACTCGGACACATTATACTGACTCCGAGCTGACCAGTCTTTGCTCTTACTCCTAGATGCCGCGTGCTTGGCGGAGAAATATACAATATTAGTATAATGTAGAAGAATATAGAAAATATTTGTACGAGGCTAGGAACTGGGGGAAAATGCGAGGCTCTGCCGAGCATTTTCCCCCAGTTCTGTGCCGAGTACAAATATTTTCTATATTCTTCTACATTATATTAATGTTGTTTTTATCCTGAAACACAACATTATTTGTTGGCAAACTTCCTACAAATGATTTCTTTATTATGAAGTGCCCCGTATGGTGCCCCATCTAATTGTGCGTAGTTAAATATCAAGACGGAGCACAAAGTGATGACGTAAAATACGCCTGTAAATAGTTTCACTGTTCCGTGCTGAAGAAAATGCATATAAAAATTTAAATCAGTGTATTTAATAATGAAATAAACAGATATGAACAATCATGATGCTAAATTTATACAGTAACAATAATTTGAACGAGTTTATTGATCATTCGGATTCGGTGCAGTGTGTGATGGCGTGTTGTTGTTACCTGGATTGTGCATGTACACATTAAGTGTGCCAATGTTCAAATAGGCGCCATAAAACATTGAAGATACCATGTGGTTGGACTGCGATGATGTAAACTGGGGTTGTGGTATCGGAGGAAAGATATTGTCAAGCTGACGAAAAGAGTGTGAGGCGGTGCTAGTTGAAGAAGGTAAGCATGGAGCGCTGGTAGTTGAAACGGGAACGGACACGGGTGCATTTGAAAGGATATTTGAAATTTTCTTGTGTTTTTGTTCAGAAAGAGCACTGTAATTGTTGACACTAGCAATGTTTTTGTGTCCAGAAATTTGCATAATGTCTTTCCCTTCAATATCATTTTGCCTAAGTTTATCCACTAAGTATTTTCTGGCACTATGATTGGTCAACCGTTTGTCTTTATTTAAGCCACCTTTCTCTTTCATAGTTTTGACAATTGCTGCCAGTTTTCTTTCTCCTACTTTTTGACACAAGAACCATAATCTGGAACGTGAATCAGTTATTGGTATGGTTCTTGTTGCCAGGTAGAAAGGATCATCTGGACCACAACAATTCAAGGGGCGCTTAGATGCATAAAATTCATATGTAGCTACGGGACACCTATCTCCCCCACATTCAAACATTTTAGGAGCAACTTCCCGGACATCTGTGATGTTTTCTCCAGTGCGTGTTTTAGTTTGTCTTTCGTTCAGTTGGAGATAACGGGTACCATCAGATGAAGTGTGCAGTGTAATATCTCCCCACCTACAAAATATGACAGACATTTTTTTTAATTTTTAATGTTTCAATTCAACATGTCATGAAAATTCTATTTTAATGTCGCATGATTTAACAAAATTCTCTGTCTTTTTGTTAGAAAAATTATCGTAGGTTTAAATTATATATATATGTTGTAAATTCATGTACCGGTATTTATCATTTATTTGTTTTATTTTTTCCAGTGATCAAGGAGAGCGACACAAGATTTTCCAAGATTAAGGAAAAAGTTTGGAGCATTAAACTAACAAAGGGATTTTTCTTGAAAATGATGGTAAAAGCGAAAGGATCGACATAATGTAACGACAAATATTATCACAAGGTGCTTCAACGTGTGGTATTCCAATATTTACGATGCGTAATTAAATTGACAAGAATGGAAAAATTTATAGCAACTTCAAGGGAGAAGTGTAAAAATGGTCTACAAATAAATTTTATTTGCGCTTTGTGTGAATAAGGAATAATATTCATTGCGATATAAAGTAGAGATATAATTTACATTGGAGAATACAGAAACATAATGTGTAAATAGTTGATGAATGCCTTCATTTTTCTGGAGAGCTGAATGGATGTAATAATGTGTTTTGTATACATGTTTATTCATAATAATAATGTGGTTGCACAACATTTAATTTCCATAATTAATAACAGAAAATGATTGATTACAATGTGTATTGAAGACATATTTAAACGTTGATTTCATAGCTACATTGTAGGATGCTGCTTGAGAAACTTTCATAGAGGTAATACATGTTTTCATTGTGTAATAAATGTTCGCAAGAAACTTGAATGCTTTCAATCTTTTAAATGTATATCCATGTTTTCATGATGCTAAACAAGACAAACAATAAAAGCGTCGTTCAGTTGTTGGTTTTCACCAGGTTGTCTCATGTACATTTACTCCATATCCCATTATTTATCATACACAATTATATCTATCACATTTCCCCGACTTGGCCTCATAAACAATGTATATACATGTACCTTAAGCTATGATGCTCATGGACACCTCTTAAACCAAAATGTACAGTGTTATTCCACCAGACAGTATTCAGCAGTGCCTCTGGGTTTTCCATGCCAAGTAGATTTTTGTTGAATAATATTTCAAGTTCCTCGTCACTTAACGGTTGAGATTTTTTTGGTTTATTGCCTTTCCCTTGTTTTTTTAGCACTTTTTGCTTTGCTTTCAATGCTTCTCTTGTTAGGGTAAATTTGTCATTTTGTTTGGCACCCTCTCCTAGTATTGCATACCCGTACCTCATTCTTTTTAATTTCCTGTCAATGCTGGATATTATTGATCTCAGGGAAGACGGTTCATATTCACCACCGTCAAGTTTACGTTTTGTAATTAAGAAGTTGGCCAATAATGGATCTAGTTCTTCAGGTGGAATGTTCTGAATTTCTCTTGTTTCATTTTTGACACTTTGCAAAAATTTGTTGAACATAGCCACTTCATTCACTGTTTTTTTAAGTGTGTTTTTATTTTGTTGACCATTTATGTAATCAATAATTTCCTCCTCTGTCATATTTAAATTTGAGGCTTCTTCAGGGAGGTTATTCTCATGAACTTGAGGTTCATTTATGTTTTCAGGCTTATTTAAAATGTCATTTGCCTTGTTTAGATTAATTTGGTCATTATTTTCAACTAATAAATCTCTGTCATGTACATGGGTTGATTGAGGTGGAACAGTCTCCATTAAACTGTGTTCCTCATTTGGCTCTTGTGAGGGCAATAACATTTCAATTTGCACTAAAGTGTCTGCCAAATCCTCATCATTTTTTGCAAGCTCGGTCATTTCTTCCACAGGAGACCAGCTCAGGTCAAAGTTTGAGACCTGCAGATCATCAGAATTTTCCGACATTTTTCCGAAAATATCGTCTGCATACAAATTTACATGAAAGTACGAAAAAAAATATGCGAAAAATATTTTTCATTTTTTATTTTACATTGCAAAAGGAAGTTATTGCCCTCAAATTGATTTATTATACAAAACAACACACATTTCTTTTAATTTAATACACATATATATCCGAAACCTATGGTTGCTATGATATTGTTTACGATGGAGGCCGCCATATTTGTTTACATACATTCCAGAGAAAAGTAGTTCCCTAAAGTGGGCGGAGCTTAGATCTGAAAGTGATATTCCGTATAGTATACAGAATATCACTTTTGAATATTCGACACCACGTATTCGTATAGTAAATACACTAGTTGCAGGATAAACAGCCGAGACCATCGAGGCGGTTTTTTAAATTTGGCAAAGTTTGACAGAATATAAGAAATAGCATGTGAAAAAGGATAGGTTTAGAATAATAAATTGCAAAAACATAAACAGAACAACCATCGAAAATACAAGTAGGGGTTAATAACAGAGGTATTCGTTTTATACAAATAACAGCCCCATACACTACTATACAACACAATGTATCCAACTAAATGTGAGGGGCACATATAGGTCATGTGGTTTTTCCACAATAGTTTATTAAGATAACGTTTTCTTGATGTTTAACTGACCTACTTCATTGGCGGAATTGTTAATCAAGATGATTCATTAATATTTTGTCTCGAACAGGTTCCTCATGCTGTGTTTTAGCAATCTTTTCAGGGCCTGTCAACTTCTTTCAAAAATAGACTGAGTAAACATCACCATACTTACGATCTTTTCTGTTTCTTCGTTTATGTACATGTATCTTCCTCCTGTTTATAGCAGCACATCAAGATGTAATACGCGTTGAAGATGGCAAAATATAGACCGCAATTACTGACACTGTCATCTATGCAATTGTCAAAACTTGGGAGCTGAACATCGCCATTTCGTTGAATGTTTAATAAAGTTAGTTTGCATACCTTTAATATGAAGGTCGAGGAAATAAATTAAATTTACGTTATATATTAATTTAGTCCATACAAGTGCATATGAATTTTATTTTCACTTTCCACAGTAGTGTTGAGGATAGAAAAGACGGAAATTTAATGTAAATTACTCCTAGTAAGACATACCTTATTCTGGTAAATAAACTAGCCGATCTGATTGGCGTGAAATACTTACAATGTATCGGTTTACCCTTAAATGGAGACTTGAACTCGTCCTTTCAGGTAGTATATAAGGACGCTGCAACATTATCAGACGTGGGCTGACTATTGAAATGAACACTTTCGTTATAAACGCGTCGTTGTTAAGTCATGTAAATAAAGTAATCAAAGTCACTAAAGTCACTAAAAGTGTATTCTGGATAGTTATTTGATGATTCATTGGGAATCTTTGGATTATATTGTGGCGCATAGTGAGCGCAAAGTGAATTCTTGTAGGTAGTACTAGTTGCTGTAGTTTCAGTTGCAAGATGAATTCTCAAAGTTGTTCTAACGTTGACGACTGAAGTTATTTGCCTATTGTTTATTGTTACCAACATAGAGGATATTAAAACTGTTCGGATTTGGATAAGTGATTTTTGCTGTCTCATATTGTGTACAGTGTTTTGTGCGGAGTGCTTCTTGTGCAATTTTACATATACATTGTGCATAGAGGAACTTGTGCAACTGATATAGTTAATTGAGGTGTTAAAATAATACCTAATATATGAAGTTTTGGATTATAATAACAGGATGAGACAGTGCTTTGTGTTTCATTTATTGTGAACAGTGTACGTTGATTTAAATTTACTTGTCATATTGTGACTTTAGCTGCATATTCAGTTTAGTTTGATTATTGATATTTTTTGGCACTGTAAATCCCAACTGACAATCGGTACGAACCGAGACCCACGCGATAAACACTATACAAATTGTAATGTGCTGTTGGCGTGGCCAACGATTCGATCACAGCAATATTAGCCCTTTTCAGAAACTCATTTTCGGTATCACGATTCTGACTCTAAAATTATAATTTAAAGCATTTAAATTAATTAAAGTTATTCCCCTTACTTTACTTACTTCCGGCGAACGAAACTTTTTTCTAGCCATAGTAGGTAGCACAATAATGGCTGCCCCCATTAAACAAAGACTTTTCTAAATGACCCATATGTAGAAAATGCATATGCTCCTATAGCGCTCGCTGTGCTCGCTATAAATGTATAAGAACAGCGTAAGCATTTTCTACCTACCAATTACATGAAAAATCATAACACTGGCCTATCTCGTATGTTGTATTGTAACCCTGTCGATGTGGTGTATATACTGTATATAGTGTTTGTATGTGTTTTATGTTTTATCCTGGAACTACGCAGGTAACTGACCACTATAGCAGGCCCAATATTGTTTTTCGATATTGGGTCAGTAGCCCAATATAGTCTCCTGGTACCCTTGTCCTCACATTAAACAATATTTTGCATTACGTTCTGGTTCATAGTGATTATGACGCCGTGTTACCCTAGATTACGTGCCAAGAACGACCCTTCTTTAAATCAGCTATAAATGTTCC
This sequence comes from Mytilisepta virgata, assembly GCA_028015205.1. NCBI lineage: Eukaryota > Metazoa > Mollusca > Bivalvia > Mytilida > Mytilidae > Mytilisepta > Mytilisepta virgata. The sequence goes on from CM051513.1 coordinate 6,714,362, forward strand.
ATTTTCATGCCTCTTCGCTCAAACAGATAACAATTTGGTGTTGCAGGGTAAAAACAATAGAGTTTTACGTACAGTGTCAGAAAATATAAAGTTTATTTATACTCGCTGCGAAATGGGCGAGAAATGCTCCGTAAACCTCGCATTTCTCTCCTGGTGGACCCTAGGTCCCCGAGGGTATTTGCCAACCCAGTCGTCAGACTTGTCTGACATGATTATTCATTGATTTGTTACAGAAATTACCTGTATGTAGCAAAATGTAAAAATAATAGAAATACTAAGGGTTCATTCCTTGTATTGCACATGGTAGATCTCCTTAGCTGAAATTTGGCTTCCTATTTCGGTATTTTTGGTTGAGTACTTCTTGTTTAATATAAATGTGGTTTTTTGTCTTCTAAATGTTTCGGTTTTAATGCTGCTGATGAGAGGTAACTCCTTGAAATGCGTCGTATACAGCATAGTAAAATTTACTATATCTAATATTAGTATCTTTGGATTGTTATTTTGAAATTCCTGGGATCATGCCTCTGCTGGTGGACCCTAGGTCCCCGAGGGTATTCGCCAACCCAGTCGTCAGACTTGTCTGACATGATTATTCATTGATTTGTTACAGAAATTACCAGTATTTAGCAAAATTCAAAAATAATAGAAATACTAAGGGTTCATTCCTTGTATTGCACATGGTATATCTCCTTAGCTGAAATTTGGCTTCCTATTTCGGTATTTTTGGTTATGATTACTTCTTATTTAAAATAAGTTTGGTTTCTGGTCTTCCAAATGTTTCGGTTTTAATGCTGCTGATGAGAGGTAACTCCTTGAAATGCGTCGTATACGGCATAGTATAAATTTACTATATCTAATGTGACGGTCATGATTGCTATACTGAGATATTATTAATTCCAACTTAGCCATGTGTGTATCGCAAAAAGGGCACATACAAACTCTGATGGGTATGCCATGTATACCTTTAAATATATCGCGGTATTATGTCTCAGATATAAAAAAAGATCTTCCATTCAAAGCGCGTCTGTTTTTGGAAATCTAAATTTTTGAAAGAAAGGAATTGATAATTCAAAACTATGTTACAACAAGATTAAAAGTTACATATTCGATAAAGAAAAACAATTCTAAGTCCAAACTTAAGGGTCAACAACTTTCAGCTATGTATCTAAAAAAAAAAACATGTTGGGATAAAACTTTTATTCCGTGGGAGTCGTAAATATCGGTTTGACAATACTGAAGCGTCAAAACAGTTGGAAAATCCGTAAATTCAAAATCCAAGGAAAACACAAAGTCACGAGAATTGAAAACAAAAAACAAACGCCACACTAATACATGTTTAACTAAAGGAATAAAAAAAACATATAATGCTCTAAACAAAAAAACCCCAAAAAAAAACCAAAAAAAAAAGAAAAAAAAAAGAACAAGACAGCACATAAACTTAATCTTTAGCAATGTGAACTTCCATTAAAAACCGAGAATGACGTCGTTAATTGGGGAAAGGAACAGACAAAAACATTTTACCCACATGCACTGCTGAACAAGAGGATCCAACAATGCATTTAATCTCATATATTATATAATAAACCATGTCAGACAAGTCACGAAGAAAAAATATTCTGTACTATTAAAAATGTCAATGTCCAAAGGGCCATAACTCAAGACAAACTCAATAATTGACCAGTTAAAATTATTCAGACAAGTTTCAGGAAGATTGAGCAAAGTTTGTCCTTGCAGACAGGCGAACAGACTGAATTCTAAATTACAATATACCCTGAAATTACTTAGAATGGCTGTGAGCATGCCACCTTAAGTCGTCTTTTTTCTCATAATTATCCTTAATTACTGCCAAATCTATTAATTGGTTAAATCTGTAGCTAAAATGTTATTTAGTATATTACTGCTCGAACACTGTTATTTAACAATGCTCCATATTCAACATCAATCAGTTTTTGTTTTTCTAAATCAGAAACTTTATATCACTGTGTTTACTAAAGATTGTTTTAGTGAATGACAAATGCTCAAAGTCTGTCTTTTTTGCAAATTTAAAAAAAGACAGACATCTACAGTTAGGTGCAGATATAACCTCTCACCAAGTTAACTTAGAGCAGTTCTGCTGACTGCTTTAGAACTGATTCAGAATAGAATCACGACTGCCCTACAAACTTTGATTGTTTTATTATTATTATTATTATTATTGTTTTATTTCTTTCTTTAAATTGTGATTTATTTAATTTTAAAATCAATCATATTAATCATTGTAAATATCTTGTAATTCTTCAGCTCACATGGGGCCTCTTGATAGACAATAAAACAGTTGTAGTTGTTGTTATTGGTATGGATCATATCACTTACCTGGCATTTTGTTTTGTTTAATTTAATTTAATTTTTTAAATGTAAATTTGGTTATTTTTTTTTCTATTGTAATTTTAATTAATTGTATTTTTGTTTTAATTTTAATTTTATTATTATCTTTTTTTACTCAAGATCTGTTCTTCCTGAGAAAGTAATTATATAAAAAAGGGATGGCCTCCGATGATGGGTTCTATAATGATGATATACCAATTGATGAAATGTAGAGATATCGTCGCAAAAGCAGTCGCGGGCCAGGACAGCTCTAATTCTTGACCAGAGCTGTTCTTCTTCCTGACTGCTCTAAGTTAACTTAAAGCAGTTCTCGGAACTGCTCTGCAAGTTCACTTTGACGAGAGGTTATGACTGGTCGCAACTGTAAGTGTAACTTAACTTGAATTTCTGTATCAGCATATCTTACCTGTTAGGAATTTAGAAAGTTTAGCTTACCAGCGATTTTAAAAAGAAGTGCTAGCTTACCTTTTCGAGGGATCACTACGAGAAAAGTAACTTTACCTGTTACAGGGATTTTAGAAAGAAGTGTCAGCATACCTTTACGAGGGATCACTAAAAGAAAAGTTCTCGTACCTCTTAGAGGAATGATTACCAAAAAGACTATTTCAAGACTCGCTACATGTTTCTTGTAATGGATTTTGTAACGTATTGACTGTTGTGATATCAAACTCTTTTATGTCAAAACTTCTGATATGTAAAAGTAATGTGCTGGTCCTGGGATTACAATTTCCACTAATTTTACTGCTGATATTCGAAGTTCCTATTCCCTCAGAATGTATGTATTTGTTCTTTTTGAAATTTTAAGTTGCACTTTTGTACTATAATCCTTCGCTGATCTTCTCATTACAAATATACCTCATTGTCGATTAATAGTAATGTATATTAGCGAAAGTATCAGTCCCTGGTCTAGTTTATAAAATGCGTTTTAATTGTTTATTTATTGTTTTAATGAGAAATAAAACTGCAAATCCGAGGAAGAAATAAATTACATATACAAAGACTTTATGCCCAAAATATTTCAAAATTCAAAAAGATCTTGTTTTTTCTTTAAGGCGCTCGTTATTACATGTTACGTAACACGATTATCCTGTTTAGTTTCAACGGACTTTATCTCACTGATGCATGCTAATATCCTTTTAATTTCAATTACATAACAGTTTTATAGACAAACTAATTCCAAAGGAATAAGACAGTGGGAAAAGTCAATAACACTTAAATCAAAAATGTTTAAGGCAAAACAAACAATACCATAAGGATACATGTAAACTACATGTAAAATATATCCCTCTACTTTCGCTATGATATGGCAAGAAATTAGGCCAGGTCAAATTAAATATAACCATTTCTCTATTAAAGTATGGTAAAACGTATGTAACAATTTCGATTAAAGAAGAATAATGACTTTGTAACTGGTTTGCTACAATTTCTGTATTAGAGAACGGTAAAAAAAATTTCTCCTATTCCTGACGTGTTTAATCGGTGGGATACAAATACATAATATATTTAACCACTTCCCGGTGAATAAATTTCTACGTAGGAATTACCGCCCCTTTTTCTACAGTTATTAGAACGATAAACTAGAGAAGTCCCGAAATGACGTCTATGTAAACAAACTACATAGCAACGACATTTTCTTGAGGTTTTTGTTTAAAATCATAGGAGAAACAGATTCTCCTTCAATTTACTCGCTAAATGCTCGCGTGTAGAAAATCGAAAATTTAACTATCTCGAGTGGAGAAATTCCATAACTCACTCGTACCTAAAGGAGAATCTATATGTATCCGTTTCAATGTAGAAGATAATACATATATTGGTCTGTAACCAATCCTATATTAATAAGGGTAAACATTATGAAACTGGTTTGTTACATGTACCATTTCTTTGTTAATTAGTTTGTAAGTACGTGTATTTGAAAACATTTTCTTAAATACATTAAGAACTGTTTTTTCTGTGTTTTATTAGTACTAAGAGAACTTACAGGTGTACCAGTGTGTAACTGTTTTGTAACCGGTAACAAAACAGGTGTTTTGAAATAATAAAAAATAGACTTCTTATATATATGACGTTCGCATATATTCAAAGGGAATTCCCCCTATATAAAACATTCAAGTAAATATGTTTAAAATACCTTTTGCCATGATACAAGTTGACTAAATATCGAAAAAGAATACCGACGCAGATTCTGCAACACCAAAATCCATATACAAGGCCAATTCGACAGCTAAAAATTACAGGGAGAACCCGATGTCACTCCAGGTTTTTATTGGGAATTCACATTGATAGTACTTTAGGTTCTGTGCTGTCTTGTTCTATTTTGCTTTAGTTTTCTCCTAATTGTTGTTTGTTATGTTCAATTCTCATGACTTTGTCTTTACCTCATATTTCGAATTTACGGACTTTTCCAACTGTTTTGTCTCTTCGGTATTCTTTTGCCGATACATGTACAACAAGGACAAAACCAAAGCATTAAACAAATACTAACCAACCAATGGGAATAAGAACATTCGGATACAGGACTTCCAATGTGAAGTCCGTAAGTAACACCTGGTGCTCCTTGAGGGGACGTATGTCCTTTCCCGTTAACGACACTCGTCACAATGTAAGTGGCGATAAATCGGTAGTGTATCAAGTCCACGAAAAGTCAAGATAAAACTGTATCAAATCCACGAAAAGTCAATTCTAGTAAGACGCGAAGTCTAACTGAAGATATCTTTTGACATTGTTGAGATAGAAACTTCGTATCGGTCAAACAAGCTGTGATTTCTAAAGTGATGATATTAGCAGTCGGAAGTATTACCGCCTAAATTCGTAAACTTGACCATAATCTACAAATGATGTTCCTCAGTCATCGTTGGAAATGTTTTTCACTTATGTTGCAGATGTTTTTTTTTTCAAAATTGATCAAAAAAGTTTTTCACCAGAAATATTGCCAAGTATAAAATTCTGTTGCCAGATTGAATAAAAAATTACATTTTGCGACACTGGTTCCATTTTTCTTGAGTACAATACATATCAATTGCTATAATATTTACCTCCGTATTCAAAAACAACTATACATGTGATTTATTAATAAAAATTATAACAAAAATTAAAATAAAAGATATTCATTTTTTTTATTTATGAAACATCTGATCGTTGAGAGGCACAGCTAAAACATCTCCATGAAAATTTAAAGTACTAGTGCATATAAAACTGTACAGTGAATATCCATGATTAATTGTATAATAAACACCACTTTACAATTAAGGTATCCGGACCATAAATGACCACGTGATTATTCAAAAGTTCCCGGATGTTCCATACAACGCAATTGTAATGATCTCGGTAATTATCGCCAAACTTCGGAAATGGCAATATAACTAACTTATTTTTACAGACTCTGCATAAGCAACAAAGTGTGTTTCAACTTGAGAAAAATATGTATACAAAATCCCAGCTTTAAATTGTTTGGTTCAGCCATTCACGGTCAAAAAGAGATACAATTTTCGATCATGATCTATTATGGTTCGGATACCTTAACAGTGTTACCATGATTACTATAGGTTATATACTTATTGAAATGTGTCCTGTTAGTGCAAGGTGTATATTTTAACTGGCCATAATAAATTTTAATAAACATAAATCACTGGATGTTATCTTTTTTGAACTTCGTCTCGGTTAATGATAAGACAAAATAAGTTTAGCCGCCGCTGTTTTATCAGAAATAAATTCCAATTTTCAACAAAATTTGAATATACACTAAAAAATATAAAAGTTTATATTAGGCTCCTCAATTTTCAAGTGGGCATCTAGATTTTGATAACTAGGAGCCCAGTTGGCAACACCGGTAAAACATTTAGTCTTTATCCCCGATAATTAGAAAAAAATCAGCAGAGAATAATGGGATAATTTTTATCCAGAAAACACAAAGCAACATTAGACAGAGCTGACAATGAATCAGATGGGAATCATCTTTGCAAGCTCTGATTGCAACTCATGTATTTTCTCATTTGGTGTCTGAGGATTCCCTAAGTTCTTGAGTACCAATATACCAGCATCGCCTGCACATGGCGTCTACGTTTCTCAGCTTATCCGATTTTCAAGGGCATACGTGAGTTACCCTGACTTTCGACAAACAGGATTACTGCTGTTACAAAAGCTTCTTAACCAGGGTTTTATTAGGGATAATCTGTATTATCACTTTGGAAATTCTACGATCGTCATCACGAATTGATTGACCATTACGGTGTTCCAATATCTAAGATGATGTTGTTCTATCAATAATAATGTACATGTATAGGGGCATCTCAAATATCATCGGAAATTCTATCATTAATAAGTTATTTGTTTTCGGACGTTTCGGGTTTTATCGATCTCTTTCTGATATACTTCCGATATTATTGAATGTATGAACCTATTTACGTTCTGTACTGAAACAAAAATTCACTGTTGTCAATATTGAATAGAGACAAAATCAACCTGTATTGGCAATATTTTATTTCCAGAAGATATAAAAAAAAACATAAAATCGTCCTGACAGCGCAACGAAATTTCCGCTTGCCACCTGTATGACCGGTTATTGACAATTCAATCGCCCAACTCAAATTTTATTCGCCTCTGGCAACCAGCCGAAAGTTAGTTTTTATCCTTGACTATCCCTGCATTTTGAAGAAGATCTACAAATAGCTGCATAAACATAGTGTGACTGCAAATATTGAAAACCATGAGGTAAACTTTAGTATCTGGATCATAATAAAGCATTTTCATGGGTACGGTCTTAGCGGGATTCACTACGAAGTTTAAATATCGACCTCCATTTTAAAGACTATTTGAACTGGTTCTCTTTTTTCAAAGAAAGTATTATATCTACCAAGAAAATGTGAAACCAGTTCACAAATATTGACACACGATAAAAACAGAAAACAGTATTTTAGTTGGCTCAAGACCTGCAATGAACTTTGACCTGAGGGATACAAAAGAAGTCCATTAAAAAAATTATAATTGCACCATGATGTATGAACCTACTGTAACAAAACCAACCATGATAACTGAATAACTAGTGTTGTGTTAAAGGCGTATTTACCTGAGACATTTGACATAGAAATATTGAAAGGATTAAATGAATAAAACCAAGAAAATTTTTATTCTACATGGAGAGCATGAAAGAGGTACATTTTACTTTGCGGAAGGAGACTTTTTTACCATGGCTCGTGATTTCTCAAATTACGGAAAAAGTAGACTGACTTCACACCCCGAGATTTTAACAGGATATGTGCCATTGTATGGCGATCGTTTTGAGCCATCTCCCATGTTTCAACGAAACGTACAGACTTAATGGCAGCCTATTATTTCATGACTTCTGTAACAGGAAAACAATTGCGCGGCCTGACCCAGTTGTGATTTTAACTATATATGAAAAATGTATTATTTTTTTTTATCTCGCTCGGGCATAGCTATGTCCTTTAATGGTTTTGTCTTTACTCATTTTGGATATTTTCGGCATTTTTTGTAGACTGATACCAGCTTTCTGTGTTGGAATGTTGCCATATTATAAGACACTATGATAGACTAATTTCTTGGCAATATTCTTTGTATACAAGTTTTCATGTGCATCAATAATCATGCATGTATAATATTATACAAAATACAAGTAACCGTAAGTTATTGTATTAACTTTTCATCTGGGAGGTCGCTGTAAGATTTTCAACAAATGCTCACATGTACCAAGACCGGAAAGGTCCCTAGCTTCGACCTAGAAATGTTTGTTTGAAGAATTTAATCACCATATTCATTCTTGTCGATTATAAACCCAATGCGGATTGTATTTCTATTTCAAGTAGACTATAGAGATCTTATTCTGGAAATGCTACTGAAATATTCCAACTTTATCATTCAAGAGCAACAAAATCAGTGCCACGAAAGTGAGGCTAAAATCATTAGAGCAGACTATATATACTTAATTTATATATTTATTAGTATACTGCGATGCATATGCAACATAAATTAATTCAATTGAGAGTGAGAGCGAGAGAGAGAAAAGAGAAAGTAAATTTGTTGCAAACCATGAAAGTCTAAAAAGAGGACAAATATACATAAGGAGCAATCAAAAAAAAAAAAAAAAAAAAAAAAAAACACACAATCCATTAGACACACAAAACCAAAACAATGAACAACACGAACTCCTATAAAAACCATGAGTGAACTCAGGTGCTGCGGAAGTGTATTAACCTCATAACGATATGATATTTTGATTCTACACGGAAAACAACTTTGAGAAATGACGATAGCTGATAGAGACCATATCATTCTGTCTTTGTGACTATACAATAAAATAATTGTCAAATAGACAGATGATCTTCATTAGGGAAGTGTACGTTCGTGATGCAATTAAAAAGAAATCTCCATATAAACATATACAATACATCAAGTTATGCAAACATTGAATTTTCACATATAAATGCTGTATTTTTATCACAAGTTCTGTCAAACCATTCGAAAATACTGCTACGTTTTTCGTAAAAATATTGTCCACAATCGGCATTAGTTTGAGTGACATCATTGTTAACGTTATCAGGTTGGCCTCGTCTCCAGTTTTCATACGTTACTTCCTGTCCAGACACCCATGTAAAGGTTCCCTCGTTGTCCTTGTCATTTAATCCGATCCACCAACGATTGATAGTATGTAACTCTTTAAAATTTAAACAAAGACATGATATTTACATGTTTGCACCAGAAATGTTAACAGTCATTAATTGATAATTCCAATGTTGTTTTCAAAACATCAAATGCAGTAAATTCATTGGCTAACAGCAACTTCCGGTAAAAAAAAAAGATAAATATCCTTTCATAACGTCGTGCGTATGAATACGTACGCATGCAATATAGTATATGAGGAAAATGTTAATTTCAAATGGAAAACGTCATATTTCTCTATTATTTTGGAATTATAAGTAATAAGGGTTATTTTTACGGAATTCATCAATGTGTAAATTCGGGCTTTTCACTCATAAACTTTGGATATAGTCGTTCGGACTTAGTTTAGTTTGTGAGTGAATCGTTTGAGTATACGCATTGATAATTTCCTTCATTACTTTATTACTACATTTAAATTTGAACTTTTGACTTAATTCATGTGTAGGCTTATCATTTGAGTTTCTTGTAACATAAAACTGACTAGCAAGAAATTAATATTCAATATAACTGTTATACATTTTATTTAATTTTGTTGTAGCATGACCATTTTCCTTTGTACACACGTCTATCCATAGATGGTTTTGGCCTTAACTTTTTTTACTGCAACTGAACTTCTGAGTCATAATTATATCTTATGCCAGTATTCATTATATTCATATAAACATCGTACACGAGAAAATTCATAAAAAATTACCAAATTGTCTGTTCAGATATGGCATAAATAAAATTTCTTTCAAAGCACTGTCCACTTTAATTAGGTCACCAGCCTCCGTTTGACAATTTTGTCTCGCATCTTCCCATTTCAGTTTATTCATATGTTCGAATTTTAAACAAATGTCCAATTCCCAGATATACTGGTAATCCGAATACAAACAGATCTTGTTTGCTGGAAAGAAAATTACCATGTCATTATTATACATCAAACAAGATACATGACAAAACTCTATCATCATTGATTTTCAAGACATACAACATCCGTGTCGCACATGGAAACAACAAGTAAGTAAGATATACATTTTGTCATTGGTCTGAGTTTGTTTTATTTTCTTTGTTAATGATCTTTATGTAAATTACCCATAGTGTCCAATGTTAAACTAAGTTCCGCTCTGGGGACCATATTGGATGACGCGTAGGGTCATCGGATATATTTCTGAAAGAGGACCATCTAAAGACCATTGCTGCCAAGTTTTGTTCCAGTTGGAACAGCTGTTCTAGAGCAGAAAATTAAAATGTGAATTGTGGACTGACGGACGAAACATAAATTATTTTAGTGAAATTGTCTCAAAGTTTTCCAGCTATTATGTTCGTTTAATTTAGATGTGGTGTAATTGTAGGAAGATCGCTCTCTTTTGTTTGCCTACTGTTAAATGTGTTCATTCTTTCAAAAAGGTAGAGTTAACCATGTTATTTCACAATGAAAGCTACAAGAAGCTTTGTCCTTTTTTAACAATATTTTTTACAGGTGAAGATTTTTTATTTCACATACATGTGTACTATATTTGTTATAGAAGAATACACATACAACGAAACGAGATAAACATGGATTTTTAAATATATTTTAAAATTATATTATAATATATTACGTACTATTATATAAAATTTTATAAGGGAAACATATTCGATCCCAGTTACATTTTTCTATTATTAAAAAAATTGGTTACAATTTTGTTTGTTTGAGAATAGATGTAAACATGCCCTTTTCAAGTACTTAAGACAGTATTGGTAGTGAATATATAGAGAGATAGTAGAATGGTCTGCCTAAACAAATCAGTACTGATTTTTAAAAAATGACTTTCCATTTTGTCTTGCAGCTATTACACTCAAACGGTATGAGAGAGGGTTGCATTGCGTTATCTGTATATCTGTTTGCCCGAACAGACATTTTTAGCACAACATATGATCTAGCCCCTCAGAGAAGAAATAGAACATACATTGTTAGTACAAAATATTTAGCCTCTCTGAGAAGAAATATTCAGATTTTAAGTCTATGACGTAAAACTACTTTAGTCCATTCTCAAACTTCTTTGAATTGGCACGGAGGTCTAGTGGTTAGCGCAATTCCCGATCCTGATAAAAATTTTCGGATCAAATTTGTGGCGCCCTGTCTACACGATGAGTGAGGATGGGACGAAAAACGGTTTTACATTGTGAAGGAAGAGCAACACCATTAACACGATAAGGCTCCTTCAGACTGTGATTTTGACTCAAGTCTAAATAACTATAATCCCCTTATATCCATTTAATATGAATGAAATATTTACCTCTTGTTCTGTAAAGCGTCCCTGAGAAATCAGTCCAGATCGACGTGTCTCCAAATTGATGATAGACGCCAGTACATAGTCCTGTAGAATCATTGTAGTATATCGCATCGCATGGATTCCGAAAGTCACAAGCAACTGCACATTCGGAAAGACTCAACACTTTGACACTAACACCGATCGTACCCTGTACGGGAATATCATTACGCTGGGATACATTAAAAAATGTTAAATCTGCAAAAACTGAAAATAATAATAAAAGTGATATTTATTGTAAGCAAAATAATTTGTTCGTACTACTTTGAACTTTTGGCATTAAAAAATATGTAAATAGAAATCAAATAATATGAAACATATGTGACCTGGAAAGTGAACGAAGCATTCGGTTTTTACGTTTGCTTTGTCGGTATTTAGTGAAATAATAATGGCGGGAAAATGTGACACTTGCGTCTGAATCTTTTTATTGTAAAATTTGAGTTAGATTCTTTAGTATTTATTTTTAATTTCAAGACACTAAATGTTAAAAAAGTTGAGGTAAGTCCATAAATAATTTATTAATTTTTTCAAGGTAATTTCCATTCAAGTAATCACGTCGGAGAAAATAGCGGAAAGAGATTTCACATGGATGCCGCCATGTTGTTGAAACATTTTAGCCGGCATAGTGTAGTATTGGGAATAATTCGATTGACATCTCTACCTTAAAGAGCGAGTTTCGCTCGCTTATTAGAGATTCAAAGAGTTTCTAGCTAGTAGCTGTAGACAGTAATCATGCTACATAGCATGTAGTATCTTCTGTGTAAAGACCGTAGCGGACGATCATCAGAATATTGAAATTAATATGGCAAAAGAGGTAAAAAAAAACATCAAGAGTTTGTTTTTATTTTCTCTATTCTTACCTGTAAGCAGTTTATTTAAAAGAATCACTGTTCCCAGCAATTTAATCATGTTTCATTTGGTAAATCGTAATATCACTTCTTCATATTCTCATTTAGTTACATGTATACGGTCAATGTTAGAGTTTCGACAATAACAATATTATTTTGAGTTTCCTTTATATAGTTTATAATAAAGACTGGCACCCCCGTATACGTTTGTCATGATTACATTGTTTCGAAGTACAATTCCCGACAGGACTTAGAAGTACTTGGCAACATGATAAAGAAATTTATAATTGAAATTTATCATTTCATCATAGTTTTACGGTCTTATTTGTATATGGTTGTTTTAATTTCTCCGGTTTTACTTTGTTATATAAATAGTGTGTGATAAAAATGATGAAGTACCAGACAAAACTGTCATAAAACCAACTCATTTTAAAAGCACTAAATGATAGGTTGGAAAACATTTCAATTTTGCGTTTTTCTTTGAGTTGTCTTTGAAGTCTTGTTTCCATTTAGCTAATCATACGTTAAATTACCATGTGATTCTTCAGAATATCCCGGATATTCCATATATAACCAGACGCCTGATACAAACAACAACGTTTGCTTCAACTTTATAAAGATATATCTACACAATTTCTACTTGAATCTTTTCCTTCAAGCATTTTCGGTCGAATAGTCGTCTCCACTAAATATTTAGGTTTCGGATAAATTTTATTGATTTTTAAATTTGGTAAAGTTTGACAGCATATAAGAAATATCATGTGAAAAAGGATAGGTTTTAGGATAATAAATTGCAAAAACATAAAGATAAAAAGTATAGAAAATAAAAGTATGGGTTAATAACAGAGGTATTCGTTTTATACAAATAACAGCCCCATATACTACTATACAAGACAAGGTATCCAACTAAATGTGAGGGGCAAATATAGGTCATGTGGTTTTTCCATAATATTTTATTAAGATAACGTTTTCTTGATGTTTAACTGACCTACGTTATTAGCGGAATTGTTAATCAAGATGATTCATTAATATTTTGTACCGAACAGGTTCCTCGTGCTGTGTTTTAGCAATCGCTTTCAGGCCTGTTAACCTCTTTCAAAAATAGACTGAGTAAACATCACCATACTTACGGTCTGTTCTATTTCTTCTTTCATGTACATCCATCTTCCTCCTGTTTATAGGAGAACATCAAGATGTGATACGCGTTGAAGATGGCAAAATAAAGACCGCAATTATTGACACTGTCATGTATGCAATTGCCAAAACTTGGGAGGTGAACATCGTCATTTCGTTGAATGTTTAACGAAAGTTAGTTTGCATATCTTTAATCGTGATATGAAGGTCGAGGAAATAATTAAAACGTCATTAGTACACTTGTAATTCTACTGAAATTTACGTCATATATCAATCTATTTCATACAAGTGCATATGAATTTTATTTTCACTGTCCATAGTGTTGGGGATAGAAAGGAGGAAAGTTTTATTGTAAATTCCTCCTAGTAAGAAGGTAAACAATAAGAAGCATACCTTATTCTGGTAAATAAACTAGCCGATCTGATTGGCGTGAAATACTTACAATGTACCGGTTTACCCTTAAATGGAGACTTGAACTCGTCCTTCCAGGTAATATATAAGGACGCTGCAACATTATCAGATGTGGACTGACCATTGAAATGAACACTTCCGTTATAAACGCGTCGTTGGTAAGTCATGTAAATAAAGTAATCAAAGTCACTTAAAGTGTATTCTGGATAGTTATTTGATAATTCAATATGAATCTTTTGGATTATATGGCACATTGTGTAGCGCAACGTGAATTCTTGTAGGTAGTACAAGTTGCTTTAGTTCCAGTTGCAAGATGAATTCTCAAAGTTGTTCTAACGTTGGCGAATGAGGTTATTTGCCTATTGTTTATCCTAGAGGATATTAAAACCACTCGGATTTGGATAAATGAATTGTGCAGTCTCATATTGTGTACAGTGTTTTGTGCAGAGTGCTTCTTGTGCAATTTGAATATTCCTTGTGCACAGAGGAACTTGTGCAACCGATATAGTTAATTGAGGTGTTAAAATAATACCTAATATATGAAGTTTTGGATTATAATAGCAGGTTGAGACAGTGCTTTATGTTTCATTTATTGTGAACAGTGTACGTTGATTTACATTTACTTGTCATATAGATAGTGCATTGTGACTTTAGCTGTATATTCAGTTTAGTTTGAATATTGATATTTTTTTGGCACTGAAAATCCCAATTGACAATCGGTACGAACCGAGACCCACGCGATAAACACTATACAAATGTAATATGCTGTTGCCGTGGCCAACGCTGCGATCACAGCAATATTAGCCCTTTTCAGAAACTCATTTTCGGTATCACGATTCTGACTCTAAAATTATAATTTGAAGCAAGTTATTCCCCTAACTTTACTTACTTCCGGCGAACGAAACTTTTTTCTAGCCATAGTAGGTAGTACAATATGGCTGCCCCCGTTAAACAAAGACTTTTCTAAATGACCCATATGTAGAAAATGCATATGCTACTATAGCGCTCGCTGTGCTCGCTATAAATGTATAAGAACAGCGTAAGCATTTTCTACCTACCAATTACATGAAAAATCACAACATTGGCTTATCTCGTATATTGTATTGTAACCCTGTCGATGTGGTGTATATACTGTATATAGTGTTTGTATGCGTTTTATGTTTTATAGGTCCCCGAGGGTATTCGCCAACCCAGTCGTCAGACTTGTCTGACATGATTATTCATTGATTTGTTACAGAAATTACCAGTATGTAGCAAAATTTAAAAATAATAGAAATACTAAGGGTTCATTCCTTGTATTGCACATGGTAGATCTCCTTAGCTGAAATTTGGCTTCCTATTTCGGTATTTTTGGTTGAGTACTTCTTGTTGAATATAAGTGTGGTTTTTGGTCTTCCAAATGTTTCGGTTTTAATGCTGCTGATGAGAGGTAACTCCTTGAAATGCGTCGTATACAGCATAGTAAAATTTACTATATCTAATATTAGTATCTTTGGATTATTTTGAAACCCCTGGGATGATGGCTCTGCTGGTGGACCCTAGGTCCCCGAGGGTATTCGCCAACCCAGTCGTCAGACTTGTCTGACATGATTATTCATTGATTTGTTACAGAAATTACCAGTATGTAGCAAAATTTAAAAATAATAGAAATACTAAGGGTTCATTCCTTGTATTGCACATGGTAGATCTCCTTAGCTGAAATTTGGCTTCCTATTTCGGTATTTTTGGTTGAGTACTTCTTGTTGAATATAACTGTGGTTTTTGGTCTTCCAAATGTTTCGGTTTTAATGCTGCTGATGAGAGGTAACTCCTTGAAATGCGTCGTATACAGCATAGTAAAATTTACTATATCTAATATTAGTATCTTTGGATTATTTTGAAACCCCTGGGATGATGGCTCTGCTGGTGGACCCTAGGTCCCCGAGGGTATTCGCCAACCCAGTCGTCAGACTTGTCTGACATGATTATTCATTGATTTGTTACAGAAATTACCAGTATTTAGCAAAATTCAAAAATAATAGAAATACTAAGGGTTCATTCCTTGTATTGCACATGGTAGATCTCCTTAGCTGAAATTTGGCTTCCTATTTCGGTATTTTTGGTTGAGTACTTCTTGTTGAATATAAGTGTGGTTTTTGGTCTTCCAAATGTTTCGGTTTTAATGCTGCTGATGAGAGGTAACTCCTTGAAATGCGTCGTATACAGCATAGTAAAATTTACTATATCTAATATTAGTATCTTTGGATTATTTTGAAACCCCTGGGATGATTGCTCTGCTGGTGGACCCTAGGTCCCCGAGGGTATTCGCCAACCCAGTCGTCAGACTTGTCTGACATGATTATTCATTGATTTGTTACAGAAATTACCAGTATTTAGCAAAATTCAAAAATAATAGAAATACTAAGGGTTCATTCCTTGTATTGCACATGGTATATCTCCTTAGCTGAAATTTGGCTTCCTATTTCGGTCTTTTTGGTTATGATTACTTCTTGTTTAAAATATGTTTGGTTTTTGGTCTTCCAAATGTTTCGGTTTTAATGCTGCTGATGAGAGGTAACTCTTTGAAATGCGTCGTATACAGCATAGTATAAATTTACTATATCTAATATTAGTATCTTTGGATTGTTATTTTAAAACAAAAATTATGACAGCGTATAGAAGAAACATTGTTTCCATTACAGAAGACTCTGTTAATCAAAGATAAGAAAATCAAACTATATTAACAGTGAGTTTTATTGTTAGTTTTTTCTGAAAGTACTTAAATAAAACCCACTACTGAAACAATGTGCCAAATTTGAAGACATCAAAATTTAAAATCCATGATTTTAGCAAAAACTACAAAATTATCCCGAGTCACGTTACTTCTTAGCTAATTTGGCCCTACCCGAGTTTATAACTATCTTTTGATGTTTTTTTTTTGTTATGGGTTTTTATTTTATTTTTGGGGCTTATGTTGTTATTAATTTGTTTTTTGTTTTGTTTTTGTTTTGTTTTGTTTATTTTTTAACACAGCATGTTAATAATTATGTTTATAACTTGGTCCATTCCAATCATCAACGTTGCAAGCTGTTTTTCATGATTGTCCAGTTGTTTGACCATCATCCATAAAAGTGGACTGTTAATGGTATTTCCTGTGCTTCGACCATTCAACTCATTGGCGATGCCAATAGTAGATTTTGAAATCAACAGAAAGCATAGAATCGCAACGAATAGCATCCCCCTCGTCTGTATTTCTCAAAATTACTGAATGATAACAGATTTTGAATACAAATTATTTGCGTGATTAGAACATTAAATTTGCAATCAACATCTGTCACGTGCATATCATCTTACATGTATTTCTAAAAATTTCAGTAAAGTGTTAACTTCCTCAATTATCCTGGGGCAACTTCCGTCGACTATTATAAACGATGTCAGACAATACGCTGTGGTGCTGTAGGCCTTTTGAACGTTTTAATAATTTTACTCAGCCTTATTATTATACCTCCCTATCGTTAGTTCAAGAGGTATTCCCTGTTCGCAAATCAATGAATTGAATGTGACGGTCATGATTGCTATACTGAGATATTTTTAATTCCAACTTAGCAGTGTGGGTATCATAAAAAGGGCACATACAAACTCCGATGCGTGTGCCATGTATACGTTCAAATATATCGCGGTATTGTGTCTCAGATATAAAAAAAGATCTTCCATTCAAAGCGGGTCTATTCTTGGAAATCTAAATTTTTGAAAGAAAGGAATTTATAATTCAAAACTACGTTACAACAAGATTAAAAGTGTCAACAACTTTCAGCTATGTATCTAAAAAAAAAAAAAAAAACAAAAACAAAAAAAAAACTTTTATTCCGTGCGATGTTAAAATTTTCAAAGAGTCGTAAATATCGGCTAGACAATACTAGAGCGTCAAAACAGTTGGAAAGTCCGTAAATTCAAAATCCAAGGAAAACACAAAGTCACGAGAATTGAACACAACAACCAAACGCCACACTGATACATGTTTAACTAAAGGAATGAAAAAACATATAATGCTCTAAACAAAAAAAAAACAAAAAAAAAAAAAAGAAAAGAACAAGACAGCACATAAACTTAATCTCTAGCAATGTGAACTTCCATTAAAAACCGAGAATGACGTCGTTAATTGTGGAATAGAGAACGGACAAAAACATTTTACCCACATGCACTGCTGAACAAGAGGATCCAACAATGCATTTAATCTCATATATTCAATAATAAACCCTATCGGGCAAGTCGCGAAGAACAATATCTAAAAAAAGTCAATGTCCAAAGGGCCATAACTCAAGACAAACTCAATAATTGACCAGTTAAAATTATTCAGACAAGTTTCAGGAAGATTGAGCAAAGTTTGTCCTTGCAGACGGACGAACAGACTGAATCCTAAATTACAATGTACCCTGAAATTTCTTAGAATGGCTGTGAGCATGCCACCTTAAGTCGTCTTTTTTTCTCATAATTATCCTTAATTACTGCCAAATGTATTAATTGGTTAAATCTGTAGCTAAAATGTTATTTAGTATATTACTGCTCGAACATTGTTATTTAACAATGCTCTATATTCAACAACAGTTTTTTTTTCTAAATCAGACACTTTATATCACTGTGTTTACTAAAGATTGTTTTAGTGAATGACAAATGCTCAAAGTCTGTCTTTTTTGCAAATTTAAAAAAAGACAGACATCTACAGTTAGGTGCAGATATAACGTCTCACCAAGTTAACTTAGAGCAGTTCTGCTGACTGCTTTAGAACTGCTCCAGAATAGAATCACGACTGGCCTACAAACTTTGATTGTTTTATTATTATTATTATTATTATTTTATTTCTTTCTTTAAATTTTGATTTATTTAATTTTACAATCAATCATATTAATCATTGTATATATCTTGTAATTCTTCAGCTCACATGGGGCCTCTTGATTGACAATAAAACAATTGTTATTGGTATGGATCATATCACTTACCTGACATTTTGTTTTGTTTAATTTAATTTAATTTTTTAAATGTAAATTTGGTTATTTTTTGTTTTTTTTTAATTGTAATTTTAATTTATTGTATTTTTGTTTTAATTTTAATTTTATTATTATCTTTTTTTACTCAAGATCTTTTCTTCCTGAGAAAGTAATTATATAAAAAAGGGATGGCCTCCGATGATGGGTTCTATTATGATGATATAACAATTGATGAAATGTAGCGATATCGTCGCAAAAGCAGTCGTGGGCCAGGACAGCTCTAATTCTTGACCAGAGCTGTTCTTCTTCCTGACTGCTGTAAGTTAACTTAAAGAAGTTCTCGGAACTGCTCTGCAAGTTCACTTTGACGAGAGGTTATGACTGGTGGCAACTATAAGTGTAACTTAACTTGAATTTCTGTATCAGCATATCTTACCTGTAAGGATTTAAGAAAGTTTAGCTTACCAGCGATTTTAAAAAGAAGTGTTAGCTTACCTTTTCGAGGGATCACTACGAGAAATGTTACCTTACCTGTTACAGGGGTTTTAGAAAGAAGTGTCAGCATACCTTTACGAGGGATCACTAAAAGAAAAGTTCTCGTACCTCTTAGAGGAATGATTACCAAAAAGACTATTTCAAGACTCGCTACATCTTTCTTGTAATGGATTTTGTAACGTATTGACTGTTGTGATCTCAAACTCTTTTATGTCAAAACTTCTGATATGTAAAAGTAATGTGTTGGTCTCGCGATTACAATTTCCACTAATTTTACTGCTGATATTCGAAGTTCCTATTCCCTCAAAATGTATGTATTTGTTCTTTTTGAGATTTTAAGTTGCACTTTTGTACTATAATCCTTCTCTGATCTTCTCATTAGAAATATACCTCATTGTCGATTAATATTAATGTATATTAGCGAAAGTATCAATCCCTGGTCTAGTTTATAAAATGCGTTTTAATTGTTTATTTATTGTTTTAATGAGAAATAAAACTGCAAATCCGAGGAAGAAATAAATTACATGTACAAAGACTTTATGTCCAAAATATTTCAAAATTCAAAAAGATCTTGTTTTTTCTTTAAGGCGATCGTTATTACATGTTACATAACTCTGTTTAGTTTCAACGGACTTTATCTCATTGATGCATGCTAATATCCTTTTAATTTCAATTACATAACAGTTTTATAGACAAACTAATTCCAAAGGAATAAGACAGTGGGAAAAGTCAATAACACTTAAATCAAAAATGTTTAAGGCAAAACAAACAATACCATAAGGATACATGTACAGCTCAGAAACAACCCAACGTGTAAACTACATGTAAAATATATCCCTCTACTTTCGCTATGATATGGCAAGAAATTAGGCCAGGTCAAATTAAATATAACCATTTCTCTATTAAAGTAGGCTAAAACGTATGTAACAATTTCGATTAAAGAAGAATAAAGACTTTGTAACTGGTTTGCTACAATTTCTGTATTAGAGAATGGTAAAAAGTTTTTCTCCTATTCCTGACGTGTTTAATCGGTGGGATAAAAATACATAATATCTTTAACCACTTCCCGGTGAATAAATTTCTACGTGAGAATTACCGCCCTTTTTTCTACAGTTATTAGAACGATAAACTAGAGAAGTCCCGAAATGACGTCTATGTAAACAAACTACATAGCAACGACATTTTCTTGAGGTTTTTGTCGAAAATCATAGGAGAAACAGATTCTCCTTAAATTTACTCGCTAAACGCTCGCGTGTAGAAAATCTCGAGTGGAGAAATTCCATAACTCACTCGTACCTGAAGGAGAATCTATATGTATCCGTTTCAATGTAGAAGATAATACATATATTGGTCTGTAACCAATCCTATATTAATCAGGGTAGACATTATGAAACTGGTTTGTTACATGTACCATTTCTTTGTTAATTAGTTTGTAAGTACGTGTATTTGAAAACATTTTCTTAAATACATTAAGAACTGTTTTTTCTGTGTTGTATTAGTACTAAGAGAACTTACAGATGTACCAGTGTGTAACTGTTTTGTAACCGGTAACAAAACAGGCATGACAGGTGTTTTGAAATAATGAAAAATAGACTTCTTATATATACGACGTTCGCATATATTCAAAGGGAATTCCCCGTATATAAAACAAGTAAATGTGTTTAAAATACCTTTGCCATGATACAATTTGACTAAATATCGAAAAAGAATACCGACGCAGATTCTGCAACACCAAAATCCAAATACAAGGCCAATTCGACAGCTAAAAATTACAGGGAGAAACCGATGTCACTCCAGGTTTTTAGTGGGAATTCACATTGATAGTACTTTAGTTTCTGTGCTGTCTTGTTCTATTTTGGTTTAGTTTTCTCCTAATTGTTGTTTGTTATGTTCAATTCTCATGACTTTGTCTTTACCTCATATTTCGAATTTACGGACTTTTCCAACTGTTTTGTCCCTTCGGTATTCTTTTGCCGATACATGTACAACAAGGACAAAACCAAAGCACTAAACAAATACTAACCAACCAATGAGAATAAGAACATTCGGATACAGGACTTCCAATGTGAAGTCCGTAAGTAACACCTGGTGCTCCTTGAGGGGACGTATATCCTTTCCCGTTAACGACACTCGTCACAATGTAAGTGGCGATAAACCGGTAGTGTATCAAGTCCACGAAAAGTCAAGATAAACGGTATCAAGTCCACGAAAAGTTAATTCTAGTAAGACGTGAAGTCTAACTGAAGAGATCTTTTGACAGTGTTGAGATAGAAACTTCGTATCAGTCAACCAAGTTGTGATTTCTAAAGTGATAATATTAGCAGTCGGAAGTATTACCGCCTGAATTCGTAAACTTGACCATAATCTACAAATGATGTTCCTCAGTCATCGTTGAAAATGTTTTTCACTTATGTTGCAGATGTTTTTTTTTTCAAAATTGATCGAAAAAGTTTTTCACCAGAAATATTACCATGTATAAAATTCTGTTGCCAGATTGAATAAAAAATTACATTTTGCGACACTGGTTCCATTTTTCTTGAATACAATACATATCAATTGCTATAATATTTAACTCCGTATTCAAAAACAACTATACATGTGATTTATTAATAAAAATTATAAAAAAAGATATTCATTTTTTTATTTATGAAACATCTGATCATTGAGAGGCACAGCTAAAACATCTCCATGGAAATTAAATGTACTAATGCATATACAACTGTACAGGGAATATCCATGATTTATTGTATAATAAACACCACTTTACAATTAAGGTATCCGGACTATAAATGACCACGTGATTATTCAAAAGTTCCCGGATGTTCCATACAACGCAATTGTAATGGTCTCGGTAATTATCGCCAAACTTCGGAAATGGCAATATAACTAACTTATTTTTACAGACTCTGCATAAGCAACAAAGTGTGTTTCAACTTGAGAAAAATATGTATACAAAATCCCAGCTTTAAATTGTTTGGTTCCGCCATTCACGGTCAAAAAGAGATACAATTTTCGATCATGATCTATTATGGTTCGGATACCTTAACAGTGTTACCATGATTACTATAGGTTACAATACACCATTAGAAGATTCACTGGGCGCAGCCATTTTATGAAGAGATGATTGAGCCCCAAAACGAATATCACACTCTCTTCCGTTTTGGTAAATATCATATTAATTTGTAAATGATTTAAAACGACAGTGGGTCTTTATTCGAAATATTCTAAATCAAACTATTTCACATGAATGTTTAAAAATGTGTGCAAATTGAAGATTTAAATGGTGGACTACCGGATTTTCGAGAAAATTGCATCCCCTCCTTTTTCAATCTTATTTTCAGGCAAGAAAAGCAACGGGAACATATATATTTAATTGCTGTACATTAATGCGTTACACTTCCGCCACAACGGAATGCTATAATGTTTTTATAAATTAATACGGAAATTTATTAAATTTTTTTTTGCATAATGGTTTGTTTGTTTAGTTGGAGTTTAACGCCGTTTTCAGCACATTTTGGCCATTTCGCGGCGGCCAGTTTTTATTGATGGAGGAAGCCGGAGTACCCGGAGAGAACCTACGACCTTCGGTAGGAAAATTGGTAATCCTTGTCAATTAAGATTTGAGTCGAACACACCCCGCAACAGGTGAGATTCGAACTCACAACCGCAGCATTGACAGGCAAGTGATCAGTAGTAGTCGTGACGAACTACCTAGATCACTCGGCCACCGAGACCCCCATTGCATATTGGGGTACCCCCATATGGGAAATAACATAGAACGGCTAATTGTTGTTTCTAACCTATAAGCCGACCTTACGGTTTGTGTGGTGACGTCCAGGTCGATGCTGAAAATAAATCACTGAAATCAAAGACAGGTTTTTTTTAATGTTTTTCCGAATTAGAGTCGATTATAATATACTGATCATCCAACGATGCCTCGTAAACATGATGTTATGATGGATGAGCCACCGGTTTGGTGAACATTTACAAAAACCAAGTGATTACAGTTCATTTGTTCGCAGCCCATTTTTTAAGAGACAATTACTTGCACTCTCTATATGTATATGCCCTACGTGTACTTAGCCCTAAAATTAGAGCACTAGCAATTCTTTCATTCCTGTTTTGCATAAGACACCAGATCTACCCAAACAACTTCAATATCCTTTATTATCCAATAGAGTATCTGAAAATATCTAATCCTCATGGCTTTTCTCGTTCCAATACACGTGAAGAGTTTGACCTTAAATTCAACTGGTCAATTCTTTGCAAAATATACTCTAGTTACACTGGCTCATTTAATCTGTCAAAATTGTGATTTAGCCATAATTGAAAGATGGTTTCCATATTCATCAACTGTGATTTTGGTTTTCAAAGTGAAAGAGAATGCCATAGTATTAATAGAAGATCATGGTTCACACACTACATACGCCCTTAAATTCGTCACAAGAAAGAATTCTAAGAAAATGTTTCCCAGACAATGATCTTTCTGTGACTGAACAAATGCATTTGTAATTGTTTGTGCTATGAATTGGCTGAAGGTTTTACCTTCATTTATATTTCTTTAAATCTCTCTCTTTTTACTATCATTGTTAGTCATACATTTACTTTCAGATTTATATATTTCTTCCAGGGCAGAATCCTCTGAGCAGTTATCATAGAAAGAATATTCTTCTGAACTCTCCAATTCAACTTTTAATAACTATATCTGGAAAGCCATACCAAATCTCCACTGCCGGTTTTAAGGTCTCGGGCTGATAACAAGGGCAATATGAAAAAGGTCATGTATTAATATATAATTATTTGTAAGATAAAACAGCTACAGTAACTGATGAAAAACTGTCTACAACAGCACAATGTAAATAACGAAAATGTACAACAATGAAATAAAGCGATTCGACACAGGCGCTTAGCGCAAGATGATGTAATTTGGACACATTCTTATGCTTTACCCAATACAAAAGTGTTGTATAGAATATATAAATTACACATAAATATTGGAACTACCACAAAACCAGATGAAAAACAAAACAAATTTACATATAAACTTGATTCAAGCCAAATTGCTTTTTTGGCCATTTTAATCCATACATGTATCTGAAAAACATAAGATAGATAAAATCTGTAGACATAATACTGGAGGCATTCATTAAGATGAAATAACAAAAAAAATCCCCATTTAAATCGAATGAAAAATAAAAATTGCAACTTTTATTGCAATATTCCAGAAGCGCCGGCGTATGGAGTATACATTTCACAACTCGTACGTTATTCCAGAGCTTGTGACATATACATTGACTTCCTGGACAGAGCCTGGCTCCTGACAGAAAAGTTGCTCAGACAGGGGTACGTTGCTCCTAAGCTGGAGTCATCCTTATTACAGTTTTATGGGCGTCATCAAGACTTGGTTGACAGGTATGAAAAAACAGTTTACCAAAAGAAAATGGACATGTTCCATTGATATTATCTCTTCCTCATACCGTAGTTGACATGGGAAGCGTGGCGGGTGTCCTGCATGAAGCAGAGACTGCTTACTCTTCCGGAACACCTGAGTCTACCCCCAGTTTTTTGGTGGGGTCCATGTTGTTCATATGTTTTTAGTTTTTAATTGTAGTGCATTTATTGTTTTGGTCTTGTCTTCGTTGTTCTCCGGAGTTTTTCAGTCGTTTCAATTTTCCCCTCGAATATCCCTTTGGTATTTCTTGACTTAACTTACTTACAACACATAAAGACAGACAATGTCGTGCTTATAGTCTTACCAAATCCTATATATCCAAAGTGAATTCGCTGACCGCAACCATTTGGACATGGGACATTTGCCCTGTTAAATCAACAGCGATCTATTATATAAAAAGGACAAATATACCTAAGGAGCAATCAAAAAACTTAATCCATTGGACAGACAAACCCGGAAGACAAATGAACAACCACAAGCACAACAAATAAACACAGAAAACTTAAAAGCAATGAACAACACGAACTCATATAAAAACCAGTAGTGAACCCAGGTGCTCTGGAAGGGGTAAGCAAATCCTGATCCGTATACGGCACCCGTCGTGAATTTCAACAAAGTCAATCCGGTGGAAGTCAAAAATCGGTGGAAGCACATGAATTGTTACAACAGTGGGAACAGGTCCAACATCATCTTAGATTTTGGAACAATGTAATGGTCAATCAATTCGTGATGACGACCGTAAAATTTTCTAAGTGATGACATCAACTTATTCCTGATAAAACCCTGGTTAAGAAACTTTCGTGACAGCAGCAATCCTCTTTGTCAACAGTCAGGGTAACTCACGCATGCCCTTGAAAATCGAATAATCTGAGAAACGTAGACTCCATGCGCAGGCGATGCTGGTATATTGCTACTCAAGAACTTAGGAAATCCTCAGGCACCAAATGAGAAAATACATGGCTTGATTCACATCTGTGATTCATTGTCATCAGATTCTACAGCTCTGTCTGATGTTGCTTTGTGTTTTCTGAATAAAAATCATCCCATTATTCTCTGCTGATTTTTTGTCTAATTATCGGGGATAAAGACTAACCGTTTTACCTGTGTTGCCAACTGGGCTCCTTGTTATCAAAATCTAGATGCCACTTGAAAATTGAGGAGCCCAGTATAAACTTTTATATTTTTTG
The DNA here is from genome assembly GCA_028015205.1 of Mytilisepta virgata. Taxonomy (NCBI): domain Eukaryota; kingdom Metazoa; phylum Mollusca; class Bivalvia; order Mytilida; family Mytilidae; genus Mytilisepta; species Mytilisepta virgata. Next base: position 6,740,183 of record CM051513.1, read on the forward strand.
GGTGTAAATTCAAATCTTGACCAATTTTGTTAAAAAGAACTAGGTTAAAAGAAACATGACATCAGCCGTCTTTGTCTAATTGTTTCTTTGAATTTCTTTAAATCCCTGTACGTACCGCCACGAGGATCCGATAAATGAAGAAATGATTCGATTATCGAAGGATATAATCCATGTTTTCAAGTGTCTCATTGATACCTATTGCTAAAAGCAGGGACCGCCACATAAAAATTCAAGGGTGGAGGAAAATTGGAATTTATTTCTGATAAAACAGCGGCGGCTAAACTTATTTTATCTGATCATTAACCGAGACGAAGTTCAAAAAAGATAACATCCAATGGGTTATGTTTATTAAAATTTATTATGCCCAGTTAAAATATACATCTTGCACTAACTAGACAAATGTCAATAAGTATTCAGCAGTCTCAGGCTTTCCGTGTACAAGTGTACATGTTTTTTCTTTCATTGTTTTATCATGCTCATTCCTTGAGTCATTTGGGGTTGAATTCTTTGCTGCACATCAATAGCCCAATGGCATTTTGAAATTTTATTTAATATTGTCATAATTGTCTTTATTGAAGTTAAACCGTGACTTTTAATATGCCAAACATCACGATCTGTACATAATTTACAGAAGTCCTTAATAGTTATTGTTCAGGATTTGTACTCCTGTCCTGTTTGGCATCGTTCTTAGTTTATTTTAAAGTCTGATGAAACGTTGTGGTATATTTGTCCACAGGGATCGGAAATTCCATCAATAATAATGTATAGGGGCATCTCAAAGATCGTCGGAATTTCTATCAATAATAAGATATAGGGGCATCTCAAAGACCATCAGAAATTCTATTATTAATAAGGTATTTGTTTTCGGACGTTTCAGGTTTTATCGATTTCTTTCTGATATACTTCCGATATTATTGAATGTATGAACCTATTTACGTTCTGTACTGAAACAAAAATTCAGTGTTGTCAATATTGAATAGAGACAAAATCAAACTGTATTGGCAATATTTCCAGAAGATATAAAAACATAAAATCGTCCTGACAGCGCAACGAAATTTCCGGTTGCCAACTGTATGACCGGTTATTGACAATTCAATCGCCCAACTCAAATTTTAGTCGCCTCGGGCAACCAGCCGAAAGTTCGTTTTTATCCTTGATTATCCCTGCATTTTGAAGAAGATCTACAAATAGCTGCATAAACATAGTGTGACTGCAAATATTGAAAACCATGAGGTAAACTTTAGTATCTGGATCATAATATAGCATTTTCATGGGTACGGTCTTAGCGGGATTCACTACGAAGTTGAAATATCGACTCACCATCGACCTCCATAAAAAGACTATTTGAACTGGTTCCCTTTTTTCAAAGAAAGTATGATATCTACCAAGAAATGTGAAACCAGTTCACAAATATTGAGACACGATAAAAACAGAAAACAGTATTTTAGTTGTGATTTTAACTATATATATATGAAACATTTATTAGTTTTTTTCTTTATCTCGTTCGGGCATAGCTCTGTCCTTGAATGGTTTTGTCTTTACACAATGTGGATATTTTCGGCATTTTTTGTACACTGATACCAGCTTTCTGTGTCGGAATGTTGCTGCCATATTATAATACACTACATGTATGATAGACTAATTTCTTGGCAATATTCTTTTTGTACAAGATTTTGTGTGCATCAATAATCATGCATGTATAATATTATACAAAATACAAGTGAACGGTAAGTGATTGTATTAATTTTTCATCTTGGAGGTCGCTGTAAGATTTTCAACAATGAACAAAATGCTAACATGTTGTACCAAGACAGAAAAGGGCCCTAGCGTCGACCTAGAAATTTTTGTTTGAAGAATTTAATCACCATATTCATTCTTGTCGATTATAAATTCAATACGGATTGTGTTTCTATTTTAAGTAGATTATAGAGATCTAATTCTGGAAATGCTACTGAAATATTCCAAACTTATCATTCAAGAGCAACAAAATCAATGCCACGAACGTGAGGCTAAAATCATTAGAGCAGACTATATATACTTAATTTATATATTTATTAGTATACTGCGATGCATATGTAACTTAAATTAATTCAATTGAGAGTGAGAGCAAGAGAGAGAAAGAAAAAGTAAATTTGTTGCAAACCATGTAAATCTAAAAAGAGGACAAATATACATAAAGAGCAATCAAAAAAAAAAAAAAAAAAAAAAAAAAAACAATCCATTAAACAGACAAAACTAAAACAATAAACAACACGAACTCCTATAAAAACCAGGAGAGAACTCAGGTGCTCCGGAAGAGTATTAACTTCATAATGATATGATATTCTGATTCTAAAAATACACAGAAAACAATTTTGAGAAATGACGATAGCTGATAGAGACCATATCATTCTGTCTTAGTGAAAATACAATTAAATAACTGTCAAATAGACAGATGATCTTCAAGAGGGTAGTGTACGTTCGTTTTGCAATTAAAAATAAATCTCCATATAAACATATACAATACATCAAGTTATGCAAACATTGAATTTTCACATATAAATGCTGTATTTGTATCACAAGTTCTGTCATACCATTCGAAAATACTGTTAAGTTTTTCGTAAACATATTGTCCACAATCGGCATTAGTTTGACTGACGTCATTGTTAACGTTGTCAGGTTGGCCTCGTCTCCAGTTTTCATACGTCACTTCCTGTCCAGACACCCATGTAAAGGTTCCCTCGTTGTCCTTGTCATTTAGTCCGATCCACCAACGATTGATAGTATGTAACTCTTTAAAATTTAAACAAAGACATGATATTTACACGTTTGCACCAGAAATATTAACAGTCATTAATTGATAATTCCAATGTTGTTTTCAAAACATCAAATGCAGTAAATTCATTGGCTAACAGCAACTTCCGGTAAAAAAATTGATAAATATCCTTTCATAACGTCTTGCGTATGAATACGTACGCATGCAATATAGTACATGAGGAAAATGTTAATTTCAAATGGAAAACGTCATATTTCTGTATTATTTTGGAATTATAAGTAATAAGGGTTATTTGTACGGAATTTATCAATGTGTAAATTCGGGCTTTTCACTCATAAACTTTGCATATAGTCCTTCGGACTTAGTTTAGTTTGTGAGTGAATCGTTTGAATATACGCATTGATAATTTCCTTCATTACTTTATTACTACATTCATGACATTTAAATTTTAACTTTTGACTTAATTCATGTGTAGGCTTATCATCTGAGTTTCTTTTAACATAAAACTGACTAGCAAGAAATTAACATTCAATATAACTGTTATACATTTTATTTAATTTTGTTGTAGCATGACCATTTTCCTTTGTCCACACGTCTATCCATAGATGGTTTTGGCCTTAACTTTTTTGACTGCCACGGAACTGCCACGGAACGAAAAACGGCTTTACATTGTGAAGAAAGAGCAACACCATTTACACGATAAAGACTCTCCTGCAGATGTCTGAGAGTTGGCTAAAAGTCATAATTACATCTTATGCCAGTATTTATTATATTCATATAAACATCGTACACTAGAACATTCATAAAAAAAAATACCTAATTGTCTCTTCAGATATGGCATAAATAACATTTCTTTCAAAGCACTGTCCACTTTAATAAGGTCACCAGCCTCCGTTTGACAATTTTGTCTGGCATCTTCCCATTTCAGTTTATTCATACGTTCGAATTTTAAACAAATGTCCAATTCCCAGATGTACTGGTAATCCGAATACAGACAGATCTTGTTTGCTGGAAAGAAAATTACTATGTCATTATTATACATCAAACAAGATACATGACAAAACACTATGATCATCATTGATTTTCATTTCAAGACATACAAGATCCGTATCGCACGTGGAAACAACAAGTAAGTAAGATATACATTTTGTCATTGGTCTGAGTTTGTTTTGTTTGCTTTGTTAATGTGTATATATATATATATATATATATATATTCTTTATTCCAAACGAAGAGAATAAAACATACCCTATAGAAATCGTAGTTAAAACCTGGATCATATTTATATATCCTGGTCCTTGGTAGATCTCTGTCTTTTGTTTGCCTACTGTTAAATTTGTTCATTCTTTCAAAAAGGTAGAGTTAACCATGTTATTTCACAATGAAAGCTACAATAACTTTTGTCCTTTTGTAGCAATATTTTATTTCACATACATGTATATTATATTTGTTATAGAAGAATACACATACAACGAAGTGAGATAAACATGGATTTTCAAATAGATTTTAAAATCATATTATAATATATTACATACTAGTATATAAAATTTTATAAGGGAACCATGTTTTATCCCAGTTACATTTTTCTATCATTAAAAAAATTGTTACAATTTTGTTTGTTTGAGAATAGATGGAAACCTGCCCTTTTCAAGTACTGAAGACTGTATTGGTAATGAATATATAGAGAGATAATAGAATGGTCTGCCTAACAAATCAGTACTGATTTAAAAAAGAAAAAAAATGGCTTTCCATCCCGTCTTGCAGTTATTACATTCAAACGGTATGAGAGAGGGCTGTATTGCATTATCTGTGTATCTGTTTGCCCGAACAGATATTTTTAGTATAACATATAATCTAGCCCCTCAAAGAAGAAATAGAACATACATTGTTAGTACAAAGTATCTAGCCTCTCTGAGAAGAAATATTCAGATTTTAAGTCTATCACGTAAGACTACTTTAGTCCATTCTCACAGCACTTTGAATGGGCACGGGCGTCTAGTGGTTAGCGCAATTCCCGATCCTGATAAAAATTTTCGGCATCAAAATTGTGGCGCCCTATCTACACGATGAGCGAGGATGGGACGAAAAACGGCTTTACATTGTGAAGAAAGAGCAACACCATTTACACGATAAAGACTCTCCTGCAGATGTCTGAGAGTTGGCTAAAATTCCGCTAAGGAGGCCACCCTTGCAGTTTAAATTAGCACCTTTTTAACTTATAAAGGATGATCGCTGGTCTACTAGGAAATAAATCGGATTTGAAATAGGTGTTTTAGTTTGAGAGAACATGTGAATAATAAACAAATAAGCAAGCAAAAAAATATAGGTTCATGTGCTCATTTTAGAGCTATAAGACCTTGCAAATTTGCAGGAAATGGGTTTTCTCTGGATTTTTCATTGTCTTTGCATTGACAACTCTATCTTTCAAAGATGTACGAAAAAATAAAAAGGATTTCATAAAATTTTGTCAAATACCATTTTCAGGTATATATGATTAAATTATAAAAGAAAAAATGGGGGTTCATGGGCAAAAAAATTCATGTTTAAGAAATGGATAAAACCCGAGGATTCCGAAAATCTGACAAAAAGACCAAAACAATAGTTGGTTTATATCTCGATTTTATTTTTCCATGTAATCGACTTTCTACGTGTACCGATGCTACGAACATTTCATTACAAAACCTGCATCAGAATACCAAATAACAGTTTACTTCAAGGCTCCTTCAGACTGTGATTTTGACTCAAGTCTAAATAACTGAATAACTTTTAAAATAATCCCCTCATATTCAGTTAATATGAATGAAATATTTACCTCTTGTTCTGTAAAGCGTCCCTGATAAATCAGTCCCGATCGACGTGTTTCCAAGCTGATCATAGACGCCAGTACATAGTCCTGTAGAATTATTGTAGAATATAGCATCGCATGGATTCCGAAAGTCACAAACAACTGCACATTCGGAAAGACTCAATACTTTGACACTAACACTGATCGTACCCTGTACGGGAATATCATTACGCTGTGATACATTAAAAAATGTTAAATCTGCAAAAACTGAAAATAATAAAGTTATATTTATTGTAAGCAAAATAATTTGTTCGTACTACTTAGAACTTCTGGTATTAAAAAATATATAAATAGAGATCAAATAATATGAAACATATGTGACCTGGAAAGCGAACGAAGCATTCGGTTTTTACGTGTGCTTTGTTGGTATTTAGTGAAACCTTCCTAATGGCGGGAAAATGTGACACTTGCGTCTGCATCTTTTTATTGTAAAATTTGAGCTGGATTCTTTAGTATTTATTTTTAATTTCAACACACTAAATGTTAAAAAAGTTGAGGTAAGTCTATAAATATTTTTTTTTTCAAGATAATTTCTATTCAAGTAATCACGTCGGAGAAAATGGCGGAAAAAGATTTCACACGGATGCCGCCATGTTGGTGAAACTTTTTAGCCGGCATAGTGTAGTAGTGGGAATAATTCGATTGACATCTCTACCTCAAAGAGCGAGTTTCGCTCGCTTATTAGAGATCCAAAGAGTTTCTAGCTAGTAGCTGTAGACAGTAATCATGCTACATCACATGTAGTATCTTTTATTTAAAGACCGTAGCGGACGATCATCAGAATATTGAAATTAATATGGCAAAAGAGGTAAAAAAACATCAAGAGTTTGTTTTTATTTTCTCTATTCTTACCTGTAAGCAGTTTATTAAAAAGAATCACTGTTCCCAGCAATTTAATCATGTTTCATTTGGTAAATCGTAATATCACTTCTTCATATTCTCATTTAGTTACATGTATATGGTAAATGTTAGAGTTTCGACAAAAACAATATTATTTTGAGTTTCCTTCATTGCTTTATATAGTTTATGATAAAGACTGGCACCCCCGTATACGTTTGTCATGAAGCACAATTCCCGATAGGACTTCGAAGTACTTGGCAACATGATAAAGAAATTTATAATTGAAATTTATCATTTCATCATAGTTTTACGGTCTTATTTGTATATGTTTGTTTTAATTTCTCCGGTTTTACTTTGTTATATAAACAGTGTGTCATAAAATTGATGAAGTACCAGATAAAACGGTCATAAAACCAACTCATTTTAAAAGCAGTAAACGATGGGTTGGAAAACATTTCAATTTTGCGTTTTTTTAAATTTTTTTAGTTGTCTTTGAAGTCACAGTCTTGTTTCCCTTTAGGTAATCATACGGTAAATTACCATGTAATTCTTCAGAATATCCCGGATATTCCATATAACCAGACGCCTGATACGAACAACAACGTACGTGTGCTTCATCTGTATAAAGAAATATGTACACAATTTCTACTTGAATCTTTTCCTTCAAGCATTTTCGGTCTAATGGTCGTCTCCTAAATATTTAGGTTTCGGATAAATTTAATTTATTTTTAAATTTGGATGGATGGATGGATGAATTATTGTTTAACGTCCAGTGGCAACCAGGTGCATATCAGGACGAGAATATGTTATGATAATGAAAATGATCCCTGCTTTGTACTAGACCGAGACGCTAAGTCTGATTTTTAATGTGCTAGCTCACGAATTAACAGTCCACAGGAAGACATATCACCTCACTCGGACACATTATACTGACTCCGAGCCGACCAGTCTTTGCTCTTACTCCTAGATGCCGCGTGCCTGGCGGAGAAGCAGCAAATACCAATTTTAATGTCTTTGGTTTGACCCGGCCGGGGATCGAACCCGCGACCTTCCGCACTCGAGGGGAGCACGCTACCACGAGACCATCGAGGCGGTTTTTTAAATTTGGTAAAGTTTGACAGAATATAAGAAATAGCATGTGAAAAAGGATAGGTTTTAGAATAATAAATTGCAAAAACATAAACAGAACAAGCATCGAAAATACAAGTAGGGGTTAATAACAGAGTTATTCGTTTTATACAAATAACAGCCCCATACACTACTATACAACACAATGTATCCAACTAAATGTGAGGGGCACATATAGGTCATGTGGTTTTTCCATAATATTTTATTAAGATAACGTTTTCTTGATGTTTAACTGACCTACTTCATTGGCGGAATTGTTAATCAAGATGATTCATTAATATTTTGTCCCGAACAGGTTCCTCATGCTGTGTTTTAGCAATCTTTTCAGGGCCTGTCAACTTCTTTCAAAAATAGACTGAGTAAACATCACCATACTTACGATCTTTTCTGTTTCTTCGTTTATGTACATGTATCTTCCTCCTGTTTATAGCAGCACATCAAGATGTAATACGCGTTGAAGATGGCAAAATATAGACCGCAATTACTGACACTGTCATCTATGCAATTGTCAAAACTTGGGAGCTGAACATCGCCATTTCGTTGAATGTTTAATAAAGTTAGTTTGCATACCTTTAATATGAAGGTCGAGGAAATAAATTAAATTTACGTTATATATTAATTTAGTCCATACAAGTGCATATGAATTTTATTTTCACTTTCCACAGTAGTGTTGAGGATAGAAAGGAGGAAAGTTTATTGTAAATTCCTCCTAGTAAGACATACCTTATTCTGGTAAATAAACTAGCCGATCTGATTGGCGTAAAATACTTACAATGTATCGGTTTACCCTTAAATGGAAGGAGACTTGAACTCGTCCTTCCAGGTAGTATATAAGGACGCTGCAACATTATCAGACGTGGACTGACCATTGAAATGAACACTTCCGTTATAAACGCGTCGTTGTTAAGTCATGTAAATAAAGTAATCAAAGTCACTAAAGTCACTAAAAGTGTATTCTGGATAGTTATTTGATGATTCATTGGGAATCTTTGGATTATATTGTGGCGCATAGTGAGCGCAAAGTGAATTCTTGTAGGTAGTACTAGTTGCTGTAGTTTCAGTTGCAAGATGAATTCTCAAAGTTGTTCTAACGTTGACGACTGAAGTTATTTGCCTATTGTTTATTGTTACCAACCTAGAGGATATTAAAACCGCTCGGATTTTAATAAGTGATTTTTGCTGTCTCATATTGTGTACAGTGTTTTGTACGGAGTGCTTCTTGTGCAATTTGACATATACATTGTGCATAGAGGAACTTGTTCAACTGATATAGTTAATTGAGGTGTTAAAATAATACCTAATATATGAAGTTTTGGATTATAATAACAGGATGAGACAGTGCTTTGTGTTTCATTTATTGTGAACAGTGTACGTTGATTTAAATTTACTTGTCATATTGATAGTGCATTGTGACTTTAGCTGTATATTCAGTTTAGTTTGAATATTGATATTTTTGGCACTGAAAATCCCAACTGACAATCGGTACGAACCGAGACCCACGCGATAAACACTACACAAATGTAATGTGCTGTTGGCGTGGCCAACGATGCGATCACAGCAATATTAGCCCTTTTCAGAAACTCATTTTCGGTATCACGATTCTGACTCTAAAATTATAATTTAAAGCAAGTTATTCCCCTTACTTTACTTACTTTGTATTGCACATGGTATATCTCCTTAGCTGAAATTTGGCTTCCTATTTCGGTATTTTTGGTTATGATTACTTCTTATTTAAAATAAGTTTGGTTTCTGGTCTTCCAAATGTTTCGGTTTTAATGCTGCTGATGAGAGGTAACTCCTTGAAATGCGTCGTATACGGCATAGTATAAATTTACTATATCTAATGTGACGGTCATGATTGCTATACTGAGATATTATTAATTCCAACTTAGCCATGTGTGTATCGCAAAAAGGGCACATACAAACTCTGATGGGTATGCCATGTATACCTTTAAATATATCGCGGTATTATGTCTCAGATATAAAAAAAGATCTTCCATTCAAAGCGCATCTGTTTTTGGAAATCTAAATTTTTGAAAGAAAGGAATTGATAATTCAAAACTATGTTACAACAAGATTAAAAGTTACATATTCGATAAAGAAAAACAATTCTAAGTCCAAACTTAAGGGTCAACAACTTTCAGCTATGTATCTAAAAAAAAAAAAAAAACATGTTGGGATAAAACTTTTATTCCGTGGGATGTTCAAATTTTCAAAGAGTCGTAAATATCGGCTTGACAATACTGAAGCGTCAAAACAGTTGGAAAATCCGTAAATTCAAAATCCAAGGAAAACACAAAGTCACGAGAATTGAACACAACAAACAAACGCCACACTGATACATGTTTAACTAAAGGAATAAAAAAAACATATAATGCTCTAAACAAAACAAAAAAGAAAAGAAAAAGAACAAGACAGCACATAAACTTAATGAACTTCCATTAAAAACCGAGAATGACGTCGTTAATTGGGGAAAGGAACAGACAAAAACATTTTACCTATATGCACTGCTGAACAAGAGGATCCAACAATGCATTTAATCTCATATATTATATAATAAACCCTGTCAGACAAGTCGCGAAGAAAAAAATATTCTGTACTTTTAAAAATGTCAATGATCAAAGGGCCATAACTCAAGACAAACTCAATAATTGACCAGTTAAAATTATTCAGACAAGTTTCAGGAAGATTGAGCAAAGTTTGTCCTTGCAGACGGACGAACAGACTGAATCCTTAATTACAATATACCCTGAAATTTCTTAGAATGGCTGTGAGCATGCCACCTTACGTCGTCTTTTTTCTTATAATTATCCTTAATTACTGCCAAATGTATTAATTGGTTAAATCTGTAGATAAAATGTTATTTAGTATATTACTGCTCGAACACTGTTATTTAACAATGCTCTATATTCAACAACAGTTTTTTTTTTTTCTAAATCAGACACTTTATATCACTGTGTTTACTAAAGATTGTTTTAGTGAATGACAAATGCTCAAAGTCTGTCTTTTTTGCAAAATTAAAAAAAGATAGACATCTACAGTTAGGTGCAGATATAACCTCTCACCAAGTTAACTTAGAGCAGTTCTGCTGACTGCTTTAGAACTGCCCCAGAATAGAATCACGACTGCCCTACAAACTTTGATTGTTTTATTATTATTATTATTATTATTATTATTATTATTTTATTTCTTTATTATTATCTTTTTTTACTCAAGATCTTTTCTTCCTGAGAAAGTAATTATATAAAAAAGGGATGGCCTCCGATGATGGGTTCTATTATGATGATATAACATTTGATGAAATGTAGCGATATCGTCGCAAAAGCAGTCGTGGGCCAGGACAGCTCTAATTCTTGACCAGAGCTGTTCTTCTTCCTGACTGCTCTAAGTAAACTTAAAGAAGTTCTCGGAACTGCTCTGCAAGTTCACTTTGACGAGAGGTTATGACTGGTCGCAACTATAAGTGTAACTTAACTTGAATTTCTGTATCAGCATATCTTACCTGTTAGGATTTAAGAAAGTTTAGCTTACCAGCGATTTTAAAAAGAAGTGTTAGCTTACCTTTTCGAGGGATCACTACGAGAAAAGTTACCTTACTTGTTACAGGGATTTTAGAAAGAAGTGTCAGCATACCTTTACGAGGGATCACTAAAAGAAAAGTTCTCGTACCTCTTAGAGGAATGATTACCAAAAAGACTATTTCAAGACTCGCTACATTTTTCTTGTAATGGATTTTGTAACGTATTGACTGTTGTGATATCAAACTCTTTTATGTCAAAACTTCTGATATGTAAAAGTAATGTGCTGGTCTCGCGATTACAATTTCCACTAATTTTACTGCTGATATTCGAAGTTTCTATTCCCAAAAAATGTATGTGTTTGTTCTTTTTGAGATTTTAAGTTGCACTTTTGTACTATAATCCTTCTCTGATCTTCTCATTACAAATATACCTCATTGTCGATTAATAGTAATGTATATTATCGAAAGTATCAATCCCTGGTCTAGTTTATAAAATGCGTTTTAATTGCTTATTTATTGTTTTAATGAGAAATAAAACTGCAAATCCGAGGAAGAAATAAATTACATGTACAAAGACTTTATGTCCAAAATATTTCAAAATTCAAAAAGATCTTGGTTTTTTAAGGCGATCGTTATTACATGTTACGTAACTCAATTATCCTGTTTAGTTTCAACGGACTTTATCTCAATGATGCATGCTAATATCCTTTTAATTTCAATTACATAACAGTTTTATAGACAAACTAATTCCAAAGGAACAAGACAGTGGGAAAAGTCAATAACACTGAAATCAAAAATGTTTAAGGCAAAACAAACAATACCATAAGGATACATGTACAGCTCAGAAACAACCCAACGTGTAAACTACATGTAAAATATATCCCTCTACTTTCGCTATGATATGGCAAGAAATTAGGCCAGGTCAAATTAAATATAACCATTTCTCTATTAAAGTAGGGTAAAACGATGTAACAATTTCGATTAAAGAAGAATAATGACATTGTAACTGGTTTGCTACAATTTCTGTATTAGAGAATGGTAAAAAGTTTTTCTCCTATTCTTGACGTGTTTAATCGGTGGGATAGAAATACATAATATCTTTAACCACTTCCCAGTGAATAAATTTCTACGTGGGAATTACCGCCCTTTTTGCTACAGTTATTAGAACGATAAAATAGAGAAGTCCCCAAATGACGTCTATGTAAACAAACTACATAGCAACGACATTTTCTTGAGGTTTTTGTCGAAAATCATAGGAGAAACAGATTCTCCTTCAATTTACTCGCTAAACGCTCGCGTGTAGAAAATCGAAAATTTAACTATCTCGAGTGGAGAAATTCCATAACTCACTCGTACCTGAAGGAGAATCTATATGTATCCGTTTCAATGTAGAAGATAATACATATATTGGTCTGTAACCAATCCTATATTAATAAGGGTATACATTATGGAACTGGTTTGTTACATGTACCATTTCTTTGTTAATTAGTTTGTAAGTACATGTATTTGAAAACATTTTTTTAAATACATTAAGAACTGTTTTTTTACTAAGAGAACTTACAGGTGTACCATTGTGTAACTGTATTGTAACCGGTTACAAAACAAGTGTGTTGAAATAATAAAAAAATTAACTTCTTATATATATGACGTTCGCATATATTCAAAGGGAATTCCCCGTATATAAAAGAAGTAAGTCTGCATTTTGCACAATTAGGAAAACTAGAAACAACAAAAATGTGTTTAAAATACCTTTGTCATGATACAATTGGACTAAATATCGAAAAAGAATCCCGACGCAAATTCTGCAACACCAAAATCCAAATACAAGGCCAATTCGACAGCAAAAAATTACAGGGAGAACCTGATGGCAGTCCAAGTTTTTAGTGGGAATTCACATTGATAGTACCTTAGTTTCTGTGCTTTCTTGTTCTATTTTTGTTTAGTTTTCTCCTAATTGTTGTTTGTTATGTTCAATTCTCATGACTTTGTCTTTACCTCATATTTCGAATTTACGGACTTTTCCAACTGTTTTGTTCCTTCGGTATTCTTTTGCCGATACATGTACAACAAAGACAAAACCAAAGCATTAAACAAATACTAACCAACCAATGGGAATAAGAACATTCGGATACAGGACTTCCAATGTGAAGTCCGTAAGTAACACCTGGTGCTCCTTGACGGGACGTATATCGTTTCCCGTTAACGACACTCGTCACAATGTAAGTGGCGATAAATCGGTAGTGTATCAAGTCCACGAAAAGTCAAGATAAAACTGTATCAAATCCACGAAAGGTCAATTCTTGTAAGACGTGAAGTGTAACTGAAGAGATCGTTTGACATTGTTGAGATAGAAACTTCGTATCGGTCAGACAAGCTGTGATTTCTAAAGTGATAATATTAACAGTCGGAAGTATTACCGCCTGAATTCGTAAACTTGACCATAATTTACAAATGATGTTCTTCAGTCATCGTTGGAAATGTTTTTCACTTATGTTGCAGATTTTTTTTTTCAAAATTGATCGAAAAAGTTTTTCACCAGAAATATTGCCAAGTATAAAATTCTGTTGCCAGATTGAATAAAAAATTATATTTTGCGACACTGGTTCCATTTTTCTTGAGTACAATAGATATCAATTGCTATAATATTTAACTCCGTATTCAAAAACAACTATACATGTAATTTATTAATAAAAATTATAAAAAAAATTAAAATAAAAGATATTCATTTTTTTATTTATGAAACATCTGACCATTGAGAGGTACAGCTAAAACATCTCCATGGAAATTAAATGTACTAATGCATATACAGTGAATATCCATGATTTAACAGTGTTACCATGATTACTATAAGTTACAATACACCATCAGAAGATTCACTGGGCGCAACCATTTTATGAAGAGCCCCAAAACGAATATCACACTCTCTTTCGTTTTGGTCAATATCATATTAATTTGTAAATGATTTAAAACGAGAGTGGGTCTTTATTCGAAATATTCTAAATCAAACTATTTAACATGAATGTTTAAAAATGTGTGCAAATTGAAGATTTAAATGGTGGACCCCCGGATTTTCGAGAAAATTGCATCTCCTCCTTTTTCAATCTTATTTTCAGGCAAGAAAAGCAACGGAAACATATATTTTTAATTGCTTTACATTATTTCGTTACACTTCCGCCAAAACGGAATGCTATAATTTTTTTTTTCATAAATAAATATGGAAATTTATCAAATTTTACTGCATATTGGTGTACCCCCATATGGGATATAACATAGAACGGGTAATTGTTGTTTGTAACCTATAAGCTGACCTTACGGTTTGTGTGGTGACGTCCAGGTCGATGCTGAAAATAAATCACTGAAATCAATGACAGGTATTGACACTTTTGCAATTTTTAATGTTTTTCCGAATTAGAGTCGATTATAATATACTGATCATCCAACGATGCCTCGTAAACATGATGTTATGATGGATGAGCCACCGGTTTGGTGAACATTTACAAAAAACCAAGTGATTACAGTTAATTTTTTAAGAGACAATTACTTGCACTCTTTAAATGTATATGCTGTTACGGCCGAAATCACCTTCTAAATTGTAGCCAATAAAAGACACAAATCAATAATAAAATTTTACAAGATTTATTATATATAAGTTTACAAAAATATTACATAAAATAAAATGTCAACTTAACTGTTCAAAATCCTCCGTCTTTTCCTAATCCGGAATTCTTCTCGTCACTGTTGCGGGAATCCAAACGGAATATTATATCCAATCAGTCACAATCTAGTATGATGTAACGTAAATAAAAGTGTCAAGTACGATGTGTGAAATGTAAATAGAAGTGTGTCAATCCAACAGCTGAGTCTGGTCCGATATCTTCTGATCTGAAAGTCTAACTTTCTTGTCCGTATATATACTGTAGAACGGAAACTTCTGGAATACGGTAGAAGTTCGAATCACACCATAATTATTACGTAAGTCAAATAGAAAGTTCTAGTCATTCCACCAGTATCTATTATTTTTCCAGTGATTTCTAAACTGCGCAGTTATAACATTATTTGGTAAACAACTATAAGTATTATGTAAACATAGTATACATGTTATAAGGCTACGCAAAACAAATTAGGCCAAGATAAATAAATATAATAATTACAATATCATAACAATGCCCACCGTGTACTTAGCCCTAAAATTAGAGCACTAGCAATCCTTTCATTCCTGTTTTGCATAAGACAGAAGATAAAGATCTCCCCAAACAACTTCATTATCCTTTATTATCCAATAGAGTATCTGAAAATATCTAATCCTCATGGTTTTTCGCGTTCCAATACACGTGGAGAGTTTGACCTTAAATTCAACTGATAAATTCTTTGCAAAATATCCTCTAGTTACACTGGCTCATTTAATCTGTCTGAATACTTATTGAAATGTGTCCAGTTAGTGCAAGGTGTATATTTTAAGGTATCCGAACCATAATAGATCATGATCGAAAATTGTATCTCTTTTTGACCGTGAATGGCTGAACCAAACAATTTAAAGCTGGGATTTTGTATACATATTTTTCTCAAGTTGAAACACACTTTGTTGCTTATGCAGAGTCTGTAAAAATAAGTTAGTTATATTGCCATTTCCGAAGTTTGGAGATAATTACCGAGATCATTACAATTGCGTTGTATGGAACATCCGGGAACTTTTGAATAATCACGTGGTCATTTATGGTTCGGATACCTTAACTGGCCATAATAAATTTTAATAAACATAAATCACTGGATGTTATCTTTTTTGAACTTCGTCTCGGTTAATGATAAGACAAAATAAGTTTAGCCGCCGCTGTTTTATCAGAAATAAATTCCAATTTTCAACAAAATTGTTCAAGATTTAAATATACACTAAAAAATATAAAAGTTTATACTAGGCTCCTCAATTTTCAAGTGGGCATCTAGATTTTGATAACTAGGAGCCCAGTTGGCAACACAGGTAAAACAGTTAGTCTTTATCCCCAATAATTATAAAAAATCAGCAGAGAATAATGGGATAATTTTTATTCAGAAAACACAAAGCAACATCAGACAGAGCTGACAATGAATCAGATGTGAATCAACTTTGCAAGCTCTGATTGCAACTCATGTATTTTCTCATTTGGTGTCTGAGGATTCCCTAAGTTCTTGAGTACCAATATACCAGCATCGCCTGCACATGGCGTCTACGTTTCTCAGCTTATCCGATTTTCAAGGGCATGCGTGAGTTACCCTGACTTTCGACAAACAGGATTACTGCTGTTACAAAAGCTTCTTAACCAGGGTTTTATTAGGGATAAGCTGATGTCATCACTTAGGAAATTCTACGGTCGTTATCACGAATTGATTGACCATTACGGTGTTCCAATATCTAAGATGATGTTGGACCTGTTCCCACTGTCGAAACATTTCATGTGCCTCTACCGATTTGTGACTTCCACAAGATTGTTGAACTTTGTTGAACTTCTCGTTGTGGGTGCCGTATACGGAGCAGAAACTGCTTACCCTTCCGGAGCACCTGGGTTCACTTCTGGATTTTATAGGAGTTCATATTGTTCATTGCTTTTTAGTTTCCTGTGTTTATTTGTTGTGCTTATGGTTGTGCATTTGTCTTCCCGGGTTTGTCTGTCCAATGGATTACGTTTTTTTTTATTGCTCCTTAGATATATTTGTCCTTTTTATATAATAGATCACTGTTGATTTAACAAAGCAAATGGCCCATGTCCAAATGGTTGCCGTCAGCGAATTCCCTGGGGATATATATGATTTTGTAAGGCTACAAGCATGACATTGTCTGTCTTTATGTGTTGTAGGTAAGTTAAATCAAGAAATACCAAAGGGATATTCGAGCGGAAAATCAAAACGACTGACAAACCCCGGAGAACAACGAAGACAAAAAGACTTATTTCAATAAGTATTCAGCAGTCTCAGGCTTTCCAATTAATCAAACATGCAAGTGTACATGTTTTTTTCTTTCATTGTTCTATCAATAATAATGTACATGTATAGGGGCATCTCAAAGATCATCAGAAATTCTATCATTAATAAGGTATTTGTTTTCGGACGTTTCGGGTTTTATCGATCTCTTTCTGATATACTTCCGATATTATTGAATGTATGAACCTATTTACGTTCTGTACTGAAACAAAAATGCACTGTTGTCAATATTGAATAGAGACAAAATCAACCTGTATTGGCAATATTCCCAGAAGATATAAAAACATAAAATCGTCCTGACAGCGCAACGACATTTCCGGTCGCCACCTGTATGACCGGTTATTGACAATTCAATCGCCCAACTCAAATTTTAGTCGCCTCGGGCAATCAGCCGAACGTTAGTTTTTATCCCTAACTATTCCTGCATTTTGAAGAATATCTACAAATATCTGCATAAACATAGTGTGACTGCAACTATTGAAAACCATGAGGTAATCTGGATCATAATATAGCATTTTCACGGGTACGGTCTTACCGGGATTCACTACGAAGTTTAAATATCGACTCACCATCGACCTCCATAAAAAGACTATTTGAATTGGTTACCTTTTTTCAAAGAAAGTATGATATCTACCAAGAAATTTTGAAACCAGTTCACAAATATTGACACACGATAAAAACAGAAAACAGTATTTTAGTTGTGATTTTAACTATATATGAAAAATGTATTATTTTTTTTTTATCTCGCTCGGGCATAGCTGTGTCCTTTAATGGGTTTGTCTTTACTCATTTTGGATATTTTCGGCATTTTTTGTAGACTGATACCAGCTTTCTGTGTTGGAATGTTGCCATATTATAATACACTATGATAGACTAATTTCTTGGCAATATTCTTTGTATACAATTTTTCGTGTGCATCAATAATCATGCATGTATAATATTATATAAAATAAAGTAAACGGTAAGTTATTGTATTAACTTTTCATCTGGGAGGTCGCTGTAAGATTTTCAACAAATGGTCACATGTTGTACCAAGACCGGAAAGGTCCCTAGCTTCGACCTAGAAATTTTTGTTTGAAAAATTTAATCACCATATTTATTCTTGTCTATTATAAACCCAATACGGATTGTATTTCTTTTTCAAATAGATTATAGAGATCTAATTCTGGAAATGCTACTGAAATATTCCAACCTTATCATTCAAGAGCAACAAAATCAATGCCACGAAAGTGAGGCTAAAATCATTAGAGCAGACTATATATACTTAATTTATATATTTATTAGTATACTGCGATTCATATGCAACATAAATTAATTCAATTGACAGTGAGAGCGAGAGAGAGAAAAGAGAAAGTAAATTTGTTGCAAACCATGAAAGTCTAAAAAGAGGACAAATATACATAAGGAGCAATCAAAAAAAAAAAAAAAAACACAATCCATTAAACACACAAAACCAACACAATGAACAACACGAACTCCTATAAAAAAACCATGAGTGAACTCAGGTGCTGCGGAAGTGTATTAACCTCATAACGATATGATATTTTGATTCTACACGGAAAACAACTTTGAGAAATGACGATAGCTGATAGAGACCATATCATTCTGTCTTTGTGACTATACAATAAAATAATTGTCAAATAGACAGATGATCTTCATTAGGGTAGTGTACGTTCGTGATGCAATTAGAAATAAATCTCCATATAAACATATACAATACATCAAGTTATGCAAACATTGAATTTTCACATATAAATGCTGTATTTTTATCACAAGTTCTGTCAAACCATTCGAAAATACTGTTACGTTTTTCGTAAAAATATTGTCCACAATCGGCATTAGTTTGACTGACGTCATTGTTAACGTTGTCAGGTTGGCCTCGTCTCCAGTTTTCATACGTTACTTCCTGTCCAGACACCCATTTAAAGGTTCCCTCGTTGTCCTTGTCATTTAATCCGATCCACCAACGATTGATAGTATGTAACTCTTTAAAATTTAAACAAAGACATGATATTTACATGTTTGCACCAGAAATGTTAACAGTCATTAATTGATAATTCCAATGTTGTTTTCAAAACATCAAATGCAGTAAATTCATTGGCTAACAGCAACTTCCGGTAAAAAAAGATAAATATCCTTTCATAACGTCGTGCATATGAATACGTACGCATGCAATATAGTATATGAGGAAAATGTTAATTTCAAATGGAAAACGTCATATTTCTCTATTATTTTGGAATTATAAGTAATAAGGGTTATTTGTACGGAATTTATCAATGTGTAAATTCGGGCTTTTCACTCATAAACTTTGCATATAGTCCTTCGGACTTAGTTTAGTTTGTGAGTGAATCGTTTGAGTATACGCATTGATAATTTCCTTCATTACTTTATTACTACATTTAAATTTGAACTTTTGACTTAATTCATGTGTAGGCTTATCATCTGAGTTTCTTGTAACATAAAACTGACTAGCAAGAAATTAATATTCAATATAACTGTTATACATTTTATTTAATTTTGTTGTAGCATGACCATTTTCCTTTGTACACACGTCTATCCATAGATGGTTTTGGCCTTAACTTTTTTTACTGCCACTGAACTGCTGAGTCATAATTATATCTTATGCCAGTATTCATTATATTCATATAAACATCGTACACGAGAAAATTCATAAAAAATTACCAAATTGTCTGTTCAGATATGGCATAAATAAAATTTCTTTCAAAGCACTGTCCACTTTAATTAGGTCACCAGCCTCCGTTTGACAATTTTGTCTCGCATCTTCCCATTTCAGTTTATTCATATGTTCGAATTTTAAACAAATGTCCAATTCCCATATATACTGGTAATCCGAATACAAACAGATCTTGTTTGCTGGAAAGAAAATTACCATGTCATTATTATACATCAAACAAGATACATGACAAAACTCTATCATCATTGATTTTCAAGACATACAACATCCGTGTCGCACATGGAAACAACAAGTAAGTAAGATATACATTTTGTCATTGGTCTGAGTTTGTTTTATTTTCTTTGTTAATGATCTTTATGTAAATTTCCCATAGTGTCCAATGTTAAACTAAGTTCCGCTCTGGGGACCATCTTGGATGACGCGTAGGGTCATCGGATATATTTCTGAAAGAGGACCATCTAAAGACCATTGCTGCCAAGTTTTGTTCCAGTTGGAACAGCTGTTCTAGAGCAGAAAATTTAAATGTGAATTGTGGACTGACGGACGAAACATAAATTATTTTAGTGAAATTGTCTCAAAGTTTTCCAGCTATTATGTTCGTTTAATTTAGATGTGGTGTAATTGTAGGAAGATCGCTCTCTTTTGTTTGCATACTGTTAAATGTGTTCATTCTTTCAAAAAGGTAGAGTTAACCATGTTATTTCACAATGAAAGCTACAAGAACCTTTGTCCTTTTTTAACAATATCTTTTACAGGTGAAGATTTTTTATTTCACATACATGTATACTATATTTGTTATAGAAGAATACACATACAACGAAACGAGATAAACATGGATTTTTAAATATATTTTAAAATTATATTATAATATATACTATTATATAAAATTTTATAAGGGAAACATATTCGATCCCAGTTACATTTTTCTATTATTAAAAAAATTCGTTACAATTTTGTTTGTTTGAGAATAGATGTAAAAATGCCCTTTTCAAGTATTGAAGACAGTATCGGTAGTGAATATATAGAGAGATATAGAATGGTCTGTCTAAACAAATCAGTACTGATTTAAAAAAAATGACTTTCCATTTTGTCTTGCAGCTATTACACTCAAACGGTATGAGAGAGGGTTGCATTGCGTTATCTGTATATCTGTTTCCCCGAACAGACATTTTTAGCACAACATATGATCTAGCCCCTCAGAGAAGAAATAGAACATACATTGTTAGTACAAAGTATTTAGCCTCTCTGAGAAGAAATATTCAGATTTTAAGTTTATGACGTAAAACTACTTTAGTCCATTCTCAAACTTCTTTGAATTGGCGCGGAGGTCTAGTGGTTAGCGCAATTCCCAATCCTCATAAAAATTTTCGGATCAAATTTGTGGCGCCCTATCTACACGATGAGTGAGGATGGGACGAAAAACGGTTTTACATTGTGAAGGAAGAGCAACACCATTAACACGATAAGGCTCCTTTGACTCAAGTCTAAATAACTATAATCCCCTTATATCCATTTAATATGAATGAAATATTTACCTCTTGTTCTGTAAAGCGTCCCTGAGAAATCAGTCCAGATCGACGTGTCTCCAAATTGATGATAGACGCCAGTACATAGTCCTGTAGAATCATTGTAGTATATCGCATCGCATGGATTCCGAAAGTCACAAGCAACTGCACATTCGGAAAGACTCAAAACTTTGACACTAACACCGATCGTACCCTGTACGGGAATATCATTACGCTGGGATACATTAAAAAATGTTAAATCTGCAAAAACTGAAAATAATAATAAAAGTGATATTTATTGTAAGCAAAATAATTTGTTCGTACTACTTTGAACTTTTGGTACTAAAAAATATGAAAATAGAAATCAAATAATATAAAACATATGTGACCTGGAAAGTGAACGAAGCATTCGGTTTTTACGTTTGCTTTGTCGGTATTTAGTGAAACCTTCGTAATGGCGGGAAAATGTGACACTTGCGTCTGAATCTTTTTATTGTAAAATTTGAGTTAGATTCTTTAGTATTTATTTTTAATTTCAAGACACTAAATGTTAAAAAAGTTGAGGTAAGTCCATAAATAATTTATTAATTTTTTCAAGGTAATTTCCATTCAAGTAATCACGTCGGAGAAAATGGCGGAAAGAGATTTCACATGGATGCCGCCATGTTGTTGAAATATTTTAGCCGGCATAGTGTAGTATTGGGAATAATTCGATTGACATCTCTACCTTAAAGAGCGAGTTTCGCTCGCTTATTAGAGATGCAAAGAGTTTCTAGCTAGTAGCTGTAGACAGTAAACATGCTACATAGCATGTAGTATCTTCTGTGTAAAGACCGTAGCGGACGATCATCAGAATATTGAAATTAATATGGCAAAAGAGGTAAAAAAAAACATCAAGAGTTTGTTTTTATTTTCTCTATTCTTACCTGTAAGTAGTTTATTTAAAAGAATCACTGTTCCCAGCAATTTAATCATGTTTCATTTGGTAAATCGTAATATCACTTCTTCATATTCTCATTTAGTTACATGTATACGGTCAATGTTAGAGTTTCGACAATAACAATATTATTTTGAGTTTCCTTTATATAGTTTATAATAAAGACTGGCACCCCCGTATACGTTTGTCATGATTACATTGTTTCGAAGTACAATTCCCGACAGGACTTAGAAGTACTTGGCAACATGATAAAGAAATTTATAATTGAAATTTATCATTTCATCATAGTTTTACGGTCTTATTTGTATATGGTTGTTTTAATTTCTCCGGTTTTACTTTGTTATATAAATAGTGTGTCATAAAAATGATGAAGTACCAGACAAAACTGTCATAAAACCAACTCATTTTAAAAGCACTAAATGATAGGTTGGAAAAAATTTCAATTTTGCGTTTTTCTTTGAGTTGTCTTTGAAGTCTTGTTTCCATTTAGCTAATCATACGTTAAATTACCATGTGATTCTTCAGAATATCCCGGATATTCCATATAACCAGACGCCTGATACAAACAACAACGTTTGCTTCAACTTTATAAAGATATATCTACACAATTTCTACTTGAATCTTTTCCTTCAAGCATTTTCGGTCTAATGGTCGTCTCCACTAAATATTTAGGTTTCGGATAAATTTTATTGATTTTTAAATTTGGTAAAGTGTGACAGCATATAAGAAATATCACGTGAAAAATGATAGGTTGTAGAATAATAAATTGCAAAAACATAAAGATAAAAAGTATAGAAAATAAAAGTAGGGGTTAATAACAGAGGTATTCGTTTTATACAAATAACAGCCCCATATACTACTATACAAGACAAGGTATCCAACTAAATGTGAGGGGCAAATATAGGTCATGTGGTTTTTCCATAATATTTTATTAAGATAACGTTTTCTTGATGTTTAACTGACCTACGTTATTAGCGGAATTGTTAATCAAGATGATTCATCAATATTTTGTCCCGAACAGGTTCCTCGTGCTGTGTTTTAGCAATCGCTTTCAGGGCCTGTTAACTTCTTTCAAAAATAGACTGAGTAAACATCACCATACCTACGGTCTGTTCTATTTCTTCTTTCATGTACATCCATCTTCCTCCTGTTTATAGGAGAACATCAAGATGTGATAAGCGTTGAAGATGGCAAAATATAGACCGCAATTATTGACACTGTCATGTATGCAATTGCCAAAACTTGGGAGGTGAACATCGTCATTTCGTTGAATGTTTAACGAAAGTTAGTTTGCATACCTTTAATCGTGATATGAAGGTCGAGGAAATAATTAAAACGTCATTAGTACACTTGTGATTCTACTGAAATTTACGTCATATTTCAATCTATTTCATACAAGTGCATATGAATTTTATTTTCACTTTCCATAGTGTTGGGGATAGAAAGGAGGAAAGTTTTATTGTAAATTCCTCCTAGTAAGAAGGTAAACAATAAGAAGCATACCTTATTCTGGTAAATAAACTAGCCGATCTGATTGGCGTGAAATACTTACAATGTACCGGTTTACCCTTAAATGGAGACTTGAACTCGTCCTTCCAGGTAGTATATAAGGACGCTGCAACATTATCAGATGTGGACTGACCATTGAAATGAACACTTCCGTTATAAACGCGTGGTTGGTAAGTCATGTAAATAAAGTAATCAAAGTCACTTAAAGTGTATTCTGGATAGTTATTTGATAATTCAATATGAATCTTTTGGATTATATGGCACATTGTGTAGCGCAACGTGAATTCTTGTAGGTAGTACAAGTTGCTTTAGTTCAAGTTGCAAGATGAATTCTCAAAGTTGTTCTAACGTTGGCGAATGAGGTTATTTGCCTATTGTTTATCCTAGAGGATATTAAAACCACTCGGGTTTGGATAAATGAATTGTGCAGTCTCATATTGTGTACAGTGTTTTGTGCAGAGTGCTTCTTGTGCAATTTGACATATTCCTTGTGCACAGAGGAACTTGTGCAACCGATATAGTTAATTGAAGTGTTAAAATAATACCTTATATATGAAGTTTTGGATTATAATAGCAGGTTGAGACACTGCTTTATGTTTCATTTATTGTGAACAGTGTACGTTGATTTACATTTACTTGTCATATAGATAGTGCATTGTGACTTTAGCTGTATATTCAGTTTAGTTTGAATATTGATATCTTTTTGGCACTGAAAATCCCAATTGACAATCGGTACGAACCGAGACCCACGCGATAAACACTATACAAATGTAATATGCTGTTGCCGTGGCCAACGCTGCGATCAGAGCAATACTAGCCCTTTTCAGAAACTCATTTTCGGTATCACGATTCTGACTCTAAAATTATAATTTGAGGCAAGTTATTCTCATAACTTTACTTACTTCCGGCGAACGAAACTTTTTTTTCTAGCCATAGTATGGCTGCCCCCATTAAACAAAGACTTTTCTAAATGACCCATATGTAGAAAATGCATATGCTCCTATAGCGGTCGCTGTGCTCGCTATAAATGTATAAGAACAGCGTAAACGTTTTCTACCTACCAATTACATGAAAAATCACAACACTGGCTTATCTCGTATATTGTATTGTAACCCTGTCGATGTGGTGTATATACTGTATATAGTGTTTGTATGTGTATTATGTTTTATCCTGGAACTACGCAGGTAATTGACCAATATAGCAGGCCCAATATTGTTTTTCGATATTGGGTGAGTAGCCCAATATAGTCTCCTGGTACACTTCTCCTCACATTAAACAATATTTTGCATTGCGTTCTGGTTCATAGTGATTATGACGTCGTATTACACTAGATTACGTGCCAAGAACGACCCTTCTTCAAATCAGCTATAAATGTTCCATTTTCATGCCTTTTCGCTCAAACAGATAACAATTTAGTGTTGCAGGGTAAAAACAATAGAGTTTTAAGTACATTGTCAGAAAATATAAAGTTTATTTATACTCGCTGCGAAATGGGCGAGAAATGCTCCGTAAACCTCGCATTTCTCTGCTGGTGGACCCTAGGTCCCCGAGGGTATTCGCCAACCCAGTCGTCAGACTTGTCTGACATGATTATTCATTGATTTGTTACAGAAATTACCAGTATGTAGCAAAATTTAAAAATAATAGAAATACTAAGGGTTCATTCCTTGTATTGCACATGGTAGATCTCCTTAGCTGAAATTTGGCTTCCTATTTCGGTATTTTTGGTTGAGTACTTCTTGTTGAATATAAGTGTGGTTTTTGGCCTTCCAAATGTTTCGGTTTTAATGCTGCTGATGAGAGGTAACTCCTTGAAATGCGTCGTATACAGCATAGTAAAATTTACTATATCTAATATTAGTAGCTTTGGATTATTTTGAAACCCCTGGGATGATGCCTCTGCTGGTGGACCCTAGGTCCCCGAGGGTATTCGCCAACCCAGTCGTCAGACTTGTCTGACATGATTATTCATTGATTTGTTACAGAAATTACCAGTATTTAGCAAAATTCAAAAATAATAGAAATACTAAGGGTTCATTCCTTGTATTGCACATGGTATATCTCCTTAGCTGAAATTTGGCTTCCTATTTCGGTCTTTTTGGTTATGATTACTTCTTGTTTAAAATATGTTTGGTTTTTGGTCTTCCAAATGTTTCGGTTTTAATGCTGCTGATGAGAGGTAACTCTTTGAAATGCGTCGTATACAGCATAGTATAAATTTACTATATCTAATATTAGTATCTTTGGATTGTTATTTTAAAACAAAAATTATGACAGCGTATAGAAGAAACATTGTTTCCGTTACAGAAGACTCTGTTAATCAAAGATAAGAAAATCAAACTATATTAACAGTGAGTTTTATTGTTATTTTTTTCTGAAAGTACTTAAATAAAACCCACTACTGAAACAATGTGCCAAATTTGAAGACATCAAAATTTAAAATCCATGATTTTAGCAAAAACTACAAAATTATCCCGAGTCACGTTACTTCTTAGCTAATTACCCTACCCGAGTTTATAACTATCTTTTGATGTTTTTTTTTGTTATGGGTTTTTATTTTATTTTTGGGGCTTATGTTGTTATTAATTTGTTTTTTTGTTTTGTTTATGTTTTGTTTTGTTTATTTTTTAACACAACATGTTAATAATTATGTTTATAACTTTATCCATTCCAATCATCAACGTTGCAAGCTGTTTTTCATGATTGTCCAGTTGTTTGACCATCATCCATAAAAGTGGACTGTTAATGGTATTTCCTGTGCTTCGACCATTCAACTCATTGGCGATGCCAATGGTAGATTTTAAAATCAACAGAAAGCATAGAATCGCAACGAATAGCATCTCCCTCGTCTGTATTTCTCAAAATTACTGAATGATAACAGATTTTGAATACAAATTATTTGCGTGATTAGAACATTAAATTTGCAATCAACATCTGTCACGTGCATATCATCTTACATGTATTTCTAAAAATTTCAATAAAGTGTTAACTTCCTGGCTTATCCTGGGGCAACTTCCGTCGACTATTATAAACGATGTCAGACAATACGCTGTGGTGCTGTAGGCCTTTTGAACGTTTTAATAATTTTACTCAGCCTTATTATTATACCTCCCTATCGTTAGTTCAAGAGGTATTCCCTGTTCGGAAATCAATGAATTGAATGTGACGGTCATGATTGCTATACTGAGATATTATTAATTTCAACTTAGCAGTGTAGGTATCGCAAAAAGGGCACATACAAACTCTGATGCGTATGCCATGTATACGTTCAAATATATCTCGGTATTATGTCTCAGATATAAAAAAAATATCTTCCATTCAAAGCGCGTCTATTCTTGGAAATCTAAATTTTTGAAAGAAAGGAATGATAATTCAAAACTATGTTACAACAAGATTAAAAGTTACATATTCGATAAAGAAAAAAAATTCTAAGTTGAAGGGTCAACAACGTTCAGCTATGTATCT
This sequence comes from Mytilisepta virgata, assembly GCA_028015205.1. Classification (NCBI taxonomy): domain Eukaryota; kingdom Metazoa; phylum Mollusca; class Bivalvia; order Mytilida; family Mytilidae; genus Mytilisepta; species Mytilisepta virgata. The sequence continues at coordinate 6,767,334 of CM051513.1, forward strand.
ATATATATAAAAAAACATGTTGGGATAAAACTTTTATTCCGTGCGATGTTTAAATGTTCAGAGTCGTAAATATCGGCTAGAGAATACTGAAGCGTCAAAACGGTTGGGAAGTCCGTAAATTCGAAATCAAAGGAAAACACAAAGTCAGGAGAATTGAACAGAAAAAAAAACAAACGCTACGCTGATACATGTTTAACTAAAGGAATGACAAAAACATATAATGATCTAAACAAACAAACAAAAAAAAAAAAAAAAAAACAAAAAAAAAAAAAAAAAAAACTACAAAAACGAAAACAAAAACAAATACAAACAAAAAAAACAAAAAAAAAAAAAAAAAAAGAACAAGACAGCACATAACTTAATCTCTAGCAATGTGAACTTGCAAACCGAGAATGACGTCGTTAATTGGGGAAAGGAACAGACAAAAACATTTTTCCCACATGCACTGCTTAACAAGAGGATCCAACAATGCATTGAATCTCATATATTATAAATTAAAACCTGTCAGACAAGTCGCGAAGAAAAAATATTCTGTACTTTTAAAAATGTCAATGTCCAAAGGGCCATAACTCAAAACAAACTCAATAATTGACCAGTTAAAATTATTCAGACAAGTTTCAGGAAGACTGAGCAAAGTTTGTCCTTGCAGACGGACAAACAGACTGAATCGTAAATTACAATGTACCCTGAAATTTCTTAGAATGGCTGTGAGCATGCCATCTTAAGTCGTCTTTTTTCTCATAATTATCCTTAATTACTGCCAAATGTATTAATTGGTTAAATCTGTAGCTAAAATGTTATTTAGTATATTACTGCTCGAACACTGTTATTTAACAATGCTCCATATTCAACATCAAGCAGTTTTTGTTTTTCTAAATCAGACACTTTATATCACTGTGTTTACTAAAGATTGTTTTAGTGAATAACAAATGCTCAAAGTCTGTCTTTTTTGCAAATTTAAAAAAAGACAAACATCTACAGTTAGGTGCAGATATAACCTCTCACCAAGTTAACTTAGAGCAGTTCTGCTGACTGCTTTAGAACTGATCCAGAATAGAATCACGACTGCCCTACAAACTTTGATTGTTTTATTATTATTATTATTATTATTATTTTATTTCTTTCTTTAAATTGTGATTTATTTAATTTTAAAATCAATCATATTAATCATTGTATATATCTTGTAATTCTTCAGCTCACATGGGCCTCTTGATAGACAATAAAACAGTTGTAGTTGTTGTTATTGGTATGGATCATATCACTTACCTGACATTTTGTTTTGTTTAATATAATTTAATTTTTTAAATGTAAATTTGGTTATTTTTTTTGTAATTGTAATTTTAATTAATTGTATTTTTGTTTTAATTTTAATTTTATTATTATCTTTTTTTACTCAAGATCTGTTCTTCCTGAGAAAGTAATTATATAAAAAAGGGATGGCCTCCGATGATGGGTTCTGTAATGATGATTTAACGATTGATGAAATGTAGCGATATCGCCGCAAAAGCAGTCGTGGGCCAGGACAGCTCTAATTCTTGACCACAGCTGTTCTTCCTGACTGCTCTAAGTTACCTTAAAGCAGTTCTCGGAACTGCTCTGCAAGTTCACTTTGACGAGAGGTTATGACTGGTCGCAACTGTAAGTGTAAATTTCTGTATCAGCATATCTTACCTGTTAGGATTTAAGAAAGTTTAGCTTACCTTTTCGAGGGATCACTACGAGAAAAGTTACCTTACATGTTACAGGGATTTTAGAAAGAAGTGTCAGCATACCTTTACGAGGGATCACTAAAAGAAAAGTTCTCGTACCTCTTAGAGGGATGATTACCAAAAAGACTATTTCAAGAATCGCTACATCTTTCTTGTAATGGATTTTGTAACGTATTGACTGTTGTGATATCAAACTCTTTTATGTCAAAACTTCTGATATGTAAAAGTAATGTGCTGGTCCCGCGATTACAATTTCCACTAATTTTACTGCTGATATTCGAAGTTTCTATTCCCTGAAAATGTATGTATTTGTTCTTTTTGAGATTTTAAGTTGCACTTTTGTACTATAATCCTTCTCTGATCTTCTCATAACAAATATACCTCATTGTCGATTAATATTAATGTATATTAGCGAAAGTATCAATCCCTGGTCTAGTTTATAAAATGCGTTTTAATTGTTTATTTATTGTTTTAATGAGAAATAAAACTGCAAATCCGAGGAAGAAATACATTACATGTATATAGACTTTATGTCCAAAATATTTCAAAATTCAAAAAGATCTTGGTTTTTCAAGTTGATCGTTATTACATGTTACGTAACTCGATTATCCTGTTTAGTTTCAACGGACTTTATCTCACTGACGCATGCTAATATCCTTTTAATTTCAATTACATAACAGTTTTATAGACAAACTAATTCCAAAGGAACAAGACAATGGGAAAAGTCAATAACACTTAAATCAAAAATGTTTAAGGCAAAACAAACAATACCATAAGGATACATGTACAGCTCAGAAACAACCCAACGTGTCAACTACATGTAAAATATATCCCTCTACTTTCGCTATGATATGGCAAGAAATTAGGCCAGGTCAAATTAAATATACTTCCGATATTATTGAATGTATGAACCTATTTACGTTCTGTACTGAAACAAAAATTCACTGTTGTCAACATTGAATAGAGACAAAATCAACCTGTATTGGCAATATTTCCAGAAGATATAAAAAAAACATAAAATCGTCCTGACAGCGCAACGAAATTTCCGCTCGCCACCTGTATGACCGGTTATTGACCATTCAATCGCCCAACTCAAATTTTAGTCGCCTCGGGCAACCAGCCGAAAGTTAGTTTTTATCCTTGACTATCCCTGCATTTTGAAGAAGATCTACAAATAGCTGCATAAACATAGTGTGACTGAAAATATTGAAAACCATGAGGTAAAATTTAGTATCTGGATCATAATATAGCATTTTCATGGGTACGGTCTTAGCGGGATTCACTACGAAGTTTAAATATCGACTCACTATCGACCTCCATTTTAAAGACTATTTGAACTGGTTCTCTTTTTTCAAAGAAAGTATTATATCTACCAAGAAAATGTGAAACCAGTTCACAAATATTGACAGACGATAAAAACAGAAAACAGTATTTTAGTCATGATTTTAACTATATATATGAAAAATCTATTAGTTTTTTTTTATCTCGTTCGGGCATAGCTCTGTCCTTGAATGGTTTTGTCTTTAATCATTTTGGATATTTTCGGCATTTTTTTGTACACTGATACCAGCTTTCTTTGTCGGAATGTTGCTGCCATATTATAATACACTACATGTATGATAGACTAATTTCTTGGCAATATTCTTTTTGTACAAGATTTTGTGTGCATCAATAATCATGCTTGTATAATATTATACAAAATACAAGTGAACGGTAAGTGATTGTATTAATTTTTCATCTTGGAGGTCGCTGTAAGATTTTCAACAATGAACAAAATGCTCACATGTTGTACCAAGACAGAAAAGGTCCCTAGCATCGACCTAGAAATTTTTGTTTGAAGAATTTAATCACCATATTCATTCTTGTCGATTATAAACTCAATACGAATTGTATTTCTTTTTCAAGTAGATTATAGAGATCTAATTCTGGAAATGCTACTGAAATATTCCAAACTTCTCATTCAAAAGCAACAAATCAATGCTACGAAAGTGAGGCTAAAACCATAAGAGCAGACTATATGTACTTAATCTATAGATTTATTATTATACTGCAATGCGTATGTAACATAAATTCAATTGAGAGAGAGAGCGGGCGAGAGAGAGTAAAGAGAAATTAAATTTGTTGCAAACCATGCAAATCTAAAAAGAGGACAAATAAACATAAGGAGCAATCCCCCCCCCCCCCCCCCAAAAAAAAAAAAAAACGAAATCCATTAGACAGACAAAACCAAAACAATGAACAATACGAACTCCTATAAAAACCATGAGTGAACTCAGGTGCTGCGGAAGGGTATTAACCTCATAACGATATGATATTTTGATTCTACACGGAAAACAACTTTTAGAAATGACGATAGATGATAGAGACCATATCATTCTGTCTTTGTGACTATACAATAAAATAATTCAATAAGGTAGTGTACGTTCGTGTTGCAATTAAAAATAAATCTCCACATAAACATATACTATACATCCAGTTATGCAAACATTGAATTGTCACATATAAATGCTGTATTTGTATCGCAAGTTCTGTCATACCATTCGAAAATATTGTTAAATTTTTCGTAAACATATTGTCCACAATCGGCATTAGTTTGACTGACGTCATTGTTAACGTTGTCAGGTTGGCCTCGTCTCCAGTTTTCATACGTTACTTCCTGTCCAGACACCCAGGTAAAGGTTCCCTCGTTGTCCTTGTCATTTAGTCCGATCCACCAACGATTGATAGTATGTAACTCTTTAAAATTTAAACAAAGACATGATATTTACATGTTTGCACCAGAAATGTTAACAGTCATTAATTGATAATTCCAATGTTGTTTTCAAAACATCAAATGCAGTAAATTCATTGGCTAACAGCAACTTCCGGTAAAAAAATTGATAAATATCCTTTCATAACGTCGTGCGTATGAATACGTACGCATGCAATATAGTACATGAGGAAAATGTTAATTTCAAATGGAAAACGTCATATTTTTGTATTATTTTGGAATTATAAGTAATAAGGGTTATTTGTACGGAATTTATCAATGTGTAAATTCGGGCTTTTCACTCATAAACTTTGCATATAGTCCTTCGGACTTAGTTTAGTTTGTGAGTGAATCGTTTGAGTATAGGCATTGATAATTTCCTTCATTACTTTATTACTACATTTAAATTTGAACTTTTGACTTAATTCATGTGTAGGCTTATCGTCTGAGTTTCTTTTAACTTAAAACTGACTAGCAAGAAATTAATATTCAATATAACTGTTATACATTTTATTTAATTTTGTTGTAGATTGACCATTTTCCTTTGTACACACGTCTGTCCATAGATGGTTTTGGCCTTAACTTTTTTTACTGCCACTGAACTGCTGAGTCTTAATTATATCTTATGCCAGTATTCATTATATTCATATAAACATCGTACACTAGAAAATTCATAAAAAATATTACCTAATTGTCTGTTCAGATATGGCATAAATAACATTTCTTTCAAAGCACTGTCCACTTTAATTAGGTCACCAGCCTCCGATTGACAATTTTGTCTGGCATCTTCCCATTTCAGTTTATTCATATGTTCGAATTTTAAACAAATGTCCAATTCCCAGATATACTCGTAATCCGAATACAAACAGATCTTGTTTGCTGGAAAGAAAATTACCATGTCATTATTATACATCAAACAAGATACATGACAAAACTCTATCATCATTGATTTTCAAGACATACAACATCCGTGTCGCACATGCATGACATGGAAACAACAAGTAAGTAAGATATACATTTTGTCATTGGTCTGAGTTTGTTTTATTTTCTTTGTTAATGTTTTATATATATATATATAGTAGTTAAAACCTGGATCATATATATATATTTGCTGCCAAGTTTTGTTCCAACTGGCCAAGTTGTTTCATGCAAGAAGATCTTTATGTAAATTTCCCATAGTGTCCAATGTTAAACTAAGTTCCGCTCTGGGGACCATCTTGGATGACGCGTAGGGTCATCGGATATATTTCAGAAAGAGGACCATCTAAAGACCATTGCTGCCAAGTTTTGTTCCAGTTGGAACAGCAGTTCTAGAGCAGAAAATTAAAATGTGAATTGTGGACTGACGGACGAAACATGAATTATTTTAGTGAAATTGTCTCAAAGTTTTCCAGCTATTATGTTCGTTTAATTTAGATGTGGTGTAATTGTAGGAAGATCGCTCTCTTTTGTTTGCCTACTGTTAAATGTGTTCATTCTTTCAAAAAGGTAGAGTTAACCATGTTATTTCACAATGAAAGCTACAAGAACCTTTGTCCTTTTTTAACAATATCTTTTACAGGTGAAGATTTTTTATTTCACATACATGTATACTATATTTGTTATAGAAGAATACACATACAACGAAACGAGATAAACATGGATTTTTAAATATACGTACTATTATATAAAATTCTATAAGGGAAACATATTCGATCCCAGTTACATTTTTCTATTATTAAAAAATTGGTTACAATTTTGTTTGTTTGAGAATAGATGTGGACATGCCCTTTTCAAGTACTGAAGACAGTATCGGTAGTGAATATATAGAGAGATAGTAGAATGGTCTGCCTAAACAAATCAGTACTGATTTTAAAAAAAAAAGACTTTCCATTTTGTCTTGCAGCTATTACACTCAAACGGTATGAGAGAGGGCTGCATTGCGTTATCTGTATATCTGTTTGCCCGAACAGACATTTTTAGCACAACATATGATCTAGCCCCTCAGAGAAGAAATAGAACATACATTGTTAGTACAAAGTACAAAGTATTTAGCCTCTCTGAGAAGAAATATTCAGATTTTAAGTCTATGACGTAAAACTACTTTAGTCCATTTTCAAACTTCTTTGAATTGGCACGGAGGTCTAGTGGTTAGCGCAATTCCCGATCCTGATAAAATTTTCGGATCAAATTTGTGGCGCCCTATCTACACGATGAGTGAGGATGGGACGAAAAACGGTTTTACATTGTGAAGGAAGAGCAACACCATTAACACGATAAAGACTCTCATGCAGATGCCTGAAAAGAGTAGGCTAAAATGCCGCTACAGAGGCCGCCCTTGCTGTTTAAATTAGCACCTTTTTAATTTATTAAAAGTAACATTTTTTCATAGGAAATGCGTTTGATTTTCTTAATACAACACCTACAATAGTTGGTTTATATCTCGACTCTATGTTTCCGTGTAATCGACTTTCTATGTGTACCGATGCTACGAACATTTCATTACAAAACCTGCATCAGAATACCAAATAACAGTTTACTTCAAGGCTCCTTCAGACTGTGATTTTGACTCAAGTCCCCTTATATCCAGTTAATATGAATGAAATATTTACCTCTTGTTCTGTAAAGCGTCCCTGAGAAATCAGTCCAGATCGACGTGTCTCCAAATTGATGATAGACGCCAGTACATAGTCCTGTAGAATCATTGTAGTATATCGCATCGCATGGATTCCGAAAGTTACAAGCAACTGCACATTCGGAAAGACTCAACAGTTTGACACTTACACCGATCGTACCCTGTACGGGAATATCATTACGCTGGGATACATTAAAAAATGTTAAATCTGCAAAAACTGAAAATAATAATAAAGTTATATTTATTGTAAGCAAAATAATTTGTTCGTACTACTTTGAACTTTTGGCATTAAAAAATATGTAAATAGAAATCAAATAATATGAAACATATGTGACTTGGAAAGTGAACGAAGCACTCGGTTTTTACGTTTGCTTTGTCGGTATTTAGTGAAACCTTCGTAATGGCGGGAAAATGTGACACTTGCGTCTGCATCTTTTTATTGTAAAATTTGAGTTGGATTCTTTAGTATTTATTTTTAATTTCAAGACACTAAATGTTAAAAAAGTTGAGGTAAGTCCATAAATAATTTATTAATTTTTCCAAGGTAATTTCTATTCAAGTAATCACGTCGGAGAAAATGGCGGAAAGAGATTTCACATGGATGCTGCCATGTTGTTGAAACATTTTAGCCGGCATAGTGTAGTATTGAGAATAATTCGATTGACATCTCTACCTTAAAGAGCGAGTTTCGCTCGCTTATTAGAGATCCAAAAAGTTTCTAGCTCGTAGCTGTAGACAGTAATCATGCTACATCACATGTAGTATCTTCTGTGTAAAGACCGTAGCGGACGATCATCAGAATATTGAAATTAATATTGCAAAAGAGGTAAAAAAAAACATCAAGAGTTTGTTTTTATTTTTTCTATTCTTACCTGTAAACAGTTTATTTAAAAGAATCACTGTTCCCAGCAATTTAATCATGTTTCATTTGGTAAATCGTAATATCACTTCTTCATATTCTCATTTAGTTACATGTATAGGGTCAATGTTAGAGTTTCGACAATAACAATATTATTTTGAGTTTCCTTCATTGCTTTATATAGTTTATAATAAAGACTGGCATCCCCGTATACGTTTGTCATGATTACATTGTTTCGAAGTACAATTCCCGACAGGACTTCGAAGTACTTGGCAACATGTCAAATAAATTTATAATTGAAATTTATCATTTCATCATAGTTTTACGGTCTTATTTGTATATGGTTGTTTTAATTTCTCGGGTTTTACTTTGTTATATAAATAGTGTGTCATAAAAATGATGAAGTGCCAGATAAAACTGTCATAAAACCAACTCATTTTAAAAGCACTAAATGATAGGTTGGAAAATAACAATCCAAAGATACTCATATTAGATACAGTAAATTTATACTATGCTGTATACGACGCATTTCAAGGAGTTACCTCTCATCATTGGAAAACATTTCAATTTTGCGTTTTCTTTGAGTTGTCTTTGAAGTCATAGTCTTGTTTTCATTTAGCTAATCATACGTTAAATTACCATGTGATTCTTCAGAATATCCCGGATATTCCATATAACCAGACGCCTGATACAAACAACAACGTTTGCTTCAACTTTATAAAGAAATATCTACACAATTTCTACTTGAATCTTTTCCTTCAAGCATTTTCGGTCTAATGGTCGTCTCCACTAAATATTTAGGCTTCGGATAAATTTTATTGATTTTTAAATTTGGTAAAGTTTGACAGCATATAAGAAATATCACGTGAAAAATGATAGGTTTTAGAATAATAAATTGCAAAAACATAAAGATAAAAAGTATAGAAAATACAAGTAGGGGTTAATAACAGAGGTATTCGTTTTATACGAATAACAGCCCTATACACTACTATACAACACAATGTATCCAACTAAATGTGAGGGGCACATATAGGTCATGTGGTTTTTCAATAATAATTTATTAAGATAACGTTTTCTTGATGTTTAACTGACCTACGTTATTAGCGGAATTGTTAATCAAGATGATTCATCAATATTTTGTCCGGAACAGGTTCCTCGTGCTGTGTTTTAGCAATCGCTTTCAGGGCCTGTCAACTTCTTTCAAAAATAGACTGAGTAAATATCACCATACTTACGGTCTGTTCTATTTCTTCTTTCATGTACATCCATCTTCCTCCTGTTTGTAGGAGAACATCAAGATGTGATACGCGTTGAAGATGGCAAAATATAGACCGCAATTACTGACACTGTCATGTATGCAATTGTCAAAACTTGGGAGGTGAACATCGTCATTTCGTTGAATGTTTAACGAAAGTTAGTTTGCATACCTTTAATCGTGATATGAAGGTCGTGGAAATAATTAAAACGTCATTAGTACACTTGTGATTCTACTGAAATTTCTCGTGAAATTTACGTCATGTATCAATCTATTTCATACAAGTGCATATGAATTTTATGTTCACTTTCCATAGTGTTGGAAGTGATAGAAAGGAGGAAAGTTTTATTGTAAATTCCTCCTAGTAAGAAGGTGCACAATAAGAAGCATACCTTATTCTGGTAAATAAACTAGCCGATCTGATTGGCGTGAAATACTTACAATGTACCGGTTTACCCTTAAATGGAGACTTGAACTCGTCCTTCCAGGTAGTATATAAGGACGCTGCAACATTATCAGATGTGGACTGACCATTGAAATGAACACTTCCGTTATAAACGCGTCGTTGGTAAGTCATGTAAATAAAGTAATCAAAGTCACTTAAAGTGTATTCTGGATAGTTATTTGATGAATCTTTTGGATTATATTGTGGCACATTGTGTAGCGCAATGTGATTTCTTGTAGGTAGTACAAGTTGCTTTGGTTCAAGTAGCAAGATGATTTCTCAAAGTTGTTCTAACGTTGGCGAATGAGGTTATTTGCCTATTGTTTATCCTAGAGGATATTAAAACCACTCGGATTTGGATAAATGAATTGTGCAGTCTCATATTGTGTACAGTGTTTTGTGCAGAGTGCTTCTTGTGCAATTTGACATATTCCTTGTGCACAGAGGAACTTGTGCAACCGATATAGTTAATTGAGGTGTTAAAATAATACTTAATATATGAAGTTTTGGATTATAATAGCAGGTTGAGACAGTGCTTTGTGTTTCATTTATTGTGAACAGTGTACGTTGATTTACATTTACTTGTCATATAGATAGTGCATTGTGACTTTAGCTGTATATTCAGTTTAGTTTGAATATTGACATTTTTTGACACTGAAAATCCCAATTGACAATCGGTACGAACCGAGACCAACGCGATAAACACTATACAAATGTAATATGCTGTTGGCGTGGCCAACGCTGCGATCGCAGCAATATTAGCCCTTTTCAGAAACTCATTTTCGGTATCACGATTCTGACTCTAAAATTATAATTTGAAGCAAGTTATTCCCCTAACTTTACTTACTTCCGGCGAACGAAACTTTTTTCTAGCGATAGTAGGTAGCACAATATCGCTGCCCCCATTAAACAAAGACTTTTCTAAATGACCCATATGTAGAAAATGCATATGCTCCTATAGCGCTCGCTGTGCTCGCTATAAATGTATAAGAACAGCGTAAGCATTTTCTACCTACCAATTATATGAAAAATCACAACACTGGCCTATCTCGTATATTGTATTGTAACCCTGTCGATGTGGTGTATATACTGTATATAGTGTTTGTATGCGTATTATGTTTTATCCTGGAACTACGCAGGTAACTGACCAATATAGCAGGCCCAATATTGTTTTTTGGATATTGGGTCAGTAGCCCGATATAGTCTCCTGGTACCCTTGTCCTCACATTAAACGATATTTTGCATTGCGTTCTGGTTCATAGTGATTATGACGTCGTGTTACCATAGATTACGCGCCAAGAACGACCCTTCTTCAAATCAGCTATAAATGTTCCATTTTCATGCCGTGTCGCTCAAATAGAGATAACAATTTAGTGTTGCAGGATAAAAATCAATATAGTTTTACGTACATTGTCAGAAAATATAAAGTTTATTTATACTCGCTGCGAAATGGGCGAGAAATGTTCGGTAAACCTCGAATTTCTACCCGTTTCTAAGGCTCGCACAAATATACTTTATATTTCTGACAATGTATGTATATTGTATATTAGTTAACTTTCTCTGTATCTATGTAAATTGTCTGGGTAAGAATAAAGGTATAATGATAATAAAACAAACATCCAGACCACGTGGGTTTACTTCTGGTATTTCGATTGAGTGCGTGTTTGTTATATATTTCACAACTCATACGTTATTCCAGAGCTTGTGACATATACATTGACTTCCTGGACAGAGCCCCGCTTCTGACAGAAAAGTTACTCAGACAGGGGTACGTTACTCCTAAGCTGAAGTCATCCTTATTAAAGTTTTATGGGCGTCATCATGACTTGGTTGACAGGTATGAAAAAACCGTTTCCCAAATGAAAATGGACCTGTTCCATTGATATTATCGCTTCCTCATATCGGATTTGACATGAGCAGCATGGCGGGTGTCCTGCAGGAAGCAGAGACTGCTTACTCTTCCGGAGCACCTGAGTCTAACCCCGGTTTTTTGGTGGGGTCCATGTTGTTCATACGTTTTTAGTTTTTAATTGTAGTGCATGTATTGTTTTGGTCTTGTCTTCCTTGTTCCCCGGAGTTTGTCAGTTGTAACGATTTTTCTCTCCTTCGAATATCCCTTTGGTATTTCTTGACTTTAATTATTATTATTATTTTGGTTTTGCCTTGTGTGTCTATTGCGTATTTGGTTTTCTCCGTTTTCAACTTGGATTTGTCTTTGTTTCTATATTATAATTGTTAAAATATCTTTAATATTTTCTTCACTTTGTCTTATATGGATACCGATGGAAATACTGCTAGTGAAGCAAGCAAAATAAATCTAAAAGGGGAAGCCGCTGATAAATTCCATACCTTGCATGAAATTACCTCAAATGCAATACCTGTTCAGAAATTAGTTAATTAGACCTTTGTATGGAAAAACAAAACATTTGTAAAATATCGTAAATCCACAATTGTCTATAATACTAATGCATTAGAAGGAACAATCATGACAGTGTTGTATGATAAAATTTGCATTTACCGATCTATGATTTAATGAAATATTCGTGTAATGGTTCAATCAATGCGTGCTAGATTTGAAACCAAGAAATGCACAATTAATGCCGACCAATGTTTAGATAAAAACCAAGACTTTCAGATAAGTACTCCCGTTCTTCGGAAGCGTAAATTTTTAATCCTTTCTCTAAAAAAGATATACAGTATTTGTAATGAGCTTACGTCCTATCCAAACTAACCAAAATAAAAACTCCGACTAAAATGTTGTTCTTAAAAGGCATTAAACTTTAACCAGCTACACTTGTGGCTTGAACATTTGATTAACAATAATTTTACAATCCTTGTTTGAAAAATGTTATTCTTCAATTTATATGAAGTTAAAAACATTGTAATCGAAGCACTACTCCGTAGTGTTAAATCATAGTCCCAGTTTTTTTTGCACTGAGTTCTTTGTTCGGACAACTCTTGGCTGAATATGCCATCTTTGCACATTTCAAATGCCGGAAAAATATTATACTACAAATAATTATGAATGTCTTTAAAAATGTGTAATGTTATTTATTCAATTATTTTGTTGTGGTTTGAAGAAAAAAAAACCGACAAAATCCGGCGTGGATTGATGAGAAGTTAGTCGACCAATGCATTTTCACATATAAATGCTGTTTTTTTATCACATGTCCTGTCAAACCATGCAAAGTCACTGTGCTTGGTTCTGTATTTATATTGTACACAATCAGCATTCCTTGCAGAAACGTTATAGCTAACGTCATCAGGCTGCCCTGGACTCCAATTGTTATACGCCATTTCCTGTCCGGACACCCACGTAAAGTTTCCTTCACTATCCTTGTCATTTAATCCGATCCACCATCGGACCACTCTTTGTAGTTCTAAAAATTTGCAATATAAATAATTTAACTTGACAGCTATTTACGATGTTCAGTAGAAATACATGTAGATATCTGGGTCCCGTTTCATAAACACTCGTACAACTACGATTGGTTCCAGGATATTATTAGAAGAGATTCACCGAAGACCGGATATAGATCACAGTTATGACTAATGGTAATCTTAGCAATGTTTGTGAAACGGACCCATATTATTAACCGAATAGCAATTATTTTTTTTCGACAACGAACTCATTTAATAACAAAAAGAGTAATCATGTTGATAATATGAGTGTGCCGCACTATTCAGGCGCGGATCCATGATTTGACGTTAGCAAAGGAGGGGGCGCTGAAGTGCTAGTAATGGTTGATATAGCGCCGAGCGGAGCGAGGCGAAACATGTTTTGGTCAATTTTATGCCAATTTCTTTTTAAGAAGGCGCGTGTCTGGTGCGCCCGCGTCTGAATTCTGAATCCGCACATGCTATTGGGTCGTAATTACATGCGTTGATTGTCTCGAACAAACAAATAATTTTTGTATAATTGTGTCAACATGGTGACTGTCATGATTTCTTGATTGGATACCTCGTGTGTCTTTATTCTTTGTTATAATAGTAAATGATCGATAAACATTGATTTTTATTTCCTAAATTGTACTTTTTATTTGTTACATGAAACGTTCTTAATTTAGACTTTCTTAAAAGATTTGCATTTAGTCTAGGATAAGGCATGTTTTTGTTATTTCTTGTGTCATTGTGTCATGTGTGTATATTTTTAAAAAGTGACTGGCGTCTGTCTTTGGTGATTGCTTGTCATGACGATTTCCGAATTATTTATTGAGAAGAAGGAGCGTAACAGCAAACAGGAGTTTGAAGAATGTTGTGAATGTTTATAAACTAGGAACTTTGGGACGAGAGATTTAGATTCAAGACGGAAGTAATAATTATTTGGAAAAGTGTTTAAATTCACAACGACTAACGTACATTCTAAAGATTCGGGATATCAAGGAATAATTTACGTTTTCTAGGTCTGTGAACATTTTGAATTAAATTTGTAAGAAATTGTTTTTATTTGTGTATGTGATTATTCTGTTTGTTTGTTTGTTTGGTTTTTTTTATTTTATTCAATCAGTCTTAATTTTCTCGTCCACCAATTCTAGTCCTTTGAAGACAAAGTTGCAAAGAAAAGGATCCCAAAATTTACATTTTCCAGGGCTTGTTTCGTTGTTATTCTAAAATTCACCTCTTGGCGTGTATTTATTGTGTAAGGGAGTAACCATTTGATTTTTATGGGGGGAGGAGGGGGGAGGGGGTAGGATAAAATTTGAAAGGCAGGACCAGGATCATCTTAGGTGTGAAAAAACAATGTAGGACCTGTGTCAATCACGAATGTTTTTGGTTTAAATAAAAATAAAAATTAGCCCGCAATAGAGACCGAAAAAAAATCAAGGACGAAAATTTCGACAAAAAAAAAAAAAAAAAAAAAAAAATACGCAGGATCAAACGTTTGATCCTACCCCAACCCCCCACTCCCACCCCCCCTCCTCCCCATGAAAATCAAATGGTTGCTACCTAAGTTTTTTCACCTTCGCCTTTGGATTTTGATCTTGCAGAATTTGCCCCCTGTTCTATTGATTTGATACTCTTTTCCGATATTTCGATTCTTCGAGCTTAAGTGTGCACAGTCGTTGAAATTCTATCATCGTATATTGATAAACTTTACCAAACTGTTTGTTCAGGTACTGCATGAACAAAATTTCTTTCAAAGGACTGTCCAATGTAAATAGATCTCCAGCCTCTTTCTTGCAACTTTCTCTGGCATCATCCCATTTCATTTTTTTCTTATTTTCGAATTTCACACAAATTTCCATCTCCCAGATAAACTGGTAATCCGTATATCGACATACCTTCTGTACTTTAAAAAGAATATTCATATAATAGTATTAGATGAAGCTTATACTGTTCATCTCGTTATCTGAAAGTGGAAGGGACCAACACAAATTGTTTGAGATAACAGGAGTTCGAGACATCAGGAGGAAATATGGTGCAAAGTTTAATCTAGAGACCAAAACAATACTTTGAGATATCAGGAGTTTTGAGATAAAAGCGTGTGAGATAACGTGATTCAACTGTACTTGACAAAAATTCATGTCTTAATTTGTAGATAGATAAGATTCGTACAAACGTATTTTATCACATAATTAGTATCAAAACGTTTGATTTTGCATGGAGGCTAAACCGGAAATGGGTGTCCTATATTTGCCATAGATCGTAAATATGCATATTCGACCTCGAAAATCCACACTTGCCCTAAAAAATCCGCATTGGCTTATATTCTGAATTCAGATAAGGAACATTTCTTCTTTGATATTTTTTGTTAAAAATACATTCCAGTTGAATTTATATTCTAATCAGTTTCTTCAGCCTGAAAATGTGTTATCAACAAAGACATGGAATTTTCCATATTGGCCCTGGTATCAGTCCATAACCCGTATCGGTCCTCGGGCTCAATATTGGAATCTCGGGCTGATACCAGGGCAAATATGGAAAATTCCATGTAATAATTTTTAAGTATGTGGGGATAATCATTGCTGAAATAATATCTTCCTGCACTTGTGAATTTGCTTAATACATGTATCACACGTGTCTATTGTAAAAAGCTAGCTTTGAAATTTGTAAGGAAACGAGCCGACAGGTAACACGCATTATATATTGTATGGAAGGGATTTCTCTTAGACTGTTAACTAAAGGATTTCTTTCATACTTTTGAAAATTGTTAAGTTATCCAGACCATAATAGTTCATGATCGAAAATTGTATCTCGTTTTGACCGTGAATGGCTGAACCAAACAATTTAAAACTGGGATTTTGTATATATATTTTTCTCAACTTGAAACACACTTTGTTGCTTATATGCAGAGTCTGTAAAAATAAGTTAGTTATATTGACATTTCCGAAGTTTGTCGATAATTACCGAGGTCATTTCAATTGCGTTGTATGGAACATCCGGGAACTTTTGAATAATCACGTGGTCATTTATGGTCCGGATACCTTAAGTCTAGCACTGCAATTGATTTACAAAAATTACATGTATCTTTACTGGTTTTTAAATAGATTACATAGAAAAAACTTAGAACTGTAAGAGATTGTATGTCATTGGCTTAGTGCATTTCAATTCTATATGAGATGAGATTAAATTGTATTTCCCTTCCTTATTCGTTCATCTGTCCGACTGAATCAACATTTTTTATACTTCAGGGCCCAGTTGTTCAACATATTTAACCCATGGTTAAATTTAACCGAGGGTTAAACTGCATAGAAAATCATTACTTTCACGTAAAATCAAACCTGTGGTTAAATTTAATCCTTGATTTACACTCATCGAAACAATAATTGGTACAACAAAACGTGCTATTTCCTTTATGTCCAGGCGATTATGTGTTTAAAAATATTTACCTCTTGTTCTGTAAAGTATCCCTGACACATCAGTCCTTGTAGACGTATCTCTAAATTGATTAAAGACACCTGTACATACTCCTGTAGAGTCATTGTAGTAAATTGCATCGCATGGATTCCGAAAGGCACAAAGAACTGCACATTCTGATAGACTCAAAACTTTGACACTAACACTGATCGTACCCTGTACGGGAATACCATTACGCTGTGATACATTGAAAAATGTTAAATCTGCAAAAACTGAAAATAATGTGAAAATGTTTTTTTCGTCGTACGTACAATGTTTAGTGTTTTACGCATTTAATAAGCATTATATACTAGTAATTAAAAACCTAATACAGGAGTTCCAAACAGGTTCTAGCTTGTAACTAGAGACAGAATAACAATCCAAAGATACTAATATTAGATATAGTAAATTTATACTATGCTGTATACGACGCATTTCAAGGAGTTACCTCTCATCAGCAGCATTAAAACCGAAACATTTGGAAGACCAAAAACCAAACTTATTTTAAACAAGAAGTACTCATAACCAGAAATACCGAAATAGAAAGCCAAATTTCAGCTACGGAGATTATAAACTCAACTGTTTATGGACTGTCATGATTTGATTTGCTGATTTGTTGTTTGCATAACGTCCAGTTGAAAATATATCATGCTTCTACAGGACGAAAACCAGTTCAACAAATTTGGACGGTCATGAGGATGTTGAAATTAAAATTTGAAATATTGTGAAAGAGCTACTGCCAGTCAATTAAAGTAATAAAACGTAACACAAAATACCGAAATAAGTCTCATGCACTGTTTGGCCATTTCGTTGACTGACAACAATGAAAAAATGGAGAAATGGGTTTGTTTTATAGAGGGGATTATAGAGCAATCATTGATTTTTATTTGGGGGGTGGGGGGGGAGGCTATGATCATATTTGACATAAAAATGCAGGACCAGGATTTTGGCAAAATAAAAGGACAGGGTAAATTTAGGTGTGAAAAACAATGCTGTGTCGATCAGAATTTGTTTGGTTTAAATGAAATTAAATATTTAGGCCGCGATAGCAGCCAAAACAAAAATCCAGGACCAAAATTTCGACGAATAAAATATCAAACATTAAATGCTAGACACACACCCGCAACACACCACATAAAAATCAAACGGTTGCTCCCCCTTTTGGAATATTGCGAAGAAGAAAGTAAAAAAACCAAAACCACACAACTGTCATCTGAAATGAAGTCATTAACAGCAAAACAAATCGTTTTGGTTCTAAGTGAAATTCACAATGACAAAATGCCTTAAAGACGTAACTTTGTGTTAAAACTGTCTCATAAAGCGATATTAAAATATGTTTAAAAAGTTTAAGTAACCAATTTGTTAGTTATTAGCAAATTTTAAGAGACCACATACCAGGCTATGCACCAAGAGCCTTTGCAAGGCATTCGTCGACTTTTTGAAATGGATCTAGAAGTGAATTAATTTGGGGGGAAATTGTCCTAATTCGTAGCTAAAAGCTAATTAAACCAAGCACAAAAACTTGGGGAAAACGATAAAAAGAACAGCAAGCCTCGATCGTTATCTAAGATGATGTCAGTTTAAATTCATATCAATATTTTTATATTTTTTTTATTTTCTCTATTCTTACCTGCCAGCAGCTTAACCGTTCCCAAAAGTTCAATCATGTTTCATATAGTGAATTGTAATGTCACTTCTATATATTCCCATCCATTGCCATAGTTTCGATAATAACAATACCGGTGTGAGTTTCCTTCATGACGTAGTAGACTAGAAGTACCGTATACTTATGTCATGATTCAGTTGTTTCGCAGTACAATTGGTGACAGGGCTTTGAGGCACTTGACACCATGTAAATGCATTTTTAATTGAACTTTATTTTTTTATGACAGTTTTATGGTTTAATTTGCACATGTTTCTTTTAATTTCTCGGTTTTATTTCATTAGATAAATACTGTATTATAGAAAATATGATATAGCAAATCATAAAACTTGCTCGTGTGATAAATTAGTGGGCGATTTGTTAGGTTTTATTTTTGTTCTATGTCTGTCTTGTAATTCATTATAAGTTGCCAAATTGACGATTATATTTCTAACTTTAGAGACCCGAGAATCTGGAATTTAGTCTTTCTTTGTCTTTGATGACGCGTGCGTTTGAATGTTAAGAGAAAATTGATCCTGTCGCGCGCGTGTATGATACATATTAATAACCATGTGGCTTGACGACAATGTCTTAAAAAAGTATTATTATTGCCGATGTTCCTATCTGTCCTGTCTGCGCCTAACAATTTCCATTGGCGCCTAAAATGTGTACTCTACGAGCCAATGGCGCTTAGAACATAAACTGTACATAGAGGCCTGCTTTGTCTTAAAAACAGCTCACTTTTTCACTTGAAGCTTTCACCTTTTATTTTTTTTTCTGGGTTAGAGATTGAGAATCTACGTCACTGCCTTAGTTGTGTCAATTAAATCATAATTAACAATCGTTGTGAATAATAAACTAATTGTGTTAAAGATGTTAGTCAGGTTTTAATTGTTCTGTGAGGCTGAACATACTATCTTATCACTTTTATGGTAGTTTCAAGGTCTTTTCTTGTCAATTTTGCTTTCATTTTTCAGAATTTATTTTACTAGCTAAACAGTGCCATAGCTTACTTCTTTTTAGTGTAAGGTAAGTATATCCTCACCTTCGAAAAGGACATCTATACAGTTATTTGGAAGATTTTTGCCTTATTTCAGATTATACAAGTACAGTCAAGAAATATCATAGAGATATTCGAAGGAGGGGAAAATTTACATAACTGTCAAACTCATGAGAACAACGAAGACAAGACCAAAACAATACAAGCACTGCAATTAACAAGTAAAAACATATGAACAACATGGACCCCATCACAATAACGGGAGTAGACGCAGGTGCTCCGGAAAGGTAAGCTGTCTCTGCTCCCTGCTGGACACCTGGTCTTGCTGCCCATGTCAACCCCGTATAAGGAAGGGACAACATCAATGAAACACGTCCATTTTCATTTGGGAAACGGCTTTTTACATACCTGTCCATTAAACTTGTATAATATATCCGGAGAGTAATATAAATCTGAAGACATTCTAAATGGTCCTGTTTGGTCGTTTTTTGCGTTAACTAAATAATGCATCCGACAGATTAGTCTGTATCATATTTTCATGGAACCATCAGTTTGAGCACTGAAATTATAGAAGTATATAGGAAAATGCAGATTGTTTGTAACAATTTTGTTTAGAATTTAATCTAATCCACAAAAAAGAAAATATCAGTTCCTGCAACAAATATCTATATATTTTGCTGAGATATTTTCAATGATTTCATTTGATCATGGCAAATCGATATTGCATAGTGATATAGAAACTGCCACAGAGAGGAATTGTGAGCGATTCCTATGAAATCGAGCAATTTTGGGAATATCTAATATAAAAACGTATTGCTCTTGCACCTAGATGACAGAGGTCAATCACAAAATGAAGAAGCTTTGTTTTTTTTCTTCTTTCTTCAATGCCCAGATATCTCATTTCTTTTGAGCGAAAAGTTCCGGTAGAAACGATTACATGTAATAAAACGTATCACAAAATACCGAAATAAATTTGATAAACTGTATGGCCATTTCATTGACTGTAAACTCATCAGCAGTGCTCGAGATCAAAATATTTGAAAACAGGTTAAAGATATAATGATGAATTCACAAAGACAACCATCAAAAATCAAAACAATTAAAACAAACAGGGATTCAAACTCAGCTAGGGGTTACATCTGCATCTAAAGGAAGAGCCTTGGTAAATGAGCTTTACATCAACAGCAACAATGATTACATATATACAGTGGACTCTCGTTATCTCAAACTCTTTTATCCCAAAACTCCTGATATCTCAAAGTAATATTTTGGTCCCTAGATTAAACTTTGCACTATCTTTCCTCCTGATATCTCAAACTATTTTTTGTTGGTCCCTTCCGCTTTGCAATAATATACTGTATATTACTTTCAAGTTTTTTTTTGAAAACATTTCAGCAATTTTAGGTGAGGCAACTGTCTCACTGTCTCTACGGAAGCTACCCCACTGCTAAGAATACCGAAGCGACAAAACCGTGGGAAACCTCCGTAAATTCAAAATTATAAACTTTTTAAGGTAAAGACAAATTCGTGAGAAGGAAACATAACAAACAATGCCACAAGGACACATTTATAACTAAAAGAATAAATACAATTTAATTAGCATAATTAAAACAAGACAGCACAGAAACTAAAGCAGTGTGAACTCCAACTAAAATTGAGGAGAGACATCAGGTGCTCAATGTCTGATAAAACACGAGTGAAAACAGGTGTTTCCAAAGATTAAGCAGTTTCTTTGTGGAACAAGTCAGTTATGTCACATTTGCAAATCGTAACCTTATATAATTATTATATCCCTTTGATATTTCTTGACTTTTCTTACTGTACACTTAAAACAAAATAAATTTTTGGGAAAGAAGATAAACACAGGGGGTTATTCCCTTTCCCAAATATAAAGTAAATTCATTTGAGAATTTGAAAATATTAGTAGAGTCTGATACTCATGAAATGAGTGCCACTGGGTGTTAACCGATATTGGAGGAACTTTGTATAATACGACAGAGGAGTTAGTTCAACCTCCGTATACGGAGCAGGAACGGTTTACCTTTCCGAAACACCTGATATCACTCCCGGTTTTTATAGGAGTTCGTGTTATTCATTGTTTTTAAGTTTTCAGTGTTTATTTGTTGTGCTAGTGGCTGTTCATTTGTCTTCCCGGGTTTGTCTGTCCAATGGATTACGTTTTTTCATTTGCTCCTTTGGTATATTTGTCCTCTTTTGCTACTGCATATTGCATATTGCAAAAAGTAATACATACGTAGCGACAAAACAACAAAAGGTAGAGACAATTACGGCTTAACATCAAGATTAATGTGGAACATGTTTGGATCAAATGGTGCACACTACGAACACCATGAACACCTTTTGAAAAATATATTTTTTCAAGTTTTTATTTTTCACTGTTTTCGTTTGTATTTTTCCTATTGAAGACCTAATTACAACCGAAAGCGAATAGAACTAGATATAGCATAGTAGTTTTAAAGTCACCATTACTTTCATATACAACTTTACATCAGTCTATAATCCGAAAAATCACCTTCACACGCGTATCTCATCAAATGACAGCATGGCCACATGCAATGTGTCTGTAGGATTTGCAAGAGAGACTCATCCTGCTAAACAGTTATCCGGGTTCTTGATATAAAAACAATTCAATTCCATGTAAAACAATACGAAGGCAATTCCTTTGTTTCTTCTTCAATGAATAACGAACAAAATCCACTGAGCAGTGTAAATCAAGTCCTTAATTCTATTAGTAAGGTACGTGTGACATGTCAACCCACAAAGACGTGTAGTGCGACCCCTGTTGACGGATAAGATATCCTTTTGTTGGGAGATATCAAGTCATACTATAGAAATAAACAACAAAATGGATAACAGGAAAGATCAATAATTACATACCACCAATCAATCAAAGCAACTCAACTAACAGATCTCCGGACGAAAGATAACATAAAAGAGTATAAAACACGAACATGAACACAACAGAGGGTCCGGATATTCTGACTTGGTACAGACACTGAACCGCTTTTGTGGATACCCAAACCTCCCAGTTGTCCCTCCTGCCACTATTATGTATAAAACACAATATAAAGTCAATACACTCAGTATGAATAATAACAAGGTGACCGTTTGTGAAAACTGCAAAATTAGACTGGACGGTACATAATTTAGATCTCAGGGTCAGATTGACTCGTTTTAACTGTAAAACAAGGTAAGGTTCTCATAGCTGCAGGTCGATTACTGTCGCTCTACTAAACGGAAAAGTATGAAATAACACTCGAATAAAGGGTTTAATGCTGTCTCGTCATAGAGTTCAATAGAATCGGCAGTATTTCTGACTGACTGTAGAACATGATGGTGTTATTGTTTCATCGAATGCGATTGTTTCGAATCATGTCCGCAACCGGATAAATTTGTCACTTAATTTTCACCTTATATAGTTAGTGAAAGTGAAATGATGAAAATGGTGGCTTGAAGGGAATAAAGCTTTCGTATGTGGTACAGGGAGATTGTTAGTGAATAAAATGTACATATTTTTATATAAAAATGAATAAGGAATCGATTGAATTATGATTTATCTACTTATAAAAACAAGTCTGGGTAGGCAATTTCCATGTTTTCTATACAGAGTGCGCTCTGACGTCCCACGGCCTGCATATCACAAAAAGGCCGTCAGACGTCAGAGCAATCTCGGACTACTTTTCGTCAAACTAAGTAAGCATAGTAAGCCGTTATGATAAACGTTTTAAATGTAGTTGTTAGAACTGTATAATTATATGACTTTGAACATACAATTAACCATAAAAAAAATAAATTCAGATATTTAATTTCATATTCTATCTGTTGAATGGCTTTGGGTCATTGTAAGTGATTGATATGTTTTTCATTGGTTTTTAGTTTTCTGTGTTTATTTGTTGTGCTTGTGGATGTTGGTTTGTCTGTCCAATGGATTACGTTGTTTTGATTCTACTTAGGTATATTTGTCCTGTTTTCCTGTTCATTGTTGCCCCTTCCTGTTATCCATTTTGTTACTTTTGATAACTCACATTTCTAGACAGCACTCCTTTGACCTGAACACATTCAAAGAAGAGTAACCATGGTAACTGAGAATTAGATCATCAAAAAGTGGCAAATTTCTATAGAAAGAGTGGTTTCCGATGCCAACCACATGATTGTGACTTGAAAGAAAATACTGATATTCAAATATTAATGATCTGTTACCCGCAAGAAAATGCTCTGTTCTGATATGTTGGTTTTAGTAACGTATTCTTCCGCAAGTGGACTTCCGAATCTGTATGACTTCCGATACATTAAAATCGCGGATTTTATATTGAAAAGAAATCAGTGTAATTATCCTGATAAAAGAATAAGGACTATTTTAAGTTCATTTTAAAATTTTAAGGAAAAGCATGCATTCATTCAATTTAGCAGAAAACTTCCATCATGCAAATAACGCATTTTCACAAATGTATGATATTTTTTTATCACAAGTTCTGTCAAACCAGGCAAAAGTACTGTACTTGGTGCTGTAAAAATATTGTACACAGTCGGCATTTGTTTGAGTGACATCATTGTTAATGTTATCAGGTTGATTTAGATGCCAGTTGTTATACGTCATTTCTTGTCCGGACACCCATGTAAAATTTCCTTCATTGTCCTTGTCAGTTAGTCCGATCCACCAACGATAGACACCATCGATTCCTTAAAAGTTCATAGATGTACTTATTAACTAATATTTGCAATATAAATTTGAACATTTAATTGTTACTTATGACATTCAGTCTTTACTCTTTAACTACGAAGAAGATATTTTGAAATGTTCTTTTCACTTTTCAAATCCTTAATTAACAGTTTTCAGGTGATTACATCTCACATCAATTCGAAACAAGAAATGTTAGCTCCAATGTTCTTTTACTTCCGTTCCGATTTTTAGGGTGGTCTATTGGTAAAATACGCTAATCACCAAGAGTTATCCCACTTTGGAAAAATGGCCAACTATTTCCCGGGTGATTTTAATGACCCACCATAGTTCATGATCGGTGAAAGAGCATTTATCCGGGTTTGATACGCCAAATGCAGGTCAGTTAATAAGTTTGCTTTTGAACTTTACGTAATATATTTGGTTCTTAGATGGAATGTTATGCTTTCTCCTGAATATTGTCAGAAAGGAGAAAACTGAATAATGAGTCAACCTACTTAAAACAGTAACATAAGGCCCGGCGTATATTTAAAGCTAAAAGTGTTCTTTAGTATTTGTTTTCGTACCAAAAAAGTATTTTGTTAAAATGCTACCAATACTTCACCACTTTTGATATTTTTTTATTTCAAAATTAAAAAAGATAGCTTATTAAAAAACCATATTGCACAAGAAGGGATATAGATTATTATTAATGAAGTCATATTAGCATTTGACTACATATCAAATGTATGACCTTCGATTAGTGTATGGATATGACAGGAAAACTGTCCCTTTAACATGTTTAATTAAGATAAGATTTGGAAAAATTTTTAAATAACAATCCAAAGATACTAAATCATACCTTAAAAGCCAGTACTTACTGAGCCGCTTGGTCGTTATGCCATAGAAGTATCAGCCTCGTTTTTGGTTTTTGCTTAACTCGTTTGGTAATTTGGTATTTTTAAATTTTCTCGTCAATGATATTTTTTTCTTTTTTTTTGGCTTTCAACCTTGCAAGCTATGAGCACAACTGATGTTAGTCAATTTACGAAATGGGATGTCTTATGAAACAAAGTTAATGCAAAAGAACTTATATTTAAAAGTATTACCGAAATGTGTGTTCAGGTATGGCATAAACAAAATTTCTTTCAAGGGACTGTCCAATGTAATTAGGTCACCAGCCTCCTTTTGACAACTTTCTCTGGCATCTTCCCATTTCAATGTTTTCTCATGTTCGAATTTTACACAAACGTCAACCTCCCAGATATACTGATAATCCAAATATAGACATGACTTGTTTGCTTAAAAGAGAAGTATTATGGTTTTGTAATAGAGTATACAGGACACATGCTATATTCATATCAATGTTGATCTTCATATCAAAATCAATGATCATTTTAAGACCAGTAGATATTTAACGCATTATATGCCACAAAAGTATCATTATCTTGCTATTGTGTGTTTCATACTTCACGCCTACTTTCAAGTTGAACAAAGCCATTGTCCATTTTTAGTACATATGAGTTTTCTCCCATTTACATTGTTATATGCTCTTTGAGGAAGGTGCCATCAACAGATATCAATAGATACATTTTCTTCCTAACAACATATCCTCCACACACATTAATGATATTTTTTTTTAAATTTTCCCATAATTTTTATGTCTGGTTAAGGTCTCTCCCAACACAATTTTCTTTGCTAGAATTGAAAGCAAGTGTTGCCCTTCACACCTTCTGTCAGGAAAGATAACCCATGCATATGGGAGACAATTCTAGTATTTCCAAAACATAATCGGTTAAACTTCATAGAAAATCATTACTTCCACGTAAAATCAAACCTGTGGTTAAATTTAATCCTTGATTTACACTCATCGAAACAATAATTGGTACAAAAAAAAACGTGCTTTTTTCTTTATTTCCAGGCGCTTATTAATACTACTAAAAGAATGAGACAAATTTTTGTTAGCCGGGTTGCCGTTTCAACAACAAATGCGACGTGCGATCTTTATATATCAGAAGTATGAGACCATTGTGCAGTTTAAAACTTTTATCAGTACATACGCAATTGTTTCCGCGTTTTGCTAATTACCCCTAATTAATTAATCCGGATCACGAAAACCGATACCGTTCCGGAAGTATACATCACAAGAAGTTTCCGGTATCGACCGAGGAAAAGTTTGTCTAAAGACAGCTCGACAGAAAACGGTTTAGGATTTCGTTGCGTAAGTGTAAAGAAAAATGCACAAAAGAAAATGAACAATCGTCTTTCTATTCAATCATCTGCACTGGGAATTTAAAAAGCGACCACATGCCCAAAATGAATGAAAATAAAAAAGGCAAATATGCTTGCTTCCCCGTCTTATAAAGAACACTTCACCCAAGGCTCCAGGGATTAAATATCCAAAAAGAGAAGATGCACATCGCGTCTTTATATTTGTAAAAACAAACATTTTGTCGGCAACTGGAAATTTTAAAAACAGAAAGTGACCACATGCCCAACTTGACATGCATGAAAATAAAAAAGGCAAATCTGCTTCCCCGTCTAAAAACACTTCACAGGTTACTACCCAAGACAACAGAAGATGCACATCACGTCTTATTTATTATATTTGTAAAAACAAACATTTTGTGGGCAACTGGAAATTTTAAAAACAGAAAGTGACCACATGCCCAACAACACATGCATGAAAATAAAAAAGGCAAATCTGCTTTCCCGTCTAAAAACACTTCACAGATTACTACCCAAGACAACAGAAGATGCACATCACGTCTTATTTATTAAAAAAAACTATCGTCTGCAGTAATGTGCGTACACTTCGTAACTTGAGTTAGGGCACCATAGCCTAAAATCAATTTTAAAATTCACCATTTTTAAACGAAAAAGTAAAACCATGAAATTTTCTCTTGACTCGCGATATTGACCTAAACGACGTTACGTATATTGCAGATTTGACAATGATATAAACTCCGAAACTACATGTACATGAGTCCTACATGTATAAACATGCAAATAGATAAATCTGTGATGGTTTCTCAGCATCCAGGTGAAAATAGGTCATCGTGACCTACATTTAACGGTTGAGTGACTTGATGGTTTACAATCAAACTAGCTACACCTAAACAAGTCATTTAGACTTGCATGCAGATGCACTAACGATGGTCTGTCAGGATCCAGGTGAACGGTAGAGTGCTTGGGTTAAGGTTTAGGTTAGGCCTGATCAGACCTAGGTATAACTCAAAAACTACATGTACAAGAGTCATATAAACTTGCATGTAGATGTATCTATGATGGTTTGTCAGCATCCAGATGGAAATAGATCACTGTGACTTGCATTTCACGACTGAGTGACTTGCCAAAAGTTTACAGTCACATTATCCATAACTCGGCAAGTACATGATCTACAGAATATAAACTGTCATGCCACAACATATATGGTGATTTGTCAGTACTCCGGCAAATAAGTTCAATGTGACCTCATACTGTTGCATTTATGGTTGATGGACAGCATCCAGGTGAACTTAAGTAACTGGGAGCACTTTTACTTCTTCAATTCATGGCTTTGTGCCTTCCGTCCAAAAGCATATTACGTTCACTGCTTAGTACTTCAGCTATGAATGGTGCATTAATCATATATCATCATAAACCACGGGTTTCTACTAGTGTGTTAAAAAATAATTACCTTTTGTTCTGTAAAGTATCCCTGACACATCAGCCCTTGTAGACGTATCTCTAAATTGATTAAAGACACCTGTACATAGTCCTGTAGAGTCATTGTAGTAAATTGCATCGCATGGATTCCGAAAGGCACAAAGAACTGCACATTCTGATAGACTTAGCACTTTGACACTAACATCGACGGTGCCCTGTACGGGAATACCATTACGCTGTGATACATTGAAAAATGTTAAATCTGCAAAAACTGAAAATAAAGTGAAAATGTTTTTTTCATCGTACGTACAATGTTTAGTGTTTTACGCATTTAATAAACATTATATACTAGTAATTAAAAATCTAATACAGGAGTTCCAAAGAGGTTCTAGCTTGTAACTAGAGACAGAATAACAATCCAAAGATACTAATATTAGATATAGTAAATTTATACTATGCTGTATACGACGCATTTCAAAGAGTTACCTCTCAGCAGCAGCATTAAAACCGAGACATTTGGAAGACCAAAAACCAAACTTATTTTAAACAAGAAGTACTCATAACCAGAAATACCGAAATAGAAAGCCAAATTTCAGCTACGGATATCATAAACTCATCTGTTGTGGACTGTCATGATTTGATTTGCTGATTTGTTGTTTGCATAACGTCCAGTTGAAAATATGTCATGCTTCTACAGGACGAAAAATAGTTCAACAAATTTGGACGGTCATGAGGATGTTGAAATTAAAATTTGAAATATTGTGAAAAAGCTACTGCCAGTCAATTAAAGTAATAAAACGTAACACAAAATACCGAAATAAATCTGATGCACTGTTTGGCCATTTCGTTGACTGACAACAATGGAAAAAATGGAGAAATGGATTTGCTTTATAGTCGGGATTAGGGAGCAATCATTGATTTTTATTTGGGGGGGGGGGGGGGGTGGTTGAGGCTATGATCATATTTGACATAAAAATGCAGGACCAGGATTTTGGCAAAATAAATGAACAGGGTCAATTTAGGTGTGAAAAACAATGCTGTGTCGATCAGAATTTGTTTGGTTTAAATGAAATTAAATATTTAGGCCGCGATAGCAGCCAAAACAAAAATCCAGGACCAAAATTTCGACGAATAAAATATCAAACATTAGATGCTAGACACACACCCGCAACACACCACATAAAAATCAAACGGTTGCTCCCTTAGGGCCAATTGTCTCCTTTTGGAATATTACGAAGAAGAAAGCCAAAACACCAAAACCACACAACTGTCATCTGAAATGAAGTCATTAACAGCAAAACAAATCGTTTTGGTTCTAAGTGAAATTCACAATGACAAAATGCCTTAAAGACGTAACTTTGTGTTAAAACTGTCTCAGAAAGCGATATTAAAATATGGTTAAAAAGTTTAAGTAACTAATTTGTTAGTTATTAGCAAATTTTAAGAGACCACATATCAGGCTATGCACTAAGATCCTTTGCAAGGCATTCGTCGACATTTTGAAATGGATCTAGAAGTGAATTAATTTGGGGGGAAATTGTCCTAATTCGTAGCTAAAAGCTAATTAAACCAAGCACAAAAACTCCGGGAAAACGATAAAAAGAACAGCAAGCCTCGATCGTTATCTAAGATGATGTCAGTTTAAATTCATATCAATATTTTTTTATTTTCTCTATTCTTACCTGCCAGCAGCTTAATTACAAGTATCGCTGTTCCCAAAAGTTCAATCATGTTTCATATAGTGAATTGTAATGTCACTTCTTCATATTCCCATCCAGGACCATTGCCATAGTTTCGATAATAACAATACCGGTGTGAGTTTCCTTCATTAAGTAGTAGACTAGCAGTACCGTATACTTATGTCATGATTCAGTTGTTTCGCAGTACAATTGGTGACAGGGCTTTGAGGCACTTGACACCATGTAAATGCATTTTTAATTGAACTTTATTTTTTTATGACAGTTTTATGGTTTAATTTGCACATGTTTCTTTTAATTTCTCGGTTTTATTTCATTAGATAAATACTGTATTATAGAAAATATGATATAGCAAATCATAAAACTTCCTCGTCTGATAAATTAGTGGGCGATTTGTTAGGTTTTATTTTTGTTCTATGTCTGTCTTGTAATTCATTATAAGTTGCCAAATTGACGATTATATTTCTAACTTTAGAGACCCGAGAATCTGGAATTTAGTCTTTCTTTGTCTTTGATGACGCGTGCGTTTGAATGTTAAGAGAAAATTGATCCTGTCGCGCGCGTGTATGATACATATTAATAACCATGTGGCTTGACGACAATGTCTTAAAAAAGTATTATTATTGCCGATGTTCCTATCTGTCCTGTCTGCGCCTAACAATTTCCATTGGCGCCTAAAATGTGTACTCTACGAGCCAATGGCGCTTAGAACATAAACTGTACATAGAGGCCTGCTTTGTCTTAAAAACAGCTCACTTTTTCACTTGAAGCTTTCACCTTTTATTTTTTTTCTGGGTTAGAGATTGAGAATCTACGTCACTGCCTTAGTTGTGTCAATTAAATCATAATTAACAATCGTTGTGAATAATAAACTAATTGTGTTAAAGATGTTAGTCAGGTTTTAATTGTTCTGTGAGGCTGAACATACTATCTTATCACTTTTATGGTAGTTTCAAGGTCTTTTCTTGTCAATTTTGCTTTCATTTTTCAGAATTTATTTTACTAGCTAAACAGTGCCATAGCTTACTTCTTTTTAGTGTAAGGTAAGTATATCCTCACCTTCGAAAAGGACATCTATACAGTTATTTGGAAGATTTTTGCCTTATTTCAGATTATACAAGTACAGTCAAGAAATATCATAGAGATATTCGAAGGAGGGGTAAATTTACATAACTGTCAAACTCATGAGAACAACGAAGACAAGACCAAAACAATACAAGCACTGCAATTAACAAGTAAAAACATATGAACAACATGGACCCCATCACAATAACGGGAGTAGACGCAGGTGCTCCGGAAAGGTAAGCTGTCTCTGCTCCCTGCTGGACACCTGGTCTTGCTGCCCATGTCAACCCCGTATAAGGAAGGGACAACATCAATGAAACACGTCCATTTTCATTTGGGAAACGGCTTTTTACATACCTGTCCATTAAACTTGTATAATATATCCGGAGAGTAATATAAATCTGAAGACATTCTAAATGGTCCTGTTTGGTCGTTTTTTGCGTTAACTAAATAATGCATCCGACAGATTAGTCTGTATCATATTTTCATGGAACCATCAGTTTGAGCACTGAAATTATAGAAGTATATAGGAAAATGCAGATTGTTTGTAACAATTTTGTTTAGAATTTAATCTAATCCACAAAAAAGAAAATATCAGTTCCTGCAACAAATATCTATATATTTTGCTGAGATATTTTCAATGATTTCATTTGATCATGGCAAATCGATATTGCATAGTGATATAGAAACTGCCACAGAGAGGAATTGTGAGCGATTCCTATGAAATCGAGCTATTTTGGGAATATCTAATATAAAAACGTATTGGTCTTGCACCTAGATGACAGAGGTCAATCACAAAATGAAGAAGCTTTGTTTTTTTTCTTCTTTCTTCAATGCCCAGATATCTCATTTCTTTTGAGCGAAAAGTTCCGGTAGAAACGATTACATGTAATAAAACGTATCACAAAATACCGAAATAAATTTGATAAACTGTATGGCCATTTCATTGACTGTAAACTCATCAGCAGTGCTCGAGATCAAAATATTTGAAAACAGGTTAAAGATATAATGATGAATTCACAAAGACAACCATCAAAAATCAAAACAATTAAAACAAACAGGGATTCAAACTCAGCTAGGGGTTACATCTGCATCTAAAGGAAGAGCCTTGGTAAATGAGCTTTACATCAACAGCAACAATGATTACATATATACAGTGGACTCTCGTTATCTCAAACTCTTTTATCCCAAAACTCCTGATATCTCAAAGTAATATTTTGGTCCCTAGATTAAACTTTGCACTATCTTTCCTCCTGATATCTCAAACTATTTTTTGTTGGTCCCTTCCGCTTTGCAATAATATACTGTATATTACTTTCAAGTTTTTTTTTGAAAACATTTCAGCAATTTTAGGTGAGGCAACTGTCTCACTGTCTCTACGGAAGCTACCCCACTGCTAAGAATACCGAAGCGACAAAACCGTGGGAAACCTCCGTAAATTCAAAATTATAAACTTTTTAAGGTAAAGACAAATTCATGAGAAGGAAACATAACAAACAATGCCACAAGGACACATTTATAACTAAAAGAATAAATACAATTTAATTAGCATAATTAAAACAAGACAGCACAGAAACTAAAGCAGTGTGAACTCCAACTAAAATTGAGGAGAGACATCAGGTGCTCAATGTCTGATAAAACACGAGTGAAAACAGGTGTTTCCAAAGATTAAGCAGTTTCTTTGTGGAACAAGTCAGTTATGTCACATTTGCAAATCGTAACCTTATATAATTATTATATCCCTTTGATATTTCTTGACTTTTCTTACTGTACACTTAAAACAAAATAAATTTTTGGGAAAGAAGATAAACACAGGGGGTTATTCCCTTTCCCAAATATAAAGTAAATTCATTTGAGAATTTGAAAATATTAGTAGAGTCTGATACTCATGAAATGAGTGCCACTGGGTGTTAACCGATATTGGAGGAACTTTGTATAATACGACAGAGGAGTTAGTTCAACCTCCGTATACGGAGCAGGAACGGTTTACCTTTCCGAAACACCTGATATCACTCCCGGTTTTTATAGGAGTTCGTGTTATTCATTGTTTTTAAGTTTTCAGTGTTTATTTGTTGTGCTAGTGGCTGTTCATTTGTCTTCCCGGGTTTGTCTGTCCAATGGATTACGTTTTTTCATTTGCTCCTTTGGTATATTTGTCCTCTTTTGCTACTGCATATTGCATATTGCAAAAAGTAATACATACGTAGCGACAAAACAACAAAAGGTAGAGACAATTACGGCTTAACATCAAGATTAATGTGGAACATGTTTGGATCAAATGGTGCACACTACGAACACCATGAACACCTTTTGAAAAATATATTTTTTCAAGTTTTTATTTTTCACTGTTTTCGTTTGTATTTTTCCTATTGAAGACCTAATTACAACCGAAAGCGAATAGAACTAGATATAGCATAGCAGTTTTAAAGTCACCATTACTTTCATATACAACTTTACATCAGTCTATAATCCGAAAAATCACCTTCACACGCGTATCTCATCAAATGACAGCATGGCCACATGCAATGTGTCTGTAGGATTTGCAAGAGAGACTCATCCTGCTAAACAGTTATCCGGGTTCTTGATATAAAAACAATTCAATTCCATGTAAAACAATACGAAGGCAATTTCTTTGTTTCTTCTTCAATGAATAACGAACGAATTCCACTGAGCAGTGTAAATCAAGTCCTTAATTCTATTAGTAAGGTACGTGTGACATGTCAACCCACAAAGACGTGTAGTGCGACCCCTGTTGACGGATAAGATATCCTTTTGTTGGGAGATATCAAGTCATACTATAGAAATAAACAACAAAATGGATAACAGGAAAGATCAATAATTACATACCACCAATCAATCAAAGCAACTCAACTAACAGATCTCCGGACGAAAGATAACATAAAAGAGTATAAAACACGAACATGAACACAACAGAGGGTCCGGATATTCTGACTTGGTACAGACACTGAACCGCTTTTGTGGATACCCAAACCTCCCAGTTGTCCCTCCTGCCACTATTATGTATAAAACACAATATAAAGTCAATACACTCAGTATGAATAATAACAAGGTGACCGTTTGTGAAAACTGCAAAATTAGACTGGACGGTACATAATTTAGATCTCAGGGTCAGATTGACTCGTTTTAACTGTAAAACAAGGTAAGGTTCTCATAGCTGCAGGTCGATTACTGTCGCTCTACTAAACGGAAAAGTATGAAATAACACTCGAATAAAGGGTTTAATGCTGTCTCGTCATAGAGTTCAATAGAATCGGCAGTATTTCTGACTGACTGTAGAACATGATGGTGTTATTGTTTCATCGAATGCGATTGTTTCGAATTATGTCCGCAACCGGATAAATTTGTCACTTAATTTTCACCTTATATAGTTAGTGAAAGTGAAATGATGAAAATGGTGGCTTGAAGGGAATAAAGCTTTCGTATGTGGTACAGGGAGATTGTTAGTGAATAAAATGTACATATTTTTATATAAAAATGAATAAGGAATCGATTGAATTATGATTTATCTACTTATAAAAACAAGTCTGGGTAGGCAATTTCCATGTTTTCTATACAGAGTGCGCTCTGACGTCCCACGGCCTGCATATCACAAAAAGGCCGTCAGACGTCAGAGCAATCTCAGACTACTTTTCGTCAAACTAGGTAAGCATAGTAAGCTGTTATGATAAACGTTTTTAATGTAGTTGTTAGAACTGTATAATTATATGACTTTGAACATACAATTAACCATAAAAAAAATAAATTCAGATATTTAATTTCATATTCTATCTGTTGAATGGCTTTGGGTCATTGTAAGTGATTGATATGTTTTTCATTGGTTTTTAGTTTTCTGTGTTTATTTGTTGTGCTTGTGGATGTTGGTTTGTCTGTCCAATGGATTACGTTGTTTTGATTCTACTTAGGTATATTTGTCCTGTTTTCCTGTTCATTGTTGCCCCTTCCTGTTATCCATTTTGTTACTTTTGATAACTCACATTTCTAGACAGCACTCCTTTGACCTGAACACATTCAAAGAAGAGTAACCATGGTAACTGAGAATTAGATCATCAAAAAGTGGCAAATTTCTATAGAAAGAGTGGTTTCCGATGCCAACCACATGATTGTGACTTGAAAGAAAATACTGATATTCAAATATTAATGATTTGTTACCCGCAAGAAAATGCTCTGTTCTAATATGTTGGTTTTAGTAACGTATTCTTCCGCAAGTGGACTTCCGAATCTGTATGACTTCCGATACATTAAAATCGCGGATTTTATATTGAAAAGAAATCAGTGTAATTATCCTGATAAAAGAATAAGGACTATTTTAAGTTCATTTTAAAATTTTAAGGAAAAGCATGCATTCATTCAATTTAGCAGAAAACTTCCATCATGCAAATAACGCATTTTCACAAATGTATGATGTTTTTTTATCACAAGTTCTGTCAAACCAGGCAAAAGTACTGTACTTGGTTCTGTAAAAATATTGTACACAGTCGGCATTTGTTTGAGTGACATCATTGTTAATGTTATCAGGTTGATTTAGATGTCAGTTGTTATACGTCATTTCCTGTCCTGACACCCATGTAAAATTTCCTTCATTGTCCTTGTCAGTTAGTCCGATCCACCAACGATAGACACCATCGATTCCTTTAAAGTTCATAGATGTACTTATTAACTAATATTTGCAATATAAATTTGAACATTTAATTGTTACTTATGACATTCAGTCTTTACTCTTTAACTACGAAGAAGATGCTTTGAAATGTTCTTTTCACTTTTCAAATCCTTAATTAACATTTTTCAGGTGATTACATCTCACATCAATTCGAAACAAGAAATGTTAGCTCCAATGTTCTTTTACTTCCGTTCCGATTTTTAGGGTGGTCTATTGGTAAAATACGCTAATCACCAAGAGTTATCCCACTTTGGAAAAATGGCCAACTATTTCCCGGGTGATTTTAATGACCCACCATAGTTCATGATCGGTGAAAGAGCATTTATCCGGGTTTGATACGCCAAATGCAGGTCAGTTAATAAGTTTGCTTTTGAACTTTACGTAGTATATTTGGTTCTTAGATGGAATGTTATGCTTTCTCCTGAATATTGTCAGAAAGGAGAAAACTGAATAATGAGTCAACCTACTTAAAACAGTAACATAAGGCCCGGCGTATATTTAAAGCTAAAAGTGTTCTTTAGTATTTGTTTTCGTACCAAAAAAGTATTTTGTTAAAATGCTACCAATACTTCACCACTTTTAATATTTTTTTATTTCAAAATTAAAAAAGATAGCTTATTAAAAAACCATATTGCACAAGAAGGGATATAGATTATTATTAATGAAGTCATATTAGCATTTGACTATATATCAAATGTATGACCTTCGATTAGTGTATGGATATGACAGGAAAACTGTCCCTTTAACATGTTTAATTAAGATAAGATTTGGAAAATTTTTTAAATAACAATCCAAAGATACTAAATCATACCTTAAAAGCCAGTACTTACTGAGCCGCTTGGTCGTTATGCCATAGAAGTATCAGCCTCGTTTTTGGTTTTTGCTTAACTCGTTTGGTAATTTGGTATTTTTAAATTTTCTCGTCAATGATATTTTTTTCTTTTTTTTTTTGGCTTTCAACCTTGCAAGCTATGAGCACAACTGATGTTAGTCAATTGACGAAATGGGATGTCTTATGAAACAAAATTAATGCAAAAGAACTTATATTTAAAAGTATTACCGAAATATGTGTTCAGGTATGGCATAAACAAAATTTCTTTCAAGGGACTGTCCAATGTAATTAGGTCACCAGCCTCCTTTTGACAACTTTCTCTGGCATCTTCCCATTTCAATGTTTTCTCATGTTCGAATTTTACACAAACGTCAACCTCCCAGATATACTGATAATCCAAATATAGACATGACTTGTTTGCTTAAAAGAGAAGTATTATGGTTTTGTAATAGAGTATACAGGACACATGCTATATTCATATCAATGTTGATCTTCATATCAAAATCAATGATCATTTTAAGACCAGTAGATATTTAACGCATTATATGCCACAAAAGTATCATTATCTTGCTATTGTGTGTTTCATACTTCACGCCTACTTTCAAGTTGAACAAAGCCATTGTCCATTTTTAGTACATATGAGTTTTCTCCCATTTACATTGTTATATGCTCTTTGAGGAAGGTGCCATCAACAGATATCAATAGATATATTTTCTTCCTAACAACATATCCTCCACACACATTAATGATATTTTTTTTTTAAATTTTCCCATAATTTTTATGTCTGGTTAAGGTCTCTCCCAACACAATTTTCTTTGCTAGAATTGAAAGCAAGTGTTGCCCTTCACACCTTCTGTCAGGAAAGATAACCCATGCATATGGGAGACAATTCTAGTATTTCCAAAACATAATCGGTTAAACTTCATAGAAAATCATTACTTCCACGTAAAATCAAACCTGTGGTTAAATTTAATACTTGATTTACACTCATCGAAACAATAATTGGTACAAAAAAAAACGTGCTTTTTTCTTTATTTCCAGGCGCTTATTAATACTACTAAAAGAATGAGACAAATTTTTGTTAGCCGGGTTGCCGTTTCAACAACAAATGCGACGTGCGATCTTTATATATCAGAAGTATGAGACCATTGTGCAGTTTAAAACTTTTATCAGTACATACGCAATTGTTTCCGCGTTTTGCTAATTACCCCTAATTAATTAATCCGGATCACGAAAACCGATACCGTTCCGGAAGTATACATCACAATAAGTTTCCGGTATCGACCGAGGAAAAGTTTGTCTAAAGACAGCTCGACAGAAAACGGTTTAGGATTTCGTTGCGTAAGTGTAAAGAAAAATGCACAAAAGAAAATGAACAATCGTCTTTCTATTCAATCATCTGCACTGGGAATTTAAAAAGCGACCACATGCCCAAAATGAATGAAAATAAAAAAGGCAAATATGCTTGCTTCCCCGTCTTATAAAGAACACTTCACCCAAGGCTCCAGGGATTAAATATCCAAAAAGAGAAGATGCACATCGCGTCTTTATATTTGTAAAAACAAACATTTTGTCGGCAACTGGAAATTTTAAAAACAGAAAGTGACCACATGCCCAACTTGACATGCATGAAAATAAAAAAGGCAAATCTGCTTTCCCCGTCTAAAAACACTTCACAGGTTACTACCCAAGACAACAGAAGATGCACATCACGTCTTATTTATTATATTTGTAAAAACAAACATTTTGTGGGCAACTGGAAATTTTAAAAACAGAAAGTGACCACATGCCCAACAACACATGCATGAAAATAAAAAAGGCAAATCTGCTTTCCCGTCTAAAAACACTTCACAGGTTACTACCCAAGACAACAGAAGATGCACATCACGTCTTATTTATTAAAAAAAACTATCGTCTGCAATAATGTGCGTACACTTCGTAACTTGAGTTAGGGCACCATAGCCTAAAATCAATTTTAAAATTCACCATTTTTAAACGAAAAAGTAAAACCATGAAATTTTCTCTTGACTCGCGATTATGACCTAAACGACGTTACGTATATTGCAGATTTGACAATGATATAAACTCAGAAACTACATGTACATGAGTCCTACATGTATAAACATGCAAATAGATAAATCTGTGATGGTTTCTCAGCATCCAGGTGAAAATAGGTCATCGTGACCTACATTTAACGGTTGAGTGACTTGATGGTTTACAATCAAACTAGCTACACCTAAACAAGTCATTTAGACTTGCATGCAGATGCACTAACGATGGTCTGTCAGGATCCAGGTGAACGGTAGAGTGCTTGGGTTAAGGTTTAGGTTAGACCTGATCAGACCTAGGTATAACTCAAAAACTACATGTACAAGAGTCATATAAACTTGCATGTAGATGTATCTATGATGGTTTGTCAGCATCCAGATGGAAATAGATCACTGTGACTTGCATTTCACGACTGAGTGACTTGCCAAAAGTTTACAGTCACTTTATCCATAACTCGGCAAGTACATGATCTACAGAATATAAACTGTTATGCCACAACATATATGGTGATTTGTCAGTACTCCGGCAAATAAGTTCAATGTGACCTCATACTGTTGCATTTATGGTTGATGGACAGCATCCAGGTGAACTTAAGTAACTGGGAGCACTTTTACTTCTTCAATTCATGGCTTTGTGCCTTCCGTCCAAAAGCATATTACGTTCACTGCTTAGTACTTCAGCTATGAATGGTGCATTAATCATATATCATCATAAACCACGGGTTTCTACTAGTGTGTT
Organism: Mytilisepta virgata; assembly: GCA_028015205.1. NCBI lineage: Eukaryota > Metazoa > Mollusca > Bivalvia > Mytilida > Mytilidae > Mytilisepta > Mytilisepta virgata. The sequence goes on from CM051513.1 coordinate 6,805,829, forward strand.
AAAAAATAATTACCTTTTGTTCTGTAAAGTATCCCTGACACATCAGCCCTTGTAGACGTATCTCTAAATTGATTAAAGACACCTGTACATAGTCCTGTAGAGTCATTGTAGTAAATTGCATCGCATGGATTCCGAAAGGCACAAAGAACTGCACATTCTGATAGACTTAACACTTTGACACTAACATCGACGGTGCCCTGTACGGGAATACCATTACGCTGGGATACATTGAAAAATGTTAAATCTGCAAAAACTGAAAATAATGTGAAAATGTTTTTTTCATTGTACGTACAATGTTTAGTGTTTTACGCATTTATATACTAGTAATTAAAAATCTAATACAGGAGTTCCAAAGAGGTTCTAGCTTGTAACTAGAGACAGAATAACAATCCAAAGATACTAATATTAGATATAGTAAATTTATACTATGCTGTATACGACGCATTTCAAAGAGTTACCTCTCATCAGCAGCATTAAAACAGAAGACCAAATACCAAACTTATTTTAAACAAGAAGTACGCATAACCAGAAATACCGAAATAGAAAGCCAAATTTCAGCTACGGATATCATAAACTCATCTGTTGTGGACTGTCATGATTTGATTTGCTGATTTGTTGTTTGCATAACGTCCAGTTGAAAATATGTCATGCTTCTACAGGACGAAAAATAGTTCAACAAATTTGGACGGTCATGAGGATGTTGAAATTAAAATTTGAAATATTGTGAAAGAGCTACTGCCAGTCAATTAAAGTAATAAAACGTAACACAAAATACCGAAATAAATCTGATGCACTGTTTGGCCATTTCGTTGACTGACAACAATGGAAAAAATGGAGAAATGGATTTGCTTTATAGTCGGGATTAGGGAGCAATCATTGATTTTTATTTGGGGGGGGGGGGGGGGGGGGTGGTTGAGGCTATGATCATATTTGACATAAAAATGCAGGACCAGGATTTTGGCAAAATAAATGGACAGGGTCAATTTAGGTGTGAAAAACAATGCTGTGTCGATCAGAATTTGTTTGGTTTAAATGAAATTAAATATTTAGGCCGCGATAGCAGCCAAAACAAAAATCCAGGACCAAAATTTCGACGAATAAAATATCAAACATTAGATGCTAGACACACACCCGCAACACACCACATAAAAATCAAACGGTTGCTCCCTTAGGGCCAATTGTCTCCTTTTGGAATATTACGAAGAAGAAAGCCAAACCACCAAAACCACACAACTGTCATCTGAAATGAAGTCATTAACAGCAAAACAAATCGTTTTGGTTCTAAGTGAAATTCACAATGACAAAATGCCTTAAAGACGTAACTTTGTGTTAAAACTGTCTCAGAAAGCGATATTAAAATATGGTTAAAAAGTTTAAGTAACTAATTTGTTAGTTATTAGCAAATTTTAAGAGACCACATATCAGGCTATGCACTAAGATCCTTTGCAAGGCATTCGTCGACATTTTGAAATGGATCTAGAAGTGAATTAATTTGGGGGGAAATTATCCTAATTCGTAGCTAAAAGCTAATTAAACCAAGCACAAAAACTCCGGGAAAACGATAAAAAGAACAGCAAGCCTCGATCGTTATCTAAGATGATGTCAGTTTAAATTCATATCAATATTTTTTTATTTTCTCTATTCTTACCTGCCAGCAGCTTAATTACAAGTATCGCTGTTCCCAAAAGTTCAATCATGTTTCATATAGTGAATTGTAATGTCACTTCTTCATATTCCCATCCAGGACCATTGCCATAGTTTCGATAATAACAATACCGGTGTGAGTTTCCTTCATTAAGTAGTAGACTAGCAGTACCGTATACTTATGTCATGATTCAATTGTTTCGCAGTACAATTGGTGACAGGGCTTTGAGGCAATTGACACCATGTAAAAGCATTTTTAATTGAATTTCATTTTTTATGACAGTTTTATGGTTTAATTTGCACATGTTTCTTTTAATTTCTCGGTTTTCTTTCATTAGATAAATACTGTATTATAGAAAATATGATGTAACAAATCATAAAACTTGCTCGTGTGATAAATTAGTGGGCGATTTGTTAGGTTTTATTTTTGTTCTATGTCTGTCTTGTAATTCATTATATGTCGCCAAATTGACGATTACATTTCTAACTTTAGAGACCCGAGAATATGGAATTTAGTCTGTCTTTGTCTTTGATTATACGTGCGTTTGAATGTTAAGAGAAAATTGATCCTGTCGTGCGCGTGTATGATACATATTAATAACCATGTGGCTTGACGACAATGTCGTCAAAAAGTGTTATTTTTGCCAATTTTCCTATCTGTTTGTCAGTAATCTGCGCCTAACAATTTTGATTGGGGCCTAAATGTGTACTCTACGAGCCAATGGCGCTTAGAACATAAACTGTACATAGAGGCCTGCTTTGTGTTAAAAACAATTCACTTTTTCACTTGAAGCTTTGTATGTTTGACGTTTTATTTTGTTTCTGGGTTAGAGAATTTGAGTCACCGCCTTAGTTGTGTCAATTAAATCATAATTAACGATTGTGGTGAATAATAAACTAATTGTTTTAAAGACTTTTTGTCAGGTATTAATTGTTCTGTGAGGCTGCACATACTATCTTATCACTTTTATGGTAGTTTCAAGGTCTTTTTTTTGTCAATTTTGCATTCATTTTTCAGAACTTATTTTACTAGCTAAACAGTGGCATAGCTTACTTCTTTTTAGTGTAAGATAAGTATATCCTTCACCCTCGAAAAGGACATCTATACAGTTATTTGGAAGATGTTTGACTTAATTCAGATTATACAAGTACAGTCAAGAAATATCATAAGGATATTCGAAGGAGGGGAAAATCGAAATAATTTTCAAACTCAGGAGAACAACGAAGACAAGACCAAAACAATACAAGCACTGCAATTAACAACTAAAAACATACGAACAACATGGACCCCATCATAATAACGGGAGTAGACGCAGGTGTTCCGGAAAGGTAAGTTGTCTCTGCTCCCTGCAGGACACCTGGTCTTGCTGCCCATGTCAACCCAGTATGAGGAAGGGACAACATCAAAGAAACAGGTCCATTTTTCATTTGGGAAACAGCTTTTTTCATACCTGTCAACCAAGTCATGATGACGTCCATAAAACTTTTATAATATATCCGGAGAGTAGTATAAATCTGAAGACTTTCTAAATGGTCCTGTTTGGTCGTGTTTTGTGTTAACTAAATAATGCATCTGACAGATTAGTTTGTATCATATTTTCATGGACCCATCAGTTTGATCACTGAAATAATAGAAGTATATAGGAAAATGCAGATTGTTTGTAACAATTTTGTAATTTAATACAATCCACAAAAAAAGAAAATATCATTTCCTGCAACAGATATCTATATATTTTCTGAGATATTTTCAATGATTTCATTTGACCATGGAAAATCGATATTCCATAGTGATATCCAATATAGAAACTGCCACAGAGAGGAATTGTGAGCGATTCCTATGGAATCGAGCTATTTTGTGAATATCTATTATAAAAACCTATTGCTCTTGTATTTAGATGACAGAAGTCAATGACAAAATGGATACTTTGTTTTTTTCTTCTTTATTCAAGGCCCAGATATCTCATTTCTTTTTAGTGAGAAGTTCCGGTAGAAACGATTATATGTAATAAAACGTACCACAAAATACCGAAATAAATTTGATGAACTGTACGGCCATTTCAGTGACTGTAAACTCATCAGCAGTGCTCGAGATCAAAATATTGGAAAACCGGTTAAAGATATAATGATGAATTAATAAGCACAACCACCAAAAATCAAAACAATTAAAACAAACAGGTATCCAAACTCAGCTAGGGGTTACCTCTGCATCACAAGGAAGAGCTTTGGTAAATAAGCTTTACATCAACAGCAACAATGATTACATATATACAGTGGACTCTCGTTATCTCAAAATCTTTTATCCCAAAACTCCTGATATCTCAAAGTAATGTTTTGGTCCCTTCCGCTTTGTAATAATATACTGTATATTACTTTCAAGTTTAAAAAAAAACCATTTCAGCAATTTAAGGTGAGGAAACTGTCTCACTGTCTCTACGGACGTTACCCCACTGCTAAGAATACCGAAGCGACAAAACAGTGCGTCAATTCGAAATACAAAGGTAAAGACAAATCCATGAGAAGGAAACATAACAAAAAATGCGCAAGGACACATTGGGCTTCAGAATTACTGTGAAACATCATATTCCACCAGTGGCATCAATCAGATGTGGATTCTTAAAAACTCCAAAAATTTACTTCAATATCTAAAATCGAAATCGTTGGCTACATGCAACAGCATAAAAACATTCGACTTCAATACACTCTAAACTACCATGCCACATTCTCAATTAAAAGATCGCTTAAAGCAGTTAGTTCATCAATGTTTTTTTTTCAAGGAATATGGGGCACGCAGGTATAAATTTCTTGTTCTAGGTAGAGAGAAGGCTTATTTCGTGAAGAACCACTCTGGTTCTGACAAAAAGTATTCTGAAGATGAAATTACAAACATGTTAGATTTTCTCATAGACAACATATTCGTTGAATTTGGCGACCTTATTTTTCAACAAACAATCGGCATTCCAATGGGAACCAACTGTGCTCCTCTCCTCGCCGATCTGTTTCTGTACTCATATGAAGCGGACTTCATCAAGGGTTACTACGTGAAAACAAAAAGAAACTAGCTCAATCCTTTAATTTCACTTTTCGTTAAATAACGACAAATTCCAAGACTTTCTACATCCTATCTACCCCAGTGAGTTTGAAATTAAGGATACTACAGATACACCAAAGTTCGCTTCATATTTAGATTTTTTTTTCTTGAAATAGACTATGAGGGACATTTGAAGACAAAACTTTATGACAAACGTGATGACTTCAACTTTGTTAATTTTCCCTTCTTGAATATCGATATACCAGCATCGCCTGCATATGGCGTCTACGTTTCTCAGCTTATCCGATTTTCAAGGACATGCGTGTGTTACCCTGACTTTCGACATAGATTACTGCTGTCACAAAAGCTTTATCCGGTCGTCATCACGAATTGATTGACCGTTACAATATTCCAATATCTAAGATGAAGTTGGACCTGTTCCACTGTCATAACTTTTCATGTGCCTCCACCGATTTGTGACTTCCCCAGGATTGACTTTGTTGTACTTCACAACGTGTGAGGAGCAGGAACTACTTATCCTTCTGAAGCACCTAGGTTCACTCCTGGTTTTATAGGAGTTCGTGTTGTTCATTGCTTTTAAGTTTTTGTGTTTATTTGTTGTGCTTGTGGTAGTTCATTTGTCTTTCCGGGTTTGTCTGTCCAATGGATTACGTTGTTTTGATTCTCCTTAGGTATATTTGTCCTTTTTTTCCTGTTCATTGTTGCACTTTCCTGTTATCCATTTTGTTACTTTTGACCACTCACATTTCTAGACGGCACTCCTTTGACCTGAACACATTCAAAGAAGAGTAACCATGGTAAATGAGAATTAGATCATCAAAAAGTGGCAAATTTCTATAGAAAGAGTGGTTTCCGATGCCAACCACATGATTGTGACTTGAAAGAAAATATTGATATTCAAATATTAATGATTTGCTACCCGCAAGAAAATGCTCTGTTCTAATATGTTGGTTTTAATAACGTCTTCTTCAGCAAGTGGACTTCCGAATCTGTATGACATCCGATACATGAGAATCGCGGATCTTATATTGAAAAGAAATCAGTGTAATTATCCTGATAAAAGAATAAGGACTATTTTAAGTTCATTTTAAAATTTTAAGGAAAAGCCTGCATTCATTCAATTTATCAGAAAACGTCCATCATGCAAATAACGCATTTTCACAAATGTATGATGTTTTTTTATCACAAGTTCTGTCAAACCAGGCAAAAGTACTGTACATGTTTGTGTACAAATATTGTACACAGTCGGCATTTGTTTGAGTGACATCATAGTTAATGTTATCAGGTTGATTTAGATGCCAGTTGTTATACGTCACTTCCTGTCCGGACACCCATGTAAAGTTTCCTTCGTTGTCCTTGTCAGTTAGTCCGATCCACCAACGATAGACACCATCGATTCCTTAAAAGTTCATAGATGTACTTATTAACTAATATTTGCAATATAAATTTGAACATTTAATTGTTACTTATGATATTCAGTCTTTACTCTTTAACTACGAAGAAGATATTTTGAAATGTTCTTTTCACTTTTCAAATCCTTAATTAACAGTTTTCAGGTGATTACATCTCAAATCAACTCGAAATAAGAAATGTTAGCTCCAATGTTCTTCTACTTCCGTTCCGATTGGAGTGGTCTATTGGTAAAATACGCTAATCACCAAGAGTTATCCCACTTTGGAAAAATGGCCAACTATTTCCCGGGTGTTTTTAATGACCCACCATAGTTCATGATCGGTGAAAGAGCGTTTATCCGGGTTTGATACGCCAAATGCAGGTCAGTTAATAAGTTTGCTTTTGAACTTTACGTAATATATTTGGTTCTTAGATAGAATTTTATACTTTCTCCTGAATATTGTCAGAAAGGAGAAAACTGAATAATGAGTCAAACTACTTAAAACAGTAACATAAGGCCGGTGTATATTTAAAGCTAAAATTGTTCTTTAGTACTTGTTTTCGTATCACAAAAGTATTTTGTCAAAATGCTACCAATACTTCACCACTTTCAATACTTTTTTATTTCAAAATTAAAAAAGATAGCTTATATAAAAGAGAAATTGTAAAAAAAACCATATTGCACAAGAAGGTATATTGATTATTAATAATGAAGACTCATATTAGCATTTGACTACATATCAAATGTATGACCTTCGATCAGTGTATGGATATGACAGGAAAACAGTCTCTTTAACATGTTTAATTAAGATAAGATTTGGACATTTTTTTTAAATCATACGTTAAAAGCCAGTACTTACTCAGCCGCTTGGTCGTTATGCCATAGAAGTATCAGCCTCATTTTGGTTTTGGCTTAACTCGTTTGGTAATTTGGTATTTTTTTAATTTTTTCGTCAATGATATTTTTTTTTGTTTTTTTGGCTTTCAACCTTGCAAGCTATGAGCACAACTGATGTTAGTCAATCGACGAAATGGGATGTCTTATGAAACAAAATTAATGCAAAAGAACTTATACTTAAAACTATTACCGAAATATGTGTTCAGGTATGGCATAAACAAAATTTCTTTCAAGGCACTGTCCAATGTAATTAGGTCACCAGCCTCCTTTTGACAACTTTCTCTGGCATCTTCCCATTTCAATTTTTTCTCATGTTCGAATTTTACACAAACGTCAACCTCCCAGATATAATGATAATCCAAATATAGACATGACTTGTTTGCTTTAAAGAGAAGTATTATGGTTTTTAATAGAGTATAGAGGACACATGCTATATTCATACCAATGTTGATCTTCATATCAAGATCAATGATCATTTTAAGACCAGTAGATATTTAACGCATTATATGCCACAAAAGTATCATTATCTTGCTGTTGTGTGTTGCATACTTCACGCCTACTTTCAAGTCGAATAAAGCCACTGTCCATTTTTAGCACATATGAGTTGTCTCCCATTTACATTGTTATATGCTCTTTGAAGAAGGTGCCATCAACAGATATCAATAGACAAAGTATATTTCTTTGCGAAATATATTTCCTTCCATACAACATATCTTCCACCCACATTAATGATATTTTTATGTTTGGTTAAGGTCTCTCCCAACACAATTTTCTTTGCTAGAATTGAAAGCAAGCCCTTCACACCTTCTGTCAGGAAAGATAACCCATGCATATGGGAGACAATTCTTGTATTTTCAAAACATAATCGGTTTCAAAATTCTCATATTTGACAAAATATCCACAATATTTTCTTTACATGCAAATGAATTCTTTAAGAGATATCGGAAATGAACAAATCGTTGAAAAGATCAGAAACAAGACATCTTGCTTTTAAGTATGATTGAAGCAACGTACTTGGATCTCCAAGAAATAATAATCTGATATTTAGTCCGTGAATTGATACCATCGGGTGGCTATTGTTACATAAATCAATGCATTTTTACATGTTTGTTTTTATCTGTACTTTAAAGAAATCGTGTTATTTTTTTGGTGTGTTGCTTAATTAAACGCGGTTTATAACTGAATCAAGCAAAAACCAAAACTAACACGATTTCTTTCATTTGTAGCCTGTTCCAATTTGTCAACTTAACCCCTTACTATAAAACAAAAATTGAAAAAAATAAGACAACAAATTGCTGTAAGCCTCGGAACAATATAGCCCTTTCCAGAAACTCATTTCCGGCATCACGAATATGACTCAAAACTTATAAAAATAAATTATTTCCCTTGCTGGGACGTAGTATTGGTTCGCTGCACTGCAGAGCAACCAGTAGGAAGTAAATAGAAATTATTTATTACTTTGATATACAAACATTTCCAGCTTTATAATCAAGTTTGATTAGAAGTTTTTTGGAAGCAAAAAGATCGTAAGTAGTTCCCAAATTTATATCAACCAAACATTACGTGCGATATAAGAAGATTTAAAAACAGTTAATTCAAGGGAAATACTATAATTTTAGAATCATAATCGTGATACCGGAAATGTTTGTTTAGTTTGTTTAGTTGGGGTTTTACGCCGTTTTCAGCATATTTGGCTATTTCGCGGCGGGAGATACCGGAAATGGGTTTCTGAAAAGGCTGTAGCTAGTACAATAGACTTGCTATAATTTCTCCCACATCCAGTTTTTCCAATCAAAGGTAATCAAATGTATACCCTTTGTTCTGTAAAGTATCCCTGAAAAATCTTCCCAGACAGACGTATCTCCAAATTGATCATAAACTCCAGTACAAAGTCCTATAGAGTCATTGTGGTATATTGCATCGCATGAATTCCGAAACTCACAAATAACTGCACATTCGGAAAGACTCGACACTTTGACACTAGTATCAATCGTACCCTGTACAGGAATATTAAAAAGTCGTGGTACATTGAAAAGTGTCAAATCTGCACAAACTGTAAATTGAGGAAAATATATTTTAATTGGGTTTAGTGTTGATTAAGCACTTATAGAATAAAATCAACGAACAATTGATGCTAAATATTGTTTGATTAAAAAGTAACCGTTTTTTACAAGTATTTGAGGTATGAATTAGTCTTTTTTAAAGTGTTTAACCTTTATATTTTATCCACAAATTCGTGGTTTTATTTTCAAAATGTTTTTGTTATACAGAATTAGAAAAAAATCTTGTGAAATTCATCTTTATTATTATTTTTCTTAAATAATTTATCATAAAGTTTTAATCCTTTTTTTTCTTTTTTTTTCTTTTCATCCACTAACATAACTGTTCATGTCAAGATGAGATATAAGTTTGAAAGATCTGGACTTCTTAAAGTCAAATAAAAAAGGAAACGCAACAGAAAAAAGTTCAACATAGGTTCCATCAGACCTTTCCTACCTGTAACCAGCCAGTATTCAAGTATGACGGTTCTCAGCAGTTCCATGCTGTTTGCATTTAGTGAATTCTAATGTCAATTCTCACTGAATACAAGTTTATATATTCCTAGTTCGTACTAGTATTATAGGATCAATGTTTTAGCTTATATTGAATTTCTAAGAATAAAAGATTATTGTGAAATTTATTAAACATTAAAAATAAAGTTCTTTGTAAAGACTGTTACGGTCGTATACCATTGTCAGATTTATATTAAGCTGTATAATTTATTAAACACATAACTTTTTGATTTTAAAACCAATTGCAAACTAGATTTCTTGTTGACAATAAATAGGGTGATTTATTCATGTACATGTATTTGTTTACGATATTTTTTGCTGTCTTGTTTGCACAAGTTAAGGAGATTCCAAATTATGAATAAATCACCGGTCAGTAAGGTCATTTGACAGAGTACATGTAATATACATGATAGTAAATTTTCAAGTCAGCATCTAGATTTTGACGACTAGGATGTCATATTTGTAAATTGTAACCTTATATAATTATTATATCCATTTGATATTTCTTGACTTTACTTACTGTAAACTAAAAATAATATAAACCTGCAAAGTAATTTATATGTTGTTTTTTTTGGAAAGAAGATAACAATAGGGGGTGATTCCCTTTCTCAAATATAAAATAAATTAATTTGAAATTTGAAAATATTAGTAGAGTCTAATATACATGAAATGCCACTGGGTGCTAACCAAAAGTGGAGGAACTTTGTATAATCCAACAGAGGAGTTAGTTCAATCTCCGTACACGGAGCAGAAACGGTTTACCCTTTTGAAGCACTTGGGTTCACTCTCGGTTTTTATAGGAGTTCGTGTCATTCATTGTTTTTAAGTTTTCAGTGTTTATTCGTTGTGTTTATGGTTGTTCATTTGTCTTCGTTTGTCTGTCCAATAGATTTTTCATAAGCTCCTTAGGTATATTTGTCCTCTTTCGCTACTGCATATTGCATATTACAAAATGTAACACAGACGTAGCGACAAAAAAACCAAAGGTAGAGAAATTACGGCCTAACATCAAAATTAATGTGGAACATGTTTGGATCAAATGGTGAACACTACGAACACCACGAAAACCACATTAAAGTTTTTATTTTTCACTGTTTTCGTTTGTATTGTTCCTATCGAAGACCATAATTACCACCGAAAGCGCGCTTAAACTGTTATCCAGGTTCTTAATCAAAAAACAAAAAACCAAAAAAAAAAAAAAAAACAATTCTATTCCATGTAAAACAATACGAAGTCATTTCCGTTGTTTCTTTTTCAATGTTGCTTGTCTTGATTTCAAAAAGATGAATAAATAACGAACGAATTCCACTGACCTGGGACAGCGTAAATCAAGTCCTTAATTCTATTAGTAAGGTACGCATGACATGCCAACCTACAAAGACGTGTAGTGCGACCCCTGTTGAAGGATAAGATATCTTTTTGTTGGGAGATATCAAGTCATACTATAGAAATAAACAACAAAATGAATAACAGGAAAGGTCAATAATGACATACCACCAATCAATCAAAGTAACCCAAATAACAGATCTCCCGACGAAAAATAACACAAAACAGAACAAAACAGAAACATGAACACAACAGAGAGTCAGGATATTCTGACTTGGTACAGACACTGAATCTGTTTTATGGATAGCCAAACCCCCCCCCCCCCCCCCCCCTTATCTTTCCTGACACTATTATGTATAAAACACAATTTAAAACCAATACACTCAGTATGAATAATAGTAAGATGACCGTTTGTTAGAACTGCAAAATTAGACCGGACGGTACATCATTTAGATAGCAGGGTCAGAATGTACTCGTTTAAACAGTAAAACTATGTAAGGCTCTCATAGCTGCAAGTCGATTACTGTCTCTCTACTAAACGGAAAAGTATGAAATAACACTAAAATAAAGGGCTTAATGCTGTCTCGTCATAGAGTTCAATAGAAATCGGCAGTATTTCTGACTGACTGTAGAACAGACTTATTTTCACCTTATATAGTTTGTGAAAGTGAAATGATGAACATGGTGGCTTGAAGGGAATAAAGCTTTCCTATGTGGTACAGGGAGATTGTTCGTGAATAAAATGTACATATTCTTATATAAAAATGAATAAGGCATCGATTGGTTTATGATTTATCTACTTATAAAAACAAGTCTGGGTAGGCAATTTCCATGATTTCTATACGGAGTGCGCTCTGACGTCCCACGGCCTCTGCATATCATAAAAAGGCCGTCAGACGTCAGAGCAATCTCGGACAAATTTTCTTCAAACTAAGTAAGCATAGTAAGCCGTTATGATAAACATTTTTAGTAGTTGCTGTAACTGTATAACTATATGACGTTGAACATACAATTAACCATAAAAAAAATAAATTCAGATATATATTTAATTTCATGTTCTATCTGTTGAATGGCTTTGAGTCATTGTACGTGATTGATATGTTGTTCATTGGTTTTTAGTTTTCTGTGTTTATTTGTTGTGCTTGTGGTTGTTGATTTGTCTTGCCGGGTTTGTCTGTCCAGTGGATTACGTTGTTTTGAATGCTCCTAAGGTATATTTGTCCTTTTTTCCTGTTCATTTCCTGTTATCCATTTTGTTACTTTTGACAACTCACATTTCTAGACGGCACTCCTTTGAACTGAACACATTCAAAGAAGAGTAACCATGGTAACTGAGAATTGGATCATCAAAAAGTGGCAAATTTCTATAGAAAGAGTGGTTTCCGATGCCAACCACATGATTGTGACTTGAAAGAAAATACTGATATTCAAATATTAATGATTTGTTACCCGCAAGAAAATGCTCTGTTCTAATATGTTGGTTTTAATAACGTCTTCTTCAGCAAGTGAACTTCTGAATCTGTACGACAATGTATGACATCCGATACATGAGAATCGCGGATTTTATATTGAAAAGAAATCAATGTAATTATCCTGATAAAAGAATAAGGACTATTTTAAGTTCATTTAAAAATTTTAAGGAAACACATTCATTCATTCATTTTAGCAGAAAAGTAGAATCATGCAAATAACGCATTTTCACAAATGTATGCTGTTTTTTTATCACAAGTTCTGTCAAACCAGGCAAAAGTACTGTACATGTTTGTGTACAAATATTGTACACAGTCGGCATTTGTTTGAGTGACATCATAGTTAATGTTATCAGGTTGATTTATATGCCAGTCGTTATACGTCATTTCCTGTCCGGACACCCATGTAAAGTTTCCTTCGTTGTCCTTGTCAGTTAGTCCGATCCACCAACGATAGACACCATCGATTCCTTAAAAGTTCATAGATGTACTTATTAACTAATATTTGCAATATAAATTTGAACATTTAATTGTTACTTATGATATTCAGTCTTTACTCTTTAACTACGAAGAAGATATTTTGAAATGTTCTTTTCACTTTTCAAATCCTTAATTAACAGTTTTCAGGTGATTACATCTCAAATCAACTCGAAATAAGAAATGTTAGCTCCAATGTTCTTCTACTTCCGTTCCGATTGGAGTGGTCTATTGGTAAAATACGCTAATCACCAAGAGTTATCCCACTTTGGAAAAATGGCCAACTATTCCCGGGTGTTTTTAATGACCCAGCATAATTCATGATCGGTGAAAGAGCATTTATCCGGGTTTGATACGCCAAATGCAGGTCAGTTAATAAGTTTGCTTTTGAACTTTACGTAATATATTTGGTTCTTAGATAGAATTTTGTACTTTCTCCTGAATATTGTCAGAAAGGAGAAAACTGAATAATGAGTCAACCTACTTAAAACAGTAACATAAGGCCGGTGTATATTTAAAGCTAAAATTGTTCTTTAGTACTTGTTTTCGTATCACAAAAGTATTTTGTCAAAATGCTACCAATACTTCACCACTTTCAATACTTTTTTATTTCAAAATTAAAAATGATAGCTTATATAAAAGAGAAATTGTAAAAAAAACCATATTGCACAAGAAGGTATATTGATTATTAATAATGAAGACTCATATTAGCATTTGACTACATATCAAATGTATGACCTTCGATCAGTGTATGGATATGACAGGAAAACAGTCTCTTTAACATCTTTAATTAAGATAAAATTTGAACATTTTTTTAAAATCATACGTTAAAAGCCAGTACTTACTCAGCCGCTTGGTCGTTATACCATAGAAGTATCAGCCTCATTTTGGTTTTGGCTTAACTCGTTTGGTAATTTGGTATTTTTTAATTTTTTCGTCAATGATATTTTTTTTATTTTTATTTTTTTTTTTTTTTTTGGCTTTCAACCTTGCAAGCTATGAGCACAACTGATGTTAGTCAATCGACGAAATGGGATGTCTTATGAAACAAAATTAATGCAAAAGAACTTATACTTAAAAGTATTACCGAAATATGTGTTCAGGTATGGCATAAACAAAATTTCTTTCAAAGGACTGTCCAATGTAATTAGGTCACCAGCCTTCTTTTGACAACTTTCTCTGGCATCTTCCCATTTCAATTTTTTCTCATATTCGAATTTTACACAAACGTCAACCTCCCAGATATATTGATAATCCAAATATAGACATGACTTGTTTGCTTTAAAGAGAAGTATTATGGTTTTTAATAGAGTATAGAGGACACATGTTATATTCATACCAATGTTGATCTTCATATCAAGATCAATGATAATTTTAAGACCAGTAGATATTTAACGCATTATATGCCACAAAAGTATCATTATCTTGCTGTCTATTAGAAACTTCACGCCTACTTTCAAGTCGAATAAATCCACTGTCCATTTTTAGCACATATGAGTTGTCTCCCATTTACATTGTTATATGCTCTTTGAAGAAGGTGCCATCAACAGATATCAATAAACAAAGTATATTTCTTGCGAAATATATTTCCTTTCAAACAACATATCTTCCACATACATTAATGATATTTTTTTTAAATATTTTACATTATTTTTATGTTTGGTTAAGGTCTCTCCCAACACAATTTTCTTTGCTAGAATTGAAAGCAAGTGTTGCTCTTCGTACCTTCTATCAGGAAAAATAACCCATGCATATGAGAGACAATTCAAGTATTTCCAAAACATAATCGGTTTCAAAATTCTCATATTTGATAAAATATCCACAATATTTCTTTACATGCAAATGAATTCTTTTAGAGATATCGGAAATGAAAAAATCACTGAAAAGGTCAGAAACAAGAATCTTGCCTTTAAGTATGATTGAAGCAAAGTACTTGGATCTCCGAGAAATAATAATTTGATATTTAGTCCGTGAATTGATACCATCGGGTGGCTATTGTTACATAAATCAATCCGTTTTTACATGTTTTTTATCTGTACAATTAAAAGAAATCGTCTTATTTTTTGGTGTGTTGCTTAGTCCAATTATACGCGGTTTATAACTGAATCAAGCAAAATCCAAAACTAACACGATTTGTTGTAGCCGTGTTCAAATTTGTCAACTTAACTCCTTACTATCAAACAAAAATTGAAACAAATTGCTGTAAGCCTCGAAACAATATAGCCCTTTCCAGAAACTCATTTCCAGCTTCACGAATCTGACTCAAAAATAATAATAATAAATTATTTCTCTTGCTGGGACGTAGTACTGGTTGGCTGCACTGCAGAGCAACCAGTCGGAAGTAAATAGAAATTATTTATTACTTTGATATACAAAAATTTCCAGCTTTATAATCAAGTTTGATTAGAAGTATGTTGGAAGCAAAAAGATCGTAAATAGTTCCCAAACTTATATAAACCAAACATTACGTGCAAATTAACAAGTTTTAAAAACAGTTAATTCTTTACTCTTCATTGCAGAGAACCAGTACTACGTCCCAGCAAGGGAAATACTAGAATCCTAATCGTCATACCGGAAATGTTTGTTTAGTTTGTTTAGTTGGGGTTTTACGCCGTTTTCAGCATATTTGACTATTTCGCGGCGGAAGATACCGGAAATGAGTTTCTGAAAAGGGCTGTAGCTAGTACAATAGACATGCTATAATTTCTCCCACATCCAGTTTTTCCAATCAAAGGTAATAAAAAGTATACCCTTTGTTCTGTAAAGTATCCCTGAAAAATCTTCCCAGACAGACGTATCTCCAAATTGATCATAAACTCCAGTACAAAATCCTGTAGAGTCATTGTGGTATATTGCATCGCATGACTTCCGAGAATCACAAATAACTGCACATTCGGAAAGACTCGACACTTTGACACTAGTATCAATCGTACCCTGTACCGGAATATTATAAAGTCGTGGTACATGTACATTGAAAAGTGTCAAATCTGCGCAAACTGTAAATTAAGGAAAATATAATTTATTTGGGTTTAGTGTTGATTAAGCACTTACAAAAAAAATCAACGAACAATTGATGCTAAATTGATGAAAACGTAACAGTTTTGTATAAGTAATTGAGATATAAATTAATATTTTTTTTTAATTGTTTAACCTTTATATTATATCCACAAATTCGTGATTTTATTTTCAAAATGTTTTTGCCATACAGAATTAGAATTAGAAAAATTCTTGTGAAACTCATCTTTATTATTATTTTGTTTTCTTAAATAATTGATCATAAAGTTTTATTCTTTTTTTTTCTTTTAATCCACTAACATAACTCTACATGTCAAGATGATATATAAGTTTGAAAGATCTGGAGTTCTTAAAGTCAAATAAAAAAAGCAAAGCAACAGAAAAAAGTTCAACATAGGTTTCATCAGACTTTTCCTACCTGTAACCAGCCAGTATACAAGTATGACGGTTCTCAGCAGTTCCATGCTGTTTGCAATTCTAATGTCAGTTCTCACTGAATACATGTACAAGTGTATATATTCCTAGTTCGTACTAGTATTATAGGATTAGCTTTAGCTTATATTGAATTTATAAGAATAAAAGATTATTGTGAAATTTATTAAACGTTAAAAATAAAGTTCTTTGTAAAGACTGTTACGGTCGTATACCATTGTCAGATTTATATTAAGTTATGTAATTTATTAAAATAACAATCCAAAGATACTAATATTAGATATAGTAAATTTATACTATGCTGTATACGACGCATTTCAAGGAGTTACATCTCATCAGCAGCATTAAAACCGAAACATTCGGAAGACCAAAAAACCAGACTTATATTAAACAAGAAGTACTCAACCAAAAATACCGAAATAGGAAGCCCAATTTCAGCTAAGGAGATCTACCATGTGCAAACGTATAATAACTTTTTGTTTTTAAAACCAATTGCAAACAGATTTCTTCGTTGTTGTCAATAAATAGGGTGATTTTTTTCATGTACATGCACTTTTTTACGATATTTTTTGCTGTCTTATATGCACAAGATAAGGAGATTCTAAATTATGAATAAATCACCTGCAGTAAGGTCATTTGACAGAGTACATGTTATACACAGGACAGTAAAAACTGTCCACAACAATTCGACGGTCTTCGGTTTTCAATTTACCAAGAATCTCGAAAAAATACTAAAGGAACTATCTTTTTTTCTAATTGTAGCAGAGTTACTTTTTTAGTATCGTCTTGGATATTTGTAAACAAATTACTAAATACACGGTATCGGACTTTTTGAGATATTTAAAAAAAGTTGGAATTAACGAACATCAACATTCATACTAAAGGCACTGTCACGCGTTAGCGGATAAAGCAAACGGACGACGAAAGGATAGGAAAATAGTTATCCGGTGGCAAACATAGTCTGCGTTGCTATTCAAAGGTCTCGCGATGGGTGCACGAATCGTACAATACGTTTCCGTTCGACGTCCGTTAGCATTATCCGGTAAGGTGTGACAGGTGCTTAAAGATTTGTATTAATTTTCTTTTTGAACATTCTTGCATATAAAATCACCCTTTTTGTGGGGGGAGGGGGGGGGGGGGAAGGAGATTGGCATCTTGTCGACGCAGTTGATGTAATTTGATTTTTCCCGTGACATTTCACAAAATGGTGTCATGAGCAAGACCACTACTGGAAAAACATAATTTATTACATTGAGTGTGGTGAAATACAGGGATTTCCGAGTGCAATCAAATCTGATAATTCACCCAGTGAAATCGAAAGTCATATTTCACTCTAGGAAGTGACTGCTATACAAATGTCGAAGCGTAGTCACATAAAAACATAATCCCTTGTATTTTCTCGTATAATCTCGAAATTCGAATACCAACAATCTACAACTCATGACCAAAAACCACCAATAGTTCACTCATGAGCTACTCGCATTCCTGAATTAATGTGTTTTTCGGTAACACATTGTAGATTTTTAGGTACATGAATTCGAAGTTCAAGACTAGTTATACTTTAATGATCAAAATATTGAATCCAATCAAAGGGATAATGCAACTACTGAGTGAAAAACGCAGCTGTTGGATTGTCTTGTGTACTGACTGAAGCTGTTTTTAAAATATAGAACTTTCGATATAAATTGAGTAGTGCACAGATTTGACTGGATTTAATTTCATACTTGTATCAATGTGTGGTACGCATATAATCATTTAATCTGAAATTTTAGAATTTACAATATTTCTATTATTTTTAGTGTTTTTTTTTTAAATATATTTGTCAATAGGCTTACTGATGATGCACAGATATCCAATTTTGTAATGCATGCATGTTCATCTATTTATATCTCTGCTGATGAACTGTAAGTCGGGATGCTCAATCCTCTTTAAATTCATTTATTCTGTTCTGTACATTGTTTTAGCCAAAGGCGTTGCGGCTAATCTCTTCTTTATTACGAAATATGTATGTGGATTTTTATGTTGATACTGTTTGATGGGATTTTAGACCAATAGTAAATACCGTATATCATTTTTACACGGATGGTTGCTTATACTTGCGAACAGCTGAAGCACGTTTCATTTTTCTTTGCGCATAAAAAATTGTCAGCAATAATTGTAAATCTGGTGTTTGCAAATTGAACTTTGAGCACGCATTAACAGAGCCAATAAATAGATAATTGCTACAATGAAATCATACATTGATGGATATAAATTCCATAATATATGTACGGCAGTAATAAAAAAAAAACAATAAAAAAAATAATAAATAAATTATATATAATTATATTATATATAAATATACTAAATAAATAAATGATTTGGAAAATACCTTAAAGGTATAAAAAGTCATGAGATTTCCGAATGAAATTAGGTTCTATCCGGGCACTGTGGTTCAAAACCTTGGTTCCATCCGGGTCTTTTGGTTCTGAACCTTGGTTCTATCCGGGTTCTTTGGTTCGAATCCATGGTAACTGGTTCAACATCCGGGTTGTTTGGTTATAGGAACCCAACTTCTTGGTTCTATCGCGGTTCTTTTCTAATATCCCCGTTTAACTTTGAGAAGATATCCGCAAGTATCCGAATAAAGAGATAGAGTAGGTGAAAGACGCTTATCTTGTTTTATATCATTTATACATTTCAGCATCGCCGGAAATGAAGCTGTAAGATAAATACCATCTCATTTTAATTATTTAACATGGGAAACTGGACAAAAATATAACATCGTATGTATTTATATCAACCCAAATATACAGTATATCTAACATCCGTTTTTAGAATCATAGTCGTTCCGTTTTCATTTATTTTTCACTACTCATCCCTCATTTCATTCATAATAAATTTTAAAACTTGAAAAAAAAACGACATTCAAAAGGTCAACCATTCTAATTATGTGATTTAAAGAATCGGCATTTCAAAGATGTGGGTCAACACGGTGTTGATCAATAACGTCCGCGTCAATGAATTGAGACAAAACTGTGTGTATGTACATTTATATTTCTATTTATAGATCGTATGCATAGGAAACTGCAATGAAAAGTGTAAAAAATGGATTATTTTTAATCACAAAATATTTTTCAATATGAATGCAGTTCAAGCAGTATTCATGATCAAAAATACTTTTTTTTTCAAGTACTTTTTTGTTGAGCTGACTAACATGACTAAATGATGAACTAGCTATCAGATAGCGAAACGGCTCGAGGCCCGGGACTGTGGAAGACTTAACAAATTTAAAGTTTTGTTTGAATTGTATTTATTGTTATTTTCGTCTATTTTAGAAATCCAGGAAAACAATATTCTATTTTAACCGAATCTTAACAAATTTAATTTCGCGCGCATGAGGGAATTATTAGTGTTTTCCGGTCACGAGTTGAATATTTTCGATATTAAAATTCTCTTAATAATTCACGTCGTATATTTATTTATATAAACGGTCAAACTTGTAATAAATAAATAAATAAATAAAATTAAAAAAAAATACAAATCAAGAAATTTGTTTTAATGAAACTTTGATACACCAATTTTGATGTACACGTTTGGTTGATTTCCGACTCATCTGTTGTCCTCAACGTCTTAAATGTTGAAAACCAATACAAAGACAGAGCTATAAGATGTTTAAATTTCAGAAGTGTCTGTTTGTTTGCACAAGAGTGAATTAAAAAACCTAGCATTATAATATATACTGAACCGCAAAAGAAACGTCGCTTTTTCAAAATGTTAGCAAAATTCAAAATAAATATTAATTAATGATTTTTATATAATCAGTATTACGATTACATCACCAGATAAGATTAAATTACCTGTGAATTAAATTTTCGGTTGAATAATTTTCAGTTGATATCGTAGAGCGACCGTACCTAAAACCGCTCGTGGGACACACTTGGCGGTAATTTTTCTTAAATCTTAAATGTTCGTGAAATTCATGCTCCTTTATGGGTATAAAAGGCCGGGGAAAATTAAAGAGTGTTAGTATCAGTGTTGACACAGAAGCTATGCCACGTCTGACTCCACAACAGAGAGAACAGGCCATTGGTCGATTGGATGCTGGGCAATCTGCAGAGTTATTGCCAACGACTTCAACTGTGCTGTTAGAACAATTGAACGTCTACGGACACGGTACAATGCAACAAACAGCACAAATGACCGTCCACGGAGTGGTAGACCCCAAGTCACTACCCCTAGACAGAATAGAGGCATTGTTCGTCACCATTTGATGAATCGGTTCACCCCAGCTGCCGAAACTGCCAGAAACACTGTTGGAACACAAGGACGACCCATAAGTGATGATACGGTTCGTCGGCGATTAGCTGCTAGATGTCGCCGTCCAGCAAGAGGACCTATTCTTACTCCTCGACACCGTCAAGCTCGTCTTCAGTGGGCCACTCAGCGAAAGAATTGGCGAAATCGACACTGGCGTAACATCATCTTCTCTGACGAAAGCCGTTACTGCATTTCAACAGCCGATGGCAGAACCAGAGTGTGGAGAAGACGCGGGGAACGTTACGAAGACAGCTGCATTCTGGAAACAGACGCGTGGGGAGGACCTAGCATCATGGTATGGGGTGGAATCGGCCTTAACGTTAAACTTGGTCCAGTCATCTTTCAGAACCTTGGCCCAGGCAGAGGAAATGGCGTAACAGCTACCCGTTACATCGACCAAGTCTTGACACCCCATGTTCAGCCCCATTTCGCACGTCATCAAAACAAGACTTTCCAACAGGACAATGCACGTGCGCATACCGCAAGAGCCACAAGAGACTTCCTACAGCAGAATAACATTAATGTTATGGATTGGCCGGCTTTGAGTCCAGATTTAAACCCTATTGAACATTTATGGGACGAAGTTCAAAGACGGTTGAATAATGAGCAGCCAAGTCCGACAACTGCAGCTGAACTTTCACAAGCGTTTCAGAGAGTATGGGCACGTATTCCGATGGCGTTTATTAATCGGCTCATCAACTCCATGTACCGAAGATGTGCCGCAGTAATTGGTGCCGGTGGACGACATACACGTTATTAACGGACGTGGGAGCACAGCATTGAAAACATGTGACGTTGCGACAATTGTGACGTTTTTGTGAACATTGTAACCAAAAGACTGTAAATCATTCATTAAATTTTGTAAAAATTAATTTAAAATATATAAATGTCACTTTGAAATAAATGTATGTGAACATGTCATTTTGTGCGACGTTTCTTTTGCAGTTCAGTATATATATAGTCTCTGAGGATTTACGATGGTTGATAAATGATTTGTTTTCCTTTTAAATCAACCAAAAATTGCAACGTCCAAAACAAATATTGCATTTGCAGAGAATTTTATATATTCATTTTATCCTTTAATATCATTCATTTCCGATATTTAAAATGCATTGAATGAACAGTTTGATCTGTCACATCGTCATTTTATGGGACATTTTAAAGTTTATAAAACAAAAACGAAAAAGAAATGAAAGCAGAATTGTGCGAATCAGATCGTAAAACTGTCACAAATTAATATATATATTGGTAAATGACCTAACATATGTTCAGGTACCACGATATACCAGACAGCAACTGTCTTGCCAGACATAAAATCCTGACAAAAGTATAAGGTCGTATCAGCTGTTAATGATGATCGCTGGTCTAATAGGAAATAAGATTTTAAATAGGGGTTTTAGTTTGGGAGATAATATGAATAGTAAACAAATAAGCAAGAAGGCAATATATGTGCTCATTTTAGGGCTATAAGGCCTTGAAAATTTGCAGGAAATAGGTTTTCTCTGGATTTTGCATTGGCCACTTCAGTCTCTCAAAAATGTATGAAAAAATAAAAATGATTTCATAAGATTTTGTCAAGTACCATTTTACGGTATATAGGATTGAATTATAAAAGACAAAGTGGGGTTTCATGGGCAAAAAATTTAATGTTAAGAAATTGATAAAATCCAAGAATTCCGAAAATCTGACAAAAAGACCAAAACATGACCAGCGAGCATCCTTAAAATTTACTAAATTGTTCAACAAACTCTCAATTGCACACTATTTCCGTGATAGTTATCTCCGACTATGATAGATTTCTACAGATATTGTCGATGATCATATGGAGACCAACAGATATAAATTTACCAAGTACAGTTGACTCTCGTTATTTCAATCTTTTATCTCAAACCTTCTGATATCTCAAGTAATGTGTTGCCCCTAGATTAAACGTTGCACCTTGTTGTTGGTCCCTTTCACTTTGAGATAACGAGAGTAAACTGTATTCTGTTTCATCTATATCATCTATCTATTTCTTGAATAGCTCTCAGCTTAGACAATTTTGCATGGGTTTATCTTTTTGGTCATTTTGGCAATTATGATTTCCTCTTCAAGTTTTTTTTTGTGAAATATGGACAAGAAAAAAAAGATATAAATCAAAATTGGATGATGATAGAGGAACTTGTAAAAGGGCAGTTGAATAAAGACTGTAACGTGTACGGGGCACCTCTGGTCCGTACCCGATTAACTCGGGACACTATATGCTTATAAACTGAATATCAAAAGCACACTAAAACGTTAACAATATCCACCATTGTAGAATTAAGTTCAAAGGTTAAATCATATGCGCACTGAACAAGAACTATACACTTCACAATGTACTATAATTCAAAACAGGCAATTTGCTACCTAGCAAATTGCACACAAGCGGAATGAATTACCAATTTGCACTATCACTTAACTTAAAAAAATATAAATTATCCGAGCGGTCAAAATCCTACACAAATATGTCAAATAACTTAATCACAATACGTTACAAGTTAAAGGGAAACACTGCAGATGGAATTATTAACGCAGTAAAGGACAACTGGCAAACTACCTCCTTATACAAGCAAATGACTATTTGCAAACTGCTACAACACAATGTAGTCACAATAATCCAAAGCCGAGTATTTCGCTATCAATTTGCTAACCACAATAAATCCAAATGGAATACTCACTTTTAACCACACCGTTTATCACTTAAATCAACAGAACACACTGACTGACTGACCACGAATTTCGGTTTCAGCCGCCTTATATATCACCTGGATAGACGAGTCAACTCCGGAATTTAAGGGTCCAAAGGTAAATATTTCCCGCCACACAACTGGGTATACCTATTACTTTGAAATAGGGGTGTTTGCTATTTTCTGGTGCACCTTGGTTGGAGAAACATACAGAGGACATATAAATACACTTATCTTTTCCCTGGCCAATTTTACGCTCAATGATGTAAGTGTGAAAGTTGGAATGTATGTGTGTTTTACGGAACATATGAATGTGCAATTGAATTATAAGTTTGAATTTAAGTTATTAATGACGTGTTAAACAAATATATGGACTCTCTGATCTTAATTGAAGTTAAGCATGATATATTTTTGTCACAAGACACTGAAGATTACTTTTATAAAGTCCTGTACAGTCATTGTGGTATATTGCATCGCATGAATTCCGAGAATCACAAATAACAGCACATTCGGAAAGACTCGACACTTTGGCACGAGATCAATCGTATCCTGTACAGGAATATTATAATGTCGTGGTAGATAGAAAAGTGTCAAATCTGCACAAACTGTAAATTAAAGAATATATACTGTAATTAGGTTTAGTGTTGATTAAGCAGTTATAAAATAAAATCAACGAACAATTGATGCTAAGCATTGTTTGATTAAAATGTAACAGTTTTTTACAAGTCTGTGGGGTATGAATTAATCTTGTTTTTTTAATTCTTTAACCTTTGTATTATATCCACGAATTCGTGCCTTTATTTTTTTAAATTTTCGCCACACAGAATTAGAAAAACATTCTTATGAAATTTACTTTTTATTATTTTTTATTATATTTATTACAAAGTTTTAATCCTTTCTTTCTTTTAATCCACTAATATAAATGTACATCTCAAGAAGATGTATAAGTTTGAAAGGTCTGGAGTTCTTTAAGTCCAATAAAAAAGGGAAAGCAATGGAAAAAAGTTCAACGTAGGTTTAATCAGACAAACGAGCTTTCCGTACTTTAAGTGCTCTTGTTGTTCTCTGGAGGAAAAAGAAAATATTGATTGCCAAGTAAATTTCTTCAGTATTGTGCTTCCCCCAGCCTTTTTTCTTGAAATTGAAAATTTGATTATAACATCATAAGGTCCAATCTGATAAAAATTGACTTCGGGAAAAACATAATTTTGCAAAAAATAGAAGATCACAAACTTCAGATTCAAATATCTCATTTCCAAAAAATGTGACTTACAACAGAATAATATTCACGCGACGAGTTGCGCAGTGATTTGGCAACAGACAAAATGGCGGTCAATTCAATGACTAAAACTATCAGGATAGGGTCTAAGGAGAAAAGGGGCTTAACTACAACCTGTTTTATATGGCAAATATCCCAGTTATAATATACAAGCCCTACGTAAATGCAATAAACATTGCCGGTCCCCCTGGTCAAACAATGAGAACGAACTCTATCCTAACTTATCATCCCAGGAAATACATGCATAAATATACAATTAGACAATAATAAATACAACTATGAATAATTATCAAGTGTACATATTCGCGCGTTTGTCACTCAAGCGCATCGGCAGCGAAATATTGTACTCGCCCTACAGTTTTGTCCGTATGACGGTGCATGATAAATATAATACTGTCAATGATGAACATTTTCACCTAGGAAGCAACCATTTGATTTTTTTCGGGGGGGGGGGGGGGGGGGGTCTAGGATCAAATGTTTGATTTTGGATTTTTTTCGGCTGCAATTGAATTATTATTTATGTTCACTTAAACAAAAAAAAATTCCTGTTTGACACAGGTCCTGCATTTTTTGTTGACACCCAAATTAATCATGTCTTTTTATTTTGCCAAAATCCTGGTCCTGCCTTTCTACTTGAAATTTGATCCTAGTCCCCCATAATAATCAAATGGTTGCTCCCTTAACGCACTTAAATTGTAAATTGCTGTTGCAACAGCATTGACTAATTTTCTAGGATGTTTAATCATCACTGCAATGGCCAATTCATTTGGAATTGAAGGCTACCAGGTGGAAGTTGAGACAAACCAATAGAAAAATTGAAATGTGACCAGTATATTAACATGTCTGCATACAAGTTTAATTGGAAAGACACATTAGGCCACAGCACAGACAAAAGAGGACAAGTATTCCAACCTTGAAGATATGAAGCATATATCTGCAACATGTTAAAACTCAAAATGAGAAAAAAGTCAGATTATATGTTCTATTTGCAGTAGAGGTTTGGAACACTGTATAGCTACAAAGGTCATTTAGCTTCACATGATGCAGCCGTTAGAGAAAAAAAGCAAATTTAATGCCTTTTTCAATACAAGAAACGTTTGAAAAAAAAATATTTGGAACTAATTTGTTCCAAAAATTAGTAGTATATATGAGAATGTCAAGACTGTGAAATGTGTGATTCAACATTCCAGTCAACCGATTCCCTCAGGGCAAAGGCATATGCTATGCTGACTTGCCCAGAGTGTGGGAAAATATATCGTTGGCATTCTAGTCAATGTTGTCAAAAGAGAAACTACAATAAAGTATAATTAAGGAATGGGAAAAAAATGGCCATCCAATTAAATCTTTTTATCACTTTGTGTTTGTTTCTTTCACTACTTTTTTATATTATATTTCATATTTATTTTACACAGGTTAAAGTTATTAACCCTGTATAATTTATTATTGTTGACATTTATTGAACTTAAGGTATCCGGACCATAAATGACCACGTGATTATTTAAAAGTTCCGGATGTTCCATACAACGCAATTGAAATGAATTCGGTAATTATCAGCAAACTTCGGAAATGCCAATATAACTAACTTATTTTTACAGACTCTGCATATAAGCAACAAAGTGTGTTTCAACTTGAGAAAAATATATATACAAAATTCCAGCTTTAAATTGTTCGGTTCAGCCATTCACGGTCAAAAAGAGATACAATTTTCGATCATGATCTATTATGGTCCGGATACCTTAAAATAAACCCGACATCAGTGTCGTGTGAATTTCAGCCTGTATTTGTTAATTACAATATTTGGTGCGTTCAACTATATGTGTTGGGTGATTGTCTTCGACTTCTCTACCATAAAAACCGCCATATATGATCATGACCCATAACGTGTTCAAAATGGTGTTAAACCTAAACGAACCAACAACTTTAAAATGAAAATATTTTATCCGAGAATCATGGACAAGAATGAAAATAAAACAAACTAGAGGCTCTCAAGAGCCTATATCGCTCACCTGGATTTAACTTGAGCAGGATTAAAATTTAAATGTAGCAGTCAGTTTGGGTAGTTTTCCCATAGGTTTCTATGTTAAACAAGTTTGATGTGGTAGCCATCTTGACTGACTGTCCGGTCATCGTACACAATTCTAAAAGAGAACAATCTAAGGACCATTGCTGCCAAGTCAGGTCCAAATTGGTCATGTGGGTTCAGACAAGA
The DNA here is from genome assembly GCA_028015205.1 of Mytilisepta virgata. Taxonomy (NCBI): domain Eukaryota; kingdom Metazoa; phylum Mollusca; class Bivalvia; order Mytilida; family Mytilidae; genus Mytilisepta; species Mytilisepta virgata. The sequence goes on from CM051513.1 coordinate 6,832,578, forward strand.
ACATTTTTCAATGCTTTTTTTCATAGGGTTCTTTGTTCAACTATGTTCAGATGTGGCAGTAATCTTGGTTCACTGTCCGGATCCTCGTACACAATTCTGAAAGAGGGTCATTTATGGACAATTGCCGCCAAATCTGATTCCAATTATTCAAGTGGTTTCGGACAAAAAGATTTTAAAATTAATTTTCCCATATGGTCCTATTGTGGTAGAGTGTATTTTTAGTTGTATATAATTAATTAGATATTTTATTTAGATTTTCAGAGTGCAGCAATTAATTTGTCTATGATTAATATTGATTGTAATGTTTATTTATTGATAAGCTGATTGCATTCATTTAAATATCAAACTAGATTTGATATTGAGTTTTTAATAAAGATAATTTTGATTACACTGTAGTTTATCAATAAAGTCATGGTTCAGTGACTTCAGGTTTTAATATACCTATAGTCATGGCTCAGTGAAACTTGTTTCTAAATATACCTATGTTTGCTAATTATAGCCATCTTCACCTTTGCCATCTAATTTTCATACTTCTTATTGGTCACTTTGATTTTGGAGGGAAATCTCTCTATTCCTTTGTTCTAAGGCAGAACTGGAAAATTTGTCTAAGAAAATGGAGACTTTGTTTACTTTGCCTAACTGATTTTGTTGAAATCTAGTCTTCAACCCCAGAACTATAAAACTTCATATCTAAGGTTAGTTTTCTACTAATTATGAACTAATAATCCAAGTTTTATAATATTTAGTGTGAATTTGGTATGAATCTGTGAATGTATGATTCCTGAATGAAAATGAGAATGATCCCTGAATGATAGTTGTAAAATTAAAATAAACCATAATTAAAACCTTAATACAATTAAAATGGTTTAAAATAATAAAATAAGGATAAAATAAAGATATCTATATAAAAATAATATAAATAATAAATAGAGTAACAGTCAAGTTAAAAATGAGTTTACATGATTTATACACAGAGTATTTTTAATATGTAAATAGAGTATATGGACAGAAATATAATTCTGATATTTTAGGAGTGAAATTTTGAGTAAATATGAGCTATATGTGAAATATGACAGTATTTTGAGAATAGCTGCAATTTGTGTATAGGATATGGTTATTTATGATTTTGATATTTGTTCCTTCAGATTTATACCTGATGTACTGATTACACTACTGTACTTGATATTTTTGATGATGATCTGAAGATTGTACCAGGCAATAACCTTTGCACCTCATGCGAGGTAGGTTTTGTGTTACTGTGCTTTTAATAATATGTTTTTGCTTTGTTTTGCTGCTTTACTAATATTGCTTGTTGTGTGCTAATTTATGTCAGAATACAAATATGTTTTTGCTATAATTTTTGCTATGTTTGTATTATTTTTAACTAATTAATTTTTGTATGCTAAGTATGCTGAAAATTGACTCAGTAGCTAGAATAATATTTATTGATAGTTGTTCTTTAGTGGAATCTGCATAATTTGCATATTTTGAGAACCATATTTAAAGCCGTAGCATTTCTATGAGTTTAACATGTTTAAGTAATATTTCTATAATTTTGTGTAGTAATTTTTGGTATTTTTATATTGGATTTATAATTTACCTTGAAAACTAGTCTGAGTTATCTCTCTTTAGACTGAATATTTTGTAATTGTATTTCAGGGTATTTTTACCATTGTCTACCGTTAACCACAATAAAGTATATAGAACCCTAGACAACTGGTGTTTGTTATTAGCCAAAAATACCACCGGTTACACTATGTTTAACAAAGTTCGGCTGTGAAAAACATATTGGTTGACAGTCGGGTATTCGAACACATTTCTGAAGGATAACCATATAAGGACCATTGCTGCCAACCCTCGTTCCAATTGGTCAAGTTGTTTCAGACAAGAAGATTTTTCAATAAATTTTCCCATAGAACCCCACTGAAAATTAGCATTTTTGCTCAAGTGATGCTTATATGAAATAAACTGCTACGCCTTATGAACAAGTTAATCAACATATTCGTTTCCATTAAAAATTACTCTAGGATATGGTCTTTATTAATATCAGAAATGTGCGCACTTAAAGACAAGCGGAAAGCAATAAATCATATCTAATGAAATGCATGGGGCAAATAACATATTCTGCACTATAAAACATTAAAAACACTTATACTTACGATCATGTTTGATCTACTGACATTAAAATCAATAGGGCCCTATATTAGAAGTATATTCCTAACATATGTGGTTTTATTCCAACAATGAAAATGATTCTCAAGTTATCGTCCTGAAGCAAATTATGTACAATAATACAAATATTATTCAATTCTAGTGATTTTTACCCATTTGGATCAAAGTTGGCCTTGGTGAGTTCGCATGCTGTACCAATTGCTGTAGCAATACGATTTGGTGGAATTCACTCCTTTTTCGGGTTCAAGTTTTGAAACTCCGTTAAGAATTTGTAAGACTCCAGACTTCTTAATGTCGGGAAAAAATGTAAATGATGAGCTATCAAAGGGGACAGGCCTAAACTGACCCAAATGTACAAAATACACAAATCAAATAAAAACAAATACAAAATCAAAAAATAAAACACCAAAGGATAAAAAGTAAAAGTTGCCCAACGTTTCGACCAATATGGCCTTGATCACGAGCATGGAAAAATAAAAGGTGCTGCCTATTGGAAATCAGTCACCACATTGTTATGGGTCAAGTATTCATGAAAATTAACAGTGATACCTGTGTCCTTTTCACTTACAAAAATAACGCCCTCCTTCAGATTGTTGGTCTTCATAATTCCAAATTTATTTTAGTCTGTTCATTTGAAAATTATTTCGTAGCAGCTGTACTTGAGATATACAAACAGATTAGGCTTATTGAAGAGGCTAAATGTTTTATTTAAATAATAGAAATGTATGTGAAATGATACATGCATCATTGGTGGAAACACTGGCTGCTCTGGATGGTAGATTCAGTTCGATGGAGATCCAATATTGCACGCAGCAGCCACAGTCATGAACTTTAGTTAATGGCCAAACATTTTCGAGGAACTTGCTGGATATTGCAATTCCGAGATCGGACTTTTACTTGTAGAATTCCTTGATGTTCTAGAAAATCGTGGTTGGGACCTTGGTGCAATAATGAACAAGGAGGGTGAATGGAAGGACTTTAAAGCTAATGTTTTTAGACATAACACAACAGTATCGATTGACAATTCCTTTATTTTTCCTGAGCTAAGACACAGATTCAAGAACATGATACTCTGCTTGGAGATACTACTTAAATTTCCCCTATCATCTGAAGTCTGTGAACGTGGATTTTCTGCCATGAAGCCAATTAAATCCGACTGGAGAAGATCTCTACAATCAGAAATGCTTCGTATGTTGATGCATGCTGTAACAGTTTTCAATGCACAATCTGCCTTTGACCTATGGTGGAGTAGCCGACGACAGAAGAGGACTGGATATAACCCAAACGAGCTAAAATCTAACTTACCCATTGACATTGATTCAGATGAGCAGGAGGAGACTGATGCACAAATGACCATCTAAAAACAAACTCTATATATATGAACGGACATAGAGAAGCTCTGATTTAATAAATAAAATCCAAACACAAAATTTCACATTTTTTTTTAACATTTATCAAATTTCCCCTCTTTAATGTTTTTCGTTTTTTTTTTTTTGGTTTTTTTTTGTTTTTTTTTTTTGGGGTTTTTTTTTTTTTGTTTGTTGTTTTTTTTTGTTTTGTTTTTTTTTTTGTTTTTTGTTTTGTTTTGGGACAAGACTTAGTGGCTGCATTATTCGGGGGAGTGAAAATTGGTATTCACTTGTCCGAGGGGACAAGTTGAAAAAAGTTATTGTAGACCCCTGATTATATCTGATTAGTGAACATTTGTATATGTTTTCAATAACTACTAATACAATTATCATTTATATAAATTTTTACCGCTGCTGGTTGACTCCAAGTCCCCGAAGGTATCCACAGCTCAGTTGCTAGTACTTCGATATTAGCCCAAAAATTGATACTTATAACATACTTATAACATTTACGGTTACAAAATTGTAAAATGTGTAAAAACTAAGGAGTAGCCCCCCCTCGTGGTTTACCGCATTTTTGAAGTTGCTCTTCAACAGTTTTAATTATTGGGTTTTCGACATTTTAGACCTTGAACACAACTGATAAGTCGAAATGTGCACATCTTGTGCATCACCACTGGTATCAAAGAATGTTATTGTAATGACAAAGTAAACACTTTCGAATCTATTTATCATTATCTAAAAATTGAAACAGTTTTATGTGGGTGTAAAAGCCCTTGACAAAAGTAAATTTTGTATAAATAACAAGAAAAATAAATGGAAATTGTGAGCTGTCAAAGCGGGCATAAAAGGACATAATGTATAATATACACAAGTCGAACAAAAACAAATATAGAATCGTAAAAAAAACAACAATCAAACTAAAAAGTTTCGACCAATATGGTCTTGATCATGTTGATCACGAGCATGTAAAAAATAAAAATAAAACTTTAGGTGTTGACTCTTTGAAACCCAGACGTACATAATAAAATAACAATCCAAAGATACTAGATATAGTAAATTTATACTATGCTGTGTACGACGCATTTCAAGGAGTTACCTCTCATCAGCAGCATTAAAAGCAGTTATCATATCCACAAAACAGTAATTTTGAAGTAAAATATTTTGATAATGTTCATTCTTATAGGACCTGATACAATATCATAGAGCTATGTCTTTAGTCGGGTGCACCAATCAACTAAATAAAACGTATATATGTAAATTTTCAGAAAAAAATGTTTTGCTGTTCATTTTGCAAACATGCTGAAAATACGCCCAAAAGTCTTAATTTTTCATGAAATTAAAAATGAAAATTGTTCGCCCGCTCCAAAAATTTTGCGAAAATTGGTATTTTTTCCCATTTTTACAAAATTTTGTTAAAAAAAGTGTGCAAGCTAGCATTTCAGAAAAAAATAATTAAAATTAAAATTTCGCTCGCTCGCACCTATTTTTACCATCCAAAAATCCAAAGAACTAAAAATCAATTTCGTATGGCCTTATTTTACAGTGATGTAGGAGTAGAAAAAAAATAACGCCTTTTTTAAGACACTAGTATGGTTATACCAAATGTGGTGGAAAGGCAATAAAATTGGTACTTTAAATATACAAAACTCATTCAATGAGATTTCATCTACACATACTTTTACAGACGTGAATCTTATATCTTGAAATATTTTGATCTGAAAACCCCCAATAAGAGAGTCTCCACTATCCGCCACATTGGGGACGAACTGTGCAGCGCTGTTGGTTGAGCTACCATGATTTATCACAGGTGCCTATATTAAGTCTGTGTACGTGATATCTACGGGTCTCGAGGCCAATACAGCAAACCTTGAATCTATACCAGTGCCAACACAGAAACAGCAGTTCATAACACTTTTATTAAATAATTCAACTTTTTTTGTTCTGAATGCTGTATTACATACATCAAATGTGAATATAGGGCCAATATTTCCAATACGGACTGGCAAAGATGTGAATATAAGGCCAATATTTCCAATACGGACTGGCAATGAAACGACCGGAAGTGAAAAGGCTGTATTAGCCCTAGGGCTCATACGACCTTTTTCAGTATTGGACCGGGCCGAAAAGCAATATAGATCACGTGATTTATATGACCAGGACGACGTCACCAGTATGACACGTGCCGTTTTGGTAGTATTAGGGCTGTTTTAATCGTATTATTTCATCAAATATGTACTTTTGGAGTTCGCTGTGTAATAGTGTTTGGAACCAACAGATTACTGCGTGCAGTGTTTGGATATAAATAAAAAAAATTACACATTATTGAATTATATTTATCAATTATGAAAATACTTTGTTTTCACATATAAAAGACAATTTTGTGTCACAAGTTCTATCAAACCATGCAAACGACTTCTTTACATTTCTGTAAAAATGTTGTACACAGTCTGCGTTCGTTTGACTGGGATCATTGTTCTTATCATCAGGTTGACCTGGGTCCCAATTGTCATATGTCACTTTCTTTCCGGACACCCATTTAAATGTTCCCTCATTATCAAGGTCATTTAGCCCAATCCACCATCTACCGATACTGGTCAAATCTTAAATGTAATAAAATTAGTTACAGTATGACAAATTGTAGGGATATATATAGAATAATGGTAATATGTTTTCTGATATTGACTTTATCAGGTTTGCTATTGGTGTTTTCTGATATTGACTTTATCAGGTTTGCTATTGGTGTTTTCTGATATTGACTTTATCAGGTTTGATATTGGTGTTTTCTGATACTGACTTTATCAGGTTTGCTATTGGTGTTTTCTGATCCTGACTTTATCAGGTTTGCTACTGGAAGAGCCCGTAGGATGAGTCCAATGAAAAACCTGATAAAGTCAGTAAACATTCAGGACTAATAGTTTTAGATAATAAAAGTAACCTTTTTAGCAGACGTAACGTCCTAGTAAGCTGTGCAATTTTATGAATGAAGTTATTATTTTTCGGTGAAGAACATGGAACGCTCACGAACATAGGAAATCTACGTCGATGCATAGATAAAATGTGACTGGCCTAATAATTCTATTATTAGTGCCCGTTCACGACACTGACAATATCAGTTGTTGGGATCAAACGAAATTCAAACAATTTACCGATAGAGTTAACTCATTGGCAAGTATTAAATCTGACGAAAAAAACGGACATGGAGTTACAAAGAAAGCACAAAATCACAAGTACATAAACAAACAAACATCTAGAACTTACAACATGGTCTTCAATAGTGGAAAACCACACCATGCCGCAAGCCCTGAATGGCCCCACAGTAATTCCTGCGTATTCATGTCCAGAGGTACAATTGAACAGTGACGAGACAACATACCAGCATAAGAATACCAAAAGCAATAAAAGAGAGTTAGCGGTCTTAAGATAAGGCGAAATCGTGTGAAAACAATTACATTTAGAACAGATAATTCAGGCATTAAAATAAGACCAGAGGTAAAAACAGGGCAAATCTTAGAGAATAAGACAAAGACAGCATAAAGCTCACTAACGACGGCAAAAATTGGGAGTGTTTAGTAAGGGTAGGTATGGCCTCTTTTTCCGTATGTGCATCTGTTGCAATAAATATAGATTATTGTATGACATTTTTCATATGAGGTGCTTTGTCAGTGCTAGGTCGTGATATCAGCTAGTAAACCGCAAGGCTCGAGAGATCACGTATAATCGAGGGCCGATAAAGCATAAAAAAATTCCATCATTTTATCTCATACTTCCAACTGTATACACTTCTGTATTTTTATTTGTCTGGTTATTAAGCATATTTTCTTCATGCATAATCTTGTTCCTTTTTGAAATTCCATATTCATTTTTAGAGTAACTACAACAATACACCTAAGGGAAACAAAATGTAAAAATAGATATTTTTAATTAATTGTGTTTATATTAATATAAACAGTAACAAGTCAACTGTGTAATGAATATTCCGCGAAATTGTACATCAGCCCGTTAGCAACAATTATAATTCCGCGAAATTATATTGGCCCGCTAACGAAAAATCGAAGGCTTTACCTTAGGGTAAGATTTTTACTTTTATTATTATTAGTAAGTGTATGATAAATATGTTCTATATAAATAAGATATTGAATGTATATTTTTTTCCCATAATAGTTCATTCATTAAATTTATTTGTTTTTTGTACTGTATAACACAGGTATTAAATATGTATTTTGTACTGTATAACACAGGTATTAAATATGTATTTTTTACTGTATAACACAGGTATTAAATATGTATTTTGTACCGTATAACACAGGTATTAAATGTGTATTTTGTATTGTATAACACAGGTATTAAATATATATTTTGTACAGTATAACACAGGTATTAAATATGTATTTTGTACTGTATAACACAAGTATTAAATATGTATTTTGTACTGTATAACACAGGTATTACATATGTATCTGTACTGTATAACACAGGTATTAAATATGTATTTGTAATGTATAACACAAGTATTAAATATGAATTTTGTACTGTATAACACAGGTATTAAATATGTATTTTGTACTGTATAACACAGGTATTAAATATGTATTTTGTACTGTATAACACAGGTATTAAATATGTATTTTGTGCTGTATAACACAGGTATTAAATATGTATTTGTACTGTATAACACAGGTATTAAATATGTATTTTGTACTGTATAACACAGGTATTAAATATGTATCTGCACTGTATAACACAGGTATTAAATATGAATTTTGTATTGTATAACACAGGTATTAAATATGTATTTTGTACTGTATAACACAAGTATTAAATATGTATTTTGTACTGTATAAAACAAGTATTAAATATTATTTTGTACTGTAAACACAAGTTTTAAATATGTATTTTGTACTGTATAACACAGGTATTAAATATGTATTTTGTACTGTATAACACAGGTATTAAATATGTATCTGCACTGTATAACACAGGTATTAAACATGAATTTTGTATTGTATAACACAGGTATTAAATATGTATTTTGTACTGTATAACACAAGTACTAAATATGTATTTTGTACTGTATAACACAAGTATTAAATATTATTTTGTACTGTAAACACAAGTTTTAAATATGTATTTTGTACTGTATAACACAGGTATTAATTATGTATTTTGTACTGTATAACACAGGTATTACATATGTATCTGTACTGTATAACACAGGTATTAAATATGTATTTGTAATGTATAACACAGGTATTAAATATGAATTTTGTACTGTATAACACAGGTATTAAATATGTATTTTGTACTGTATAACACAGGTATTAAATATGTATTTTGTACTGTATAACACAGGTATTAAATATGTATTTTGTACTGTATAACACAGGTATTAAATATGTATCTGCACTGTATAACACAGGTATTAAATATGTATTTTGTACTGTATAACACAGGTATTAAATATGTATTTTGTACTGTATAACACAGGTATTAAATATGTATTTGTACTGTATAACACAGGTATTAAATATGTATTTTGTACTGTATAACACAGGTATTAAATATGTATCTGCACTGTATAACACAGGTATTAAATATGAATTTTGTATTGTATAACACAGGTATTAAATATGTATTTTGTACTGTATAACACAAGTATTAAATATGTATTTTGTACTGTATAACACAAGTATTAAATATTATTTTGTACTGTAAACACAAGTTTTAAATATGTATTTTGTACTGTATAACACAGGTATTAAATATGTATTTTGTACTGTATAACACTGGTATTAAATATGTATTTTGTACTGTATAACACAGGTATTAAATATGTATTTTGTACTGTATAACACAAGTATTAAATATGTATTTTGTGCTGTATAACACAGGTATTAAATATGTATTTTGTACTGTATAACACAGGTATTAAATATTTATTTTGTACTGTATAACATAAGTATTAAATATGTATTTTGTGCTGTATAAATCAGAAATTAGATGTATATTCTGTACTATATAATTTAGGTTTTAAATGACTATTTCTGGCTGTATAATTCGGGAATTAAATGAATATTTTAGGCTGTATAATATGAGTATCATTTGTTTAAACAAAAAAAAACAAAACCCAAAGTTGACATAAAAAAAGAAAAACAAAAAAACAAAACAAAATCTGACAAACCTGTAACAGGTATTCTATAAACGGTACTATTGTCTTACCTTAGTTTATATATAAAGATTTCTTCCCAGAAACGAACTTAATGAATCAAATATTCTAACTAATTTCAACTTTGTTTGGCTAGGACAAAGTTGATAACCTATAAGAATCCTTAACCAGAGCACATTATGTACAAAATGTAAGCTTATTATTATTACATCATTACCATAGTGACTGTTTAAATATGGCATAAACAATATTTCTTTAAATGCACTGTCGATTGTAATAAGGTCACCAGCCTCGCTTTGACAATTTGTTCTGGCATCCTGATAATTCTTTTTATTCTGATGCTGGAATTTTATACAGATATCCAGTTCCCATATAAACTCGTAATCCGGATAAACACACTGTTTTTTCTCTAATGAATAGATAAATTTATTAATTATATAACAGTGTAAATAAAATAACAATGTTTTATATACATTAAAACTTGGCGAAATTGATAGTATCATTCAGATGTTAATGCTTCATGTACGTCTATAAGGGAGAACAATATTGAAGAGTTATTACATGTCATTTTCCATATCGGCCCTGGTATCACCCCGAGACTCCAATATCGGACCGAGGGCACTGCCCGAGGTACGATAGTGGTCTAGAGATGATACAAGGGCCGAAATGGATAATGGCATGTCAAAATCTATTTATCACATATTTTGAATTTAAAATCTATACACAACTAGTACATAAATAATGTGGAAAATGGCTCAGAAATAAAACTTTTAGTAGCTATATGACATTTTTAAAATTATGCCAATCTGTATGAAAAATCTATAGGGAACACTGTACTTTTTGATAGTGTTAATAAACAAATCTTGAACAAGTCTCCCATTTTGTTTGTTGACGTTGTAGAAGACCGGAAGTGGGGGTACGCATTACGTGAGCACGTGAGGGCTGATGCGGATTTCAAATATAATTCTTTTATTATGTTTAATTGTACAGTGCAACGTAATATTTCCTGTAGAACCTAACCAAAACCTAGCATGCCGCTATATTCGCCGATATTGCACGGAGAGGAGTATTGCATTGTAAGGACGACGAGTTTGATATGGGTGGTGTTGCCATACGATTAAAGAGTTATTGAACGAAATTGGGAAATATTGTCCCTCGTAGAATATCCTATTGCACTCGCAAGCTCGTGCGATATTACCTTCTACTCGGGACAATATTTGCCAATATTCGTGCAATAGTACAGGTCGTGACGTTCGATTTCAGAAAAAAATTCTATTTTAACTGTATCGTGAGATATAAATAGTAACATAGATTAGCTCATTCTCTCCACATGAGCAAAACCAGTTCAGCTGCTGATCTATCATATTGATTTGAAAATAATATTTAAAATAATTTAATGTTATTAGTTAGGGAAAAGATCGAGCACTTATCATGACTTATAGAAGCATGTGGGTATTAAATGAAGAATAAATCAATACGGACGAAACCATTATGCACTCCTAAGAATGGTAACGAATTAAATAACTTGAATCTACCGACGAAATTTAGAAGTTAAAGACATTTGTACCCCAGCCAAAGATAGCTTTGTTCGCCGGAAACAGAGATGGGCATTGCATTAAATGCGGAAACAAAACTACTGGTACAAAAATGTATCTTCAATTCGTTCCTTACCAGTTCATTCCATTTATGTTAATTCGTACCTTACCAGTTCGTTCTATTTATGTTAATTCGTACCTTTGCCAACTCGCCACTTTTATCTTTTAAATATATATTTTGGTAGATTTTTCTTCAAGTTTATCTTGTTGGTTTACTGATCAATAGGTATTTAGGTGATGGTCTTAATGGTTTATATCATCACTTAAAACAAATAAAATGTGTGAGTCTTCCAAGGAAGACATAATGTGTCTCCTGCGGACGTCAATTTTTACAAAAGATATTAAAATTTTCTAAAAATGAAATATATATGCACACCTGTGCATTAAGGTTAATGCACAGAGAAAGTTTCATCGAATTCCTTTGAGCGATTTACGAGTAGTTGAGGATAGAAGAAAAGTGTGACGACGCAAGACGACGCAAGACGTGGCAATGTGTCGACCATGCGTTCCGCAGACGACACAAAAAAAGTTGCACTTTCACATAATAGGCATATCTTGTTCGTTATAATTAGTTATATAAAGTATTTATATTTTAATTAGTGAAAGTAGACATTACGATGAAGATTACATAACCAATTTCACTTTAAAAATATAAAATTGATATCAGCATCAATCAGCAAAAAGCATTATGGATTTCATTATTATTAACACAGTGGAAATTGTCCACTTCAATACATATGTATTTTAATAATTCGTTTTATCTGTAAATTCAAAAAAAATAAATTCCAGCTTGTTGTTTTACTACTAAAAGTACAACAGATTCTTAAGAAGAATTCCATGAAATGTAGTCAGTAAAATGAGAACATAAAACGGTTTGCTGAGAAACTAATTTAAGTGATATCAGGATACTTCTGTTATATTCCCATAACGACAATCAAGCCAAATGAAGTATATAATTCATCACTTGTTTAGATATTTATGTAATACCAACGATTTCGAGCAGATTTTTTGCCGATAATGTGCTTGTTTTTTTTTGTACTTTAAATATTAGGCCAACTAAAATCAATTAGTAGATTTTCATCCAACTTTTTGAAAAAAATAGGGCGGGTGGGAGGATTTTATTTTTTATTTCATATGAAACTATTTTGTAAGGTGTTATTAATATGTAAACGTTATAAAATGGCTTATACCGCTTACTACTCTAAGAATCACGAAAACCATGTTGAATTGTTACAGGAAGTTAACAAAAAACGAAATTATTGACACGGATACCGGTAACGGAGATGAACAGAATCCGGAAATCGTAAATTTTAGAAAATAAAAAAAAATCGGGGCGGCACGATTTTCGAGGGGCGGGCGGGGATGAAAATCTATCAATTAATTTTAATTGGCCTTAAAAACAAAATAGTTGTTTTATTTGTCTATACGTTGTCTTTCAATTCACCCAACTTTGGACATTTTGTAATCTCTTAAGTTGTTTATAGAGCACTAATAAGGAGTGAGGTATGTAATTATGACAATCCAGTTTTCATTTTTGTAAGAGATACATGTATAATTTAATATGATTTGAATACTGCCTTTTGATTGGCTGAACAGAATAGAGCAACATTGGTTATACTGTATAACCTGGTTTGGTATTGTGACATCAACGGATTATCTGCCACTCGTAAATTCAAATAGTCCCATGTCATTATTGATGATCGAATCTGTTTGGAAATTAAATTATTAATTGATTTAGATATAATGACATCAATAACTAAAAAACTGCCAATACAATAAAAGCACAAATTATGCCAATATGACACGTGCTATGCCAATATGAGATTTGGGCCATATTGGACTGGGTACGAACAATGCCTATATGAGTGTATTTCGGAACTCTCCTGATTTATCATATCCCTCTATGAAAACATCGTAGATATGTTAATTAATAAAGATATCATTGCCTAATGTTTTTCATATTGGCATAGTTATAGGTCCTCGGTAAACCATCTGTTATGCAAAAAGTACCGTGATTTGAATCAAATAAATAAATAAATGCAAATGACAGAACTAGTGGTTTTTGATAATTTTAATGTGAAAGAAAATTAGCAATAATGAATTGGGAGGAATTGTTTTCTTATTCAATTTTTCAAATTAAAAATACTACAAATAATGAAAAATGGAACACTTCATTTTTTTTATTATTCATAACCGCTTATGAATGATGAAATACTGGTTCCAATAATCAAATACCGCTTCCAATAGTGAAAATGTGATGCTGTCCGGAAATCTTTTGAAATTCATTCTACTGAAAACTTCTTTGTCGACATATACATATATAGTACAATTTAAAAAGAAATGGTAGGCATCTTTACGGACGAAACCGAAAGCAAGGGCATGATTAATTGATGCAAGTTAAAAAAAAAAGGCCAACAGAATTGGTTGAGTCATTTGGGTTTGGCAAACATGGCATAAGTAAATTTGTGACTTTGTCACCATGCAGCTAATTTCTGAAGAAAAAAAAAATGTTTGTCTTAGTTCAAATTAAGTCGAACGAACTTCACACGGAGCAGTGTTCGAAATCCCAATCCAAGCGTTGTTTTTCGGCATACAAGTTATAATCAGAATTTGCGACGAACTACCTAGAGAATCTTTTCGAAGGCCCATATTTAATAACAATGTTACATGTACTAGACACATGGCCTTTTTGTTACTGGAATATGCACTGAATGTACTAATAAGCAGACCGTATTACTGACGAAAGCAATAATCTAATATTCTATAAACTCCACAGTATCTCACTTTCCCATTACTGTTATACACTCTAGGGATTCACCTCGTATTTGTTAATAACATGAAATTCCTATGTGATTTAAAAGATATTTTAAGAAAAAAGTTATTAACTATAAATTGTTTAATACCTTGTTTCCTGAATATTTTCCCCGTTATATCAGTTCTGATTGACGTGTCTTCTGTCTGGTTGTAAACCATAGTGCAGAGCATCGTGAGGTTATCAAAGACTATGGCATCGCATTTTTCCCTCCGAATTCCACATATTGCTGCACATTCGGAAATACTCAGCATTTTGACAGTCATATCAATCGTTCCCTGCACAGATGTATTATCCATCTGCGGTAGGTGGGTAAACAATAATTGCGCACAAACTGTAAAATAAAGACTATGATAAATCTGATTATGAAAATAGTGTACAGTTCTTGACTGGGTCCGAGGTCAACAACTGTTTTTTTTTTTTATCCGAAGACTGAACGGCTGAGGGCAACAGTTCAATCAGAGAGTCAAACAAAACAGCTGTTACCTGAGGAACCAGTCAATAGCTGTTTTGTTATACCTTATTATTTCCATTTGGATTTTTATTCTGTTATCTTTTTATTCTTGCTTTTAGTTTAACTTATTAATGAAATGTTTTCCATTTCGTCTTCTGATATATCGGCGAAACTGCTGTAGTTGCCATTTTTACAATGTATATTGCGTAAACGGACGATAGTGATCTGCACGTGGAGCTGCTATTTATATTAACCAATCAAAATTAAAGAACCTTTGTGTGCACGCTCACATACCCCACGTCTTCATATTGTAACTGGAGAAACAAAATCTCACTTCACAAGTAAAATGAACACAATCAAACGCTTACCTTCACATATTTATCCTCATTTGAATGGCAGCATGTTGGGAATATCATGCATATGGAACAGGGATTACTCTAGCATCGTATACTTTGTCTTTTAGTATATACATATGGTCAATACAGGAGCCAGAAATATGAGTAGGTAAATGCACAACTTGACAGAAATCTTTTTTAGCCAATGCTTTTTTTAATAAGTTATTTGATTCCTTCAAAACATTGATATTAAAGTCACCTAAAATCACATTCAATACTATTTCCAACAGGAAAAATCATGATCTGCTGAACAACACACACTTCAAAGTCTCGATCTCCTGATTTTGTTTCAAAAGAGCTGCGATGAAAAACTACTGTTCAGTATATTTTGGGGAATTTAAATTCCAAGCGAGAGGAGTCAACAGTGAAAGGTTATAGTGAGGCACATAAGTTCAAAGGGCGTAACTCCTGGGAAAAAAATTAAATCGAAATTTCCTGTCGATATGCACATCTACGTAGTATGTCCTTATTATCTGAAAAGGTTTCATGAAATTCTGTTTTGTGGTTTGAGAGGAGTTGCGATGACAAACTGTTGCAGTAGTACATTAAAGTAAATAAGTTCAAAGGGGGTAACTCCTAGAAAAAAAATTGAATCGCGATTTCCTGTCGATATGCACATCTACGTAGTATGTCCTTATTATCTAAACAGGTTTCGTGAAATTCTGTTGTGTGGTTTGAGAGGAGTTGCGATGACAAGAAACAGGACTGACGGACTGACGGACGGACGGACAGACGGACGGACGGACAGACGGGTCAAAAACATTATACCCTCCGCAACCCGTTGCGTGGGGTATAATAAGACATGCGATCAAAAAATCACACACGGTCCAACAGTTCAAATCTGTTGACAGTCAATAGTTCAATAATTTGAAGGATCTGAGCATCGTTTAAAAAAAAATGTTGGTTATAATTTCTATCAAAGGTATATAATAAAAATCAAAACGTATAACAATTATTCTAATGCAACATAACATATAACGTCCTTTTTGATTGGATAACGTCAAGCGTAAAATCCACGGTTTACCGTCGGAACCATTGACGACAACGTTGCGCAAACGCATTTGACGTTTCCTGTTTACTTTTTATTCTATTTTTTAACATTTAACGGATGTTACATTAGAATGGGGATAACTGTGTTGTATTTTATCAGTTGCCGTCATAAACCGGTGGTTTTATCATCGCAAATATCCGTTTACCTGGCTCCGCTACACGTCGCCAGGTAAACTTAATTTGCGACGGTAAAACCAGCGGTTTACGTCGGCAACTGATAAAATACAGTACAGTTATCCCCTAATTTGTATTCTTAAACTGCAATTATTGTAAAGCAACCTAATATTGGACCCATAAAATAACAATAAGTGGCCATTTGTTCAAGACAAAAATTAACCACATTTTTCATTTCCAGATTTTTATGTATTTCTTATACTTAAAGGACTGGAAATCTGTAAACTGTCTCTCTTATTACTTAAATGTCTTTAAACTAAAATATGTATAGACATATTGCTTACTAAAAGAAATAAGGGAAGTTTAAAAGGTGATTAAGCTTTGAACAACTGGGCCAAGTTAGCTTGCAACCTTCCACGATGTTGCAATTGACGTCATTGAGATTGAAAGTTAAATTATTTGGCAACAGGTTTCGATATATATACAAAAGCGTTATTGTATGGATACTGTTGTCCTTTGCAACTCCATGCTCCTGAAATTAAGTCTGGATTTTTCTTTCTTTTTTTATGACGCGCAAGCCTACCTATTTCTTTTTTCTTTCTTCAAAATACATATGTTATTCCAGCTAATATTCAATTCTGCATTTGGAACATTATTCAAGTTGTTTCATTTCTCCCAACAACCGTGATAAAGTCACTTTGTTTTAGTTAGGTAGAGACTAATCTTAAAAACAATAAACAAAAATCCCAAATCCAATTTAAAACTTGGAATGATATGCACAAATTATACAACCTGAATTAGCGACTACAAGTATAACTACACTCAGTGGACATAAATGAGTTCCCACAAATATCCCTATACAATTCATATAAAACTACTTTATTTCAAAATACTGTCCTGATGTTATTTCTTATCCTATAATTATGAAATTTTTACAACTATTCTCAAATAGGATTCCTTAGATAATTTTGAAATTTTTCTGTGATTCCAAATTTTGGAGAAATCATTTTTTAAATCCAAATAAGATTTTATTCATGTCAAAATTACATAGGTTTAATGGAGAAAATGTTGTTAAAAATTAATAATATGTGTTTAAATTATGGATTTAAAAAAAAAAAAAAATATATAAAATTTTGATATTATCAGTATAAATTATAGATATTTTTCTGCTCATCAATACAAATTTAATTAAAATATGACAAAAAATAACTTCAGGACAAAATTTTGAAACTTGTGGTGTTATATGTTATATATATATAGTAAAATTTCCAAGTGGTAACTCATTTATGTCTACTGACTGTACACGACGTATACACTAATTCTTTAATGCTTTAGAACTATGAAATTTGGAAACCTCTCTCTCGTGCGTAGCTCTATCTTTAAATAGGTTTCCTCTATACCATTTTGTAGGTTTTGGTACCCGGATTTCTACCGCATATTCCGTCATTAGTTATGGCTTTTAACACTTTTGGCTTTCAGAACTATTAATGAGCGGTTATTTACGCGTGAGCAGAATTTCGCAAAAACAATTCAAAATTAATGTTTGTATGCAGCGTCATTGGATTGATTTTCACCATATTTTTGTAGTTTTGCATGGTCACAATGAGTGCATGTATGTCACTTTCGTATGTGAAGCACGTATTCAGTCTTTGTTATTAGGCTCTTTAATAATGCTATCAAACTGAAAGTCAAACAGTCTTTAATCTTCTGTATACATGGACTTTCCCTTTTTATTATGATTTCTTTTAAATGTGTTTGGTACATTAATAACTACATTTTTGTATCTCACTTTGTAATTTGGTATTGGATGAATGGATGCGGTTTAAAACTTTGTTCTCGGGCTCTTTAACAATGATATTTGATTGCAAAAAAAAAATCTGCAATCTTCAATATGCTTTGGTTTTCCACCCTCAGTTCATTTGATACATAGCCTACATTTCAGTTGAATAATATATCTGTGTGTTTCAATCTTTTGAATATTTCAATAAATTTGAATATATTCCGAACATGCATTCTTAATTTCTTTTATACATTAATTCTTTTATATTTTGAATATATTTCCAATATTAAATCCTGAATTAGTGACTATGAAAATTATCTTAATTTCTTTTCATCTTAAGCAATGACTTAGGATTGTTAAATGAATTTTTGATATGTAAATTCGGCTTACTCGTTAATTGATGATGAAAGGTTCGCATGCAAAAGCCCCATGTTTTTCATATCAACTTCATATTCCGTAAAAATGTCTATAATCCAGTGATTATTTAGGAAATTATTGACATTTTTACCAATATTACTGAAAAATAACAGGGACTAAGTTGACAGTGATTTCATTATTAGTAAGGATCATTAAATCTTCTCAATTGTATTTGACAATTTAAGTAAATGCAAAGCAACAGAGCTTTTATTCTGCGTCCATTATCTTCAAGTCAAAAAGACAACTTCAACATAAAGAAAAATCTCACAAGTTCTTGAGAAGAGTTTATTACTAAATGTTTACCACGTCACATCTATTGAAGGGTACATGAGAAGAGTTTATTGTTAAATTGTTGCCACGTCACATCTATTGAAGGGTACAGTTCTTGAGAGGAGTTTGTTACTAAATGTTTACCACGTCACGTCTATGTTGAAGGGTACAGTTCTTGAGAGGGGTTTATTACTAAATGTTTACCAAGTCACGTCTATGTTGAAGGGTACAGTTCTTGAGAGGGGTTTATTACTAAATGTTTACCAAGTCACGTCTATGTTGAAGGGTACAGTTCTTGAGAGGAGTTTATTACTAAATGTTTACCACGTCACGTCTATGTTGAAGGGTAAAGTTAAAGTCAAGTTGTCGAATCTGCAGCAATAACTTACCATGAAATAAACCAAATTTTGCCGGACAATATTACAAATGCAAGAAGAAAAAATTACACCAATACAATTACAGGTCTTATCAAGATATTCAATAATATCCTATATAAACTTTAACAATTTGACAGAATTAAAAACCCGTTCTGAACTATATATCCTTGAAAGTTTTTTTTTTTTTTCTGGAGAAGAACATTTCTCCAGGCAATGCCAGGGTGAAATTATTTTGCAAGTAACAGCAGGTAACTATACTAGTGTTTGACAGCCTGTCATTTTGCCAGGTTGGTTGTTAAAATTCTCAAATTTTGTTGTGCATTACGAACATAAAATTATGAAAATAATATTATAATGAATAGATATTTAAAATGAAAAATAAACTGCAAAGTCGAATTCCGGAAATTGGTCATTTCCGTTCCAGGACTACTTCCTTTCACCGCATCAGAAGGAGGGGAAATACAAAAAGCTGACTTCATATGAAATGAATGGTGCATGAGATATACACGGAACCATAACTTAAATTGCAGAGTAAACCGATTTTTTATTTAAATAAGTACATAAATATTTAAATAAGAAAGCATTAAGCCAGGTTGTTCACTTCTATTAAAGATTTTCAAAATCATATTAAAACATGATCTGGTCTGTATGTATAAGCTTAAGCTATTACACAGAATATCAAAATATAGCTTTTTGAGATAGTTTTAACACAAATTCCTATTTTTAGACGTTTGAAAAGGATATTTAACACGAAGGCTACTCAGAACAGAAACCTCAATCCATTTTTGCTGTAAAGAATTTATATTTCTCCTTCCATGTGACATTAAAATATTTTAATTCCGAGTTTTTAGCAAAATTTTCCAAACACTGAGATCCTTCATCAGTGCTGTCGCGTTGCGAAATGACTAATTAATTACATGTAGAAAACAATATGGCTAATCGTGATCGACGAAGTCGAGGGTGATATTTTTTCAAAACAAAAGGGGGGGGGGGGGGGCGTGGGGCGGATGTAGTTTTTCTTGTTGTAGTCATCTGACATAACACACTCAACTAAAGACAGTATGTTTTTATTATGCTGAATGATTCGGTTGCCACTGCGGCAAAGATGCATTGATTTTATTGGCTCAAGGCATTTGATATTTTGCAATGACTCTGCGTTATTTAGAATATTAGCCTCGAAAAAATATTCCGCAAAGATCGGAGGCTGATACATGTTTTTTTTTTTCGATCACCACGAAGGTCAGTCTGAATCACACTTTACTCTTTATAGAACGGCGGTACGTGTACTCATTGACAGATAGAATTTTCATTTGGTTCTGCGTGTTCTTTCCGAGTAAAAACTGTTTTAAGGACACAAAGCGATATTCCGATATGGATATTTTATACGTTTCCATATGAAGACGCATAACATGTTACAAGTTATGTCTTGAGAGAGATCTGTTTGGCAGGCATTAAACGACGTTTCGAAGATGACCACAGAAGATAAGTGAATAAAAAAATGAGTGGCTAACATTTTTTTTTTTAAATTACAAAAGATACTCGGAATGTTTCAAAAAAAAAAAATAAAGAAATATGAACATCTCTAAAACAAATGACAATTTGGAAAATAATGAGGAAAGTATACGAAAAAAAAAAGAATTCAAATTTTCCAAGATGTACATTCTTACAGATAAAGACAGATAAATTCGCACAAACAGTTATAATAAGTTACGCAATTGAACTGCAAATAATTGCTTAGAAGAAAATTCTGTTTTTCACGCAATAATCAAAGCAATAATACACGACACAGATGTTATCACGTACATATTTTTTAGAAACAAAAACCATAAAACCGTAGTAAGTATCTATTGATTGATTGATAAGTATATGAGATTATAACCATGACTTCATCATACCACGACAGCATAAGTCATATTAATATTGAAAACAAATGGAATTAAACAAAGGCAAAAGTATATGTATGACTTAAAGAAATTTTATTTCTGATTTTTAGATTTTTATACCATCGCTGATTCTAGATTAAAGTTACCTACATCGCTATCTTGCAAATTCTATTATTCATAATTGTTTTATAGAAAGACTTTATTAAAATTCCCTGCATCTTTACATGTATCTTGCAAATGATATGATCCATATAGAATATAAAAGGAGAAGGCTTTGCACAACAGCTATAATATAACTTTCAAAATTTTCTCAATGGATTTTTTTTAAGTAAAGGTACTTTTATGAACAGATGGATGGTGGTTGATTTTTGTCCGGTAAAATTATTATTTTTAATCTTAAAAATAAAATCTTTACCTGTTGCTTGTTTTTTTTCAGATGATCATATCGCATGATTTTAATAGTTATATCTAAAACTACTAGTATAGAGAATGGAAACGTGGAATGTGTCAAAGAGACAACAACTCAACCAAACAGCAGAAAACAGCTCAAGGTTACATGTACCAACGGGTCTTCAACGCAGCGAGAAAATCCCGTACCCGGAGTTGGACTTCAGCAGGACACTAAACAATAATGTACACTAGTTCAGCAAAATGGAAGGCACACTAAACTCCGGAACATAAAAATGAACCAAAATTTTAAAAAAACCCACAAGACTAACAAAGCTAGAGGTTCCTGACTTGGGACAGGCGCAAACATACTAGTATACCCCCGACATTTTTAAAACTGTCTCTTTCGAATTTGAAGAATAACATTGGAGAAAAAGTCTCGAAGTGAACATGAACATTAAGATGAAATATGTTTGCGTCGTATGATAAATCTATCCATTTAATTTTACTGTGAAGTGGCAAAATTGACAAGAATGTAATAGAGTGACTATAGCAATGTGTTATTCTAAAAGTTTTCTAGCTATAAATTATAGATAACTAGTATCCAGTTGTACCCAGCAAGCTTGTATTTCAGCACTGATTTTCAAACAGGCTGGTGCGTGACCAGAGTGAACTTTCAATTTGACCACTTGCTACCTATATATGTTTAAAAAATCACGGATCTTTCTTATATAAACCGGAAGTCTATATTAGTGTACAGTGTAATAATTCTTATATTGTATATGTGTACATACAATCTGATATAAGTTCATGTATTAATTTTCTAACAGGACAAATATCTAAAATTACTTTCAATACAAAATGCAGGACATAAAAAATAAAGATAAATTTTAGATCATATGCATCTAGCTTTGTTTCATTATCATGTACTTCAAGATGTCTTGAAAATGTGTTGCTAAATGA
Source organism: Mytilisepta virgata (assembly GCA_028015205.1). NCBI lineage: Eukaryota > Metazoa > Mollusca > Bivalvia > Mytilida > Mytilidae > Mytilisepta > Mytilisepta virgata. Next base: position 6,854,762 of record CM051513.1, read on the forward strand.
AATACATATGTTTTTTACATTGAATTACATTCTCGTATTAACCCAGGCTTGAGAGAGTGTCGTAAAGATTGAACCTCTTATAAGCTTATCAAGGCTAAAGTGGAATTAGTTAGACAGGCGTGATGTTCATAATAATGTTTTAAAATTAAAATAAAATGCAGGACAAAAGATTATTGATAAATAAAATTCATTCGGAAAAATATTATTTTGACGAAATTCCACTCAAACTGGTACCTCCTTGAACTTTAAATGAGTTGTGATATACCTCACCCCCACCTCATCCTTAATGTAGCCACACAACAGCAATAAGTTTGTGTCTTAGTTTGAAATGTTAACATGTGTATGTAAAGTATTTTGCGTCAAAAATCAACATCGTTACAGTGTTATTTCGACAAGAAAGAACTATTTTTTTTTACCTTAAAAAAATAAACATCTTACCTAATAGTATCCCATCCACAAGCATAAGTATTCTTAATATTCCAAACATTATCATTCGATCAACTGACATCTACTGCAGTAGTCTTTCTCACTTAATGCATGCTCGTAATGACAACACCTTGTGGAGACATTCAATTAATATTTAAATTCACTTTCAAGATTATATCAACCCTTTGATAATTAAGCAAATCTAAAAACCATTCTGTCAATTTGCAGGCAATGAAATGAACCTTACACGATTTTATATACCAATAGATAATGAAGCAAATATCTTCTGTATCGAGAAATTAATTTTTCATGAAGAAAAAAAAAAAAACAATTAATACATCATAGTTCTAGGGTTAAAGCTTCTTGGTTTGTCTTTGTGATATAACAAAATACCATTATTGAAGACTAATGAATATTAGCAATAAATCTGGCGTTATACTTGGTACGTTGGTCTACTTCAAAATATAATAGTAGAGGTTGCCTTTATTAATTCTAATTTAATTCTTGTATTCAGTGTCGTAAAAATATATAAAATCATTTATAAAAATCACAGCATTGTGATGTTAAATCTAATTCGGACCGCGAAAAAAAAATTCGAGATAGACGAAATTCGACTAAAAGGGGGCTGACAAATTTTCCAAGTTACGAAGGGGAGGTAATAAACTACCTCGAAGGTCCGGTAAATCAAGAATCTGTGTAGGTACCAGAGTAAAACGATAGTTTGCACGTATGTGTACTAACGAGACATCACTTTATCTATGTTCAGATACTTATCTAATTAATTTTTAGCATTTTGAAGACAAATTGAAAACAATAGATCAAACTTACTAATTGTTCCGCAAGGTGATGTTTTGATGAAGATTATTCGACATAACGAATAGAATTTTCGTTGTTTTCATAATTGTGGATTCAAATTACTTTCGAGATAGAAGAAAATTCGACTCATGCAAATTTGACTAAAAAGGAGCCAAGTTACATATATTTGCGCTGTAAAACTTTTGGGGCGGATAAAAAATTCGACTCAAGCGAGTTTGAGATAATGAGAGTTTACTGTATAAAAACATTTGTCACTTACTGCTTATCAAATCGTTATAAAAATATAGAATCTGATTTCGTTGAATAATCAGATATCGGAAAAAAATGCATAAGCGAAAAGACAGTGGCGAAACTCCATAAGAGGACAAGCGGAATCCAAGCCGGAAACAGCAACGGCGTAAAGTTCAAGGAACCATCAGTGTTCATGACGGGTGTTCTCCTGGAAGCAGAGACTGCTTAGATTTCCAGAGCACCTGAGTGTACCCCAGTTTATTTGGTGGGGTCCATGTTGTTCATATGTTTTTAGTTTTTAATTGTAGTGCTTGTTTTGTTTTGGACTTGTCTTCGTTGTTCTCCGGAGTTTGTCATTTGTTTCGATTTCCCCTCCTTTGAATATCCCGTTGGTATTTCTTGACTTTACTTAACACAAATTATGAACCCGATTGGGAACGACAGAGAATTTTTTTCATACTTTGGACAACAAATAACATTTTAGAATTATAAATAGGGGATATGCTGATTGTTCATCCGGTCTTTATTTCAAGATAAAAAAAAACACACACACACACACACAAAAAGGACAATTTTCACGTGCTTTTTGGTATTATGTTCTACCATTGTAGGTGCCTGGTGTTTTACCTCACATCAGTCTGTCCTCTTTGCTCTGTGTTATTCACTTAAGGAGGTCGTCAAAAGATCTTAAAAGTAATATTACTCGTTAGTTATATTAGAATCTGTATTACGTAAGAGTAATTTTGCTCTTTAGAATTTTTTGAAAAGTACTACTTTTAGGCCAGCTGAGCTATTGCCAGCAGTTGGCGTCCGTCGTAAACTTTTCCTTTAAAAATCTTCTCTGAAATCACTGGGCCAATTGGGACCAAACTCTGGTGGAATGGTCCTTGGGTGGGCCCTTCCAAAGGTAAGTCCGGCATCCCCCGACTTCCAACCGACATTTCTGCTGTGACTTAAAATAGAAACAAGAGACTCCCAAGAGCCTGAATCGCTCACCTATTATTTTTTGTAGATCTTGCACCAATGATTATTTTTGCTATTTAATGTATACCATCACATTTTTCGCCTTAGTATTGACTTGTACAGCTAAAATATAGAATCCTGAACCCAAATATGTATATGGTTTCTAGGTACCTTTTCAATGGCATTGACTCTTGACCTTCCATTTTGATTTGAACAGGTAAATTTTAGGGTCCTGAACCCAGATACATCTGGTTGCTAGGGACTTTTTCATCAGTTACTATGGACTTTTTCAATGACCTTGAACTCCATTTTACTTGTACAGCTACCATTTATTTTATCTTCAGTTATGCTGAACAGTTCTGCTGTTAACAGTTTGTCTTTATCTATAATAATATTCAAGTTAATAACTTAAAAGTTAAAACTGCAAAAAATTCCTGAACATTAACAGTTCAGGGGCAATAACCTGACAATGGGTTGACCGATTCATCTACAAATTTCACGACAGGTAGATCCGGACTTCAAAAACATGTTTACTATGGGCACTAATTGTGCGCCACTCCAGGCCGACTTGTTCCTTTACTCATATGAGGCTGACTTCCTTGACGGGCTTCTTAAATAAAAACAGAAAAGTTAGCCCGTACCTTTAATTTCAGCTTCCTCTACATAGATGATGTTTTATCACTCAAAACTCAAAAATTCACGTTTTGGGAATTTCTTACATATCATCTATCCCAATGATCTCGAAATAAAGGATACCACAGACACTGCCAAGTCTGAATCTTTTTTTTACCTTCACCTTGAAATTGCAGAAGGTTGAATACAAAACTTTACGGCAAACGGGATTACTTCCCATGTTTGAGCGCCGGCGCATGGAGTATATATTTGACAACTCATACGTTATTCCAGAGCTTCTGACATATTCATTGACTTCCTGGACAGAGCTCGGCTCCTGGCAGAAAAGTTGCTCAGACAGCGCACGTTGCTCCTAAGTTGGAGTCATCCTTATTAAAGTTTTACAGACGTCATCATGACTTGGTTGACAGGTATGAAAAAACCGTTTCCCAAATGAAAATGGACCCGTTCCATTGATGTTGTTCCTGCCTCTTACTGGATTTGACATGGGCAGCATGGCGGGTGTCCTGCAGGAAGCGGAGACTGATTAATCTTCCGGAGTACCTGAGAGGACCCCCGGTTTTTTGGTGAGGACCATGTTGTTCATATGTTGTTAGTTTTTAATTGTAGTGCGTGTATTGTTTTGGTCTTGTCTTGGTTGTTTTCTGGAGTTTCTGAGCTTTTTCGATTTTCCCTTCCTTCGAATATCCCTTTGGTATTTCTTGACTTTACTAACGTCTGAAAATTTCATGTCCGGTAGATCTTGACCTTATGAACATTTTTGTCCGATTTTTTGCTCTAAGGGACGAGATCAAAAGTTCAATGTAGGATAAAAAAAAACTCTAATGGACGAGATCAAAAGTTCAATGTAGGATAAAAAAAACTTAATTCAAATAGTTTGGGGGTGGGGTAAAAATCGAAGTTTTGTTATCCGGCATCGATTTAGAGATTGAAAAATTTGGATCAAGTCCGGTCCTAACATATGTTTGGACTTTTAAAGCAAATAAAAGCCATCAAATCGCACCGAAAAGCAAATTAAAACACTTTATCGATCGTGAATTTTAAATATGTCTAAACTTATAATTTAACAGTGCCTTTTTTGATGCATACTGAAACTTTTTTCCAATATTTTTAAAAAGTGATGTCCAAGTCTATATACAGAAAAAAACATACATTGTTGAGGAAAAACAGGACCCATGATACATAAAGTATACTCTCAAAGCATATGCCCATATGAGTCAATCAATTTTTCCCAAATTGAGTTAAGAAGGGAGGTGGGCATCAGTGAAAATTTATGTGAATTAAGTTTTTTATCCTACATTGAACTTTTGATCTCGTCCCTGAATGCTTTAGTTTTTGAGATATAAGCCAAAAACTGCAGTTTACCCCTATGTTCTATTTTTAGACATGGCGGCCATGTTTTTCAGCGATTAGATAAATAAAATAAAACAAAACTTTCATACTAGATACCCTATGGATCAATCAAACAAAGGTTGGTCCAAATTGGCCAAGTGGTTTCATAGGAGAATATCCTTAAAGACGAGGTTATACTGGACGACGACGACGGACGCCACGTGATGGTAATTGCTCACATGACCTTCTATGTAACTACATGGCCAATTGCCATACTTGGCAGCAATGGTCTTTACAAGGTCCTCTTTCAGACGATCAACCAAGATGGCCGCCACAGCCCAACTTAGTTTAACATAGGATCATATTCATTTAAACATCTTGTCTGAAAACTACTGAGCCATTGGAACCAAACTTAGCAGCAATGGTCCTTAGACGGTCCTCTTTCAGAATTGTGTCTGATCAACCAAGATGGCCTCCACTGCTGAACTTAATTTAACTTAGGACCCTATGGGAAAATTTGTTAAAAATCTTTTTGCCTGAGACGACTTGGCCAATTAAGACCAGAATTGGCAGCAATGGTCATTGGATGGTCCCCTTTCAGAATTGTTCCCGCTGACCTGGCCTGTCAATCAAAATGGCCACCAAAGCTGAACTTAGTTTAACATAGGACCATATGGGAAATTTTAATTTGCAGATCATCATACCTTAACCCTGGCCAATTGGAACCAACCTGGTGGCAGCAGTTGTCCTCTTGTAGAATTTTGTTCGACAACATTGAATTTCAACAAAGATGGCCACTACACCCTAACTTTGTTTAACACTGTATCTATGGTAAAACCAGCCAAGATAACTGCTACACTTAAATATTCAGTCCTTCTGAAGGTGGACAAGTTACATCCAGGTGAGCGATACAGGTTATTGAGGACCTCTAGTTATTAACCTCAAACTAGTCTGTCCTCTTACCTCTTTAGGTCAATTACTCAGGGAAGTCAGCTCCATGTTATATGCTCATATTCATACTATTGTTTTGCATTCCAACATTTTAGGCCTTGCGCAAAACTGGAGAGACTTAAATCGAAATATCCACATTTGTACATTAATGGTATCACATGATTTTTATCACCATTACTGGATTTTAAATTAACATGGTTTGTTCAGTGTGTCTAAAGACATTATTATGTCTGTAACTCATTATCTTCCTAACAGACTACAACTAAAGCTTCTTTGATAATTAAGTACGAAAATAAAACCCTTTATTGTATAAATATCCCCTATTTACATTAATATCTTAAAATAGATCGATGTGATTGCGCAATATGATGTGCGGTGGAATGCAGAGTCGTTATGATGTAGCATAAACAGTTTTTACCGGTAGGTGTATACCGCGGTGTGAATAGTATTTTTATTTATATTGAACTGTTACCAAGGTAAATGAATGGTAAACCAGTCATAAAATGAAGATCTAGAAAACTGAACCGACTATGCCATGAACGGAAAATCTGGGCCAACCGTTCCTCGTTACTACATCACTATCCTATAATCGAATTATGATCCAGGTTGTTTAAAAGTCTGTTTGTCATTGCCCTCTGTAGAATTTCTTCATAGTCTATTTCGATAGGTTCAATTCTGGGTTTCAGAGCCCCGCTCAATGAATTATTAATAGTATTTAACCCGCCTTTCACATGTCCGGACGGTGAAGAATTAATAGGAGATCTATTTGCAGATTGTGTATTACTTTGACCAGAAGGAGACAAATTTGTAGCAATAATATTAGTCAATCGCTCTATTGTATTATTTATATCTGCAGATAGAGGTCCCTGTGCGCCTGTTGGTGATATACTTCCGGTTTGTATATGATTTCCGTTACCTACGGATGATGTAAATGCTTTTGTTGCCGTATTCAGTTGTGCGTTTACTTGATTATTATTTATAGTTGCTTGTGTAAGACCTTGAGAGATAGTATTCTGGTTTGGCTGGACCACCTGATTTACTGTATGACCTTGCAATTGTGTCTGGACTTGTGAATTTTGATTCAATGGTTGGCCGTTTGAATTATGTTGAATATTAACTCCTTGTGTATTCAAGTGCTGCACGACTGGTGTCTGCTGATTCAAGTGATGTACCTGTGTATTAATAGTGTTTTGGGGCACTATCTGATTAGCAAGATGACCCTGCTGTGCCTTATTTTGACCAATATTAGCTTGTTGTCCTGATATACCAACATTTTGTACAGAAGGCCCTGCATTTAAGCTATTACCAAAGTTGATTCCTGGTGAAGGGCTATTGTTAATTCCACGGGTACCACCAGGTAATCCAGAACTTTGTTGATTTGCAGTGGATATCCCAGAATTATGTCCATTTGCACTAGAAGATTGAACATTGAGGCCATTTTGTCCCATCAATCCAACAGTATTACCATTGTTTTGGGGAAATCCCCCATTTTGTCCCATCAATCCAACAATATTCTCATTGTTTTGGTGAAATCCTCCGTTTTGTGTATTTTGAATATTTCCACCGACATTTAGAGCATTCCCTACTGAATTTCGGCCTCCAAAGCTGTTTGCAGGTATAGCAGTTGGAAAAGCATTGACTGATCCAACTACCTCTGACGGAAGATTCACATCCACGGGACCAGAAACAATATGGTTATTTTGCATCTGACTTTGACTGTTCAGGGTATTCATACCCCTCCGCATTTGGTTTGTAACATGTGTATTTTGACCCTGAGCGTTTGCACCATTCATGCCCATTCGCATTTGGTTTCTGACATGCAGATTTTGAGTGCTAGCTGTGTCTTGAAAACTCGACTGGCCATTATCGACAAATGGAAGATTCATCTGATTACTAGGACCTGATTCTCTGGGTCGTCCAAAACGGTCATTATCTTCATTTCTGAAATTCCGTCTTTGCAACTCCTGTCCAGATACAGTACCCTGAACAAAATTATCAGAATTCAATCCATCTTGTGAAAACATTCTGTCTCTCCTGTCTCTGCTGTTACTGGCCCTACTAAGACCCCTGTTATCGAAATCATTCCTCCCTCTATCAAATCTTGCAGAGGTTCTACTTCCAAATTCACTGTTCCTGCTATTATCAAGTCGTGATGGTTCCTTTGCTGTATTTTCATTCTGTCGCCTGTTGTTTCTAAATTCTATAATAATTTCAGACCGTGTTCGCTGGCTTGGTCGTCTTCTGCTATTTAATCGAGAAGATTGTCTGCCTCGCCCGCTCTTTCCAAATGGAGATTCATTGTCTGGTGATCTCAAGCGTGATGGCCTTGACATCGAGGAGAATGAAGATCGTCCTCTAGGCCTTCGACCCTACATTAAAATAAAAGACAAAATAACAACGTTTTTCGAAATTCGGACTATAAACTGGTATGTGTCAAGGGTCGTAATTTAAGGGGGTAGGCCTGGGTCAGGCCAAATTTTTCCAATCGTTTAATTTTCTTTATATTTTCGTTATGCATTATATATGTCTCAATACACCACCTGAGAAAATTTTGTTTAAATTCAACCACGCGTTTCCTTCACAGGGTTCATTGAAAATGGGCATTTAAGGGCTACCCTTCATTCCATGGGATGACATAAGTTAATAAATATTACTACCGCTCATAGGACATATGTTTGATAAAACATAGTTATAATTGTTGAACTGAAGAACAGGGATATAGTCTTAATTAAAAATGAAATATGGTGGTAAAATTCATTCTTTATATGCAAATTCAAAGATAAAAAGTACCAGACATGTTAGCAATTTCGTTCATTTTCAGTTACCTCATTAAATATTCAAACACTGCTGTAAAAAAAAAATCTGTCGTTTAATTCATACAAAAAACTGTTAAAACAAATATCATATACATGTGTGTTATATGACAAAAAATTATGAAATTTTAACCACAAGTTTTCACAAAATACTCGATCAATTTTGATATTAAGACATTGAAAAAAAATAAAGATTTTCCCATAATACTATTTGAAGCTGCATTATCATTCGTTATATGTAGTTTATATATGCTATACAACAAATCATGGTTACTAGTATATGATTTAAGCCAGAAAATATTTCTAAAAAATTCGATTCATCAATTAAATGCTATTTAAAATAATCCTGAAAATATCAGGAGTGTGACATTTTATGTATGATGGACTATTACGGTTACAGTATAAGACTAACAGGATAATGTGATATAACCTACCACGCACTGAGATGAGGAGGAGATAAGCACACACAACAAACACACACTTCTCAGGGGGGCTAAGTCTAGATTATATATTACGAATTTATGAGACGAGTAGAAAATTCTAGTAAGGACTCAGCATTTTCTTCATTTTGAGCGTCTTTTTCATCATCGTAATATGCATTTCATAATTGCCACTGTATGTATATATCAAATCCTACGTAATTATCGATTTTGCACATATTTAGAAAAGTTTTAGATTCGTTACGGAGATGGGCCTTGCCAAACCTCTTCACTTCGTCTAATGCGAGGAAATTTTGTACGTCATAGTAATGCCACGCCATTCCTATTGTTTGACGTCAAGAATAAAAAACATCAATAGGAGTTATCTCCCTTACCCCAGGCCTACCCCCTTAAGTACGCGTATAAATAAAATCAGAAATTTCTCCCAATTTAATCCTATATTTTTTTAAACAAATATTCATTATCCGCCTCTACAACTAATTATATAGATAATTAGTGTAACTAATTTTTAAATTCGAAAATTAAGAATTAGCATAATCTAGTTTTTTTCCAGTTTTGTATGGTTCATGAATTTGTCTTAAAGAAATTTAGATTTTCATATTTCAATTGAGGTTTAAAATATTACCATTACAAAAGGTTTTATGTTTTTTAATCAATGAAAAACAAATACTAATAAGATTACTCCATCACTTATGAAATAGAGAATTATGGTCTTCAAAATAAATAAATAGCAAATAGTGGTGTTTTACAGAAAAAAGTACTGATTACCTAGAATAACTACTGTACAGAAAAACGTACTAATTACCAATTATAGCAACGGTACAGAGAAAAAAGTAATGATTACCGAAAGTGACTACCGTACAGAAAAAGTACAGATCACCTAACATAATTATTGTACAGAAAAAAGTACTGATTACCGGACGTGTCTACTGTACAGAAAAAGTACTGATTACCAATTATAACAACGGTACAGAAAAAAGTAATGATTACCGAACGTTACTACCGTACAGAAAAAGTACTGATCATCTGACATAATTACTGTACAGAAAAAAGTACTGATTACCGAACGTGTCTACTGTACAGAAAAAGTACTGATTACCAATTATAACAACGGTACAGAAAAAAGTAATGATTACCGAAAGTGACTACCGTACAGAAAAAGTACTGATCACCTAACATAATTACTGTACAGAAAAAAGTACTGATTACCGAACGTGTCTACTGTACAGAAAAAGTACTGATTACCAATTATAATAACGGTACAGAAAAAAGTAATGATTACCGAACGTGACTACCGTACAGAAAAAAGTACTGATCACCTAACATAATTACTGTACTGAAAAAAGTACTGATTACCAAACGTGACTACTGTACAGAAAAAGTACTGATTACCAATTATAACAACGGTACAGAAAAAAGTAATGATTACCGAACGCGACTACCGTACAGAAAAAGTACTGATCACCTAACATAATTACTGTACAGAAAAAAGTACTGATTACCGAACGTGTCTACTGTACAGAAAAAGTAATGATTACCAATTATAATAACGGTACAGAAAAAAGTAATGATTAGCGAACGTGACTACCGTACAGAAAAAAGTACTGATCACCTAACATAATTACTGGACTGAAAAAAGTACTGATTACCGAACGTGTCTACTGTACAGAAAAGGTACTGATTACCAATTATAACAACGGTACAGAAAAAAGTAATGATTACCGAAAGTGACTACCGTACAGAAAAAGTACTGATCACCTAACATAATTACTGTACAGAAAAAAGTACTGATTACCGAACGTGTCTACTGTACAGAAAAAGTACTGATTACCAATTATAATAACGGTACAGAAAAAAGTAATGATTACCGAACGTGACTACCGTACAGAAAAAAGTACTGATCACATAACATAATTACTGTACTGAAAAAAGTACTGATTACCGAACGTGACTACTGTACAGAAAAGGTACTGATTACCAATTATAACAACGGTACAGAAAAAAGTAATGATTACCGAACGTGACTACCGTACAGAAAAAGTACTGACCACCTAACATAATTACTGTACAGCAAAAAGTACTGATTACCGAACATAACTACTGTACAGAAATAAAGGGCATCGCTTAGCACAACATGGTTTTTTGGCACCTTTAACCCCCTGTATCTCAAGAATGTAAAATATACTAAAAATTAGTTGACATACAACTAAAAGTACTCATCAAGATGAAATAAAAGAAAAAACAAATCTCCATTGAAAGTTGATGAAGAGTTGCTAACGTTGACCCTTTGGATCCCCTTGTGTCTCAAAAACAATAAAATATAAAAAAAAAATGTTGGCATACTAATGAAAGCATTCACCAAGGTGTATTAAGAGAAAAAATCCCCATCAAAATTGGATGAAATTTTTTATAAATTTAAGACATCCTGCAACATGGTGAATTTGGCCCTGTTAATCTCAATTATCTTTGCGACAACAAAAATAACACAGAAGTGTTTTGAGTAACTTTTATCGTATTTGTTTTAAAAAATTATCAAAATCGGATAAAAAAATTAAAAAGTTTTGAAAATTAAGATGTGTCCCTTTTCTAGCCCCTGATATCTCTAAGAGAAAGTAAAAAACGGATCTGCCATTAGTTTTTCCATTTTTATCAAGGAATATGATAAATAAAAAAATCATAGAAATCGGGTGAAAATGTAAAAAGATACACCAAAATGATATAAAAACTTTAATAACCCCCAGAAAAAAAAAAAAAAAAAAAACAAAAAACAGGAAGGGCCAGATTTCCCAAAATCATCCCCGACCTGTATTTCATATTGGGGACGACTGTGGTGAAATATAAAGATACGTTCAATAGAACAAAGGTAAATGAACGGAAACATAACTGTATATGGACGCCGACCGATGACGATGACAGGCTCAAACCATAATACGGCCACAATTTTTGTGCAGATATAACCATTGTGGCACCGTTAAAGTCCACAACAAATTTCCGCTAAAGTCCATAACGCCGCTAAAGTCCACAAACTTGCACCGTTAAAGTCCACAATTCCTCTAAAGTCCACAACACCGCTAAAGTCCACAACAAATTTCCGCTAAAGTCCATAACGCCGCTAAAGTCCACAAACTTTCCGCTAAAGTCCACAAAATGACCTCCGCTAAAGTCCACAAAAAACGCCGTTAAAGTCCACAAGAACAAGTTCCGCTAAAGTCCACAAAAAAAACACCGTTAAAGTCCACACATTTTTTTGATGTTGCTGTTGAAAGACATGCCAATACAACAAATTCGACAAAGAATGTATGAAGAAGATTTTTTAGATTTAATTAAATTGTTACTTAACATAAGCATAGGAAGATTGGGTCATGGTGATGTATCATGCTTTTTTTCAGGAATGAAATAGTTAGATAAGAAGTCTGAGTATTTGTACATCTAATTTAATTTTGATTTTCCTTTTTTTTCTATAATGAGGTACATTATTCTTTGACTGAAAATGTCTTAAACATTTAGTTAGATTTCGGTATAAGATTATAAGTAAAGAATTGTATATCGAAGCCATTATTTTACGGTAGAAAGTCAAGTCATATATATGACCTGGTCATGTAAGCGTTTGCCATTACTGACTCCGTTGTTCATTTGTTCACAAATAGCACATCTCCTCCTCTAAAACATTTTTTTTCTATTTTGACCAAACTTTTATATAAGTCTACGATTGCTGCTCTTTCAAAATTGAGTCTGGTTAACTACCAAATGTATTTTGTTTCGATGGACTAAAATATCATTTTTTCTTTTTGCTTATACATGTGAGTTTTTGCCAACACTGAGCGACCGTCATTGTCGACGTATAAACATCAGTTCGTCGTATTTTTTTCTGTTTTGAAAAAAAAAATCCTCTGAAAAGGGGGGGGGGGGCGTTTGTCTTCTTTCAAAATACGTTCGATAAAACAATACGACAATTTGAATCACTCTTTTAATATAATCTCCTTTTAGATTCGTATCCAATAGCATCCAAGATGACCACCATTGCTAGAAATATTTTGCAAAAGATAATTAAAACTTTTGTACTAACCCTCAGTAGGGTGGGTGTGAATTTTTTGTTGAAAGAAATGCATGTCCAAGAGGCCCGAGCACTGGAACTCTAAAGTTTAGAAAACTTTAAACTATCATGTGTTTTCTTAAATCTTATTTATGTCAGGGAGCGATACAACCTTAAGATCACATGCTTCCCGAGGTTTAAAACGTTTAAGATCTATGTATATATTGTACAGAATTTCCTGTCGTTTATTAAATTTTGATTTCTTACGTTTTTGTTTATTATCAATTCTCATAAAACACAAAAAATTATGTTGATCACCTTTCCTGTCATTGATACTATATTTTCGTGTTGTCAATTCAACAGTTTTGCTCATCAGGTTACTCGGATCATCGTTCGAACTCTTTAACTGGTTAACCGAAAGTAAAGTTGTTGTTCAATATCAAAAAAAAGAAGAAGTGGTATGATTGCCAATGATTTAACTCTTCACAAGGGGACCAAATGACACAGAAATTAACAACCATAGGTCACCGTATGGCCTTCGACAATAAGCAAAGCCCATACCGCATAGTCAACTATAAAAGGCCCCGAATGACAAATGTAAAACAATTCAAACGAGAAAACTAACGGCCTGATTTATGTACAAAAAATGAACGAAAAACAAATATGTTACACATAACACACGACACCACTGAATTCCTGACTTGGGACAGGTTCAATTCCTGTGTAAAGGACTCTATAAAAATGATTGGTATTATAGTCTGATGAATTTCACATCTAAATCTTAAATCTAGTTTATGCAAGTTTAACCGATTTCCATTAGGGCTGTGTTTTAATCAAACTAACAACTTTAAATTGTTTTCACAGTACCCTACAACATATACATATATCATGGTTGAAATAAAACCTTTAATTCTATTACTCGTCATTGGTAAAACACAATGAAGAGCATCCAACATTTTTTTTTCAAATTGTCTTCAACACATTCTCAAACAAATATCTATTTCTTGTAGCAAACCAAACAAACATACAAACCAATCAGTGAACGAAATCTGCTTAGCACCACAAAATATTCTGCAATTGTGGAATTTTAAAATTTATTATCATTGTGATTTCAAACGTGAACATTATGGTTTGAAGTCTATCTTTGAGGCTTATGGACCGTTTTTGCTGCTGGGAAGCATGACAGAAACTGAATGGGTTTCGATCTTATGTTTATATATAGAACCAGATAACTTTTCATAAATGGTAGTTTATACAAATTTATTCATAGTGGATTGAAAAACAAGTTTGCTACTTATATTAATTCCTTTCCACTTTGCGGGTGCGAGTGCTGCCTTGTAGCGACATTAGACTGCTCTTTTTCAAAATCATAAAAGTTGATTCACAAAAATTCACAATACATGATAGATCAAATTATGAGGATCAAAATCTTCTGCAGATACATGTAATCTTCATTTATTAAATATATAAATCAGATCGATAAGAAAAAACTGCCAAGAACAAAAAGAACATGCTTTTTACTATAATACCGGGATAAAAAGAAAAGAATGATTTTTTCAATAACAAAGAAAAGAGCTGTGTGGACTTTAACGGCGTTTTTTTGTGGACTTTAGCGGAACTTGTTCTTGTGGACTTTAACGGCGTTTTTTTGTGGACTTTAGCGGAGGTCATTTTGTGGACTTTAGCGGAAAGTTTGTGGACTTTAGCGGCGTTATGGACTTTAGCGGAAATTTGTTGTGGACTTTAGCGGTGTTGTGGACTTTAGAGGAATTGTGGACTTTAACGGTGCCACAAACCATAATTATATCTTTATTAATTAACCGGGTACAAGTCGGCCAATACAGCAAAAATTCTTTTTGATATTGGCCGAGTAAATGATTCTGTATTGCAAGGACAGTTTTAGTCGTATTGAAGCCAATGATACACTAGTTAATTAATGATATATTTTTTTTTATTTTTTTATTATTTTATTTTTTTTGTTCGAAAGAAAATGAAAACAAGTTTGCGAATTGTTGTACATTTGTTTTGCAGAAATATGTAGATTGAATACAATAACCTGGATATTACGCAAAAGGATATTTTATAAATAAAATTAATCTGGTCCACCAAATGCATTCTCTGTGCATGCATATCGCTAAAAACTATGTACACGTTTAAACATGTTAGAAGTTGATGGAATAAAATTTCATTGATTTTTTTACGAACTATGCCGGTTAATTATATAAAGGGGGAGTAGTTTCCAAATTCTTAAATAGGGGTCGGCTATGGAGGATTCTCTTAGCAAAAATTGCATCAATAAGTTATTAAAATCATCATTTATTTTATATTGCAGATTATTTTTAAGCACCGTACAATTCAAACATTAAATAAACTAATTTACCTTACCATAAATTCCCGTTGACACATAACTGCAGGTAAAAAGATTCCAAGGAACAAGATTGTGAAAACACGTGTAAACTGCATTGTCCTGGCCAAAAAGATCAAAATAATTACAAAGCGTCAAACGTAACCGTTAAATAGTACGATATATTGTTACTGACATTTTTACTAATACAGGTACATGTAGCAAGTCAGCTTGTCAAGTACATACTGACCAGATATTGGTAATTAAACTGACAGAATTACGTGGATATACATGTACATCTTTATATCATAACCTGCATGTGACCCAACAATTATGTCATTGGTATTTTAAACAGTTAAACTAAGGCCACGCCAAATTGATCTTTAGTTCTTTGGATTAATATTTTTATGGATTTCACCGCTCCAATTTTTGGACAATGTAAATTTTCAGAATAATATGTTTGCCGCTTTATTTTGCAAATATGGTGAAAATTCGCCCCAAATTTTTCCTTTTTCAAGAAATTAAAAATAAAAATTGTTCGCCCGCTCCTAAAATTTTAGGATTTTTTCCAATTTTTGCAATATTTTGTTAAAAAAAATGTGTGACCAAAAAAAAAAAAAAAAAAACAAGTCCTCAAGCAAAAAAAATTAAAATTTCACTTGCTCCCACCTATTTTAGCCATCCAAGAATCCAAAGAACGAAAAATTAATTTGGTATGGCCTAAGGGTTTATGCTTCGTGAATTTTGTGTGTATTTGTTCCTTATATTAAAATGTTGTACATGATCTCTTCTCATGTTGAGATTATTTTCAATACATACGTACAAATTATTTTGTAAGAAAATTGATGTAAGTACATGTGTTTTATTATAGATTTGAAAGTTAAAATGTGTTACAATAAAATTGTTGAATAAATTCATACTACAATAAGGGACCTGTCAATATTTACTGGGGGGGGGGGGGGGGTTGGGACCGGTGCAACACGCAGTAGGACACACATTTTTTTTTAACTTAATTTTTGATAGGACTTCTACTTTTTTAGTTTTCAGCACTGATAGGACAGCAATATTTTTATGGCATATGTAAGAATGTAGAAAATAGGCTATACAAATTTAATTACAACAAAATAAACAAGATTATTTGAGGAACAAACAAGTAACAACAATGGAAATACAATTTCAAGTCTAGACATTAATATTATGTTTTATTATAGAACAATCATGTAATGATTTTAAAAAGGTTGAAAAAAATATACATGTATAAAAAATAAATAATAACAAAAAAAAACATAAAATTAATAAAAACAAAATAAACAACAATAAACAAATGTAAAAAGAGAACATTGGTGGGGCTTTTAATAAGTGATCTATGTTAATCTGATGAAAATGAAGTTAAAGTCTGTTTGATTTATTCATAGATTAGATAGGACATATACTTATTTAGTAGATATTTCATTTAGGACAGACACTTTTTTTGGTATATTCAGTGAGTAGGACATAGATTTTTTTAAGGGAGAAATATGAATTGCACCGGTCCCAACCCCCCAATAAATATTGACCGGTCCCTAATTCCAATGCAGTAATTTCATTGGTTAACAACAACTTCCGGTAAAAAGTGTATAAATTCCTTTCATGACGTCGTCCGTATGAATACCTATGCATGCAATATAGTGCATGAGGAAAATGTTAATTTCAAATGGAACACGTCATATTACTGCATTACTTTGGAATTATATGTAATAAAGGTTATTTTTACGGAATTTATCAATGTGTAAACTCGGACTTATTACCCACAAACTTTGCATAAAATCCTCCAGACTTTATTTAGTTTGTGAGTGAATCGCCCGAGTTTACACATTGATAAATTCCTTTAAAATAACCTTCACTACTATAATAATAGATATTGACCAACACATTAAATTTGCTTTCTGTCAGTGAACTTATGGCAAAATAATCTCATCCAAGTAAAGAAATAAGAAAATTTTTAACCAACTTTAGGGTGTCTGACCATGATTTATTAATAGAAACAGGGAGGTACATTAAAATACCTGCAAATACCTGTATTTTGTGTCCATATTATACATGCATGTTGTTGTTGTAACTGTACATGTATAACTGCAACCTAATTGAGTTAATGTATTAAGGTAGATAATATGAGTTGTCGTTCTTATAACATTAATAAGACGAATGGTGATAAAAGTGGAACAAGTTTTCTGCGGGCAATGTGTTTCTATAAATAAGAAACAATGACACGCAGATTTATAAGTATATTTTCAACGCCGAATAAAGCGTAAAAAACTTCGCAAGCAGGCATGATTATCATTGGCAGTTGTTATGTACAAATAATTTAATTTAAATTGTAACAGACAATGCGATTGGTTGTTAATGGTTGGGCAAGTTACATTATATTGAATTATCAACTTTGGGTACTGTGACGTCACCAATGTATTAATTTACAGTCCCGATTAACATATTTCTGGGTTAGATAAACTATTCCAACGATTCTACCAGCAATTTTGAAACAAAATTTTACATGTTGCTGAACTTGGTTCTGAAATATAAGGTGTTTAAGATTTGGCGGGAAAACGGGTCTCTCTAGATTTTTCTTTGGTTTGAATGGAAAATGTGATTAATCTTTAAAGTTTTAAAGAAATTAAACTAATATATAGACTTTAATAAAATTTTCTCATTTAGATCTTTAAGATATGTATTATAAATAAATTTAAAGAAAATAGGGGGTTGCTGGTGAAAAAATATCCCATACTATAAATGGACTAACGAAGACCAAAATGTTAAATTCTCACAAGTGACCATCCTTAAATAATTTGCTTTGTTCAGTTTCTGAATTGCATAGATATATATTATACCCCAGAAAGACGACAAAAGTTAAGATAAAAAGAATTGCGTTCTCATATCAACCGTTTATCTATCTGTTATATATCAATTTGAGATGTACATAGACAAAGTTTTACTTTAAACCAAATCCATTTTCACACTTACTATATGATGTTAGTCAATGAATAATTTGATGTATCATTCAAAAACCATAAAACAAAATAATAACATAACAAAATACAGCTCTACACTGGTCGTCTCCCCCGGGGGGGGGGGGGGGGGGGGTACGGTGTGTGTGTGGGGGGGGGGGGAGGGTTGAGGTATCTCCCTATATAAACCTATACGGGGATGTGCGGAAAATTGGGTGGGTTTTTCATGATTTTTGGTATTAATTCGGTTTATGTTTTGAAAAACCTATATTTATTCGGGTTGTATTTATAAAACTTTGGTATTAATTTGGATCTATTATTATATTTGTATATAAACATCAGTATTAGTTCGGGTGTGCTTTTTCGATATGGCTGTCTTGCGGGTAGGTATTTTCATAAAAATTATTATTGACATGTATTCTAGTATTTGCTCGGGTACCTTTTGTTTTCCACCCCCCCCCCCCCCCCCACCCCCTGTCATAAATCCGGGTTACCTGGGACTTGTCGATAATAACAGTGCTTTTGAATAAATATACTTCCAATGTTCTTTTCAAAACATGAAATGAAGTAATTTCTTTGGCTAACAGCAACTTCCGGTAAAAACTTTTAATACATCATAAATTCCTTTCATGACGTTGTGCGTACACATGCAATATAGTTCATAGGGAAAATGTTAATTTCAAATTGAAAACGTCATATTTCTGCATTAATTTGGAATTATAAGTAATAAAGGTTATTTTTACGGAATTTATCAGTGTGTAAACTCGGGCCTATCACTCACAAACTTTGCTTAAAGTCCTTTGGGCTTCATTTAGTTTGTGAGTGAATTGCCCGAGTTTACACATTGATAAATTCCTT
This sequence comes from Mytilisepta virgata, assembly GCA_028015205.1. Taxonomy (NCBI): domain Eukaryota; kingdom Metazoa; phylum Mollusca; class Bivalvia; order Mytilida; family Mytilidae; genus Mytilisepta; species Mytilisepta virgata. Next base: position 6,873,583 of record CM051513.1, read on the forward strand.
CAAAATAACTTTTATTACTATAATAATTTAGGAGTACTTTGGTGTGTGTGGAAAAGAAGTGATCTTAGATTTTTTGTTCGCAGCAACATCTCATTTGCTTACGTAATCTTAATTAGTAATTAAAATGTGGTTCTTTGGCTCATTGCTAAAGCTTTACGTAACTCAATTAAATACTATTCGATCGATTTATATGTATTTTTTTTTTTTGTGTTTTTTGTTTCAAAATCTATGGGACAGTTTCTCATATAACTTTGCACACGTATTTTTCATTGTTTTCAAACAACAAAATTCAATTATTCCACAATGATTGATCATTAAGCTGTACACCTTCTGCACTTTCCTAGCATAATTTTTTTCTATCGTATGAAAATTTCCCAGGTTTTATCTTACCCATTTAACTGCATAATTGTCTAATAAAACATAATACCATTTGTTGTATTAGATCACTACATCAATGTCTTATGATAAAAATCTGTCACTTTCCTTGTAAATGTGTAATTGATTAGGTTAAATAACTGTCATATAATAGTTGAATGACAATGTCATAAAAATCACACAAAATATATAATCTTTGACATATTTATGGAATTGATCTTTAAGGGGGATACTGGGTCATTGTCTCACACGGAGAATATAGTGTATTGTACTTGTTTCAACATGATTTTGGGCCCGTTTGTCGATTGGAAGTTTATCAGACTGCTAAAGTAAATTCTCGTACAGCAAACTAAAGTTCCCGCAAGAATAATAGGTTCTTTGACGAGTTCAAAGTGAAGACTGGAAAATCTTCAACGAGTTTTTAAAATTCACGTCCTACCCGAGTTGAGCGCAGCGGAACGAGTGAAAAGACACTGGATTTTAAAAACGAATTGAACAGTTTCCATTTCTTCACAATTACCAGGCTTTACACATAAGAAATAAATGATACTCATTTTTATTAAGCCGCAATGAATAAATAGAACTCACACATATATTTAAACGTGATGTAAATCTAATAATAGTATAAATAGCACCATCAAAATAATAAATAGATAAAACTAATTCGTACACCAACAAATATGATATTCAAAAGATACAAATTGCACAATTTTTAGCCGCCAAGCCGCCGGCCGCCAAAAATCCGAACACCTGTGTTTAACACAAACGGTATGATAAAAATAAGAATATTTATATATATATATATATATATATATATATATATATATATATATATATATATATATATATATATATATATATATATATATATATATATATATATATATATATATATATATATATATATATATAAATGATAATTTGAATGAAAGATTTAGCATGCATGAAATACATTATCAAGCATGAACTAAATGAAAAAGCAAGAACGGAAGAAGCTTATCTCGAAATGAGAACCAGTATCTCATTAGAAGAGAAAATTTAACTCAACAGTGTGAACCATACTCACTGCAAAGAACATCCTTGCTGAAATAATAAGAAAAACAAAATATGAATTTAAAACTACAATTGAATTACCAAAAAACAAACTATACAAATTAATAAAAATATGTCTAAATTACCTTCCCTTATGTATACACATAAATATTTGGAGATACCAAATTAGAGAAAAAAAAACACTTATTTACTATAAAATAAGAATACAAAAGGAAGAAGGGTTGAAATCTTATTCAACCGTATCAAATCCTTCAACTCCATCTAAGAAATAATATCTAAGATGACAAGTCGAAATATTAAATCATATGAGCAAACCTTCTGTTAAAATAAAGCCCTAATTGTTTTGAACCTTCTGCATTAAGATGTAAACCACCATCCTTGTAAGGGTATTTTAATAATATTTTGGTTCCTATCAACTGGTAAACTGCGAATCCAAGTCAGCAGCCTTGAAACAAAAAGTCTACCTGGTCTTACACAACTGGAGATAAAATGTAGCTTGCCTAGCAATGATCGCAACTCTCTTACTGAAGCTACATGTTATTTACTTGTTTCATCGATTTACGCAAGGCTTTCGATACAATAAATAGACAAGGTTTACTATATAAACTATGTTGTTACAATATTAAAGGTAATTTTTTCAATATTATTAAAGAAATGTATCAAGAAGTTAACTTTTCTGTAAAACTTCCAGATGGGATAACACAGTCATTTATGTCTAATGTTGGAGTTAAACAGGGATGTGTACTAAGACCTACTTTATTTTCAATGTATATTAATGATATTGTAGATGTCTTTGATGTTTCTTGTGACCCAGTAACTCTAGGTGATGTTAAACTGTCATGTTTATTATATGCTGATGATTTAGTTTTATTGTCGAACTCCTCAAATGGTTTACAAAATGCATTAAATAACCTTTATAATTATTGTAATAAATGGAACCTTAAAGTAAATATTGATAAATCCAATATCATGATCTTTAACAAATCTGGAAAAACCTTAAAAGGGTACAGATTTTATTATGACAGAAATATTGTTCAACAGTGTAATGAATATAAATATCTAGGAATTATTTTTCAACCTTCTGGTATTTTTTCAACTGCTATAAATCAATTATCAAAAAAGGCAAGTAAAGCCCTATTTTGCATCAGAAAAACTCTTTTTTCAAACAAGATTAATGCTTTGGTACATTTAAAACTTTTTGACACATGCATTAAACCTATTCTTTTATATTGTTCAGAAATTTGGTGTTTAGACAGCCTAATAAAACATAACCAGTCTTTTGAAATGCGAAACAAACAATTTGTTCCAAACCATCTACAAGTAAAAAATGCTAAATATATTCTAGGTGTCTCAAGAAATGCAACTAATAATGCAGTGTTATCTGAACTTGGACTATTTCCATTATCAATAGCTGTAATTAAAGCCACTGTTGGCTTCTGGGATCATTTGATTAAATTAAAAGAAAATTGCCTTGCAAAGATATCTTATTTGGAAAATCTCCAAATTAAAGATAGCTTTTGCAGTAAATTTGAAGATTTATTAACAAGACTAAATTTTGGACATGTTTGGAATAATCAGTGTACTTTATCAAAGAATAAACTTGTTCATGCAATTTCTAAGAAATTAGAAGAAAACTATATTTTATGGTGGAATGAAGCTCTAGAGGAGAATACCCAAAATATCAATAAGCATGTACATGTAGGTAATAAATTAAGAACTTATAGAAAAATTAAAAAAACCTATGACTTTGAAAAATATCTTTTATCTGATAATGACAAAGAACAAATATCAGTCTTCACTAAAATTAGAATTTCCAATAGTTACCTCCAAGTAGAAAGAGGTCGTTACCAAGGGTTGCAATTTGATCAAAGAATTTGTCCTATATGTAAAGAAGGAACTGAAGATGAATTCCATTTCTTAATTAAATGTAAAGCTTTATTAAATCCTAGAGAAAAATTTTTTAATAAACTAATAGAAGTTGTCCCTTCCTTTAAATATATGAACCCTCTTGATAGATTTAATTACATTTTTACAGTGACTGATTTAGATTTATGTTCCATATGTATAACTGGGGTATATAATATGTACAAACTGAACCTTGAACTAAAAAATGTTTAAATAATGGTCAGGATAATTTATGTGTGTGATAATCTCTTCTGCAGTTATTTGGATGATATATAATTTAATTTTATAATTGATAATGTAAACTTTTATCTCATGTTCCCGTTGTTTGTGTAAGTTTCATGTAATTTGTGTTGTTCATTTTTGTATTGTAACTGGTGATGTTCCTTTATCTTGGAATTTATACCAATAAAGTATTTGAATTTTTGAATTTGAATTTGTTTTTCTAACCATAACTCAACCGACAATAAAATCTCATCAATCTTGCAGATGTAACTGATAAAGTCACCTTTTTTAGTGTTAAATTCTACTCCTAAAAATGACATGACGGTACATGGAGAACAAGACTTCTCTACGGACTCCTCAAGACCACAACTTTCTAATAATCCTCCCAATAAATCAAAAACATCATTTGCATCATCAGGATTTTCAGCACCAGCAAAATCATCTAAATAATTTAGATTGTTTCATCATATACACTATAATCAGTTACCCTCTGACAAATATGCCCAGAAGATCTGAGTCCCATGCTTAACATTCTGTCCACAAAAATACGATTTTCGCAATGAAACCAGACAAATTGGACGTCACCCGGGTCAATATTGATCTGTCTATATGTCCGTTTCAAATCTTTCTTATATATAGAACAGTTTTGACCTTTTAATTATTAGACTAAATTAACAGGTTCTCCTAAATAAACATCTTTATTTATTGCAGAATTGACACAATTTTCCGAAGGGAAACTTAAATCAAGTATAACCCGTCTTTCGCCTGGTGTACTTTTAAGCACAGAATTCAAGGGAGACAAAACTAATGATGAATAAATGAAGGGGGTTAACTTTAAAAGGACCAAATACAGCTCTACATTCTAACTCCTTTTTCAAATATTTTTCAATAAATTTAGAATAATCCCTTGCTCCACTATGATTTCGGGGTTTTTTAACCTCCAAAATTTCATTTGCTGTGTAACCAATCGCAGAACCAAATTCCAATAAAACACAAGATTTTATCCCAATAATCTATTAAAACATAGATCTAAAAAATCCTATTTTCAAATTCGAAAAAACTGGAATTCTACAACCAAAATAATTTGGTAAACCAGACTGAACAATTTCTCTCTGTATGTCTACAAAATACTGAAGTTCTAACGAATCTAAACTCAGTTCACAAATCAAACACTTCCTGTGTTTGTGACAGAACTCTTGCATCTTGACGTAAGAACTTAAAATCTTTATTTTTAACCCCTGAAATTCTGTAACTTTCACAAGAAGTATTAGAGATTTCTTTAAACTCTTGAAAACTAGTATTAGAAGTATTAGACGTTTCTTTATTAAACTCTTGAATACTAATGTCATCTTTATCATTAGACTTCTCAGAAAAACTTAGTCTCATTTTTAAGCCATTCCGGGTAAAATTTGTCAATAACGATATGATCTATATTTCCCATACCAATAACAATCCTTTCAACATCTAGTCATACATATGTGGACATGCAGATGAACTCTCTGGGTGTTTCAATTTAACTTTGTCTGCCCTTAAACAAGTTGCACAAATATGCTGAACAAATCTACTTTTCCCTTCTAGGTCCAAATTGAGACCATCCTTTTTTTTAAATGAAAATTTAATCGAGTTGATAAATTTCATAATCAACTGGCCATCGTTGTAGAATCTACACAGCTTTCCATATTTTCATTTTTTAATACATAAACCATACCTGCCTTTGTTGACAATAATAAGATCGAAAAGGACCTAAATGGTGGCAAAAATTGTAGGTGGGCATTCAATATTTTACGTCTTCAATGGTTAGGATCAGTGAACTCTGATGTTATGTTTGTGGTAAACACCGGAAATTTCGGCAGTAAACCAGTGTTGTGTAAGCTAGACTACAGTAAACAATAAACAACGCGTATGTTCGAAATATTCTAATTGTTCAATATGATCCTAAGAATATATTTTTCAACGCAAACGATTAGAGTGAAATAGGAATTATATTGTGTTCAATATCGCCTGTTTTACATTATACAATTACGGCCCTCGTTTGAGGTAGACATTAATTTTTAATTCTTAGTGTATGTTTTTGAAGTTTTTTAATTTCAGTGTATGTTTTTGAAGTTTTTTAATCCCAGTGTGTATTTTTGAAATCTCAGTTTTCCCAAGGGCTTGTGTACTTTTTAATTTTTAGTGTATGTTTTTAAGGTTTTTAATCTCAGTGTTTTTTTTTTTTTTAATCTCAGTGTTTAAATTTTATAGTTCTTGACGAGAACGGCTTACCAAAGATATCACTTTAACAATCCATATAAAATGTATTGAACGAGTAAAAGTTTATTGTCACATTACATGTGTTTTTACTTGACATTAAACCTCGGTCGAAATTACTCTATAGAAATATATTGATCGTATAAAAAGTACTTGTTTGTAAAATATCACACACGAACCCTAAGTGCTGTATGATCGGAACTAAAGAAACAAATTGTCTATATTGATTCAAACTAAACCAATTCCGGTAATACTGTTCCTAAATAGTAATTTAACCTGATTGTTATCTTTAAATTAAGAAAAGAAACAATATATTTCAACGAAAATGTGACATTGGTGTAAGAGTAAAAAAAAATAATACCATAAAAAAAAGGACAAATATAACTAAGGAGCAATAAAAAACGTAATCCATTGTACAGAGAATCTCGGGAAGACAAATAAACAACCACGAGCACAACAAATAAACACGGGAAACAACACGAACTCCTATAAAAACCAGGAGTGAACCCAGGTGCTCCGGAAGGGTAAACAGTTCCTGTTCCGTATACGGCACCAGTCGTGAAGTTCAACAAAGTCAATCCGGGGGCAGTCACAAATCGGCGGAGGCACATGAAAGGTTGCGAAAGTGGGAACAGATCCAACATCATCTTAGATATTGGAACACTGTAATGGTCAATCAATTCGTGATGAAGACCGTAAAATTTTCTAAGTGATGACATCAACTTATCCCTGATAAGTAATTTTAAAGACTACTTCCAGCAAGCACTTCATGAATTGTACTTTAACATTGTGTCTCAATTACATCAATGATATGGTATGATCTTGCTTATTTATTCCTATTTGATTTTTGTCTTTCTATTGATTTTCAAAAGTCATGACTTTTTTCATTCTTTGTTGTGTTTGGTGTTTCTTGTGACAAAGTACAAAAGAGTCTGTATATAATTTTTAATTGTGTGCACTGAAATTCCTGTTTCCATATTTATAATGTATATGCCGATAAATTCTATATATGTTTATAACTTTGTTGCAATTACCAATACCTTATACTGTTTATGTTTCTTAACGCCTTTCTCAAAACTTGTTCATCAATTTGCAAATACACCATTAAGCTTAAGAGTACGGATGTTTACGTGATAATATTTTGACCTTTGATATATATTAAACGAAGTACTTCCATAATAATATGGTATGATTTATTGTTTTGGACTAATTTCTCTTAAGCCTACGGCCCAATAAAATCATTTAATGGTTTCATAAAATAATAAAATATTATACCAAAATGTTATCTAAAGTTAATTGCTGTGTTTTATTTTTATATGATAATATACATGTAGATATAGGAACATAGAAATGCATGCTGCTACAATAAATGTAAATATTTAGTTCTAAATGAAACCATAGTCTTCCTCTATACAATATATATCTGGTTGTGTGTGCGTATTTGTGCTTTTGGATAAATGAATGTTTTATGATACACATATCTTGTTGAACCAAAACTTATTAGTTGTCCTAACGGCCTGTAATGTTGAAAGCCGAAAAAATAATCTTTTCTGCGATATTATTTATTTTTGGCAATTTTCTGTTCATGCTTTCTATACGTTTGGTTTGAGCATCTGCCTATACAGAGCATTGAAATTTGTATAACAAAAATACAGGGTTCGGTTTTTCAAAACATTAGCACGCTTACGATTACTAATTGGAATTGTGGTCTGATTTCCGGACTTCAATCTTTTTGTTCTGTTGGTTCTTGGAACCAGTCTAGATCGTAATCGAACGAATGTTTGTGAAACCTGATAACAAATTCCTGTACATTTCTGGACTAAATTGCATAATGTACGCGCGAAAGCTAAAATATCAACACCAAAAAATAATTGTGAGCCAAAACCAAACAGGCCGAAACAATTTCAAGCTAAAGCAAAAGAGAATATAACTGTAATTGTAAAAGTATACTTATACAAACTAACCACGGGGGAAATGTCATACCTAAAGTGTTACAGTGACCGCGTGTAAAAATCTAGATTCTCCTCGGGTACGAGTGAGTTATAGAATGTCTCCACCCTAGATAGTGAAATCTTTTATTTTCAACACGCGAGCTTTAGCTACGGATTTTGTTTACATGACGCCATTTCGGAACTTCTCTAGTTATCTTTTCAATAAACGTAAAAATACGACGGGAATTCCAATTAAGAAATTTAATCACCGGGAAGTGGTTAAAAATATTATGTATTTTTATCCCACCGATTAAACACGTCAAGAATATGAGAAACGCAATTACAAATTTATACTCCTAATTAATAAGTTAAATGATGTCGTCAGTGTTATCATATACCCATATCTCATTGCAAGTACAAGGTCAAGGTCATTGGAAACTGTTATATTATCCCTAGTATCATACATGTGAATGAAATTTAAGTCGACAGCAATAAACAAAACAAAATAAACAAAATAAAAATAAAAAACAAACAAACAAAAATAAAAACATAAAAGCAAACAACAACGAGTGATACAGATATTGTAACATGAAGTTACCATGGTTACGACACACGAATAGCCTTATACTGACTGGAATTGAACAATAAATAACTGTAATTTTGTGAAATGTTTATTTCTCGTCATAACAAAATTGAGACAAACAAAAAATCAAAACAATTAAAATTAAATTCAGCATCAATATTACAGAATATGATAAAAAATAACAATGAGCAACACTCAAGCACTGTATATCCTCTGGCTATATCATAACACCTATCATGACTACGGGACATTATAAAAACAAATTAAAATTCACTTTTAAGAATCTTCTCAAAACTGTTCATTTATTTTTTTGTGGTTATTTTTTAGTTATTCATTTATATTTAAACATTTATTTAAGAGTGGTCAAATATATCTTATTTATTTATTTATTATTTATTTATTTTTATTTATTCATTCATTTATTTATTTATACTAGTCAACAAAAGTAACGATACACGAGTTCGGAACCAAATAAATTGGTAATTCCTTAAAAAAAACTTAAGTATGAGGGCAACAGTGGTTTGCTACTTCATTTCTTGATTTAATCCGTCTCATTTTGAAATCTGAATAAAATTTTAAATATTGGAAAATAGCAATTTCCAAAACAGGGTTAAATTAAATTTGCGGAAAATCAAGTATAAAATCGACACACATTTTGTAAAATGAAAATCCAGTGGCTGAAATCAGTAGAAAAAACTCAAATCTTTTGTCATACAGACATTATGATTCACACAATGGGGTAAAATACTGATTTTTTAATTTTGGGTTGAAAAATATGATTTTTTAAGTCTAAAAAATTGGAATTTTTTAGATTTATTTTTAATTTTGCACAAAATACATGCTTTTGATGAAAAAAAATCTACTATGAAAATCAGACATGTGGGTCTATTTTTCTGCTTAGTGCACTATTTAAAATTATGAATATATGACAGATACATTACCCTGTATCGTTTCTTGTGTTGACTAGTATATTTATCTTTTTTACTACATATAATTTTTTCCCAAAATGTGATGATTTTATACTACCTCGTTCCATATATATGTACGTTATTGTTTTGATTACACATAAAATAAAATATAAAACTCGAAAACATGACTAAATTTAAAATGTCCGAAATATGTTTTGAGAAGATTCAAATGAATTCCTATCGCAAGCAACGAAGAAGCTTTTTACAAAGCTGAGCAAATATTTACATAGAGATTTGAAACTCCCAATTCTTTACTTAAAAAATGGCTATATATTTCCTCTACAAAATGCGCTGCTTAATATGGAAAATTAATTTTAACATATTTATAAAGTTTTAAAAATTAATTTAGTCATTCTGACAGTACAGTATGGTTTTGCAAAACATCGTTGATTTAAAAAAAAAGAAAAGGGAAAGTTTTGATATTTTCAACAACAAAAAAATAAAAAATAAATAAAAATAGGAAAATGCAGCGCAGTTAAGTTGATCAGATCGATAAATGTCAATACATATATATTCCAACAGGTCACTGCTTGTTTGCCAGCATCTTAATACAATCATAAGAGAATGCCTTGCTTGTGGCTAGCTCAAGCAATAAATCCCATTTGTTTCAGGGTATGGGAAATTGGAGATAACATCTCTTCAATGTCCATTCTTTCTTTCTCAGTGCCACCATTCCAACGCCTAAATGAAAACAATATCTCTACAACAGGAATCAAAATGATTTAACAGCAGAATGAATAGGGACTGTAGCCTTACCAATAACAAAATTTGTTTGTTGGTATAAATAATTGTAGTACCGATTTTATTTTAAAAGCACCGATCATCCGGCTAAGGCGGCAAAAATTTCTTCGCCTTCAAGACCAGCCTGTCTCATTGCTAATATATTTGCTAATGTATTCTGATTTCCACCTTTGTTGGTCCCATTCATATTAGAATTGTTGTTGTTATTATTGTTTGTATTGGATGGATTTACTACTAATTTAGGTTGTCCTGAATGTCCCTTTTCTATTCCAATTTCTACTGTTCCACCGGATGATATAACGACTGATTTCCCGTTTGGTCCACCACTGGAAATAATGCTCGCTCCTCCAGGTCCAGCAGAAAGTACATCTGTACCTCCGCCACCGGACATAGTTCCACTTTTACCCATTAACATTCTTAAAAGGCCACCGTTTCCTCCTCCGCTGTTTAAATTATTTTGACCTTTAAAGCCAGATCCGTCCATTCCACCCATGAGGGCCAACTTTGCTAACTGTTTGTCAGAAAATGTACTTAATAATGCGTCAAGGTTTCCCATTCCTCCTCCTCCAGAACCCACCATGCCCAGCACCTGTCCTAGATTTGCAGCTCCACCACTGTTATGACCTCCACTCTTTCCCCTCTGTCCACTTCCTATTCCACTTCCTGCCTTTCCAAGTGCAAGTAATTCGAAGAAATTTCCTCCCCCACTTGCGCCGTTGCCACCTCCAGCAGCTCCAGCATGTCCTCCTCCTTGATTACCCCCACCACTTCCACCATTTCCATAGATCATATCAAAGATCCCCATTCCACCAGGACCTCCGCCGCCCATACCAGAACCAGGACCAAAACCACCACCCATTCCAAGATCTGCCATTCCATGCCCACCTCCAGCTGCACCACCCATTCCGTGACCTCCGCCACCAGCAAAGTCTAGAATACCAAATGCACCTTGTCCACCGCCAATTCCATGTCCTCCTCCTTGATTCAGGCCGTGTCCATTGCCTCCACCATGAATTCCTCCGCCATGACCAACTCCTCCGTGGACACCTCCCATACCATGACCACCACCACCATGGCCGCCTCCACCATGACCGCCTCCCATACCATTACCACCTCCTGCTTGTCCACCTCCCATACCATGACCACCTCCACCATTGCCGCCTCCACCATGGCCGCCTCCAATACCATTACCACCTCCTCCATGGCCACTTCCCATACCTTGACCACCTCCTCCATGGGCGCCTCCCATACCATGACCACCTCCACCATGGCCGCCTCCCATACCATTACCACCTCCTCCATGGCCACCTCCACCATGACCGCCTCCACCATGGCCGCCTCCACCATGGCCGCCTCCAATACCATTACCACCTCCTCCATGGCCACTTCCCATACCTTGACCACCTCCTCCATGGGCGCCTCCCATACCATGACCACCTCCACCATGGCCGCCTCCACCATGACCGCCTGCCATACCATTACCACCTCCTGCATGTCCACCTCCCATACCATGACCACCTCCACCATGGCCGCCTCCACCATGGCCGCCTCCACCATGACCGCCTCCCATACCATTACCACCTCCTGCATGTCCACCTCCCATACCATGACCGCCTCCACCATGACCGCCTCCCATACCATTACCACCTCCTGCATGTCCACCTCCCATACCATGACCACCTCCACCATGGCCGCCTCCACCATGACCCCCTCCCATACCATTACCACCTCCTCCATGGCCATTTCCCATACCTTGACCACCTCCTCCATGGCCGCCTCCCATACCATGACCGCCTCCACCATGGCCGCCTCCCGTTCCATGACCGCCTCCACCATGACCGCCTCCCATACCATTACCACCTCCTCCATGGCCACCTCCATTACCATGACCACCTCCACCATGGCCGCCTCCCATACCATTACCATTTCCCATACCATGACCACCTCCCCCATGGCCACCTACCATTCCATGACCTCCATGGCCACCTCCCATACCACTACCACCTGCATGTCCACCTCCCATACCTTGACCACCTCCTCCATGGCCACCTCCCATACCATGAATACCTCCACCATGGCCACCTGCCATTCCATGACCACCTCCATGTCCACCTCCCATACCATGAGCACCTCCACCATGACCACCTCCACCATGGCCGCCTCCCATGCCATTACCCCCGCCTCCATGGCCACCTCCCATACCGTTTCCACCTCCATGGCCACCTCCCATGCCATGTCCACCCCCATGACCAGGTCCACCTCCATGGCCTCCTCCCATACCATGACCACCAGCACCTGGCCCGTGTGCACCTCCATTACCGCCACCTTTTCCACCTCCTCTTCGACCTTTTCCTCCTCTACCTTTTCCACCGCCACGTCCTATTGGCACTGTAGCTGTTTGTACATTTCCTGTACCTTTATTATTTATAGCAGAAGGTCCGTTGTTCTGTGAACCAAATGGAGAATGGATATTAGCTGTTTTTGCGATGATTATTGTTTGGTTGATATGTTTATTGCTAATAAGATTCGTATTTTTACTTAATCTTTGTCGGTTGCTTTTCCGTAAGTTTTGGACAGTGTTTGTATTTGTTCTTATTGGAATAACCTTAAAAATCCGTCCCCTTCTGATTCCGCTTCCACCTCTCCTTGAATTTTTGCTTTGACCTTTTGAAGATCCAGATCCCCTTACAATTACTGTGTTTTGTGTTCTTGAAGCAGGATAGACAACTCGTACATTTTGTATATTGTTAACTGCTACCCCAGGTTTGATTCTTCTTGACGCTAGACGTCTAAGATAAGTCCGTCGTAATCCCTGTAAAGAAAAATGTGTTAAAAAGTAATGAATTGTTGATTTATCAATATTTTCAAGAATTTAATTTAGTTTATATAAAAATACAAAAATATTGGGGTATGCGCCAATAAAATAAAACCCAATAACAATAAATCTGTGAATGTTTTTATTGTTTTTATTTTTTTTATATTTGGTTTTGCTTTTTAATTTGATCTATTGTAGTATATTATATATTTTTGCAATGGGCAATCGTATCTTTGAAACTTAAAAAGATTGCGTAATATAACCAATTTTATTAATGGCCAAATAAAACAAATCCTCGAAATAATAATGTTCACTTCATAAATAAAGTATCATACAGTTTTATTGTAGATTTTATGAAGAAATCCGATTGTTTTAATCATCGACATCCGTCAATGAATTGACGTTTATATTGTGCCAAATGTTTCCGGATGAACACGTGGCCAATAAAGATAAAACAAAACCATTCAGTGATATGTTTATTATACGTGTATATATAAATGATTGATCTTAAAAAGAATTTTAATTATAAAGATCTATAATGAATAATTGGGGATAATAGTCATTGAGTAATTCTTAATATTTTATGAAGTTTCACACATTGCGTAGATGTATGAAAAATTGATGTTTTGAGGGAGCGCATGTTCGTGGTTTTTTTCATGTCCTCTGATAACGGTTTTAATTTTTTATTCAAGATTTCAAGATTTTATTATGAGGCAAATATACATAATACGTGGCTAAACAGAGGTGGCTAAAGAACGGTTATACAATAAAAGTAAACAAATTACTTTACAAGATATATATAACTAATCAAACACACCATTTAAACAATTTTAAACAGAATCAACAAATTAACACATGCTCATGAGAAAGTAAGTATGGAACTTATAGTTTTCAAAAATATTTAGAGATCTTCTTAATAAATATAACCGATGATGTTGGACTTGTTCCCACTGTCGTAACATTTCATGTACCTCCACCGATTTGGGACTACCGCAGGATTGACTTTGTTAAACCTCACGACGGGTGCCGTATACGGAGCAGGAACTGCTTACCCTTCCGGAGCACCTGAGTTCATTCCTGGTTTTTAAAGGAGTTTGTGTTGTTCATTGTTCTTTTAGTTTTCAGTGTTAATTGGTTGTGCATGTGGTTGTTCATTTGTCTTCCCGGGTTTTGTCTTTCTAATGGATTGCGTCTTTTATTGATCCCTAGGTATTTTTGTCCTCTTTATTTAATAATTTGGTATGAAAAAAAAATACAAAATACCAGACAGCTTTTCGTTTGTAGGGTATGCACAGTAATATTTTGGTATATACGTATTTCTAAGTCTAACAATATCCTGACTACAACAAACAAACAAATATTGAAATATACATAATCTGTCTCACGAAAGATATCTGACCATCTCCCGCTGTCTGTTGAATACTTAAATTCGTGGTACGGTAGACCAAGACAAAATCTTACAAACCCTACCTTTTAACATAACTTTGGTTTTCTTCAATAAAAATTTAATTCCTAGTTCAAAAAGAAGTGTTCATTAATGCGACAAGGCTTATTTTTGTCAAGGTATTTTTTTACGATGTGATATGAATGGGTAAGTCGATGGTTCTTCACAATAATTATGGAATACATAGGACGACGATATTTACTTTGACTATTTCAAACAAAATTAAATTTACAATTGAGTTGCGAACAATCCGCATTTTCTGAATTAATCCTCATTAAAATGTTACCCCAATATAAATTGGGCGTGTCAATAAAGTAAGATACATTTATATGATTTAATACACAGGTCTGAGATGCACCTGTCAACCAAAATGATATTCGCTATCCTTAATCCTTATCTAAACCTAAAATTTCCAGTTTAATTTTTCATTTATCCCTGATTCACAAGTACGGATATCCGGTCTCCAAAACCTTTGGCAATAATTGAATTCATACCTTTTTAGCTGTGATTAGCAAACATTGTTCACATGCGTGGATTCTGATATTAAATCACAATTTTGTTACTCATATGTGCATTTAAAAACTCTGTAAATTTTGGTTATATATCTTAAATTTAAAACAAAACTTTTAATTTAATTTACGATGTAAATATATTTTATTTAATTATTTACAGACATCAGTTGTTGTAAATATCAGAAAAAGAATGTTTATATGCAATACGTTATCGTAGCCAATAAATAAATATTTGCAACCATCAGATCCAAAACGGATGCCTGTAAATTTTGAGGAAAAAAATTATACTATCATCTCAAGTCTAAAGCACATTTAAACAAAAAAAAAAATAAAAAAATAAAACAGGATGTTTGAAATCTATAAATGACATTCTGCGTGTTCAGTCAACTTGGACGCCATCAATTGTAGAAATGATGATGGAATGAAATTTTCAACCTCATGACAATTAAACTTGTATCCAACGTTACATTAGAATCTTCTTTGGTTGTTACAGTCAAAAAAACAAACAAAGGCAAAAAAAAATAAATAAATAAAATAAAATAAAATAAAATACAAATACAAAAATACAAACAAAAAAACAAAACCAAATTCGGAAATATTCTTTGAATATGTTAAGGCACTGTCACACCTTACCAGATAAAGCAACTGACGACGAACGGATAGGAAAATAGTTATTCGGTGGCAAAAATAGTCTCTGTTGCTACTCAAGACTCTCGTGATCGGTGCATGAGCCGTACAAAACGACCATTCACCACATGAATGCCGAACGCGTACGGAAAAGGAAACGTACAAGTAACGGACTAGCACTGGATTAAACGAACCTACAACGTACTGTAACGGACGAATAAAACGGACTTAAAACGCAAATGTAACGGGCGTGTATTTTAGAAAAATATAACACGTACTTTTATCTGTCATGTGACACAAATTTAATTAATAAAGTAAACAAGTAACGGAGAACAAGAAAAGGAAAAGGAAAGTACGAGTTCCGCAAATAACGCATACGACCGTACATTCAACGATTACTCTATTCGGTGATGATCCGTTCGCAGTTTTGAACATGTTCCACCTGACTGAACGGACTTCACCGAAATTCCCCAGACAAGTAACATATTCGCCGAATAAGGAACAAACGACAAACGGACGTTAACGGAGAAGAACGGATTGAAAATTTGGCCTTCCGTTCGACCTCTGTTAGTATTATGCGGTAAGGTGTGACATACGAAAAGTCATCTCAGTTTTAGTTAGGAAGTTAAAAGAAAACATTAATGTTTGTTAAATTGGTTCAAACGTCTACGAGTAACTATGATCACAGCATAAACTTGTCCTTGTCAATTAAGTATAACGTGCATTTTATTACAATGGACAGGGGAAAATAAAACTATCAATCAAGGTCACAAAATGTCACATTAGACGATTATTCATAGGATTACACTTTTCGCTGACCATAACATCTGTCATCATATATGTGACAAAAAGGTGATTAAATTATAACAAGAACGTGTCAATGAAAATAAAATGCTTGTCCACAATTGCGGCCTGTCTAACAACGTGTGTTGAACATGTGTAATTAATATCTCACGTTCAGTAGGTGCGGTTAAAATGGTCAATTTATATCATTAGTTGACCTACATTTGTACCAAATGAACAATCAGTTTTTATTGAAAAAAAAGAAAAATGATATGAAATCATTAAAAAAAAAACGCTTCTAAAAGTCTAAAGTTCGACAATGTCTTTGAAATAATGTTATCTTCCTCTTGTAAATTTTTATATACATTTAAGTGAAAAGAATTATGGAAAATCTCATAGGTAAATTTTTTTATCTGCTTATATTTTAGCATCCTCCCAAGTCAGGGTTTTGTATCCACGTTCGTTTCCACAAACCCCTGAAATCACACATTCATATTTTGCGGGTCGAACATATCGCCGCATGGTGTGTGACCTAGAAAATTCTACCAACGACGGAAATGGATTCTCTTTTCACCCAGAAAAGTAACAAATCAAAATCGTTCACTTCCGACCCGTAAAATATAAATGTGTGATGTCAGGGGGTTTGTAGGAACGAACATGGATACAAACCCTGAATTTGGAGGATGGTATTTTAGTTTCTTTCCATTGTTATGGAGCGGATGCGGATGCGAATCGAAACACTATTTTGAGCCAATAAACCTCTGTAGATTTAAAAATAAAAAGGAAGAGTTGGCTAAAGGACCACTCTTGTGGCCCCCTGCAAGTAGGGAGAGGTTAAAGTAAGATTCTTTATCTTGTTTCCCAATTCTAAATAAATAATTTAAAACTAACAAAACGCAAAATAACATATTGTTAATCTTGAACCGCAATTTGTGTCCTTTTGTGTAAAAGAAATTTTCAGAGTTTTAAAAATGTCCGACAAAATAAAAAATTATGATCAAAACAAGATATGTTGCCTTACAGTCAATAAAGATTTGTTAGAACCAGTTCGTAAAAGAGAAGACTGTTGTATTTAATGTTTTACTTTTCTATTTAAATAAGTGATCTAAACCTTTACTGGCCGATCTTGATTGACTGCAAGACAATATGTCTTGATTTGATCTTGTCGTTTCGATTTTTGGTTGAAAATATAGAGATGCTGAAAATCAAGACTATGTTAGATTAAATAATTAAGGCTTAATAAAATCCTAGACTTATAAATTTGTTAAATTTGTTTTGTGATGGGGTATCTTATTCTACAAATCTGTTATATATATTTTTGATGTAGTTTAGATATTTTTTATAATTCAAAACTGGTCTTACTTTGGCAACATGATGTACCGGTTAGTCCGTTCTAAATAGCCACAGTAAAGTGCAAACCAGACGTTTAATCGTTTTCTCAACATTGAGGGAGTTTAGATGGCTGCATTGAATAAGCCGAATGTTAACACATTTACAAATGGAAGCCTGTTTTTAATTTGACACCGTAATTCTCTCAAGAAATATCTCTAATTAGATTTACTCTACAGGAGAGTTACTTCAAAACAGTTACGAAAGCTGCATTGTAAGAACATGGTAAAGACTGTATGTCGGTTTTTTATTACTACTTGCGTATGTAGATCTTTTGTGCAGTAGTATTAAATGTGTTCTCTTTAATTTTCTTTTTTTCTTCTTATATTAAAGATAGATTTATTATTAAGATTCTATAATACGCACAGTAAGCTTTAAAAATAGAAACGGCAGTGACTATTTTGCATTGTATGTAGTGTCTTCTGAAATCAACACTTGTTCAAGACGACGCGATTTGAGTGGAATTCTTTATTTTAATGTTTTGATGTTTTGCAAGTGACGTTTTAAAAGCATCGCTATATATTAAATGTGTTATATGTTTAATTTTTAACTACGTGTTATAGTCTGTTTCTTATTTTAAAAATTTGAATAGGCAAAATATATTTCAGGGTTGAGTTGTTAGTTCTTGCGTGAACCTACAACGGATAAAACTAAATTTAGGTCGATTATTCTGTTTCATTTAAATATTAATCCTTTGAAACCTTGTAACTATTATCAAACTAAAATCATTTTTTCTCCATCTAATTTTGCCTGTTTAAGTAACAACATGAATACGTTGTAGTTTAGTTCTTTCGCGTTTCGTCTATATCATTTATGTCACAAAGACGTTGTCATGGATACTCCTTTTGAATTAAGGAAAATTAAAATTGAAATTAGTTTTAATAATTAGGCTTTTCTCTCAGATTTTAATTTTTTATAAAACATAATCTCTTACCTGGGTTCTGGACTCGGAAATTTGAATTGAAATGATTAAAGTCCCAACCACAAGAAAGAAAAAAGTTAGACCCTGCATTCTCACAGAAAATGTAAAGCCTGTTACGATGGTAGCTGACCTTTAGAGTGAAAGCTTATGGTAAAGGTAATGTTTTTATATTAAGAATCTTATTAATATGCATATGTTTATTCTCTTAGCTGGCCTTATTGACATGTTCATGGGGGTTTTATTATAAAATTGTATATAATTGACACTTTTCACGGCCTGATACACAGAAAATATATAAAGATTTCATGTGTTTCCGACCAAAAGGATGGGTATTTCAAAGATTATTTTGAGTACATTTCAAGTCTATGAACTATGCAACCATGCGCCTAAAAAATGCTGTTGTACTGAAGAAAGAATTTTTTCCCGATGTTCGTGTATATTTAAATAAGTTAATGAAACTTGTGCCTTTTTGAAAAGACTGAATGTTTGCCTAGAGGAATTGGTGACCCCATTTTCACTCCACGTACAAATTTACAGACTGGATAAATCACAATGCGCGCTACCTTTCTAACAATTAAGAATATGCGATTAAAAGATCAAATAATTGTTCAAAATGTGTTCTTTCGAAAATTAATTTTCATCATTTTGTGTTTTCAAGCCTGTTATGTTACAAAATGCTCCATAAAACTGTCATGACTGTAGTAACATGAAAATCGTTGCAATACGGACTTGTATGCTGGACAGTACCCTAACGTATGGAGGTCACAATGCAATTGTTGAAACGTTTTACTCTAGGGTACGCGAACCGACAGCAACGCGTTGCTGTAGGGTACGCGAACAAACGGCAACGCGTTTCTCTAGCGAACGTGTCAACAATAGCATTGTGACCCGAATGGCCCTTTATACGAACGAGACAAGCCAAAATGGAACACGACTGACAAATAAATAGATACAGAGAGAGAGAGAGAGAGACATAAGATAAAAAAAACACTGAAAACTAAAGCTTGGGCAATACGAACTCCAACAAAAAAGATACATTTATGAATGTATGCTTCAATCTATCAATAGTATAATCAGACTCAGTAGGTAAGTACTTCTTAATTGCGTAGTTTTGCTATGTTTTATATTTATCATACTTGAAGCTCTTTTCATTGGCAGATATTAGTAAATCTTAGTGGGTTGGTATCAGTGATTGTGGACATTAATAATCTATTGTTAGATTATCATTTTATTTAATTATCTTAGTGTTCATTTAGATATATTAACTACAAATGTATTCATTTATTTATTTATTTATTTATTTATTTATTTATTTATCTGTCTGTCCAAGTAGAAACAGTTGTATGGATGTATGATGTAAAAGATGTCGAGTTTAAAACAGGTGATAATGGGCATCCCTGTCGTATTGAGTTTATGATATTGAATGTTTATTATAGAAATTAAATCAGAGAAACGAATTTGTCCGACTGACTGTTTTTATTTCAGTCTTTCCAGAATTACATAGGATTATATTTACGGCAAGAAAAGTGAACATCTTAAATGGAGTTTAATAAAGATAGTGTTTCAAGTTTAATGGACTTTTAAGGCTAACCACATCCGGCTGTTAATAGGGACTTCCTGAGGCAAATATAGCATTAACAGACACATGATTGTTATTTATAGAACATTTCTGTTCTATAGCTGTATTATATAATTTCAATTTTATTTGATATTTATAATATAAAATTATTCTGTGCTTTCTTGCTGTGAGTATATGCGATTTTCATAAAATTATAATATCAATAAAAATGACTAGTTGCCATTTTCTTTAGAATACTGCACCAATGTACATTTCTAATATCAAACATTCCATTGTTTCTCATTGCACGTTTTGAGACCAGACCTAATAAATCTTGAAGGATTCACGGCTAACTTTGAACACTGTGACAGCCGGAAAACATTTTTTATATTTTAATGAATGATTATTATTATTGATTTTCGATCATTCGTAGGCGTCGTTGATCGATTGATCACATGATATAGGGTATCCGGGACTCTCTGATCATACATGTAAACAAATCAAATATATGTCCATATTTGGGCATATTTGGTATCTTAATTTATTCTTCAACTTAAGGGTTAATGCTGGTCTTTTGTTCAATATTTTCTTGAGATCGAAGAACTATTTTTAATTCTACAAAATGTGCATATCGTGTGCATCAAAATTAGCAAGTAGATAATTTATAAAATAGAGAATAATGATGTAAATTGCAATAAGAACATCATAAGAAAAATATAAAGATTATTTGCTTGTATTATTCAAAGTATGCTATGCGCATTTGAAGCCAGGAAAGAAAGAAAGAATATTATATGAAAAACAATAACGCAATTTTCAACAACAAAAATGTAATTACATCCAATGTTTCAATTGTTTGATATATCCTGCACTCAGCAACCGTAAACGTTCAAACTATATATATATACGGCGTAAGATGATTGAAATAGATGAAACAGATCTCCAATGAGTAAATTAATTTTATTTACTTCTTTACGTGATCAACATTTTCTTTGCCTTAGAATTTATTTTATAAAGTTTTAAGTTTTTGTTTCAACCTGTAAAAAGGTTCTAGAAAATAAGATACAGACATGTGTATTATAGAAATTTTACCAAAGAGTGTAGCTTCAGAGAACAGCTGTTCAAGTACAGTTTTACACAGATTTATGATATGTTGTTCTTTCGTTGTGAAAAGTTAAAGCTGCTCTCAACCGTATATATCTATTTAAAGTTTTTTCTTGTTATAATGACAACAGATTGACATAGGACAAAGTTATACATCATTCTATCAACAAAATTGTAAGTGGGAAATCCCCTTATCTAAACTTACCTTATCAAGCAGGTGCGAGAAGTTTTGTTCTAAATACATTGTTTTAATACCCATCGTACCTTTATGGCATTTTGATAACACATAACGCATATTAGTCATAAAAAATAAAATGTAACGATAACAATTTTTTAAAAATTATATTGTTTGTTAAATATAGCAGGGGATATTTATTGTGAGTTCATTTTCAAAGTTTTATCACGCCAATATTTCGCAAACGGAGATTAATATTGATTATTCCATTGTTTGTCGTCGTTTCAGTTCACGTTTTTCAATAAAATGTCTTGAAATGTCTTTGTCACTTCAATTCAAAAGACTACATGTTCTTTCTACTAGGAACAAAATCGAACACATACTGTAATATACGCAGTATCACAAAATGCTAATTGGTTATGATGTGACAGAATTTTACCAAGAGACCTTTTTGAGCATGAAAAATTACAACTTTAAAAAATATAGCCACTATAGAACACCCTATTATCATAAGATACTGAAAACCTTCTTTAAAAATTAAGGACAGTTATATATGTATCAAAACGTTTTCCTTCCTCCAAAATACAAATTGATCTTTCCAAAGCGATTTCAGTAGCGAAATCTTGTGTTCTTTTTAAAAAATTACCATACTTTTCTGCAACACAAAACATTCAAACAAAATAAAAATCACAAGGCCAGATCAGTACAAGTGGCCTAGCGGCCATAATAAGCTATGATCGGTTCAACACAATCAAAATGCACAAGATATCTGAACATACAAGAAGTCGTGTTCAGCACTTTTGGTTGACTGCAAGGCAATATATCTTGATTTGATTTCTTCTGAAAATACAGAGATTTTGAAAGTCAACATAGGCCAGACTGAACAAGAAAAAATAGTCATTAAAGATCGAAAGTCGGTTATTTGTGAATGACAGCTTGAGATCGATTCCTTATTGAAAATATGTATGGAATCACTTCGCTTTCTTCAGACCTTTTTTTTTGGAACCGCCTCACTGGTGTCGTGGTACAGTGCTCGCCTCGAGTGCGGTAGGTCACGGGTTTGATCTCCAGCCGGGTCAAACCAAAGACATTAAATTGGTATTTGCTGCCTCTCTGCCAAGTACGCGGCATCTAGGAGTAAGAGCAAAGGACTGGTCAACCGGAGTTAGTATAATGTGTCTGGGTAGGGTGATGTTTTCCTTCGTACTGTTAACTCGTAAGCTAGCACGTTAAAAATCCTACTCAGCGTGTCGGTCTAGTATCAATTCATATCAACGTTCTGATCATTGTCACTGGGCGTTAAGCAATAATTCTTTTGTCATGCATAAGACTTTTTATCGTTATTTTTCCATTGTGAAATTATAAACTAATATTACACGTTCATTAAGTGCAAGTACCCTGCGACTGCATATAAAACTCTAAGCAGCTAGCAAAGCCATTAGGTGCGAACATTTGCGGTTCCATATTTTAAACGTTTCTCAGAAGTTCTTACAACAGACAAAAATAATAAAAATGAAAATCATTATCAGTTCAGGTGGATTAGAACACACAGCCTCACTGTTGACATACTAGTCATCATATGAATACGAAAAACTACTAACATCACTTGTCCACCAAAAAGATACATATTTTATTTTGATAATAAACCCAATTATAGATTTGCAATTTTTTCTGATAGTTTTATAAATAAACATGTACACTGCAATTCCTGTTCATTATTAATGAAATGGACACATATGTATACAAGGTAAGTATATTTTGTCTTTTTTATCAGATGATAATATTCTTGATTTTTAGTTGACAGGTATGAAAAAAACCGTTTCCCAAATGAAATGGACCTGTTCCATTGATGTTATCCCTTCCTTATACCGGATTGGACATGGTTAGCACGGTGGGTGTCCTACCGGAAGCAGAACTGCTTATTCTTCCGGATTATACTCCCGGTTTCTTGGTGGGTTCCATGTTGTTCATATGTTTCTATTTTTTAATTGTAGTGCATGTTTTGTTTTGGTCTTGTCTTCGTTGTTCTCCGGAGTTTGTCAGTTGTTTCGATTTTCCCCTCCTTCGAATATCCTTTTGGTATTTCTTGACTTTACTTGGTGTACATTTGTATAGCAGAATATTTCATATACGATTTTTTGCCACTTTATTTTCCCCAGTTTAGTGTGAGTGGCCGACCGCACACAATTTATTCAAAACGCTTCATTAATGAATACGGAATCTAATTTAATATACTATATATGTATAAATACAATGGTAAAAGTCCGAGAATGATGTATGATAAATTATAACATTGACATTTATTTAAAACTAGCACTACGTAACGTGTTAGATTCGTACAAAACAGTGTTAAATACTGCATTTAATGTCGAGTTATTCATAAAAACCTATGTACATGAACAAACACAACTCGTTTAATAGTTTTACATGTACATGTATGCATATTCATGTACATTTTACCAGTGACTAGATAACTTTTATTGCGTCTTTTGTTTATATACTTCTTTGTTTATAAACTATGTACTGGCTTCCGAAGCTGCACAAAATACATTACAGATATTGATTTATTTCGTCTTCTAGCCATTGTTCCATCACTAAACTGTCTATTCTACTTACTAGTACACTTGGTACAATCAAAAACCTGGTAATACATTTTTCAAATAAGGTATACGAAAATAGTGGTATTAATTACTTTTGGAGTGTAGAAAATTCGTTGGAAGTACTTGATATATTACATGCTCACATTGGTTATTTCGAATCTGTTCAAAATTTTGATTTTTCTACGCAATATGCAACTTTGCCTTATCTCATTAAGAACAAATTCACATTACCTAATTAAATGGGCATTTAAACAGTCAGAATGTGAATATACATGTATATATTCAAACTCTTTTAGGTCATTTTTTAGTAACTACAAACAAAAGAACTATGTCAATTGGACTTCTTTGATATGATAACTGCGATTGAATTTTTACAAGATAAAATTTTTGTTCGCTATGGAGATTCCGTATATCGCCAAGATATCGGAATTATAATGGGGACTAACTGTGCACCACTTATTGCGGACCTGTTTCTGTATTGTTACGAATCACAATTTATATCTAAAATCATCAAAGACCCAACGAAACAACATTTGATACAAAAATTTAATAACACTTTTAGATATTTGGATGATATTTTGGCTGTCAATAATGACGACTTCACTATGTACACTAAATAGATTTATCCTGTTGAACTTACTTTAAATAAAGCTAATACTAACAACAAAAAACACCGCCCTTTCCTGGATCTTGATATCTATATCTCTAACTGGAAGTTTAATACTAAAATTTACGAGAAGAGAGATGATTTCTAATTATCCGTTTTTAGATGGCGAAGTTCCCTTGGCACCATCGTATAGTGTTTATATATCTCAACTTGTTCGATTCGCTCGTGTATGTAACAAAGTATTTGATTTAAACGAAAGAAATCTCTGTATTACTGAAAAATTATAACGCCAGGGATTTCGATATAACAAACTTGTCAAAACTTTTATTAAATTTTATCATCAGTACAAGGGCTTCATTTGTAAATATTAATCAACGTGCAATCATCTTATATGTTCACATCCCATCTTTTATGGTAATATTCTATACAAAGCACAAAAATGTCGTCATTCACCTGGAGAGCTAATCAAATCTTTAAACAGACTTATCAACAGGGGATATTGTTACGATACTGTTGTCAAGCTAGTCATTAAAGATGGCATTTTTTTTGGAATTAATATTTATTAACTCATTGGGTCCGTGCATTGGAAATAAACACGTTTATTCTAAAACCTGTTGTTGACATGATACGGGTTATGTTCTCGTATAATTTATGATGGCATGATAATAAGCCCCTAACGGAGGGATTGTGGCTAGTTTTCTATATGATATAGACATAATATTTCGACAAGTTTAATTGAGATCTGGCGCTGGCATGTCAGTAACTGCTAGTATTCCTTTGTTATATATTGATCATTGTCATCTTGCTTAGTTGCTTTTGTTACCTTTCTTAACATCGGACTCGGACATCTTTTAAACTGAGTTTTACTGTGTGTATCGCTGTGTGTTTGTTTATTCCACATTGGCTAGAGGTATAGGGGGGGAGGGGGGGGGGGGGGGTTGAGATCTCACAAAACATATTTAACCCGGCTGAATTTATCCGCCTGTCCCAAGCCAGGAACCTCTAGCCTTGTTAGCCTTGTGTGTATTTTTAATTTTTTTTTTAATTTATTATATTTTTATTTCCAACACACATACATATATATATACATTATAATATTACCAAAACAGTATATTTACATGACAATATAATAATGTAATACATAAAAGAAAATATACAACTCGTGTTAGACTTTTTTTATATATAAAAATGATGGAAAAGGGGCTTAAAAAAACAATAATAATAAAAACACTGCGGGCCTGTCTGGAGGTTATTTACATCCACATTCTAACCATATTCAAGATTGCTCTAATCGAAAATAGCATCATAACAATTCCATATATCCATAAAATTAGTATTTTTTTATTTTTCACAGCTATCATTTTTTCTAGCTTATACTTGTATTTTAGTGTTGCTATTATTGATTCAAGACATAATTTGTTTTTGAAAAATCTAGTGTTATAAATATACTGTTTTTCCCACAAAAAAAAAAAAAAAAAAAAAAAAAATTGGGGATCACCTTTATATAATCTTGTTATATTACCAAACAAAAAATAATTTTTAGTGAATGGTATGCTGATACCATTACCAAGAAACCAATTTTCAAATTGTTCTATAAATATTTGTACAATTCACATTCCCAAAATAAATGAACAATTGTCTCTTTTTCTGAAAGACAAAAAGTGCAATTTGGATTATCTTTATTTTAATTTTAAAAAGAAAATTATTGGTTGCTAAAATTTGATGATTTATCCTATATTGTAGCCACTGTAGTTTTGTATTTTTGGTTACAACAAATGGTAGTTTAAAAAATTGTTTCCAATTATGATCAGTCAAATCTATGTTCATATTCCATCTCTTACAACCATTTGGAAAATTATTTTTATTATTGAGAACAGAATACATGTCTTTTGCCCCTTTTTTACTTTTCAGAAATATTTGAACTGTGGATGGAATAAGAGGATTTTCAAGTTTTTTGTTTTCTTTCAAAATTTTTTTGGATGTTTCCTTCAGTGCAGAAATAATACTATTGTATTTCATTACATCAAAGTTGATATTAAATTTATTTTGTAACTCTTCTAAAGTATAGAAATGACCATTTTCATTTACTATATCATTAACATACATTATACCTTGTGCATACATTTCTTATACAATATAGATTTATTACCTACATGTATTTTCAACGAGTCATTCAACCATAATGGATTAGAAAGAAAAAAATCCCAATCTGTATTATATCCTTTGCCAATGATTAAAATCCATGCTTTAAGTACATCTTTCCAAAAATTATTTTTAATTAATGAGCAAACTTTGTGTATATATCTACTTCCACAATGAAATAACTTATCTACATCAATTTGTGACATAAAAATACTTTGTGATTTACAATTTTTTGTTAAAATCCTTCTTATCCATGTACTTTTTAAAGCGGTAATAAAAGACTCCAAATTAATCATTATTAATCCACCATCTTCATAATTCTGTGTAATTACATCTTTTTTCACTCTATGAATTGGTGATCCCCAAATAAAAGAATACAAAATATTGTTAATATTTGATACAACATTGTCACTAGGGTTTGGTAGAGTAATAATTAAATGGTTTAAAACAGGCAATACAAGTGTTTTAACTACAGTTATTCTACCAATAATTGTAAGACTACGTTTTGACTACTGTTTAAGTATATTTTTTATTTGTATAATTTTTTTTGATAATTAATGTTTACTATCTTGGTCAAATCTACATCAAAATTGATCCCTAATAACTTAAAAGATGTTTCTTCCCAAGAAAGATGTCTATCGTTGCATAGAGTCGATTGACTGTACTTTTTATTTCCTATCCAAATGATTTGAGTTTTTGAATAATTGATATTTAACCCAGAAATATTTGCAAACCAATCAAGTTCATTTAAAGCCTCCATAAGAGATTCTTCTGTTCCATCCAATCTAAGAGATGTATCATCAGCAAATTGAGATAATTTATGTTCTATTTCGGTAATGATAATTCCATTGATTTCTTGTTATTACGAATTTTGAGAGCCAAAATTTCAGCACAGAGAATAAAAAGATACGGTGACAATGGATCTCCTTGTATACATCCTCGTTCAATATTAAAAAAGCTTGACAGATTCCCACCCCGAATAACAGAAGAAGAAATGTTTTTGTAAAACACGTTGACCCATTTGATGATTGATTCACCAAAATTAAATAATTTCAAAAAATTTAATAAAAAGTCCCATGATATAGAATCAAATGCTTTTTCAAAGTCTATCAGTAACAGAAGACCAGGAATGTCATTTTCTTCTGTGTGTTGTAGAATATCATATATCAACCTAAGATTTTCACCTATAAATCTACCTTTTATGAAACCTGTCTGATCAGTATCAATCAATATGTCTAATACATTTTTAAACCTATTGGCAATTGCACCAGATCCTATTTTATAAACTGTGTTTAATAATGATATTGGACGCCAATTTTTTAAGAAGTGTCTAGGTTTGTTCCCTTTTGGGATGCATGTAATTATTCCCTGTTTTTATGTAACAGAAAGTTCACCTATATCATATCCATAATTTAGAGATTCGATTATAAAATAATGCAAGTCTAACCAAAAAATTTAAAAAATTCTACAGAAAAGCCATCTGAGCCAGGAGTTTTGCTATTCTTCATCTTTTTAAGTGATTCACTTGCCTCTTTTATAGTAATTCTTCCTTCTAAATCCTTTTTCTCGACCAAAGTCAATTTTCTAAAATCAAACTCTATCAAATCATCTTGAATCTTTTGAAAATCCACCCTCTGATCCTTATTCCTACTTTTGTATAGTTTTTCATAAAATATTTTTACCTCTGATAAAATTTCCCCTTGACCTGAAATAATTTCCCCATTTTCTTTCTCAATCTTTGGAATTATTTTACTTGTAAAGTTTTTAGATTCAAGTCCACAGAAATATGAAGAGGGTTTCTCTCCCCCTTCAATCCACTGTACTCTTGATCTAACAACTTTTCCTTTAATTTTTTCTTTTCTCAAATTTTCTAACTCATTTTTCTTATTTTCCAAAAGCTGTAATGAATCTGTATCAACTCTTTCCTCCAGAATTAATATTTCATTTTTTAGTCTCATTTCTTTCTTATCTCCTTCTCTTTTTTTGAAGGTTGAGTATGATATGGTTTTTCCCCTTAATTCCATCAACAATGTTTCCAGAAATAGTTGGGGATTTATTGTTAATTGTAGGCTTTAATTTTCAATGTAATCTAAATTTTCAAAATTGTACACTAAAACGGCATATTGCTTTTTAACTTCAGAAATTTTTGTCTTAACAATATCAACATAATTAGAATCATACAATAGAGAATTATTAAATTTCCATAGTCCACGCCCTCTGACAAATGGATTAATTTCTAAATCTAAAACAATTCTGGAGTGATAAGAGCGATAACTTGATTCAATATTACATTTTTTTAAATAAGTGTGAAGATTTTCAGATATTAGGAAAAAATCTAGTCTGGCCTGTTTTAGCGGTGTTTTTGTCCGCCAGGTATATCGTAATAAATCTGGATGTAGTTCACGAAATGGATCAATTAAACATCTTTCCTCTTTCAATTCTAATATTTTTTCTCTAGCTTTAGGATTATTTACATGCAAGTAATTACTGTAATCAAGGCTGGGAATAATAACTAAATTAAGATCACCACAAATAACATAGGCCTCATTACCAACATCATCAATAACTGCCATAATATGTTCAAAAAAGTTTGGATCATCATTATTGGGACCATATATTGACACAAGTGTAAGATGTAGTTTGTCTACAATCAAATATAAAACTATATAATTACCACAAGCATCTTTTTTTTTTCTTTTACTACTTTAAATTCAAAATTATTATTGAACATTATTGAGACACCTCTGGAATTTGATGAATATGAAGAGAAAAAACAGTTGTATCCCGACATAGATCGAATTGTATTCTCACTTTCAGGTACAAAATGTGTGTCTTGGAGACAGTAAATATTATAGTGGTCTGATTTTAAGTAATCAAAAATATCTCTACGCTTGCCAAGGTCACCCAAACCTTGACAATTAACTGACAATATTTTCAGAGAGCACATCTAATATTATCATAATTAATACAACAAAAAGTGAGCATATTCGATAAAACAATATAAATAAGCATGCATGTCATTATTCTTAAGAAATTATAACATGAATATGGATGAACCAGACAGGATTGAAAAACTAAATATAAGAAATGAATATTTCTGAAAAAAAAATAAAATAAAAAATATCCCTAAAATAGAATAAAAACTTTTTAATATAATCAATATGTTGAACATTCTTCTAAGTCTTAAATGTTTAGTTTTTGCAGAATTGCTGTACTAAGTTTGATTACTAAATAAAAAGGTTATCAAATTTAATGGTCTATATGATTGTAGAATACATGTATTAGATAATTGTAATTATACATACTAATTAATCCCAAAAAGTATTACGATATGAAAATCTACAGATGTAAATTTCACAGTAGAAGACAAGTGAAGTTAAAAATATCAATTATAATTTAACAATATTATTGATACTGAGAAAATATCTTAGAAAAAGTGCATATGATATAACACATGAACCTAAAGATTCTCTACTGTCTGTGAGACTTTAGTTCAGTCTAAAATTAATATTAATTATTTTTCTTGCCTTAATCTGGTATAAATTTCATCAAAAATCCCAAATTTGAGCTGTAATCCTTCTTCGGCTCTTCCATATATGCCACAGTTGTAATACCAGACTGATTCAAACATCTCAGTATCTCGTAGTCTTTGTATAAGTTCCATGTTTGCTTGTGTAACATCATCGGTAAAACGTACTTCATTCGTGAGGTCTTTTCTAACTCGCATAACATTTCTTTTGACATCACTGCTAAAAAGTTTAACAATCACAGGTTGAATTCTATGGTGTCTTGATGGTACGCGATGTATTGCCACTACATCACGCTCGTCTAACTCCACATTCAAGTCATCTTTTACCGTTTTTATGAAATCTTGGCGTAGGTTTTGTTTTTCCTTACGTGGAAAATTAAACACTTTAATGTTATTCTTACGAGAGTATTGTTCATTAAAGTTTGTGTTTATTAGCCCTTGTTTTGAAAGCTTTCCATTTTCATTTAAATCTCTTCTTATTCCAGTAGTTGTAGTATGTAACACGTGGATTGTCCTCTTAAGGTCGTCATTCTCAACTGACAAGGCATCAAGTTTTTCATGAAATTCATTCTTCACTTCTGCAACTCTATCTTCAATTTTCTTTTTGATAGATGTTTCAAATTCTACCATAAGTTTTCTCACTATCATTGTCACAATGCCCTCAAGGTCAGTAGTCTTGATCAAGTCTTTTGTTGCACTATCAAGGTCTTCTTTCCTTGTTACACCTGCAAGGTTTGTTTTAATCTCTTCAATGTCCTTTTGTAAATTCATTAAGGTTGAGATATCAAAACTACTGTTAGATTCATTTGACACCTCTGAGTGAGTTCTTTTACTAGGTGGTGGTTTGTCTTTCTCTTTGTCAAATTTAGCAGACAATAAAGTTTGAACAGTATTTCCTTGTCTATTTATGTCCTTGCTTGAAGGTTTACCACTAACTGTAGAATGTCCTGTAGGCATGTTGTGAGCAGAAATCGATAAAAATAAATATGTCCAACTTCAAAAATATCAGTCAATGGTAATTTTCTCTTCAGGTATTGAAAAAATCCTTTTTAAAGTACTATCATCAGACACTAGAACTAATCCTCTACATCCAGATATGGAATTTGTGTATGCACATCCTATAAAATTGATATATTCTGCAAGAAACTAAGAGCTGGTTTTTACACTGCTAACTGTTCGGCAGCCATATTGATCATATTGATTGTATTTTTAATTTTGGTTCATTTTTATGTTTCGGTGTTTAGTGTGCCGTCCATTTTGCTGAACTAGTATACAGTATTGTTTAGGGGCCAGTGAAGACCAACTCCGGGTGCGGGATTTTCTCGCTGCGTTGAAGACCCATTGGTAGCCTTGAGCTATTTTCTGCTCTTTGACACATTCCCCGTTTCCATTCTCTATTCTATTCGATGTATATATATTGAAAACTGAAAACTGACAGCATCATTACTGTGAATCAAAGAAAATAAATTTGACAAGGTCGCTTAATTCAGTTAATGGAATATGAACCAGAAGCAAGAGGGGATGGGGGTAACAATGTTGCCAACGTCTGCACATTTTGATATCATAACACCTCCCAAGGAAAGCCCTTGGAACATTATACGATCATGTAATATTTGATGTTTTTCTTTAATATCTCTTAGACTACCACAGGCTCTTAATTTATTTTGCAAACAGAAATTCATTACATAAAGAAAAATGCAGTAAAGAATTTAATTTTCCATATGCATCTAACGTAACCAAGAACAAATCAATAGTTCTTATCTGTCAATAATTAGTTTATTGAACATTGCCACCAACTATTTATCAAGTTCAAATTCAAGTTCTTTATTCACTCAAGCACAAGAAAGTGCAACAGGAGAAATGTATACAAAAATAATTGTAACATAATGGTGGACATATCCGACATCAAATATTAACAGCTTAAAGAATATTACAGAATTAGTTGCAGGCTAGATAAAAATGATGACATTTTTTCAAAATATAACATTACATAATGATATTAACCCTTTTCATCTTATGTATATGTGGATATCTAGTGTAATAATATGGAATACATTTATTTCGTATTCTTAAAACATCTGGACAAGCACATTCAATAGAAAATGAAATTTAGTACGTACACCAGTATTGCATAGATACGGAGCCCCGCGGGGGACACGAGAAGACGAAAAAGTATACCGTTATCTTAATTTATTATTTCGTTATCTCGATTCATGATATAGTTATCTCGATTTATGATATCGTAATCTCGATTTATTATATCGTTATCTCGATTTATTGTATCGTTTTTATTTATTATATCGTTATCTAGATTTATATTATATCGGTATCACGATTTATTACATTGTTATTTCCATGCAATATTGTTAGTTAAATACGTTTCACTACTAATCCAAACAAATACCCAATTAAGTTTATCTCTAAGTCACTTACCATTTGTATCATTTATAATTGATAATTCCAATACTACTAGTCGAGAAAATCATCTTGTAGTTGTTCAGTGTCGAACCAAGGCATATCCTCACCAGGCACCCCTGGTCTTTTATTTAGAAAGAAGACATGAAAATGTGTTGCCGCTAATCACATAACCATTATATTTTAATAGACGGGGAATTGTGTACAACACCGTTAGTATCTTTCCATACAAAAGTGTTTTGCGTTTATTTCGTTTAAAATAATTTTACTGTTATATAGATAATTTATTTAAGTGTAGCCTTTTATATTTTTTGAAGTCTTTTATATGCATTAATATTTGGTCTTTTCTCTTCACTATTTTGGATATAATACCAATGCTTCTTAATAGCCCTTTTTAATTACCGAAGAGTCGGGTTATATTAATTTAAATACAAGTGGGATTTGTTTTTGTATTATATTGTATTGTATTATATTGAATTGTTCTTTCTCTGGAAATTTTAAGTTATTGGCGTGTCAATTTTGGATCGTCCATAACCCCTTTTTATTTAATTCATAATAAATACAGTTCAGATCAGTTCTAACCTCTCAACTATTCTGTCAGAGAGAACGGTTCTGGAACTATTCTAGAACGTTTCTAGGGTTGAACCAACCCTGTCATAAATGGTTCTAAGGTAGAACTGTCATAAATGCTTCTAGGGTAGAACTATCATAAATTGTTCTAAGGTAGAACCGTCCAGAATGGTTCTAGGGTAGAACTGTCATAAATGGTTATTGGATAGAACCATTCAGAATGGTTCTAGGATAGAACTGTCATAAATGGTTCTAGGGTAGAACCGTCAATTTTAATGTCGGATAACTCTGTATTGATTATGGCGCGTAATTCTCGTCTTCTCTTTTTCTTAACTTTTAAAAATATTTTTTTGAAATATGTAGTAACATTTCACATCGATTATAATTTCAATATAGGAAATTTCAATATATGATATTATGACAATATGTTAAACATTTGTTATATTATATAATTATATAATTAATTCTCTTTGCTCGTATGAACTTTATTTATTTTGTTATGACAAGGAAGAAGATGATTGGGATGAGTAAACTTTTTGTATTCAACCTTCCTCTGGTTTCAATTTCTAGGTGAAGATCAAGATACGATACAGATTTCACAGCGCCTGTGGTATCCTTAATTTCGAGCTCACTGTTATAGATGAGATGTAAGAAATTCTCAAAACGTGAAATGTTGAGTGATAAAACATTTTTATCTGAAATTAAAGGTACGGGCTAACTTCTTCTTTTTTTCCTTAAGAAGAAATATCAAGTACAAATATATTCAAGTCAAAAATATATTTTATTCTTTCAATCACATGTATTACGCTATCAAAACTGTTAATTTACCTTATACCCGAATACTTCTTCCTTATTTTTTCTATAAACAGATTTCGTTGACTCATCAATGAGCTGAGGGCCAGCAACTATTTAAGGCCTGACAATAACCCATTGCGTTAGAAACCCAATGTCCAAAATATGTTGTACAACAGACTCAAATGCTAAAATGAACAAAACGAGGAAAAAAACTGTATTATTACAGAATGGATTGTTTACATAACACATGCATTAAATAATAAACAGTAAAAGCGTAGAAGATGCACGTGATATGTGCATCAAGCAAATCTTCTTTTGAAATCAAGTGATTTTATACATTTATGCTATTTTCTGACTTATCATCTGTTAGGAGTAAACATGAAAAAGGATTGATATTATGACGTAACCATCAACAGGGAGTAATTGCTCATCCCACAAAAATATCTGATGTTTTTAGTGAACTTCACATTGCTGGCGCTTTTAGTTCCTGTGCGTCCCATAAAATATCTGGCGTTTTTAATGGACTTCATATTGCTAGTGCTTTAGTTCCTGTGCGTCCCACAAAAATATCTGGCGTTTGTAATGAATTTCATATTGCTAGTGCTTTTGTTCCTGTGCGCCCAATAAAATATCTGATGTTTTTAGTGAACTTTACATTGCTAGTGCTTTAGTTCCTGTGCGTCCCACAAAAATATCTGATGT
The DNA here is from genome assembly GCA_028015205.1 of Mytilisepta virgata. NCBI lineage: Eukaryota > Metazoa > Mollusca > Bivalvia > Mytilida > Mytilidae > Mytilisepta > Mytilisepta virgata. The sequence goes on from CM051513.1 coordinate 6,908,297, forward strand.
TTTTAATGACGTTCACATTGCTAGTGCTTTTAGTTTCTGTGCGTCCCACAAAAATATCTGATGTTTTTAATGAAGTTCACATTGCTAGTGCGTTAGTTCCTGTGCGTCCCACAAAAATATCTGCAGTTTTTAATGAAGTTCTCATTGATAGTGCTTTAGTTCATGTGCGTCCCACAAAAATGTCTGATGTTTTTAACGAACTTCACATTGCTAGTGTTTTAGTTCCTGTGCGTCCCATAAAATATCTGGTGTTTTTAATGGACTTCATATTGCTAGTGCTTTAGTTCCTGTGCGTCCCACAAAAATATCTGGCGTTTGTAATGAATTTCATATTGCTAGTGCTTTTAGTTTCTGTGCGTCCCACAAAAATATCTGATGTTTTTAATGAAGTTCACATTGCTAGTGCGTTAGTTCCTGTGCGTCCCACAAAAATATCTGCAGTTTTTAATGAAGTTCTCATTGATAGTGCTTTAGTTCATGTGCGTCCCACAAAAATGTCTGATGTTTTTAACGAACTTCACATTGCTAGTGTTTTAGTTCCTGTGCGTCCCAAAAAATATCTGATGTTTTTAACGAACTTCACATTGCTAGTGCTTTAGATCCTGTGCGTCCCACAACAATATATGATCATTTTAATGAAGTTCACATGTCTGGTGCTTTAGGTCCTGTGCTTTATTGTTCTAGTTCTGTTAGTTTATTATATGGTTTTTGTAAGTTGTGCATGTGTGCTCGTAGCAGTTGTTTGTTATGTTTTATTTCCATGAGTTATTCTTGTCTTATATTTTCAGTTTTTTTCCACTGTTTTGTCGCTTCGGAATTCTTTCGCCGATATTTTCCCCTCTAAACGTGTAGACACACGTGAAAAGGGAATGTGTTTTCTATCTGCAGATATACTGACCTAATAAGTTGATTTTTGTTACTACTTAATTATGCATACACGATTACACATTATTTATTATTCGTGAAAGCTTTCATTAACTGGAAAGGTAAAAAAAAAAAACAAATATGTAGGATAAAATATATGCCAAGGACAAGTATCTACAAATATACCTTTATTGTCAATGTTTAGTTTGTCCGAAAAAGAATGAACAATATATGTAAGCACATAATCAGTCTTAGCACTGTCACATAAACCTTTAAGACAGGGTTATGTTCAGTCTATGTTAATTTCATCACCTCAAAAGTTTCTTCAGTTAAATTTCACGTCCTTCTAGAATTGACAAACCACTGGACTTCACACCTCACCATATCTGGCACTTTACTGGCAATGTGACGGAGCAGGGCATGCTTACTCGTCCGTAGCAACTGATGTCACTACTTGTTTTTCGTGGGTGTTCACATTGCTAATTCTTTAGTTTTGTCTCGTCTTGTTTTATATTTCTTTAGTTTACTATGCATTTTACTTTTTTAGGTGTACGTTTTGTAGTGTTTGTTCTCATTGTCAGTCAATTCGTTCAAACGCACAATGTGACAGGTGTCGTTAAAGGGGAAGGACATGCTTACCCTTCCAGAGCACCTGGAGTAACTCCCGGTTTTTATTGGAGTTAACATTGCTAGTGCATTAGTTTTTGTGATGTCTTGTTCTAGTTTTGTTTAGTTCATTATATGTTTTTTTAAAATTTTTTATACATGTGTCCTTGTCGCTTTTGTTGTTGTGTTCCTGACTTTGTATTTTCCTTGGATTTCTAATTTGTGGACTTTTGTTTTGTCGCTTCTGTATTATATTTTCTATAGAAAAATATATATATGTGTGAGCTATGCTGTTTTTCGTAGCAGAAGACCATTTGCACATACTATGAGATAAGTTTAACATACTTATGCTAAAAAGATATATATGGCACTTGCCAAAGCTTAAAATATTTATGCTCGTAATAAAAGAAGAAACAAATTGCCTTATACATGTATATAATTTTTAAATATCTATTCCTGACTTGCGGTTGAGTATCCCGACAAAATTTGTCGTTCTTTACAGCAGGTGTCTCATTAGGAACACTTCGATTTACTTTCAATCCATATTATAAAACAGAAAACCAAGAAAGGTGAAGGGAATTCCTCGGTATATAGGATGTCCTGTCAATTTTATGTAGTACACATGACAATTTTCAATGTTAATTCTTGTTTGTGGGGAATTCCGTTTTTCGTTCGAACTCCTCAATCTTTTCATTAAATTCTGACGAAAGCCACGAGTGACGTCATAATCACACCTGCTGTGAGGAACGATAACTCTGTCAAAAAATGATAAAATACGTATGCATCCCGAGCTCCGCAAGTAGGGAATAGACGAATTATGAAAAATCACCATCTTACAACTAATTCTCAAATATTTGTGTTGGTATTTATAAAATAGAATTTGGACTTTAGTTTACAAACGAAACTGTAATCCCTGTTTCAAATGTTGGGCAAAATCTACTTTACCTAAATCACCCCTTCGTATTTCAATATATTGTATACATTAGATATTACTTATTCAATACTACCACATGTTTTTTTGTAGTACTTACGGACTTATTTCTCCTAAAGGTATTGATTTATTAATGTTAACAATGGCAGGTTTACGATAATGGACTTCAGAGACAGTTAGGGATGTTTCAGCGTACCATCAAGCACCTGGGGAATAAATTAACACAATATATATACTCTACAGTGGCTTTGTTTGATCACTAAGTTAAAAAATGTTAAGCTACTACAGTATAATTGTTTGTATTTATTCAACGAAACTATGGGTTAGGGATATGTCCTCAATGATTTTCCTATCGATTTTAAATTGTCAAGCTAACAACGTATTGTTGTAGGAAATATGCGGGAAAAAACCGAAGTAGCAAAACCGAAACAAAAATTTCTATCCAGTTGTCAACACTATTACATGCTTAGGAATGACAAAAGCACGAAAGATTCAGAACACGAAGCATGAAGGCATATAAATCTAGAGCAACGACAACGCGATTTTCCATAGAAATTGAAGTAATTATGATGATTTTAGAAAAATGGGTCCATTTTTCATAATGTGACTGCAAATAAAGTAAGTAAAAAATGTATATATATGTTCATTTGTTTTTCTTTTAATTAATGATGGTAGTTTCCTGTTAAGTTTCACATCAAGGAGCTGATATACTAAAGTATCAAGTTGTGTAAAAATCTTTACTTCAATTTGACGATATATAAACATTATTCTGACATCTCTGCAATATTGTATGAAATTTGACATCTGCGGTCTACAAATTTTAATGTTTAATAACGTCTTTCCTCTACGAAAATAGTTCTAAATTGTTGCTTATCAAGGATTATCAAAGATTGTCAATTACCGTTCAATACCTATTAGTTTAAGCGTATTTTTCATAACTAAGTGGTATTACTTTGCAATACGTGTGATACTGCCAAGTATCTATCTGTCTGAGACGTAGATAAAACAACCTAGTCATTTTAGAATTTATCCGTAACAAGAGAAAATATGTCGTAAAGCTTCATGCCTTTTACATCGCAATTAATTATTGATGCAGCAATGATTAGTACATTAGGGGATTTTGGAAGAACCACGGATCAACGGATGTAAAACTGGCAGCCATTTCAATTAAGAATTGACTCGCGCGCGTACTCTTTGAGAGCTGAGTACGAGCTCATAATCCTAGTACTTATAAATAAATGCTTTTAAAAGTTACAATGAACTATCTGGAAATCAACTTCTCCAAAGACAATAATAAGACTAATATAATTATATTGTGTTACGTCAAAAAGTGTATATATTGTTGAATAAAATATCGTATTCAGACATTCATATTAGAAATTACAAATATTTATATTCTTACATGTCATAAGTCATATACATGTAGATCTCATAACCTTAAACTATCTATAATTGTTTCTAGCTCACAAATCAGATTAAATTCTTTCGATTAATCTTCCTCCATTGCATTGGCATTTCACTGGATGTTACCCAACGGCAAAGTAACGGGTGTCGTTAACGGAGCAGGAAATGTTTTATGTGGGATTTCACTAGTGATTTAGTTGTGCTGTTTCGTTATAATTCTGTTTAGTTTGTTTGTTATTCTTCTATTTATACACGTATCCTGGTGGTATATGTTTATTTTCTTGTATTGTTATAAAAAGAATGTCGTTAGTTTCCGATCTTATGGACCTTTCCCACTTCTTGTCGCTGCGGTATTCTGTTGTCTACATGTAAATCATTAAAAAAAAACACTTTTGATCTTAAATGAACATTTCTCTCTGGTTTAATCTTGTACGTCTAGGTTTTCACTATCTCTGTGTTTTCAGACAAAATAGGTATATCAAAGCTTAACAAGACATGTTGCTTTACAGTGATCAACCACAACTGGCCAAGACCAAGATCAGATATAATATGCACTTTATCTGTGCTGAGCGGATTAAAACTGAAACAAAATACCTTGATTCTGATTGAAAATTGATGCAGAAACTAAGTTAAGCAAGAATAGAATGTCAGCTGATAACAAAATATGAAAAGAAAGAAAAACAACACAACAGTTTAACATTTTTTCTGCTGCTACATGTTATAGTTAAAGATTCGATACGTCCTTAAAAAATACATCATTAACCCGAAAATCTATCATTTATAAAGCAACAAAAATTTATGAATCCTTCCAACAGACATGTACTTTAACAAAAGTAAGTCCTGTTCTATAAATAGTAGCAATGAACAGGCATTGTAACCACGATCGGAAGTAATCAGTCCTCCTACTAATTGCTCAGGGCCTTATCTATCAAAAAAGAGAAAATGCTTTTTAACAAATCTGTAATGTAAACAAGAAATAATGATCATCTCGTAAATTTTTTTGTACATGTATCACTCTTTCATATCAACCTAAAACAATCGTTAAAATTCCAAATGTGAAAATGTATCTGGTGTCATTGCCTAAAATTAGCCTTATATTTTAAAAATTACTTTGGATGCTTTATTTTAAATATTACAGTAAGAAGTAAAATATGTTTGTTGACTTTTAGACTACTTTCAGCACTTCACCCAGAGACAACCACTGAACTGCAGCAGGAAAAGGTGCAGCTAATTGACAATTTAGATCGACGTTGAAATTTCTTCACCTCTTGACCAGCTGAAATGGCAATAATATTAGTCTTGGAACATTGACAACTTGTATAACTAACAAATCCTTGATACATCAGAGAATATTGGACAATATATAGATAATCACAATCGCTTATCATGAACAAAGTATTGCTCTAAGTTGACGGTCTTAGGAATGGTCATCATCAAAACTTTTGAAATATGAAAATGAAACTTTGTAGACTGAAAATCCCTATCGTTCAATTACATGCCAGACTGATGATATCGACGAAAGTATACCGAAGCAGCAAAACAATGGGGAAAAATCCACAAAAAAGGCAAGTAAAAATCCCGCCAGTGGAACATAATGATAAATGCCCCCGACCTTACATGCACAGTTGACTCTCGTTATCACAAAGTGGAAGGGACCAACAAACATAGTTCGCAACAACAAGAGTTTGAGATCTCAGGAGGACATATAGTGCAAAGTTTAATCTAGGTACCAAAACATTACTTTGAGATATCAGGAATTTTGAAATAAAAGAGTTGAGATAACGAGAGTCAACTGTATAACTAAAAGAATGAAAAAGAAACCCAACTTATAATAAATTAAACAGAATACGAACTAGACAGCACAGAAATTAAAGCACTAGCAATGTGAACCGCATTTAAAATTTGAAGTGACATCAGATACTCCGGAAGGGTTTTTTTCTTCACGATACACTAGTTTTTGGATATACAAATTTCATGCATCTACAAAAAAATGTATCAATACTTCCTAGATAGGGTTACGAAAGAGCACCAATTGTATATATTGACTGTGATAAAATCTATTTATACAAGAATTTATTTCATATCAAAAAGATGTGATATGTCAATAATTATACAATGACATTTTAATATATTCTAATGAATACAAGAGCCATGCTACAATGATCACGTAAGACTGCCGCACGTTTCTATCTCTTTAAAATGTATTATTCTGGAATTGGGCTAAAACCCTGCTAACCCATCTATTGTCTGTAAGAGCTGTTCCGGTCCTATAGTACAGCTTCTAGCTAGAAATTTTTGTAATTACAATGCTTGGCATCAAGCACCGATGTCCAATATAATAATTGACTCAGTTTTTGTATATTGTGAGACGTAATCAGTTGATTTTTTTTCACAATTTAAAAAAAATGTAAACTTGCATATACGTCAATTTTTCTGTCAATTTTAAATGATATAACACCCACACTTTTATCTTTGTTACAGAAAATTTGATTTGGTATATCACAAAACGGTTTCATGAAAGATCAACAAAGACATATCTATCAAAACACAAATAAAGAAACAGCAGAGAGTCCGGTTAATCTGGTTTGATACAGACACTAAGAATGACTAAAAGCTTCCAGTAACTAGGACTTAATTTGATGATTTTTGTCAATATGGAAATATGAACGACTGTCATACGAGTGGGAGGTTTGGCTAGCCGTAAAACCTGGTTCAACCCACCATTTTCGTCGGAAAATTCCTGTACCAAGTCAGGAATATGAGAGTTGTTTCCAGTGTTTCCGCTTGTTCATACGATTGAACTTCTTTTCCGTTTTGTCGGTAATTGTAGACTTTCCCCTATTGAATGCGCCTTGGAGTACGGTACCTTTATTGTGATCTTTATATATTCAAAGGCACCACAAATGAATTAAACAATATCATCAAAAGCAAACGCCTCTGTAGCGATCTTCCTGATAAACATCAACCATATTGGTATAAAGTTTGGACCCTGGACATAAGAAATTATATTTTTTTTTATATTCTTTTTTTCTAAATGCAATATTGATTCAAGGAGCCTCCATTAAAGTTATCAGTTGCTCCATTAGTTTCAAATTGGGCTATTATTTTGCTGTTTGAACTATTTCTAGAAACGGTTGATCTACAATGTATTGACCCAAAGTCCCGACCCTGGTAACAATCGTGGATTTGGGCAACCTATTTACTATTTAACCAAAGTCATGAAAGTTTGATCACAATTTTTCCACTGATTTCAAAGACGAAGATGTTTTAAATATTTTTTGCCAATTTTTTTTTATATCGGTCGGAGATCCAAACCCCCGAATTCAAGTTTAACTGGGCACCAACCATAGAACATTTAACTAAAGTTTGGTTCAATTTCTTCAATAGCATCAGAGGAAAAGGTAGAAAAAAATATTGGCTGTTTTTTTTTTTTTTATTTGCGCTTGCCCTTTTTGGGCATTAGTAATAAAAAACAGGCCCCAAAACACAATAAATTGAGACCGCCCGAGAAGTATTCCATCAAGATTTAGCCTATGTTTTGTCCAGCGGTTTTGGGAACAACATTTATAACAGAGGTGCGTTCTTATAATAGTATACAAAGAAAACACCTCGTCACACAACAAAACATTCTATTCTTTCAACGGAATACTTGTAAAGTACCGTTACAGTGTAGGTCATTTATATGGGTCACTACCAAAATACATTTTGTACATCAAGCACAAGATCCGATCCATTTATTATATGAATTTGTATTAATTTGTATTAATTATTTATAATCAAAGGTATGCGACCTACTGCATCATATTTATTTATGTCGATATTAAACTTACTATAGTGAATAATTTTCCAATTTGCCTACAAGGAAGTCTACTCCATACGTCATTTATTCATATATGCCCGCTTCATCAGGACATAACATTGGGATAGATTGTCTTAAAATTAAATTCAAATGGTGACAATACAGTAAATGTGTCAATCGCCTGACACTGATATTACAATATAACCTGATAAATATATGTATCAGATACGGCAGACAAACTTACGTGATCATGTACGACTGTGGCACGTTTTCGCTGGATCGGGAAAAAAACACGTGTTCATTTTCTGCGTGATTTTACTATTGCTTGTTTGATATTTTACCGTTGGAATGACTTTAAATTTTGATTTTCTGTTATTTAATATTTCTTTGCTTATAAAACTTTTATAACCGAATGTATCGTTAATTAGGATGTCAATTGTTGACTCACCAGGTTCGAAAAAGTAACACAGGACCTTCTGATATATGCTTATTCGTCGTCTCGACCCTGGAGTTGTGTGCATATCGTTTTATCATGGTAGGGGTTTCACGCCCACTTTCAGACGAAGATTAGCAAAAAGCAGAAAATATATTTCCTTTTCTTTAATATTTGCCATATGTGGATTTTGTGTCACGAACGTATCCTTGTGTGTTACCATTATATTTAAAAGGGTATATCTTATAACGTATGAAGATAATTAAACATGACCCCACAGCTATCCCCATAAATAACACTGATTTGACGTGATCGATATTTAGTATAAAATTCTCTGGCCGCCTTGAATTTAAAGTAAATGTATGGTGCAAATCTTTTCCCTCGTCTGGATTGCCTTTCTACTGAAGAACGACTTTCTTTGACTTTTTTTGTCACATCAAATAATGGACGTGATGGACTTATTTGTTCGAACATCTTTGCAGAAGCGAATTACTTCTCTCATAATTGTGTTAGTGGCCGTTTTGAACTTGTGCTGTGGTGTTTGACCTTAAGTTGAAGAACAAAAATAAAAGTGTTATTCCTTTGCTACAACTTCTGTCGCATATCTTAAGGATGCTCGCTGGTCATGTTTTGGTCTTTTGTCAGATTTTTGGAATCCTCGGGTTTTATCCATTTCTTAAACATGAAGTTTTTTTGCCCATGAACCACTACTTTTTTTATAATTCAATCATTAATACTGTAAAACATCATATATACCGTAAAATGGTAATTGACAAAATCTTATGAAACCCTTTTTATTTTTTCATACATTTTTGAGAGACTGAAGTTGCCAGTGCCAGAGAAAACTCATTTCCTGCAAATTTTCAAGGCCTTACAGCTCTAAAGTGAGCACATGAACCTATATTTTTTCTTGCTTATTTGTTTACTATTCAAATGTTCTCTCAAACTAAAACAGCGTTTTCAAATCCTATTTATTTCCTATTAGACCAGCAACCATCCTTAAGGATATTTATGTTGATCCATAATACTATTCTTTCTAAAGTATGCCAATTATGATAGTATTGGTGATCTAAGATCAATTAATAGCCACATTCTGCACTTACTTTGTCGTATAATTGAACAAATCATTATTACTTTTCTCCCTCTCTCTCATTTTAGATATATCGGTCACAATTATATCATAACTTGTACTAGTCTACAAAAATAAAGCCTTCATTTTCATTTAAATGATTCAATAAACAATACAGAGGTGTATCATCAGTTATCACAAATCATTTTAATTATCACTTTAATGTTGATAATGGTAATAAGTAATACTTCATGAATTACAAAATTCTGAATGTAGTCGTTTCATCATACATCAAAAGGACAATATGTATATCATCAATTATATAGAATTTATTATATAATAGCCTTGTGCCTATTTTATACACCAACGCCGTCGATTAGGTTAGATAGGTCAAGGTTTGGAGGAGAAAAAATGGAAATCTTACAAGAGCTATTTGATTCTTGGCAATAGAGGTAAAACCCTTACGGACAGATTATAGTATCAGAATATATAATCTATTGAAATGATGATGAACTGGTATGGAAACTGGTCTATCCTGTGGGTACCTATGCATGTGTCTCTCCAGTGAACGTAGTGGATGGGATGTATTCCAAATCGTTTTCTTATCATATACTCCATATCTTTCAAATTTGTCAATTTTCTTTCAGATTTTAGAAAATTTTATTTGAGATGAAGGAGTCAATATTGTAATTTCTGTAAAGCAATGTTTCTCTTTGTCATTGCAGAACAAGAGGAACGGACAATCCTTTCGAGGATCAAGCGTTTAATTTTGAATTTGTTATCAATGATCCCATTTTTTGGATACATTATTTAGAGGATATTTTGGGTTTCTAGAAATATTCTGTCGATTAGCAATGCTTTGTCCAGACAGGTGAACTAATATGCTCAACAAGTAAACACGGTGAGTTCTGCGCTAATTGAAGGTGTCTATAGACGCGCTTCTTTTTTATAACGTCCATCGTACATGAGGGAACCCCCTTGCAGACGGTTTGTACTTTTCCGAGTAGTGTCATCATTAGGTAGCAACTGATGTACATCGGTAAAAAAAATGTAATAATAAGATATAAGTCTATAAGACAAAGTCATGAAATCAGCAACAGCAAGAACATAGTTCTAGGAAGGGGTCACCTTGTTGGTAATCATACTGTTACAGTATTAGTTTTTATATTGTGTGTTATACACCAGAGTGTCAGGATAGATAACGGGGAGATGGGGGTTGGGTACCCATAAAACTATTCAGTTTTTGTACCAATTCAGACTCTCCTGACTCTCTGCTGTGTTTGCATTCTTAAATATTATTTTTTGTCCGGCGTTCTGTCAGTTGGGTTGCTTTGATTGGTTGTTGACCTTCTTGTTATTCATTTTGTTGTTTATACACCACATAGAAATAAGCAACGGAAAACACATAGCAAAAAAATATCATATTACCAACGTTATAGTTATATGATTTGATTTAATATCTGGTATCAATGTTTTTGAATAACTCTTGTTCCTCTCGTCAGTATGCCTTACATTGGCATGAAGCCTGCTTTTGTAGCATAAAGCATCTGCAAAAAAGTACTTGCGTTAAGAGCATTGTGTATTGCTTAATCATTGTTACATTTTGATACAATTTTTTATTCAACTTTATTACGACAATATTGGCTAGAGGATTAATGTTTGAAAATCGGAATTTATCATCTCCGCGAATGTAGTACCATTGTTTTCAATTAAATGGTGGTTGAATATGTCAAATGGATATTTATATTTTTTGCATTTTAAATATATTATATTGTTTAAATTATATGACTCGAGAGTTTGTATATCCAAAACGATAAATGATTTCATCCACTGTAGATTGTTTCACACGATGATTTGTAAATTATGAACACAAGACTTCGAGTTTTGTTAGATTTTTTTTGAGAAATCTCATTTGGCGAGGCAAAATGATTGAAAATGTGAATAAAAATATATTCCAACGACAGGGTTCTGTGTGTGGTGATAGTCTGTAGTGTCTATATGTAGCGTGATATTTTCATGCGTTTTAGATGCCTTAATTGTTATTTTATAATCATTAAATCATACTGTGTCTTAATACATTCAGCCGACAATGACGTTTCGAAATTTCTGATAAAATTGCGTGAGACGTAAACTGAGACACATTTTCGCTGTCCTGCCAGAAAAAAACGTTTAAATCAAATATTATATAAATTTTTGTGGTCCCCGTCTGACGGCATACGACATCATAAAACATTCATATTTCTAGGTCACCATCAAGCGTAGGTCAAATCCGACTGAAGTAGCTTAAATTCAAAAGTTACTGAGTGGACATTTCCACACGCATCTCACAAGAAGAAACAGATACTGGAGGAATGAAACCGTCGTGAGCTTAAATCCTACTAGGTTTGGTATTACCCTAGCTATTACAATTTTGAGATACAATATGTCACGTATGTATTTTAGGGAACCGGAGTAAAACAGGCTAACCTAGCAAATTAAGATCGGAATCGTTCACAACTCTCTAAGAACTGGATTCGAATCTCAGCATTGATAGGTTAGTGATAATTGAACTACTCAAACCGTTCGTTTGGATATGTCATTGGCACTTATTCTCTCATCCTCATCATTTAGGGGTTTTTATATGTTTATTAATCAGATTTATAACAAAGAAGCCCCGTGGTCTTGGTCACATGTTTTACATGAAGACCACTCAGACATTTTTATGATAATATACTATTCTTTTAAATCAAATCATTTAGTATCATATCTTGACAGTTTTGGTATTAGGCGAGCTATAAACAGCAATAAATCTAGTCATGAAAAAAAATATTAAATCAAATTTGAAATTTTGACCCAATGATGAATTGTTTGTGGTCAGATACGTACAAAGGGGTAATGACATGCCCATTGACTTCTTAGAATACTTACTCGGTTGCCCAGAACAGTTGACCAACATGAGTCATAGAAAAAGATTAATCCCATGTGGAAATTGTTTAATTGAAATATGTATTCCACTTATGGCGTCTCTTGTTTTATTTGATACTCTGACCATTAATGTAGTTTATACCCCTATGTTTTGTTTTTCAATTACGATCTTGTTTTAATCGGAACGGATTATAGGGGATTTAAGTCACCTTTAAAGCAATCGTCTATATTGTTGCGACCAGTTTTCATTTGCAAACCTGGAAAACCAAGAGGAGAATGATCAACTTACGACAGGAAAACTGACTAACCCTGCACATTATGTGTCGAGCACACGCTCAGCATTGACAAGCATCTGATCATGGAATTTCAAAGACCGCTTTCTTAATGCATATGTCATTATCACCTATTACCGCATCCTCATACATACAATTATTTATTAGGCTTGTAAAAAGTTTATTAATCAGATTTTTAATAAAAAAAGCTCAGTCTACATTGTCAATTATTATCCCTCCAGGCTACTCTTTTAAATAAAACCATTTTGTAACACATCTTGACAGTTTTGGTATAATGAGGTAAATGAAATTCCGCAATATTTCTCTAGCCATGAACAAAAGATATTAAATCAAATTTGAAATATTTCCCATGTGATGAATTTTTGCGGTCAGATACGTACAAATGGGTAATGACATGGCCATTGACATCATAGCAAACCTGAATTGTTTTCCTAGAACATTTTTTCAGTTAATTTCATAGACAAAGAGGAATCCTCATACGAATGGTTGAGGTGGAAAATTCTTGGATTGTGAAATTTTTCATAAAATGATTATCCTTTTCAATTTTACACATAACCGAACTTAACTTTTATATTTTAAAATTAAGACCTTTTAAATACTTTCAATGGAGTTACAAGTCCTTTTAGTTAATCATGAACATTAAAATATCAATTTCTCTGTATAGTTGTGAAATATCCTTGACTTGTTCGGTGTATCCTCACAAATCAGAGATCGCATGTTCTAGTGCGCCCGTAGAATCCCATACGTCGGAAATTAGGATTCATACACACCCACTTGACATTGATCTTAATAATTTAATATGAAAAGTATCGCTTGCTTATAATAAAACACGGCAGATGGAGACCTGACTATGTTTAATTTTATATAAAAAATATAGTAACTACGTTCTTTATTTTCACGATGCTGTACTTAACTTCTGAACATGATATTTAAGACTAATTGTGCGTGGACGTTAATTTAAGGTCATTATTTAAAGCCATAAATATATAATCTATATTTGTCAGTTGTCCAACGTCCATATCAGGACACATGAATCCTGAATTGGGGGAGGGGGTATTTTGACGTCCAAACGACAACCCCTGAATATAACCCATTTTTATGTTTTTGTTCCGATATGATTTAATTTAAAACTATAACAAGAATGTCTCTATATACATGTAGGTTTAAGAATATAAAAGTCAGATTGAAAACATTAATTTCTTTGAAATATTGTATCAGTTATGCGATCTAAGCAATTATATCGCAGTGCGTGTTGTATTGCATGCATTTCTGATTTTTCGATCAATATCCTTTATTTCACTTAATTTAGTACAAGATAAATATTTGACACCAAACATCTGGTAAGTATTAATCATAATATAATGGTAATATTTGCATTACATTTACATTTAAGATAAAAGTAAAGTACCTATATCAAGTGTATATGGTTCCCATTCATAAACTAAAATAATTTATGACGCATTCAAGTTCTCAAATAAACTGTTGCCCGTGTGATTCATTATTTGTTCATGTGTAAATCACAGTTTCTGGTTTACTATGTTTGTATACGCATATTTTATATAATGACTGATGCATTCTTCCTAAATGCAACTTGCATGCCTTAGGAGACCCATCGTAGACTATACTGGTGTTTAAATCTAAAAGACAAAGTCATGTCCACTGATAAAAAATATTTTTACAAGTCTAAGTAGCTGTCAAAAATATTGAAAACAGTCACAAAGTACACAGACGACATCGCCATTTGTCGAAATTGTCTGTCCAAATTATAAGGAACTATTTTTATGTGTTATATCACATGGGATTATAAAGAAGCTGAATTTTTTCGATAAATCTGCTCGTTATTAGTCATAATATAAAACAATTTTAAAAACAGAAACAACGACAGCAGTAGGTCAGGTTGAACAAGGAAATGGTTTGAGGATGTTCGCTGGTCATGTTTTTGAATTTTTGTCAGATGTTCAGAATCATTTGGTTTTATTCATTTGAATCCCATAAATTATATTTCCTGCTATCACCAATTTTTCCATTCATAAATCTTTTGCATGCAGAATAATAAGCCATCTGTAAAAATCTTATAAAATACTTTGTTATTATTTAATGGCTTTTGAGAAATAAAACTTTTCAATGATAAAGCTACGTAAAATCAAGAGAGAATATTTTTCCCGCCAAAGTTTCTATGGATTATATCTCGAAAACAAGCAAACGGACCTATATTTTTTTCGCTCTTTTAGTTCCTTTAATTATCCACTATCAATATTTACCAGTGTTATGAAAAGCTTGTTATTTTGAAACTGATCAGCGAACCTCCATTAACTTTACCTCTAAGTAATAAGTTAGTCCATCCTGATTCCCATTTAATTTTATGTTTGCCTTTTTTTTGTTCAAGATTCCTTTGAATTAAAACCAACTTTTTTTATAGAATTTGTTGGCGCAGAGAAATATCCGACAATTTGTCTGGAAATAAAATCAATTTTAAACCAATGATAATTGACGAATCTTGATATTTCAACTGTTGGGAGTTATATCAGTTAAGGGGGAGGTTTGGGTACCCATAAAACCAGTTTAACCTCACCACTGTTTAGTGTCTGTACCAAGTCAGACATCCCGACTTTCTGTTGTTCATGTTTGTATTTTCTACTAGTTTATGTTATTTTTTTTTCCAGAGTTCTGTCAGTTGAGTTGCTTTGATTGATTGGTATGTCATTGTTGACCTTTCCTGTCATCCATTTTCTTGTTTGTGTAATGGAAACGGGAGGTTTAGTGCGCTGTAAATCCTGGTATAGCCCACCATTTCCATCGGAAATGCCTGTATCAGGTCAGGACCATTACGCTTCTTTCCAGTTTTCCGGTGCTTCCCTTGATTTTGCCTGTTATATATGGACTATCCCCTTTTGTTACTTTTGTTCATTTTGACAACTGCCTTGGAGTTAGGTAATTTGGTTATTACCTCTATTTATCGTCCCATGAACCCACTGGTCCTTTGACACTTGATGAATCTCAGACTACTAGTATTATGTGTTCATTGTTGTTTTCCTCTAGAGTACACCTGCAATTTTAAACGGCCATTCTAATATGACCTGCTTCAAACGCTTTCGGTCTACATCCGTGGTAAAACATAGATCTATTGGTTACAACGTCACAGACGCCCGACCGCTTGTTTGCAACATCATAGTTTCCTACAAGCTTTAATGACGTCATAGTATAACTTGTGTTGTGTAATGACGTCTTCGTGTCTTAATCCTATGTTGCGGCGTTTCAAAATGTCGTAGAAACTCTACTATTAGAATGTAAATAATTCATGGTGGCTTGAAAATTTCATGTATGAATCATCATTTCTCAATTCTAATCTAATTAATTTATTCTGGTTTTCAACATTACAATATTTTCAAACAAAATAAAGATAACAAGATCAAATCAATAGACAACAAAATCGATCATAGGAAAAGTTGTATAATGACAAATCAATCAAAAACACTCAACAACAGATAGAAACAACAACAAAATAACATAAAAAGCACAAAACACATACATAAACACAACAAAGATTTAAGTTAGTCAGACTTGGTGCATGCATATGGGAAGCCGTTTTTATATTTATTCCACTTTTAATATACCTTATAAAGTTTAATAAGATATCTTGTATTCTTTTAAAGATATCTTATAAATTATACGAGATATCTTTATACAGTATTTGTTTAAAAGATATTTTTAAAAAGATATAAGATATCTTATTTAATTATAAGATATCTTTAAAAACAATCAAGATATCGTTTTAGCTAAATCAGATATGACATATGAAATATTTATCATATCTAACTTCATATTAAATAAGATATCTCAGAAACATTACAATATGTCTTATATACTTTATGCGATATCTTATAAACGTTGTAAGATATCATGAAATTGAATGAGATGTTTTATTAATTAAATAAGATATATTTTTTATAATGTAAGATATCTTATTAAACTGTTTATAAAGAAATCTTATTTACTATATAAATTACCTCATTTATGTTATAAGATATCTTAATATTTAGATAAAAAGATATCTTGATTGTTTTAAAAGATATCGTATATACTTTTAAAGATATTTTATAAACCATGAAAAATATCTCATAAAATATTTGTTTAAGATATCCTTAAAAAGATAAAAATATATCTTGTTTACCTTGGACTAGAAAATCTAGTAAACAAATATCGTACAAATATTCGACTTTCGACTTCGCTGAACTTGTAAACTGTGTTTCACAAGAAAATCCTGACAAACCTGACCTAAAATTAGTAATTTATGATAGATATAGATTAAACCTTTGAGAATTATGATAGACAGGAAGGCACATAAGACTACAAATGTGTATATTTATGTGTATAACGACCTAAAATGAAAACCGACATGTCAGAAAACGTATTTAGCTGTCCTATAAATTATTTTCTAAGTATACATAGGACGCGGTAGTCATTGTAGTGTACTTCCCTAATAAGTGCATAACTTTTTGTCCGTGAAAACAACGTCATGCACGTCTAATGTGGATACACGTAGCAAACACAGACAACATTAAATTAAATCAATCAGTAGTGTTAATAAGTTTCCACTAAAATCATATAGTTAGAGTTGACAAAACGAACGGTACCAACACTAGTTCGACATTGAAAGTGTTAGATCTGACTAGCTTTCTATATTCCTATTAATACATTTAAATTTATTTTTTTCCTTAGTGTTCCTTGCTGTAATGATTTGTATCTTGCATTTTTCTATGATCATCTTATTCAGCTAAATTACCTCACGAACGCTTTTCTGAAAGAAGGGAAAATATTAAAAAGTGAAACAGAGATAATTTCAGATATAGATGAAATCATTTTCGAAACCGTTTTAAACAAACAATTCAGAAACTACAATACAGTGGACAAATAGACCTAAGGATCAAATCAAAGAACTTAATCCACTGGACAGACAAACCCGGGAAAACAAATGAACAACCACAAGCAGAACACATAAACACTGAAAACTAAAAAATAATGAACAACGCGAACTCCTATAAAAACCAGGAGTGAACCCAGGTGCTTTGGAAAGGTAAGCAGTTCCTGTTCCGTATACGGAGGTTGAACTAACGTCGTGAATTTCAACAAAGTCAATCCGTTGGAAGTCACAAATTAGTGGAGGCGCGTAAAATGTTACAACATTGGAAACAGGTCAAACATCAACTTAGATATTGGAACACTGTAACGGTCAATCAATTCGTGATGACGACCGTCAAACTTTCTTAGTGATGACACAAAACAGTGAATTATCTGTTGACTAACATCCATATATTGTCTTATCCATCCGAGTTTAACCTTGCTCTTTATGTCCCTGTCCAATCCTATAAGTAAGTGCATCCATATATTGTCTTATCCGTACGAGTTTAACCTTGTTGTTTATGTGCCTGTCCAATCCTATAAATAAGTGCATCCATATATTGTCTTATCCGTAAGAGTTTAACCTTGCTGTTTATGTGGTTGTCCAATCCTATAAATAAGTGCATCCATATATTGTCTTATCCGTACGAGTTTAACCTTGCTGTTTACTGAGGATTCATTTATTTTTATGGATACCAATTTTTGTGGATAGAGAAAAACAGGCGTTTCGTGAGATACTATATTCGTGGATTGCTGGCTTAGAAAAAAAATATAAAAAGGTTTTGAAATACTTAAATTTGTGGCTTGGCACATCAGATATCATGAAAATACTGCGACAAAACTTGCCGATCAGACTTGATATTGTACAGTAAAGTACTACTTTAAAGCGCCTATTAAACAAAAGGCTAACAAACAGATTCTGCAAATTTGTAACGGAACAATTTAACTTTATCATGAATTTAACAAGATTAACAAAATCCGTAATTATTCACTTATAAGGTTAAACAGCTGTTAAATATATATTGACAAAATTGCAACCACTTGTCACCAAATACCTTGGGGCATATACATACATATTTTTAATCCGATTACGATCAATAGTTTCTGCTTTATTATCTTTTGACAATATTTTTTCACTGTAATTTATGAGAAAGTCTGTATCGTTTAGGTCTACTTAGGATTAAGATTTTTATTGAATGTTTGAATAAAAAAAAATCGGAAGTGAATTCCTCGACAATTTACACAGTCAAAATCTTTTTAAAGAAATTGTTTGAGCGTTTATATGTTACCAAAGACAAAATTACATGAAACACTGTATCTTCTGTGGATATAGCTAACTCATCATATGTCAGTATTCTAGTACATGCTGTAAAAACACACCTGTTCAAAACTCCGTGGTTTCAAACTTCAGTGCATTTAAACTAAAGTAAAAATATTATTTTTCGTTGGATATATAAATTTGTGGTTTACTTGGCCCACGAAAACCACGAAAATTAGTATACAACGAATACTAATGAATCCACAGTATGTCCCTGTCCAATCCTATCAGTAATTTCATTCATATATTGTCTTATCCGTACGAGTTTAGCCTTGCTGTTTATGGCCTGTCCAATCCTATCAGTAAGTGCATCCATATATTGTCTTATCCGTACGTGTTTAACCTTGCTGTTTATATACCTGTCCAATCCTATAAGTTCATCCATATATTGTCTTATCCGTACGAGTTTAACCTTCCTGTTTATGTCCCTGTCCAATCCTATAAGTAAGTGCATCCATATATTGTCTTATGCGTACGTGTTTAACCTTGCTGTTTATGTACCTGTCCAATCCTATAAGTTCATCCATATATTGTCTTATCCGTACGTGTTTAACCTTGCTGTTTATGTACCTGTCCAATCCTATCAGTAAGTTCATCCATATATTGTCTTATCCGTACGAGTTTAACATTGCTGTTTATGTACCTGTCCAATCCTATCAGTAAGTGCATCCATATATTGTCTTATCCGTACGAGTTTAACCTTTGCGTTTATGTACCTGTCCAATCCGTTAAGTAAGTTCATCCATATATTGTCCTATCCGTACGAGTTTAACCTTAATTGCTGTTTATGTGAATATCCAATCCTATAAGTAAGTGCACCCATATATGGTTTTATCCGTACGAGTTTAGCCTAAGGGTTGCCGTTTATTTACCTAGTAATTACATCCATATATTGTCTTATCCGTACGATTTTAACCTTGCTGTTTATGTCCCTGTCCAATCCTATAAGTAAGTGCACCCATATATTGTCTTATCCGTACGATTTTAACCTTGCTGTTTATGTACCTGTCCAATCCTATAGGTAATTGCATCCATATATTGTCTTATCCGTACGTGTTTAACCTTGCTGTTTATGTACCTGTCCAATTCTATAAGTTCATCCATATATTGTCTTATCCGTACGAGTTTCACCTTGCTGTTTATGTCCCTGTCCAATCTTATAAGTTCATCCATATATTGCCTCATCCGTACGAGTTTAAACTTGCTGTTTATGTACCTGTCCAATCCTATAAGTAAGTTCATCCATATATTGTCTTATCCGTACGAGTTTAACCTTAATTGCTGTTTATGTGCCTATCCAATCCTATAAGTAAATGCACCCATATATTGTTTTATCCGTACGAGTTTATCCTAAGGGTTGCCGTTTCTGTACCTAGTAATTACATCCATATATTGTCTTATCCGTACGAGTTTAACATTGCTGTTTATGTCCATGTCCAATCCTATAAGTAAGTTAATCCATATATTGTCTTACCCGTACGAGTGTAACCTTATTGTTTATGTGCCTGTCCAATCCTATAAGTAAGTGCATCCACATATTGTCTTATCCGTACGAGTTTAACTTTGCTGTTTATGTGCTTGTCCAATCCTATAAGTTCATCCATATATTGTCTTATCCGTACGAATTTAACCTTGTTGTTTATGTGCTTGTCCAATCCTATTTGTCAGTACATCCACATATTGTCTTATTCATCCGAGTTTAACCTTGTTGTTTATGTACCTGTCTAATCTTATAAGTAAGTGCTTCCATATATTGTCTTATCGGTACGAGTTTAACCTTGTTGTTTATGTGCTTGTCGAATCCTATTAGTAGGTGATTGTATGTGTTGCGTATTGTTTAATATGTATTCCACATCAGGGGTATGATGGCTTTTATTTCGGACATTTTGGGTGGTTGAATTTCTTTATAATGTTTATGTTTTAGACTCTTTAGGAGCTTTGGTATGGATATATTCCGATGTAAGATTTTGTTTCTTGCAAGGTTATCGAAATGGGCTTTAATCACATTTCAACCATTATTTATACTATTCTTTTCAATATATGTATGACCAGTATTAGCTTTAAAAAACAATTCGGCAATCAATTTAGCGGGATTTCATATTGATAGTGCTTTAATTTCTGTGCTGTCTTGTTCTATTTTTGTTTTGTTTATAAAGTGTTTTGTTTTATTCTTATAGTTATGGCCATTCTCATGACTTTTTCGTCCTTTTGCTTTCGAATTTAGGGACGTGTCCCACTGTTTATCGCTTCGGCATTCTTTTGCCGATATTTCTGAAGTGTGTTTGTCGACAACATATTCACCAGGTGTTTGAAAATGAGGAATTGTATTAAGATCACTCTAACTGTGAGTAGTAGCTAGTGGTTTGTCTGAGAACGGAGGAAGGTCGTTCCGAACATATAACGGACAGGAAGAACTCGTTCCTTACCTATCGACTCCAACGCAATTGCATAGCATATTCAAAGTGACAACACAAAAGCTTGGTCTTAACTGCAGGTTCAATGAATATGTTGGTCAAAAACGATTTTTACCAATGTACGTACTTTATCATTAAAACTTGATGATTATCTGACTATCATAGGTTATCCAGTTCGCTGTGTAAATGGCCATTCTATAGGATCAGATCAAAATAGAGTGTTTGGCTTCTTCGAAACTGATAATAACCAAAAGTGTGTGACACTAAGTGGAACAATTAAAATAAGGGAAAATGGTACGCAGTTAGATGAATAACTTGGAACTTTGTTTTCCAAGAACCAGATAAAATGAATTTCTCGGTCAAAGATACGAAAAAAGGTACAACAAAGGAACAGATCAACAGACAGAAATGTATCACTAGATTGAAATTTACGATTGTTTATATGATACAAATCAATCAATATTCTGTCATTTTTACGATAATTGCATTGAACATCTGGGAAATAACCTCATAATTGTCTAAACGTTACTCTTAATAGGTAAATTATAATCATGATATACTTAGTAAGGTCGTAATTTACCAAATGTTCCAAAAAACGTTGTTTCACTTTTTGACGCTCTGATGCTTTATAAGGTTATGTCTACTTAAGCTTCTGTGAATTATATCATGACATTTTCACTCTGCAAGTCTCTCATAAATTAATAAACGGACGTTACGCATGATTGCACAAAAGTCACGTTGATTTCTATTCGATATAACAAGATGGCCTTTATTCTGACATACATAATACGGTTCATGTCAATCTGCCATCAAATATTTTGGCAAAAGGAAGAAGAGTTAACTTTAAAGATATAAATATGTAGACTGTAAAATGATAATGCTGATATATCGTCAAATCCACCCATGTGGTGTCATAGTAATCCAAAAACTGTTTAGTCTTTTTAAAACTGATGATTCTGTTGTTTTGAGAAACTCGCCCTTCCCAGGTTTTGTGGCCTCATACAAAAATGTTTATATTTTTCTGACATTGAAATAAATGTTACCCAACTTGGCAACAATGTCAATATAGTTACACCCAACTTTGCAACAATGTATATATAGCTGCACTCAACTTGGTAACAATGTACATAGCTGCACCCTACTTGGCAGCAATGTGCATAGAGCTACACCAAACATGGCAATAAATTATGGAATGAATATGATATTTAGAACAATCTTGAAAAACGTGGGTATATTATAAATATATATCTGTTTTTACTTTTGTAACTGTTCCCATCTTTTCCCTCATTGTATCGTATCTAATATATGTCTGTTGCTCATAATATAACAACAGTTTTTATCCATCATAAACTTGAGTAAATTGCTAGTAATTTTGTTTTAAAGAATTAATAACTTGATAAATATTAATCATTTGAGGTTTCTTTGACATTTGTGGATCTGTTTATGTGACTTTAAAGCATTCCCTCTACGTATTTGACAATATTTGATGTTCTGACTTTACATCGAAAAAATTATGTAAAAATTTTAAATTCAAAATCGAAATACATGTAGTATGAATTGTCCTTATGATGAACTATATTGATGTGTATCCGTATCTATCACAGATACATATTTTTTATCACAGTGGTCTGCTCTTTTGACAAGAACCGAATGCTACTTTAGCGCATTTTTAGGTGTGATGGAAATTTTACATTTAATGCGTAATGCATAAATATATTAACTATTTAGATAAAATATAGCAAGCACAAGTTTTAACATAGACATGATAGGTATAGATCGATGTGCACAGTATTCTCCCATTTATTTCATATATTTCCATGCAAACAGGGATAATTGGAATACCATTTTGATTCCAAATATTTTTAATAAAAAAATACACTGCAGTATTCTTTATCACAATTCTCATACACTGTATGATTAAAACCTTAAAAATGTAGTCAGATCAGTGAAAATAAATATTTAGCATGTGTATTGATACAAGTACGTTCATTTTCATAGTTTTAGACATGGGATATATGTATAGCAACACTCCATACTTCTGTAATAATAGCTTCAAACGACATAGTTCTGTTAAGTATCATCTCAGGGGATGCATCCTCATTGTCGAGGATCATCTCGGGCGTATCATCCTCATTGTTCCACATTTGGATCCTGCTTGTCTTGATATCTGTTACGCATCCCTCTAACAAGCAATTCAACATGAATTTGTCTTCTTCTTGTTCATAACATATTAATTGGCAGATGAGTGTTTTCTCTGGAGGAGATTTCTCAATCTATAAGTAAAGATATATATAGTTTCTCAACAACAACCTTGTGAAATTAAGATACAAATATGGTCAATTTATGTTCGCCTAATTATATAGCCATGATTAACATGCTCAGCTTGTAAACATGTACCCAGGTAACCTAATTATTGCTTTCAAATTGTCAATACGCAACTTTGCTCTAATATATAGCACTTCTCATTCATATATACATGTAGTGTAGAATCAATACAATATATCAAGGTTAAAATTCTCTGCGGAATTATCAATGCTCAATATTACTCTAACAATATATAACACTGATCATCTTAGACATAAGCCAAAGTCAGGTTTGTCTCAATATGGTTCACATAATATATGCTCTAATATAAGGCTCACCTTTGCTCAAAATATATCACTGATCTTCTTCCCAAACATATATGCTCAATTTAGTTAGGCTTGACATGCTCAAGTAATATAATCATTACTGACCCACATCATAAAAGATTAATAATGAGTTAGCTCCTATATAGCACTGATCAACTACACCTATGCTAAATTCAGGTTCTCTCCCAAAATACATATATTTACGTGTATTCCAGAATATTAATGTTTAGGTACGATAAATTTAAGTTGCATGTAAATAAAAATATTTCTGGATTGTTACATATGTAGGAAACTGGTCACTAATTATAACCAATGTTACCATATATATGCTGCATCTACACACACAAACATTTTTTGTGCATTATGGAAAGATTATATAAATGAATATATTTTAAGAAATGAATAAAATGGCCAGGTATGGTACATCATAATTACATATGTATTAATCTCAAATAGCTGTGTGATAATGTTACAGCTCTTTTCCGATTAAAACTGCATTATATTCGCCATGAAAATCATTGACAATTAACATGGTTTCGAAATCTCAAGGTAGGACACGGTTTACTTATTAGCTGATATCCAAGATGGCGACAGGCGACGCAAAAAGAAAAATTGTACCCGATTCAACAATTACTGCTCTCCTTCGACAATATCTCGTTAACATATATTATATTTAACTATGATTAGTGCTAAAGCGATTAAATTCTATCAAGTATAATATATTTACCTTTCTTTCTTCGCCTCGGTTGACAATGTTTTCTCGGGGTACAATATTCTCCCTCACCCTCTTAGATGTGTTATTTATATACATGTAACATTTAATTTAAATGATAAAAAAATATTTAACTGTTGCAATGAACAATCCCTAATGTAAGAAAGATTGGTCTATGTCACTGGTTGTGTACTGTAAGTCCCCGAGGGCATTATCAGCTCAGTAGCCAGATTAATTACTTAAAAAACCTTTAAATATTTCGTTCAAAATTTTATAAAAATTTATTAGAAATTTCTAAGGCTCTTCCTTTTGATGCAGAGGTAACCCTTAGTTGAATTTGGATTCCCGTTTGTTTTAATTGCTTTGTATTTTGATGGTTGTGCTTATTACTTCATCATTATATCTTTAACTGAATTTTGATCTCGAGCACTGCTAATGAGTTGCCGGTCAACGAAATGGCCATACAGTGCATCAAATGTTTTCGGAATTTTGTGATGCATATTATTACAACATCGTTAAGGGGGTACAGAAAACCTAAGGGAGTAGACTCTTTAAAAATCAGCTGAAAGTTTTAATTACAAACTCCTAGTAAAGAAAAATCAAGCTTCTCAATGATCACGGTTAGTGTTTGTCAAACTGCTTTATATCCAATGAAATTGTTCCCGTCAATTGTGTGGTTCAAACGATGCCTTTTGTTTGACTCGGTAAGGGGGGGGGGGGGGGCTCAGCTATCTTATCGCAACCCATCCTTTCTTGATTTTTTTTATATTTTTGTCAACAGGTCAAATTA
Organism: Mytilisepta virgata; assembly: GCA_028015205.1. NCBI lineage: Eukaryota > Metazoa > Mollusca > Bivalvia > Mytilida > Mytilidae > Mytilisepta > Mytilisepta virgata. Next base: position 6,933,363 of record CM051513.1, read on the forward strand.
ATTATTTCGTCAAAATTTTATGAAATTTAAACGAGCCAGATCTATTTTAGTCAAAGTGTTTATTTTTTAATGAGGCTGGATATTATATAATTGTAGTAAAGTTGGAGTTTGGCTTGACTACACATGTTGAAAAATGAATCAGAACGGTAAAATCGAAAAGGTAAAATTAAAATTGTTTTTAATGTGGCATTTTTTTCAACCAAAGCTGGTATGACATTAAATTTTATTACAATAATTAATTATTATAAACTATGCCACCCCTGAATTATTATGTTACTACTTTTATATTGTTCGATATGAATGCTTTCTGTCATTTTGAAAATAAAAATATTGATTTCTATGGGCAAATATATATGTTAACATCAACATAGGTTGTCCTTGTTGCACCCTTGATGATAGATGTAATGATATGTCCTCGGCTGTTTGGCTCATATTACCAAAGATCGTTTAAGATATATATCTTCCATAGCAGGTCAAATATTGCTGATAAAATAAATTAATCATTAAAAGGAAAGTACACAAAAACTTCTAGGGGTTGCTACGATTGGTGGTTAAAGTTTGACCTTGTAGATTTTTCTGTGGCCTAACAAGTACCTCCCAGAGTTTGATATCTTTATTGTTTATATATGAAAAATGTTCATAAAATAATGAAATATGTTTTCTGTCTAATTAAAAATGAATCAGTGAATTTTTACTGGATCATTAATTTCAAGGACATTCATTATTGAAGGAAGTCCCCGTACAGGTACATTGTGATTTGTGAGAGAAAAAGAACTGACTGATATACAGGAAAAAATTGGTTGGACTGTACGTTACTTTGAGCAAGATATGCTATTGGCGTGGCCAATGATACGAGCACAGCAATAGCGCTTTTCAGAAACTCATTTACGGTATTACGATTCTGACTCTAAAATTATAAGCTATTACGGTAGAAGTGTCGATTTGGCTACTGTACGTAGAAGATTTTTTTATTCAATCGGAAGTAGAAACCAACTTCCTGTCTTGAGCTAAGACACGAATATGGGTGCGTTCGCTCCAATGCACGTATTTTCGCCCCTGGATCCGTTTAAAGCCTTTGTTAAGATATTTTGTTAAATAATTTTTCATGGCAAATATGAATACACATTTCCTGATATACCCTTCTTAAAAAAACTGAGGGAGCTCATCAGGTAACATCTGCCTCATATTAATTTGAAGCAAGTTATTTTTCTAATTTGCTTACTTCCGTTTCCGGCGAACGGAACTTTTTCTAGCCTTAGTATGTAGCACGATATGGCCATATTCGCTTTAACAAACAAATGCACTTCGGATTGCATAATGGCTACGCACATTAAACAAAGACTTTTTCTAAATGACACATGTGGTCTCACAGCGCTCGCTGCGCTTTCTAATAGTAATTGTCCGGTATTTTAAGTTCAATTTTGTTGCCTGTTTTTTCAAACAATTTCTAGCGTCCATGTTATTCAAACTCAAATTTGAGACGTTAGCAAAAAATTCATATGAAACAGGTATGACCTGGACAGCGAGCGAAGCGTGACGTTTTTATGTTTGCTTTGTCGGTGTTTAGTGAAACTTTCGTAATGGCGGGCATATGTGACATTTGCGTCTGCATCTTTTTTTCTTGTCAAATTTTGATATATCAAATTCCAGGTCGATTATTTCGTATTTATTTTTAATTTCATGATATTTAATGTTTATTTCTAAATATTTTATTGACTTAAAACTTTTTAAAAAACATAAAGAATGTTCGAAATCATGCGTTTTCTCACAGCAAGTATTTCGATTTTGAAAGCCGCCATCTTGCAGAAAAAAATAGAAGGATGAAACTAGAACAACGATATCCAAATATGAAATCCTATACACTATAGAGCGAGCGTCGATCGCATATATCAAATTATAGGCAGCTGGGAAGATTGTCATCTTCTGTTGAAGGCCTCACTGTGGAGTTTACGATGAAAGCAATGCAAACTGTATTGATGTCCATTGATCCCTTCTGTGATACATTTGGGCCAACTGGAACATGCTAAAAGTAGAAATTAAATGCCAAACTCGAGGAGTTTTTATCCAGAATGTTGGAGAGTATAGAATTGTTAAGACACTGTAGACAAATTCAGAACAAGCCGACTAAAGACAATATTCAACAGCCAGGTCAGGTCAAATCAGTTTATGACAGTTGTAAAATTGGTATAAAAAACAAATATACATAAGGAACAATAAAAAAACGTAATCCATTGCACAGACAAACCCGGGAAGACAAATGAACAACCACAAACACAACAAATAAACACACAAAAACTGAAAAAAACAATGAACAACCCGAACTCCTATAAAAACCAGGAGTGAACCCAGGTGCTCCGAAGGGTAAGCAGTTCCTGCTCCGTATACGACACCCGTCGTGAAGTTCAACAAAGTCAATCGGGGGAAGTCACATATCGGTGGAGGTACGTGAAAGGTAACCATAGCGGGAACAGGTCCAACATCATCTTAGATATTGGGACACTGTAATGGTCAATCAATTCGTGATGATGACCGTAAAATTTCCTAAATGATGACATCAACTTATCTCTGATAAAACCCTGGTTAAGAAGCGTTTGTGACAGCAGTAATCCTATTTGATATACAATATATACCAAAAGTGGTTTGTCCTTTCGTTACTTTAATAATGTAATTTACAGCCTATAAATTAATTATTTATTATTTCGATATTTTCCAGGATTTATGTTTTCTGTCAATGAGTTATTAGAATATTGATTTTTATTATTACAAGTACGACCTCAGCAATGCGAGAATTCCTTGTAGCTATCATCTGTGATAGATGATTCAAATGGTATATAATTCAATGCGAAGCTATCTTTTTAATGTCAATACTGTTGTGGTGCTTCATATTATTTTCCATTCACTGCACAAGAAAATGAGACAAACAATTTTTGCTTCTTTTCTTTACTAGGGGTAGTAGACCTTCTTTGTTTTGTATAACGCCCTTCAAGATGAACACAATCCAAACATATGTGATTAAATTGTTGGTAACCTAATTAGACTTAAGTCACACGTATGTAAGTATTTCATGTGTAGATGCGGAACTATGCACTATAAATGGGAGGTTTGTCTAGCCGCAAAACCTGGTTTAACCCACCATTTTCGTAGGAAAATGCCTGTACCAAGTCGGGATTATGACAGTTCTTTTTCTTTTCGGTTTTTTTTATCAGTATTTGTAGACTTTCCTCAATTAATTCACCTTGGAGTACGGTAACGTAGCTTTGTTATGACCTTTATATAAATAAAAAACTAAATGAATAATAGGAAAGGTCAACAGTGACATATCAATTAATTAATGCCATCAATGGACAGAATCCCAAACAAAACATGACACAAAAAGAGCAAAACGTACTAACATAAAAACAAGAGAGAATCAACATAGTCTGACTTGGTACAGACACTGAGCAAATCGGTTTAGTTGGTCCACAAACCTCTCTCTTATCTATACTGACCCTCATAAAACACAGTATAAAAACCAATACAGCACGATTGCCGACAATGTAACCGCTAGCTATAACTGCACAAATTGTGTTGGACGGTACACAATTTAGATACAAAATGTAGATAGTTCACGAAATAGGACAAATATACCTAAGGAGAAAATCAAACACGGTATCCACTGGACAGACAACCCGGGAAGACAAATGAACAACCAGAAGCATAAGAAATAAACACTGAAAACCAAAAACAATGAACAACATGATTTTTTATTCAAACGAGGAGTGAACTCGGGTTTTTCAGAAGAGTAAGCAGATTCTGCTCCGTATATGGCACCCGTCGTGAAGTTCAATAAAAGCAAGATTTGACCTTTAGTTGAAAAACTAGCCATATAGCTCTCATTGCTGCTGGTCGGATCTTGTCGCTCTATTGAAAGAAGCCAACACATCCCTTCGTTCATATTGAAATGTATGTAACGTCTTTGAATGAATTAATAATTCATTATATTTGCTAATGATGATTAATAATGCCACGATAATGTTTGAAGCATAAGGTGCATTTGTATAAATATTAACACATTTCATATTAATTTACTGACAACACCAATAATCAAATATTTCATTTGAAAAGCAATTAATTCGTTAACAAATAAATGTCATGATTGATGTAAAATATTTTTTTCATAAATAATTTGTCATTTTTTATGAGATTGATAAATTTAGGTCATTGTCAATAACGACTTCCTTATGTAATGGGTCAAACCACAACTGGATAAAAAACTTAGTTTTTCTGTCAATCATTGTACCTTATAAAACAAACTGGTGTGTAAATGAAGCATAAAACATTTCATATCTATAAATATTCACGTGAGAATCAATGAACGCAAGTTTGTTTGAAAATCCAAATCATAATTAAACGTTAAAAACATCCGGTAAGTTTAAGTTGAATATTTGTTAACGAATACCGAAGCGACAATCAGCGAGAAAATGTCCGTACAATAGAAATCCAAAGGCAAGACAAAATGAGAATGCCAAAAGGATACATGTATAACTAAAAGTAAAACAAATACATATAATAAGCTAAACACAATTAGAACAAGACAGCACAGAGACTAAAGCACTAACAATGTAAAGCCCCACTTAGAACCGCAAGTGACATCACATGCTCTCGAAAGGTTAGCATGTCTTGCTGGACTATTGTTATATATAACACAAAGACAGTATATATGGCGTGGAATTTACCATCGTAACTCTGTTAATTATCTGCAAACTTCATTATTTTTGGTGCAAGCAGGCAACCCCAAGAATCATTGTATAACGCAATCTGTATTGTGTATTTTAATTTTGCAACAGTTTTGCAATTTCATATTGAAATGTGCACATGTTGTCGATTTACGACCCATCAATTTTGCTTAGTATTTGAATTCTAAAAAAGATAACCGAAAACGTTTAAGAGTTCATTTTACTATTTTTAATTTTTTATTAAAGCACGGGGTTTCAGTTTGACATGACAGACATGATCTATGAACATGAAAATTTTATGTTGTACATGCACCATAATATATTATTCTCATCGTTCCGATGCACCAATTTGGTAATTGTCCCCAGGAGAACGTTGAACGCTCGGTAGGAGGATGGGGGGGGGGGTCTGCTCGAGGTTACTCAATGATGTTTAGATACGGGTCAAGATTTTACAAAACCGGCGGAGATTTTTCGGGTTCGACTTTTTTGACACTCTTTAAAATTCGGTCAGGATTTTTAAAATTTCTGCTGATTTTTATAAGGCACTCCGGAGAATTAGGTTTACTTTTCACAATTTCAAATGTATAAAAATGCCTTTTATTATTTTTGGATAATTCGGTAGGGATTTCGATTCCGTCGACGCATCCCCGTCATATAATTCTCAAGTCCCCCCCTCCCCCCTTCCCCCTTCCCGAGGGTGAAAGATGTACATACTAGAATATAACAACACATACCCCGGCAACTGATTTCTGGATTATTATTCTTCTTTACTCTTAAAATAGCAATTACGTAAATCTTAAGCGTCACAGTTGTTTATGGTGACGTCATATATGATGCAAAAATCAATGAAATGTTAAATTTAACTGGAAAATCGATGCGTTTAATATGAGCATTTTAGCAGTGGAAAAAGACAAAAATGCATAACGACTATTGGAAACAAATGGTAAGGAAATACTCGTTACTTTCATTAATTCATTTAACATTTTTAAAGGAAAAATTGAGATATTCCCGAAATACCATATGCTGATTACACTTTCATCTTGTATGCATTCATAGAAATCTTTAAACTGACTCGTTAACATTTTTTCTATTTAACATGAAATCATTTATTTTGAAGTAAAGTGATTTAGATGTTCATTCTAATTTCTTACTTGTATTTTTATTTATATAGAAACTTTCTATTCCATATCCCATGAATTCGCATTTTATAATTTTGATCTTTTGCAATTTGCCGTTTAATTTATTGATTATAGTTTCAGTATTATTTTGCCTAGATTTTGTCTGATCAAATTGATATCTACCTGTCAACATGTAATTAACACACGTGCTGCGTTTACCTGCATGTTCAAAAAGATCTTCTTTGGTATCAGTTTGATAGACATTTCGTCGATTTAAGACTCATTAATTTTTCTCAAAACCTTAATGTTTAAAACCAAAAAAAAAAAAAAAAAAAAAATTAAAAAATTAAAAAAAATAAAAAAATAAACCAAATAGCAGAAGAGCAAATTCAAAAAGACTAAAATGACCAAATGTTTAAAGCTAAAACCATCTATATATAGTTAAGGAAGTAGTTGTTGACAAATTTATAAATCTCATAAAAATGACAAATTATTTATGAAAAAAAAAATTACATTAATGTATTTATTTGTTAACGAATTAATTGCCTTTCAAATGAAATATTTGATTATTGATGTTGTCAGTAAATTAATATGAAATGTGTTAATATTTATACAAATGCACCTTATGCTTCAAACATTATCGTTTCATTATTAATCATCATTAGCAAATATAATGAATTATTAATTCATTCAAAGGCGTTACAGACAGTTTAATATGAGCGAAGGGATATGTTTGCTTCTTTCAATAGAGCGACAGGATCCGACAAGTAGCCATGATAGCTATATAGCTAGTTTTACAGTTAAAAAGGGCACATCTTGACTTTGTTGAACTTCATAGGAGATCGTGTTGTTCATTGTTTTTAGCTCACCTGTCCTAAAAGGGCATGTGAGCCTTTAGCGTCACTTGGCGTCCGTCGTCGTCCTTCTGTCTGTAAAACTTTTACATTGTCATCTTCTCTTCTGAAACCCCTGGACCTATTGAACTGAAACTTAGCCTGAAGCTTCTATGGAAGGTCCTTTACAAAGTTTTCATAAATAGTCCCGGTCCGTCAAACAAAATGGCCGCCATTAGCATTTACATGTTATGATTGGTCCAAATTTAAAACTTCTTCTCCTCTGAAACCGTAAAGCCAAATGTACTGATTTTTTGGTATGGATCATCTATGGAAGGTCCTTTACAAAGTTTGCATAAATCATCCTGGTCGGTGAAACAAAATGGCCGCCATTAGCATTTTCATGTTCTGATTGGTCCAAAATCTAAAACTTCTTCTCCTCTGAAACGGTAAAGCTAAATTAACTGATTTTTGTTATGGACCATCTGTGGAAGGTCCTTTACAAAGTTTGCATAAATCTTTTTGATCCGTGAAACAAAATGGCGGCCATGAGCATTTACATGTTCTGATTGGTCGAAATTTAAAACTTCTTCTATGAAACCGTAAAGCCAAAGTAACTGATGTTTGGTATGGAGCATCTATGGAGGGTCCTTTACCAAGTTTGGATAACTCATCCTGGTCCGTGAAAAAAATGGCCGTCATGAGCATTTACATGTTCTGTTTGGTCGAAATCTCAAACTCCTTCTCCTCTGAAACCGTAAAGCCAAATGGACTGATTATTGGTATAGAGCATCTATGGGAAGTCCTTTATGAAATTTGCATAACTCATCCTGGTCCGTGAAAAAAAAAAATGGCCGTCATGAGCATTTACATGTTCTGTTTGGTCGAAATTCAAAATTTTTTCTCCTCTGAAACCGTAAAGCCAAATGAACTGATTTTTGGTATGGAGCATCTATGTAAGGTCCTTTACAACTTTTGCATAAATCTGCTTGGTCGGTGAAACAAAATGGCCACCATGAGCATTTACATTGTTCATTTGTCTTCCCCGGTTTGTCTGTCCAATGGATTACGTTTTTTTTTTTTTTTATTTGTTCCTCTTTTGTAGGCTGGCAAGTTTAATTTTCCATAACCTAGGTGAACTGTCAATCAGAGAATTAATCTGAATTTCTTAAAAACATTAGAATAATACTAGTTCTTTAAAAAAAGCCAGGGATGTGCATATATCGTAGATTTACCACTCACCGACTTATTTCTAGAGTACATATTTGTCATGTTCAATTATGTCTCTCAGTGCAATAATACTACCAGCAAATATTAATTTTCAGTAACACAATGAACTTCTTTCAAAGCAACAATAACATTACGGTGTAAGAACATTTTTCAGCAGATGGTTAGTCTGTTTGATTTCTATCGTTCTTTTCTTTTCGTTGTATCATATCATGTCAAATATAATTTTATATGTTTATTATATTCTCTGTGGTAAAAGTATTCAAAATAACCCAACTAACATCAATTTACGTAGATATATCATGTATAAAACTTTGTAATACAGGATGTTACAGTATTTTAATTATGTTGCATGAATGAGATCGATACCGAATTACATTTTCTTTTAGTATGTGCTATAACGTATGGATATTAACTGTAAATGGTATCTTCATGCACATCTTCATTTTTATAAATGAATAAAAAAACCTAATGAACCATTTTAAAGCAATTTATTGAACTAATTAATATTTTATTTACAAATCATTATATTTCTATTGAAGATATATTTTAGGAAATGTCTCCAAGACGTAAATCTTGGTGACAGATGTGTTTAACATGTCAATATATAAACAATCAAAGGCTACTTTTTAGTCATTTATGAATATACCTTGTGACAATTTACGCAAAAATGAAACGATTTTTGATAGTGCTGGCGTTGTTAGTTCTGACAGTAAATTTAAGTGAAAGCAGTATCCGTGAGTATTAAGTCTTAATATATAACGGTATGGTTTACGCTACTTTTGGTGCAATGAGCTATATCGCGGTGGCCAGTTTATATTGTTGGAGGAAGCGAGAGTGCCCAAAGAGAATCTCTGACCGTCGGAAGAAAATCTAGCAATCCTTGACAATTGAAGATTGAAGTCGAACGCGCCTCGTTATGAGCTGGATTTTCAAAACCTCACTATTGTCAGGCTATAGCCCATTATTAATTAAGACGAATCCCCTGGACCATGAGTCGATGTCCATAATACATACTGAAAAAACGTATTCACTGAATCTAATTAATTAAAAATCCTTGGTTTGTCAATAATGATTTTTTACGGACAATTTCTACGCCATACAAGTACCTTTTTTCGGGGAAAATTGAAATTGTTGATGAACTTTTTGATAAAAATTCTTTGATACCAATTTTGATGCACAAGATGTGAACATTTGATCGATTTACGACTCATCAATGCTCAACGACTTAAATGTTGAAGAGAAAATTCAAATCATAAAATTAAAAAAAAATCAAAATGAGCGATATGGAAAAGCAATAACTATTTCTGATTGTAAACATAATTGATGAAAATTAAACCGAATATGCATTGTACGCTGTGTATTTGGTATTTGGCTTAGCTGTCGCGATAAATAAAACATGATGTCATTATAAAGGAAGTCCAAGATCATGTAAACGTTAAAATGTAATACAACGTCTGTAAATTCTATTCAACATATTTTATTGTCAACAAATTTCAAGATGACATATATTATATATCAGTACCAGTATATGTCTGGTCATCTCATTTATTTTGAAAAGGATAATACCCGTTCAGAATAGCAGACACGTTATCTGTACCTTTATTTTATAGCTGCACCTTTAAACTGTGCGCAAGATCTTACCCTGCAGTGTCCAGATGGTCAATACAAGTGTCCAAAACCAGACAATGAGTTCGAATGCCAGTGTCAAGGCTGGCCATGTGTAAGTTTGAATTTTAGTATTATATTTCTATTATTTAATTCTATTATTATAATTTTTATTCTCATTACTATTAATTTTAATACGAAAGGTTTTTGCATTGCCGATTGTGAACACATAAATAATGATAATTTTTTTTTAAAAAATGACCAGATGCAGAAAAAAAAACCTTTTCTATAAATATGTGGCAATCTGTATATACATGACCTTCATCGCAAACAAAAATAATTTATCCACATGTTTTAAAGTCTGCAAAATCTTGTGACAGATAGAAAACATGAAAGTGCAAAGATCATACGTCGGCAAGTCAAACGTTCCCAGCTACATGTACGCATTCGTCCTTTCTCGTGCGATTTCGAACTTTTGTCAATATCAGGAGTAGAAATAAATGACGATTAATGTGGCAATAACAAATCTACATACGGACAATTATCAGAAATACAGGGAATTTTTCGTGTCTTCATTTAGTTAAGTTGCAGACCCTTCTTAAAAACATGGCCTGATATATAAGATATGGAATAAGTAGACAAAAAGGAACCGCAATAAAAGCAGACATCGAAACATCAAGAACATCAAAATGTTTAACTGGCTTATAGGCTTATTTTTAACTCGAAATATGCATCTAAAGTCTTGCCAAAATATAGATTGTTTTCGACTAGGGATAAAAAGTAAATGAAGGTATTGGAAGCGGATAATAAACAAATGTATTATTAACTGAAAGTCTTTGTAACGTATTCAATAAGGTCATACATACCAACATTTCAAAAGAAGGTGGCAGATATGTGTACTTTTTGTCATTTATTGATGATAGCTATATACATGTAAGTATATGCTTCTTTGTGGAATATACTCAGATTCCTAATATCTTTGCATTAAATCCTGAATTACCTTAATCCGGTACTACCGTGATCATAACATTGGAAAACCATAAAGTATGAAACATTTTGACACTCTCAATGTTATAGTTTCTCTTTTTCTATTCCAGCTACCTTCTTTTCAGTAATATTGGAGGAAATGACGTCATAAGATAAAAGACTATGCTTAAATAGATTAGCACTCTGAATTAACTTGAAATAAAAACTATTGTCTGTATATCACAATGGCTTACTTTCTAATGACTATAAATGAATATAGGCGGATCGTGATAGGTCAGGTGAACGCACAAGACTGCCACAACTGTGGTTAATAGTTCGAGTCAAACTCGTATCGAGATATATTGCACTCAGATCTCGATTGACAAGGACTGTCAGTTTACCGTCCTATGATTCCCTCAATCAATATATTACTTGCCGATGACTTAATTTACTTAAGCCTTTGTTACTCTCTTGTGGATATGCCGATTCCGTTAAAAGTAGTACATGTGGTAAAACCGAAATAAACTACCTTATACACACCATAAATATACATATTTGTTACTTTTGTCCATTTCGTGGTGGTGTGGACTATTGTTTAGCACTGATGGCCACCAAACAATTTGTAGATGTTACCAGTCTTTGTGTGAGAATCCCGATAAACGAAACAGACCACGCTTATTCTTCATGAGAACCCGATGTCACTCCCGGTTTTTTCTTGTTCTGATTATGTTTTGTTTGGTATGTGTTTTTTCATATATTTTGTCTGTTACTTTTTCGCTAATTCAATTTGTCTTCGTTTTTTTTCCACTGTAACCTCAAGATTTTCATTTTCAATTTAATGTGATACGTTATACCTGACTTGCGGTTGACTATCCCTCCAAAATGTGTCGTTCTTTACAGAAGGTGTCTCACTAAAAACACGCCGATTTATCTTTCAGTCTGAATGATAAAACAGAAAACCATGAAAGGTGAAAGGAATTCCTCATTATATAGGATTTTGTGTCAATTTTATGTAGTTGGGATACATATGAAAATTTTCAATGTCTTTCCAGTGAAAAAAATGGAAAAGCCCTAAGTTCTCGATTGAACAGTTAATATTGTTTGTAGGGAATTCCGTTTTTCGTTCGATCCTCAATCATTTTCATTCAATTCTGGCGAAATGTCACTAGTGAACTCGAAATCACACCTGCTGTGAGGAACGATAACTCTGTCAAAAAATGATAAAATACGTATGCATCCCGAGCTCATCAAGTAGGGAATAATAAATTGAAACTCATAATTCAGTACACAAATTAGAAACAGAGCATGATGATATAACCACTAATTATTCTCTCGTTGCTTTTATTATTCAGTCATTCACATTTGGTTTTGAATTGGCAATGACAGAAAACATGCGATTTACTTAAAAGAATATGGTTGTTTCGCGATCTATCCATTCCGTCAATATGCCGGATGTTTTTTCGTCGCGGCGTCATTAAAGTTAGAACGTAAATTATGTGGACTTAATTATGTAATATGGATGCAATGACAAAATCGATAGTGTAGATATTATGCCCTAGACGTAGTGAATTGAATGTAATGAAGCTATATCCTAATCATCAACGACTTAATCGGAGTCACGGCAATAGACATTATACAACACCACAATGTCATGATTCCTTACATACAACAAGATCTTCGTCATATTCGCACCAAGTTGTATTCTTGACCCCTCCAAAAACTACACACTTTATATCAAGCCTGTTTAGGTAGTAGAGCTACAGATTCTAATTCACCTGAATACAAACTGACTTCTTTTGTGTTGGATATTGGACGTCTCCGGCTTTTCAAACCAGTTGGTACACATGAAATTGAACAAGACAACCGTTCGTTGCTTCCATTTTTCTTTTGCAACAAAGGTTAAGATGCCGTAAATCTTGGCAATATCCTTCACTACAAGTCAAATTAAAAGTCCCGCCTTGTTTCAAAGATCCGTCTGTTCCCATTATTTCTTGTACCTATAGTACACACATTGCACTGAAAATCATCAATCACAAAAGTGTATTGCAGGACCTAAAAGTCGGCGGTCAGAGCTAAGCCCTCTGATTGTTCATGCAACGGTTCTCCATTAAAATATAGTCCTGTTGGCCATGTCATCACAGGAGACCAACATATCATAGACAATGAGTCTCTTCGTGGTGTCCTTGCCTAACATTTCCACAACATAGTCATGCACGAAAAAATCTGATTTACGACGGAACAGAAACGATTTGGAACAAGTGTACCATGAAATACAATTCTATACATATTTTGTCATGTAAATTTTTGTTAAATCTACCAAATTTTACAGAAAATATATGTTTTTGAGAATTCTATTAAAGAGCTGCCTATGACAACATGGTAATGTTGTAATTTTGAAGCAATAATAATGCTAAAATAAAATAATGGCATTAACACTTCATAAACCAATTTATAATCACTCTAATTTATAATATAGTGTTAATTTTGTAATATTTCCTTATTTAACAATACGGATGCATCTTTGAGTTATCGTTCTTTACTTATGTTTCGCTGATATGTATTATTTACACATCATTATCATATTGCCTGTAACATGCGGGGCACCTAATTCACTTCCGGTTTTCTCTTTCAGTTCCATTTGTTAATGCTAGAGTTTATGTGCTGTGTTGTTCTAGTCCTTCTTAGGATTTTACTTTGATATTATTCTATTAGGTATTCATGTATCCTTGTGGTATTTGTGTGTTGTTTTGTATTTTTACTTTGGATTTCAATCTTATGGACGTTAATGTTCAGATTCATAAATTGCGAATCTAAAATAACCATACCATAAGATAATAAGAAAATTATTTTAGCTTAGATCATATAAGTTCATTTATGTCAAGCCCCTCCCTATGTTCTGTCGGTGGTAAAAACAAAAATATAAAAGACCTACAGGTTACAAGAGGGCGAGAACACCCTTTTATTTCCGAGAAATGTGTACCGAAACAGTTTTTCTAACACGAATGGAAGATGACCAGATTTCTTTTTATTTTGGAGAAATGTAAAAAGTTTTTTATACTGTAACGTATGGATTTTTCTTTGTTGTAAATACATAAGTACATAATTCACTACATATTGTGTTGTGACCATGTTTATTTATGGATTTAACCGTCACTGGGTATTTATTAACCAAACCTCTGGAGATCCAAACAAAATTCATTAAAAAATTAAAATAATACGGGCTTTGACAGAGTAGCCCAACGGAAAGCTGCAATCATACTCTTTACACAATTCAACATAACATTTCATATCTGTAAAAACAATTTTAGGTACTTCAGAAAAACTAGGATAGGAAAACCCGCTCATGATAAGTCGGGTATATAACTAATACATTGAATGCATAGAAATCTAGATTGAGTTTCTGTAATGAAACATTTCCAAGCAGGGACAGATATGTTTGCGTGTCGCTGTCTTTAGTGATCAGAGTGTGTTCGTGGTAATTGCTTGACAGGGCTCAATCCACAGATATATTATTGTCGTGTGTCCAACCTGAACCGGGATTTAAAGCTGGTGTTACCATTTGAAAAAAGTTCAATTCCGGATTTAAAATGAACACCCCCCTCCCCTCAATAAAACCTTGTATATTTCTCCCCCTAAAACATTTAAATAATTATCTTCAAAAATATTTTCGCCACTTTAAGATTGACGTTTTTGACCGGGTAAAATGAAAGATCGGCAAAGGAATACAGATCCTACAAATCAATGAGAAAAGTCATCGCGATCGACATACAAAAGCACGACAAACTCATGTGAATGGAACAAGGATACATGTATAGCAGAAAGTAGACTACACAGATCCGTCATCAATACCTACAAACTGCTGTTGATTAAAGTCTTAAAAATAAGGGGATACTAAACGTATTAACATAAAGTCTTTTTTAAGATGGTTATAGAAGCGCACCGTTAACAGAGCAGGACATGCTTCTTACTCTTCCGCAGCACCTGAGAACACTTCCGATTTTTAATGGGAGTTCAAGTTGCTAGTTCTGTAGTTTCTGTGCTGTCTTGTTCTTGTTTTTTTCAGTTTATTATACGTTGTTTATTCTTTACGTTATACATGTATTCTTGTGGCATTTGTTTGTTGTTCTCCATTATCCTGACTTTGTCTTTTCCTTAGATTTTTCCCACTGTTTTGTCGCTTAGGTATTCTTTTGCCTATATTTCGTGTGGTTATAGAAGTGCAGCATATATAATGAGTTCTTGGTAGAAAATGAATGTATTAGTGATAAAACAGTGGTAGATGTCGATTCAAAATTGAAAGGCCGTATGACTTCAGAGGAAATCACTAACTGATTTATATATAATAGCTGGGTAAAGGGAGGTAACTGTACATATCAGGGTGTAAAAAACGATTTAGAGTAAAGATGCAACAACAATAATGGTAATAATAATATTATATCTTCCAGACATAAGGGTCATAAAAATGGAATGATTTAGAATTACGTCAAGATACTTGTACCATCTGTGTACATGTTATTCGGGTCAGAGTGACTGAGTAGCTATTACAGCGATGCCTAGATAATTCTGTCAGCGAAAGGAGAGCAGAGATTCGATATAATATTTTTAAAGACGAAAATTTTAAATCTGAGAAGCCTATTTTTACAGTTAAAATTTCAATTGAAATGACTTTAATGGGTTTTCTGATTATTTTAATATACTTGAAACTTTGAACAATATATTTTATCCATATGAAGAACTAAATAGACAAATATCTTAAATTCTGCGCAAAGTAATTTATTATCTAGTAATTAAAAGTACATTTGTTAAATGAACAGAAAAATATAGTAATTGTTGGGGCGAAGTTAAATGTCTTTTTTTTAAATAAAAAAAAAAAAAATACAATATTTTATTAATGTCCATTTTTTTAATTTATACAGAAAAACGTACTTTGATATTATAATGAATTTAACTTATTTTTGATCAATATAACTTATCATATAGAAATTAATATCAAATCAAGGTAAACAAAGGATAATGTGATAACTACTAATAAAACAGATCTATATTTCAATATTTTATGACGCCAGCTGTGAAAAATGACAAAAGATGTTAGACGAAGTCATCAACTTAGATTATATCTGAAGAGTTAACTCCCCTGTACTCAATAATTTTTTTCTCATAAAAAGTTAATGTAGCATCAAGTTTCAACAGCTGTTGTCTGTTAGCAAATATCATTTTGTAAAGTGAGTCAAAATACTCCAGGAAAAAATTGTTTTTTTTGCGGAAAAATATGATTTTGGTTTTCAATCCTTTATATTATGTTATTCTTTAAAACTGTTCTCTGATCAACACCAAAACTGATACTCAAGGATGTATTCTTAGTTACAATCTAATATTAAGCACGTTAAGTGAGCAATTCATTTCTTTGCTTTGTATCTATTTCCATGCAAGTCTGTTTAACTAGTAACAAACTTACCGAATTAAGTATATGTACATTTTGATTGCTTGCAATTTTGCTTTTTTCATGTATGACCTACCATTTAGGGATAGCAAATTTTTTAACTTAACCACACTATACTGAGGTGACCTATGATGTTTAGAGTATGCCTGTAATACTTGGTTCTCATATGGTAAATATCTTTATGTGTAGACTCATGATCACAGTAGGGGCCTCGGTGGACGAGTGGTCTAGGTAGTTCCTCATGATTACTAATGACCACTAGCCTGTCCACACTGAAGTTTTGAATTAAAATCTCACCTGTGGCGGGGTGTGTTCGACCCCGATCTTAATTAACAAACGATTGCCAATTTTCCTACAACACTTGCACATATTAACCATTAACCCTTTAGCATTTGCCCAGTTTTTGACAAAAATCATGAACAATTCGGGTTGCATAATTGACCACACAGAAAAAAAATATTTTCAAAGATAAAAACATTTATTGTATACATTGTAAAAGTATAATACACTAGCTTTAATTTTTCAAATTCATTACTTGATTGCCTTGATTACCGTTGCTATGGTAACACATCAAACTTCACTTTAAACTTGAATTTTAACTGTTTTTAGCCAAAATCAAAATATACTGAGGGTTCTTTTTTGTTCAGAAGTAGAAATAGGGTTTGTTTATGGTACAATAGTTTTAATAACAACCCGAACTGGATAAAACAATTGAACAGTTTTGGAAATTATGTGAGAAAGTTAGGTTATTTATGTTGCTAGGCAACCATGAGAATTTGTCAATAAATGCTGATTCCATATAGTTTTCTAAATTTTTTATATAATAACATGAAATTCCACCCTTAAATTAATTATTTATTTACCTTAACTAATTCCTATATATTTTTGGAGAAAATGTCATATTTTTCCTTAGCAACCAATGACATTCCCTAGCAACAAACTATGAAAAACCCTCTACTGATATATATTCAATGTAAAATGATTTCCGAAAGTCCAATTTTATTTAAAAATCCAAAATCTTGAGTAATGTTAAATATTCACAGGTTAAGATCATTTCTACCTACTAAAAATAGTGTAAACTTTTACTTATTAAAATGCTACTAATCAGCCATGTTCATTGGTTCGCAGTAGAAATTTTGTCAATTTGTAATTTTTGAAGTTTTGACATGTTCCACCATCAACCCATTTATGACTTAAACCAGAATAAATAGTACATACATGTAGATATTCAAATATTTTTCCTTAGCAACGATATTGACTCCCTAGCAACCAAGAATGAAATACAGTTTTCAATTTTAAGAAGGCAGAAATGATTCCTTATTTAAACATACAATTATACTAGTTCAAAGGTTTTTACCGGCTTAAAAAGAACAAATCAAATGACAATCAAATTATATACATCAGAGGAGATGGTAAACATTTACAGTTGAATAGGGGACATCTCGGCCCGCGGACCACTCGGCCCAAGACCACTCAGCCCGAGGTAAAGACAACTCGGACCGTCAGAAAAAGACAACTCGGGCCGCCAGAAAAAAACAACTCGGACCGTAATCCTTTTGATGGGCCGACTGGTCTTTTTAGTACAAATGAACGGGACGAGTGGTCCGCGGGCCGAGTTGTCCTGCACCTTACAGTTCTCTAAAATAGATAATCACCACATTCGTTCCCTTTTGTCGAGCCTGCGACCTTTGTCGCAGAAGCTAGACATAGCAATCCTACAGTACGGCGGCGTCAATATTTACATTCACTCTGTGTTGAAAGTTTTTAAAACATTAATAACTTTTTAAAATTATCCTGGATTTTTACCAAACTTGGACAGAAGCTTGTTCATATCAAAAAATAATATCAAGAGGAAAATTTTGTAATAATTTTTTCTCCCATTTTTTCCGTATTTTACTTATAAATGGACTTAGTTTATCTCCCAGTTAACATAATATACAGTCTGCAGTTAAAGTATTTATTCTTAAACCATCCTGGATTTCTATCAAACTTGGACAGAGGCTTCTTCATGATCAAGAAATAACATGTGGAGAATAATTATGTACATTCTACTATTACACTGAAAACATAGACAACAGCGAAATCAGGCGAGAAACTATTATTTGTGAATATTTCTTTCTTAGCAATCATAGATGTAGCTTTCTAACAAAGTTTGTGTTGAGATTTTAACTATAATCTTAATAGTCTATTTGATTTGATGTACAAAATAAGCATCGGTTTATTTCGTTTGCATAAAAATTTAGATAGACCAAAATGCTTAAATACTATTTTCCTTATTTTCAATAACTTTTGGCATGGGAATCTTTCAAACCAATATTTGATATTTCATAGAAAAGATGACAACTGGAGAGACATATTGTTGTGTACAGTTTTTTAATGAGTATTTGAGTGCAGGTTACAAAGTGTTTTGCCTTCTTGTTGCATATAAATTGTTTGTAGAAAAATGAATCCTGTCTCTCTTAGATTTTTTTCTTTGCTCCAAGATTTATGGTTATGAAGACACTAATAAGCAAAGGAAGTTGTTGACTTCACATTTTGAAACTAAATAGACTAGATAAACTGCACTGTAATGTTTTAAATTAAAACAAATACTAGTATACATAATTTGAGCACTTTTTATTTTGAAATGTATTTTAAAAACAGTTCAATGCTTTCAAACCTTCCATATGTGATTGTATATTATGATGTACACATTGAAAATCCATATAATCAATTGTTATTCAAACACAGCACTGTCACTGAAGCACCAGTCTGTATATGTAACATGTATGTCAATTCAATTAAACGAAAGCCTTGTTTAGTTTGGAAAGGTTTGCTGAAATTTCGTACAACTTTCTTAGATCTACATAACATTCTGAAAAACAAAAAGTATTTTTTAAAAATCCAATCTGAATGACCAAGACTGGTTCTTAATATGACTTCACTGAAGCAATATGAACATGCAAATACTTGTATACTGTTGAATGTGAATTTTTGAAAGACATTATCTTTTGCCTGTATTACAAATGTACATTTAATCTGACTATGTAAACATTGCAATGTAGTACATGCATATAAAATAAGTGTCTGTTAATACTATACGGACTAATTTTATAAATGTGCAGAATAAATGTTATTAATTTGAAAATTTGAGAATAATGAAGTGTAAATTTCACTCTATGTTATGGCTGATTTAAATACAACATACATTTTGTATCACAAATTATTACTGCTACATGTATACAGAAAACTCTTAAACAATACCTGAAAAAGGCACATGCATTGATAAGCTTTAATTTATGTATAGAATTACCAGCCATTTTTCACAGTTACAGAGCTACCATTTGATTTTTAGGGGGGGGGGATTTCATAGGATGTAGTATATCAAATGTTTGATCCTGCCTATTTTTTTTTGTCGAACTTTTGGTCCTGGATTTTTTACTCGCCCGCTATTGCAGCCTAAATTTTTATTTTCATTTAAACCCAAAAATTTCCTGATTGACATAGATTCCTGCATTCCCCCCTTAAAAATCAAATGCTTGCTACCTCACAACATATCTTGTCTTTAACTATTAAAGTTTATGTTGCAGTTTGAAAATTACTTGTTTTTTTTCATTAATAAATATATTGGGTGGCCATGGTAGCTGAGTGGTCTAGTTTGGTTGCCTATTTATGATCACTAAGCCTGTTAGAGTTTAACCCATCTTGTGGTATGGTGTGTTCAACTCCTATCTAAATTGACAGGGATTGCCTGACATTGGTCATTGGTTCTCTCCAACTTCCACCAATATATGATTAAAACTATAAAAACATATCCTTTACTATATTTCAAGTAAGAATGCATGTATCATTTTGCATGTATTTAAATGGGCATACATGAATACATTATATCTTGCAAATGTTATTTGTGTACACCACCATTTAACAAATTCTTACCACTTATATCACATACAACTGATGTTACCAAATTAAGTTTCTAAATATACCACAGAATGGTTCCTTGTATGTCCCCAGTATATGCAAAATTTAAGTCGGGGGGGGGGGGGGGTGGTATCTGTCAAAACAGAAAAAAACACAAAAAAACATAATATTTACATTAAAAAATAATTAATTCATAAGTTACAAGTTTTCTACTACATTGTAACTATGCTTATTTATTTATGGAAGGGAAAGGAATTTAAAAGGAAATAATGCTCCAAATTACATTATTTGTATTAAAGAATTCAAGTTTTAGAATGTAAATAAAAAAATCTGGATTAAAAATTACTTTGACATATATTTTGAAAAATAAAATATGCAATCATATACAGGATCATAGATACTGCAAAAAAAAAAAAAAAAAAAAAGCATGTAAAACATTTCAAGGATCAATTTGCACCTTCCTAATAAATAAATAAATTATGGTTGCTCCTATAAAGTACAAGTTGACTGATGTATACATGCATACATGTAATACATGTACATATCTTTTATTTCAAACAAAAACCAAAAAAATATCATAATACAGAGCTCTCAGATTTAGAAATTGTTTTTTTTTTATTTAATTAGTCACGTGTAAAATCAAGATATGGTGAGCATCACAATAACCAAGCAAGGCTTGCATTTCTAGAAATACAGTATCCTGTATTATAAAAATAACTTGTTTATGAATTGCATAAAGTATTCTTTTTCTATTACCAATTTCTCATGGTAAACAATAAGGTCTTTGTTTACAGTAAAAAAAAATGAACGAATGCAATTTAAATCTAAACAAATATCAGAAATTCTAAATTGATCAAAACAATATTTTTAAACAGGTTAAAATTTCCATAAGACTGCAGCAAAGAGTAAAATAAACAAATGTAAAGCTTAAGTAATCCTTCCTGTGCAGCAGGCTTTTTTTAACCTATTTTTGTGTTCACTATTAACAACTTTTGCATGTGCTTTAATTCCATAGTTTAAAAAAAGCTTTTACTTCAAATTTACTATTTAGTGCTTATGAAGTGTAATTTGGTTGAGATATATATCTATATGTTATCTGCCTTGGGAGTTAACACTTGATTTTGAGTACAAGATAACATTTATCGATGAGAAAAAATATACTTTTACCCATTATTAGAACTGGAACAAAATCATCATCTTCTCACCTTCTTTCTCCTCGCAATCGTTTATTTCGTGATTCAGCAACAAATCAAGAGAGTCCTCTTATTCTTCATACAGGATATATCGTTTGCAATATTTACAGCCATTTTCACTTGGAAATTAATTAACTTCACTAGATTAATCGTACATTCTTGAGCGTAATTGTTGAAACGCACATGTAAGTCGGTTCAAAAATCGGCACGTCGTAATAATCTGAAAACCGATCTCCGGAAAGCTATTTACGCTGCCGCACATGTTTAAGTTTAACCGGCAGTTGCAACGCCATCAAAGGGTCAATATCTGAAAACAAAAGTGTTTTGAAAAGCTTGTAAACTGGAGAAAAAAATGTTCGATTTAGATTTTCCTATTTCGATTTGCAATTTTAAAAATTTGACGTAAATTGAAAAGATATAGAAAAACGAGGGAATTCTTCTGCATTAACTAGATTATTTCATCCGCAAAAATGATAAATCTAAATCTTTTTAAGATATATTATATCACAATAAAAGTCTTTTTCTGCACTTTAGAGTACACTTTTCATATTGTGAATTATTAATCAAACGACTGAGAATATACGCTTCAAGTACATCGGACATCGTTGTAAAATTGTAGATGAAAATTGAATAAGTGTAGCAACGTTTACACCATAATAACTCGTCTTTTTACAAACAAATATTTTATAGAATTATAATCATGTGAAAAAGGAAATTATTGGCTTTAAATCAAGCCCTTTCTGGCCAAACTCCGTTGAGTATTGAGGCAATTATCAAGTTTTTGTTGGAATGATACTACACGTTGAACGCTTACCGGTTAAATTTGACCGGTACAAACGTTAAAGGGTTAAGCCAAACATACCTGTATAACATTAGGTAGACATGAGTTAAAGACTAGAATATAATGGATCATTGTCCCCCTTTTTACAAACATTCGTACGACTTCGATTAATGGTAAGTATGATCTGCTTTCCGGTTCCTTTTTTCTATTTACATCTATGTCCTGGAACCAGTGAGTTTTTATCGTAATCGCGAGAATGATTGTAAAGCAGGTGCCTGACTATAGGAACAGGTAAAAACAGAATATGGCATGGTCAAACATTGCATTTTGTATGCCGGTGGATCATTGGAGAGAAACACGTTTGATTTGTATAAGAAAGTTGATCGTTTTCTCAACTGTCCAACCAATAGATCATAAAAATGCTACTTGAATATTTCATAAAAAAGATACTTTGTAATAAAACATCAAACTTGCTTTTGTTAGAGTAACCTGTATATCCTGATGCAATCCCTGTATATCCTGATGCAATCCCTGTATATCCTGATGCTCGCTGGCCATGTTTTGGTCTTTTCGTCAGATTTTAGGAATCCTCGGGTTTTATCCATTTCTTAAACATTAAATTTTTTGCCCATGAACCCCCACTTTTCTTTTATAATTCAATCATATATACCTTAAAATGGTGTTTGACAAAATTTTATTAAATCCTTTATATTTTTTCATACATTTTTGAGAGACTGAGGTTGCCAATGCAAAGACAACGAAAAATCCAGAGAAAACCTATTTCTTGCAAATTTTCAAGGCTTTATAGCTCTAAAATGAGCGCATGAACCTATATTTTTTTCTTGCTTATTTGTTTACTATTCATATGTTCTCTCAAACTAAAACACCTATTTCAATTCCTATTTATTTCCTATTAGACCAGCGATCATCCTTAACAGCAAAACATGAAAAATCTAAAGTTTTAACGTTTCCTGGCAATACACATTGTAGGATAAGCAAAACAATAACCATTTCTAACCTGTATAGGTTGTTAGAAAAGATTTTTTTCTCATCAATTTTTGACTAACTATAGAATGACGTCATACAATAACAAAACACTATCGTATGCACTTCTTTAGAAATTTATACAATAACACTTTAAATGTCACCTTAAAAAGAACTGCTTTCATCAATAAACTATTGCATATATATATACATGTATACGTATCTTGGTTATGTCTAGATAGAAAGATACACATTGCTAAGATTGAAAGGATGGCTCGACTTGCGATAATGGTTTTCCTTCTTGTGGCATGCTTCAATGAAGCGTTCAGTGGAATTGGTAAGAAAGTTCATCTAAAAAATATAATTTATTATTTTTATAAAACGTCGTGATCACTAATCTTTTTTAAAGAATCTCGGGTTATATTTTCCTTTTTCTCGTTCCGTTGATTATTGGTCAGTGTTGGTTGGTCATTGAAATAACAGGAATTTAGACATATCAGAAATAAATATAGATAAGTTTTATCTTGGGACCGACAAATAACTTCCAGATATGAGAGTTAGTGATAACGGAAATTAAAAATGCTCGTTGTCATTATCTAATTTTTTCTTAAAGAATCTTTATTTCTCGAACACATTTTGAGAATGTTATATAATTACACCTTTTCTTTCTACAAAAACAACTTCCATTTGACCCCCCATCTTGAATGACAGAATAAGTAAAGAAATACATGAAGGATTTTTTTACATTATGAACTAAAATCTTTGTAGCGCTAGAGAAAAGAGAAGTTTCCATGTGGGAATGTACACCTGGTTTATGTCCGTGTGGTAGTTGTATTATAAACCAGCAGGGATGGGCCATGTGTTACTGTCCAGTATGTAGATAACTATACTTACATTATTTATAATATTCATCAGTTTCAATTTTTTTTTCTCTTTTTTATATTTTTAATTTTTAATTTTATTTTATTCTTACTATTTGTCGTAGGTGTTCATTTATATCTAACAATTTTTTTATTATATATTTTACATTTTGTATTTTTATTTTATTTTATTTTATTTTACTATTTATTTATTCATTTTTTTGTATTTAGT
The DNA here is from genome assembly GCA_028015205.1 of Mytilisepta virgata. NCBI lineage: Eukaryota > Metazoa > Mollusca > Bivalvia > Mytilida > Mytilidae > Mytilisepta > Mytilisepta virgata. Next base: position 6,957,220 of record CM051513.1, read on the forward strand.
TTTACTTTTTGTATTTTTATTTTTATATTTCATTTTTAATATTGGTATATAACGAAAACATTTTAGCAACAATCCGGAGAACAGTACCAAAAGAGTAGTTTACGTTTTAAATGTTTGTGTATTATGTATGTTTTCATAAAACTATTGAAAATGAAAATGTTCGTATACATCATCACCACATGTCTTTTTACCGGATTACATATTCTCTTTTAAAATGGATTATGCAGAAAAATTACAAAAATTGTGTTTGTATTCACGCATTAAACATAAATATTCATATTTTCTCGTTTTTGTTTTTGTTTTTGTTTTTTTTTGTTTTTTGGTTTTTTTTAATTAGGATATACATATTTACTCTTGTAATATGTCTAGTTAAAGATGTGTTATCACGCCTTTAAAAAATTATTTTGAACATTAATGACTGAGTATTGAACATGCTGAACACATTTATACTAGAATACAAGAAAATCAACACAGTGACTATTGTATATGTCAAACTGACATCAGAAGGTACATGTAAGACTCGATTAAGAATCTCACTATACATCTATTGTCTGGACACCTCAGTTCATAAAATGGATTTTTTGCATTTTGAAAGTCTAAATGTTAGAATTATTAAAAATCTGTTGTTGGGTAATTAACCTTATTGCATTGTCCAAGAAAACATAGAAAATGTAAAGTTGTTTATAAATGTTATGTTTGTATACCTCACAAATGATTCTAAATGGAGAATTTCCGATATAAAATGTAATGCACTTGAAAATTTCAAAAACATAATAAATTGAATTTATCAACTCAGACCTATCCCAAAATTTGTAAAACTGTTATTTCAAATATTTTTAATGCATTTTGTGCATATTTCATACATTACGGGGTTGTAATACTTAATTGTATAAGATCTCAAAGGAAGAGTTATCTCCTTTTACATTGAAAATTCCATAGGCCGATTTTTCTTTTTTTCTCTGGACGACATGATTGAACAAAATAAGGTAAGTTCATAATTTCAGTTAACACTTAGCTCATTGCATATTTCACCCGAGTGACTAGACAGTTCACACTGATTAATGTATTTAAATTCTGAAAAATCCATTTGACGAACTGAGGTGTTGCCATTTTAACTTTTATGCAGTTTAAATTTTTGGCCAACGTGTTTATAATATAACAATCCGAAACTTTCACTTACATTGTCTGATTACCCAAACTGAAAAATGGCACAAAAATATTACAATGTGATTGTTCTTTATCGATTCTGAGTTTGGAAATTCTTACACCTGATACATAATGATTGTTAAGCAAGCAGGCAACATTATTCTCGCTAATTACCACACCTTAGCTACGTTTTAAATAACGGACACTATAGAATAGTCATATTAAAGACACAAATTGTGTACATATGTCGTATCAAACACTTTTTTCATCCGCTATATGTAGCTTGATTTCTAATTAACAGAGGGGATGACGAACATTTGTACTTGGCTAGAAAATCTCCATGGCCAGTAGCAATTTTAGCTATTCCGTCCTTTCCGGCCTTCACTAGACTCAGAGTGAAAACTAGAATTTTACGATCTGGTCTTTGTTTGTTGGTTGCTAGGAACGTTTACTGGAAATATAGATTTTTTCGCCAAGTACATGTTTTTGTCATCCCATCTATTAGTAAAAAAATCAAGAGAGCTTTTGATAAGTTTTCCTATCACCCTTTTCAATTTGTTTGCTGTTATTTCAGAAATTTATAGAGATAACCAGATATACACGTAATAGGAAACAAATTAAAAGGTTATAGAAGAAACCACCAGACAGTCAATAATGACAACTATTCTATCGTTTGAAGACAAAAACCTCAAAATACTTTGGGGTTTGAAATTGATGAGACAATATCGAAACCTTTTCTGGGGAGGCCAACAACAAATGGGGATGGGTGTTGCAAATCCCACAGAAATTTGATGTTCAATGTATTCAAGACACAAAAGTTAATAATTGGTTTGTGTATTTACCATGAGTGAAGGTGTATATTAAACGCATGCGTCTTAGTTTCTGGTAGATAGTAAAATTAACCAGTAATGTTAATCAGATCAATGATTAATATGTCAAACTCATGCCGGTAAGCCATTTCTTATTATGGGATAAACACGTTTGCGCGCACATTTTAGAGATTTTCACATGCACACATGTGCACAAATTCAATCTAATTCAATTTAGATCTACTACATGCAATTGCTCCTTTCAGTCACTGCATGTAGATCTAACAACATTCCATTTTACTTTATGTTCTGATTACCTATTGAGAATCCTCAGGTTTTATTCTAGGCTAATGCCTTCAACATCATTAAGGCTGAAACTGATTGGCTGATTGGAAAGGTCACCAAAACAGAAAGTAAAATAGAGTGCTGTTAGATCTACATGCAGCGACTGAAAGGAGCAATTAGTAGATACTCCAGAAATTATAATTTGAAGCAATTTATTTCCCTTACTTTACTTACTTCTGTTTACGGCGAACGAAACCTTTTCTAGCCTTAGTATGTTATGTATGTAGCACAATATGGCCATATTCTCTTTAAAAAATAAATTCGTTTCGGATTACATAATGCCTGCCTCCATTAAACAAAGACTTTTCTAAATGACCCAAATGCTCCTATATTGTTCGCTGCGCTCGCCATTATGTCAGTTTAGATCAACATCAACTCCAGATCAGGAACCATTGAAGCTGAAACATGTTGATATAGGTTTGCTTACTCTAGTTTGGAAGCAAAAAAAAACAGATGGTACATATTGACCATTCTTGTAAACATGTATTGTGTATAATTGATGGAATATGCAAGGACTGCCTTTGCTTGTAAAAATCTCCATGGTTGAGTATTAATATTTGATTCAGAAATTAATTTCGAATAAATTATGTGGAATAGACATCACATGAATTTAAAATCAAGGTGTGCGGAAACTTGTTTTTTTTAAACCTCACATGTGAAAATACAGGTAAAATGTGCACCACCTGGCAACCGTTAAATGAGGTTGTGCCCAAGTGTAATACACTCCTTATTATTTATTATGTTTCATTTTCAGGTCATTAACTGAGTTGTTTTTAAATAATAGAATTTTTTATGTACATTGTAGGATGGCAAGGACAATCAGAAGAAGTGAGAGAATGGACATCGGTTGAAAGAAATTGCGGACTTTTGAATAAATTCATTGCGTTGAATAACGAAGATAATCTAATAAATGACTGGTTTCATAAAACTTTTTACCTAATGATCACTAGCCTATTTACGCTGAGGTTGTGAGTTCGAATCTCACATGTGGCGGGGTGTGTTCGACTCCGATCTTAATTAACAATAATTGCCAATTTTCCTACCGAAGGTCGGTGGTTCTCTCTGGGTACTCCTGCTTCCTCTACCAATAAAAACTGGCCGCCGCAAAATAGCCAAATGTGCTGAAAACGGTGTAAAACCCCAACTAAACAAACAAACAAACAAACCTTTTAAATTGGTAGGTTTTTAAATTATTTTGCCGCAGGAATTGCTAAAACTTCCGGAGCACCTGATTTCATTCCCGTTTTTTTTGTGAAAGTTAAAATTCCAAGTGCTTTAGTTTTGCTCTACTGCTGTTATATCTTTGTATGTTTGATATGTTTTCTGGAATTCGCATTTTTTTTCAATGTCGGTCTTGTTGAATTTGCTCACTGTCTTATCTCTTTTGTGTTCTATTAAATATATCAGGTTGTTTGTTCCCTTAGTCGCTATTTTCAGTTAATACACATGTGTCAGGATTCTTTGGTTAGTAAATTCGTTTGCAGTATTTGCTGTTTATTTCTTATATAAAGATAGCAGAACATATTTAAAATGAGACAAATTTAGAAGATGACTAGTCCACGATTCTCCTGATATCTAACAGTCTGTTTTGAAATTGACTTTAGTCGTGAGACGTATGAGAGCACCGCATATCTAAAAGGTTTAAGTGTTGCAAACAACACTCGCCAATGTTTTACAAATTTCAAATAACCTGAGATATCGTTTTTTTCACAAGGCAAAATGAAAGTAGACAAGAAAGAAGTGGTCATTTTAAAATTACGATGAATTTAAACCATATAAAAAGAGCAAATATACCTAAGGAGCAATCAAAGAAACGTACTCCATTGGACAGACAAACCCGGGAAGACAAATGAACAACCACAAGCACAACAAATAAACACAGAAAACTAAAAAACAATGAACAACACGAACTCCTATAAAAACCAGGAGTGGACCCAGGTGCTCCGGAAGGGTAAGCAGTTCCAGCTCCGTATACGGCACCCGTCGTGAAGTTTAACAAAGTCAATCAAGTGGAAGTCACAAATCGGTGGAGGCACATGAAAGGTTACGACAGTTGGAACAGGTACAACATCATCTTAGATATTGGAACACTGTAATGGTCAATCAATTCGTGATGACGACCGTAAAATTTCCTAAGTGATGACATCAACTTATCCCTGATAAAAACCCTTGTAAAGACGCTCTGTCGAAAGTCAGGGTAACTCACGCATGCCCTTGAGCTGAGAAACGTAGACGCCATATGCAGGCGATGCTGGTATATTGCTACTCAAGAAGGGAAAGTTAACAATAGGAAAGTTGAAGTCGTCACGTTTGTCATAAAGTTTTGTCTTCAAATGTCCCTCAAAGTATATTTTCAAGAAACAAATCCAATTATGAAGCGGACTTGGGTGTATCTGTAGTATCCTTAATTTCAAGCTCATTGGGGTAGATAAGATGTAGAAAGTCTTGGAATTTGTCGTTATTTAAAGACAACACATCATCTATATAACGAAAAGTGAAATTAAAGGATTTGGCTAGTTTCTTTTTGTTTTCATGTAGTAACCCTTGAATGAAGTCCGCTTCATATGAGTACAGAAACAGATCGGCGAGGAGAGGAGCACAGTTGGTTCCCATTGGAATGCCGATTGTTTGTTGAAAAATTAGACCACCAAATTCAACGAATATGTTGTCTATGAGAAAATCTAACATGTTTGCAATTTCATCTTCAGAATACTTTTTGTCAGAATCAGAGTGGTTCTTCACGAAATAAGCCTTTTCTCTACCTAGAACAAGAAATGTATACCTGCGTGTCCCATTTGAGAAAAACATTGATGAACTAGTTGCTTTAACCGATCTTTTAATTGAGAATGTGGTTTGGTAGTGTAGAGTGTAGAGAAGTCGAATGTTTTTATGTTGTTACATGTAGCCAAAGATTTTAATTTTAGATATTGAAGTAAATTTTTGGACTTTTTAAGAATCCACATCTGATTGACGTTACTGGTTGAATATGGTGTTTCACAGTAATTCTGAAGGCCCTCTTTAATACATGTCAATATGAATGTTAAAATTTTTGAAAGAGGTTTTGTAGAGCAATTAGCTGACCCAGCAATGTAACTCTGTTTAAACGGATTCTTGTGTAGTTTATGAATCCAATCAGAGCAATAAGGTCCATTTCTTCACTCTTTGTAGAAATGCCAAAGGAATGAAGAACGGTCTTGTGGTTATCAAGGACTTCCTGCTTAGTCAGTGTGGTCGGTGTATAAGATGGGTTACCGGCAGTGTTATCTATTCCTAATTTGTTTCTAAGACACTCGAAATAATAGTTCTTGCAGACAAAAACGATGTTATTGGGGTCTTTGTCAGCTTGGACAACTACATATTTGGCATTGAGGCGAGTCACATTTTCAACAACCTTAGGGTCTTTAAATATGGATTTAGCTTTAGTGCTCATAGACCCTTGGAGGCTTTTAATTCGGATTTGTATCATTGACCTTATAGCCATCACCCACTGTGACAGTGTGTCAGCAGGTTCCTGTTCCTTTGAAGTCCATTTTCTGGAATATTCCTCAACAGAATCCATAAGTAATTTGAAATTATATTTCCAATTAATTGGTTGAGGTTCTCTGTATATTAACATTTTTGATATGTTTTTGTTGTAAAAATATAAATTCATTAGTCAGAACAGAATTGGCATATTTGACGTTAGAGCAATCGCAGACTAGTAGATGACTTGATCTCTTAAATTATCAAATAACCACTGGCTCCAACCAGCTAATCTTCATAAAAAATTAGTTGTTATCTTCACGTTGTCAATTTGATATTGATTACGCCTTTAATGGAACAAACAAAAAAATAAGGACAGAAAAGGTCCGTTTTGATTGTTGGGATTTAATGTCATTCGTCAGAAATATCAGTTCGGTATCTCTTATAACAAGTTACCCAGGGGAAATAATAATTGTGATTTATGAAAAAACGTACATAATTATAACTATCTCCCTTGGGTTACTTAGTAACTTGGTATATGTAATTGGTCTCATACCGGATAGAAATACAAATTAGAATAAGATAAAAGGCAGGATATGGAGTTAATGCACACTACTCATATGAAACTACCTAATTTAATGCTGAAACTAAATATAAAAAGCAAGTTACATGAATATTTTGAGTGAAATTTGTTAAGTCTCTCACTGAGTTTACAACATTTTGAACATGGTTACATGTATAAAACTATATGGAGTAACAAACAGATAAACTTTCGTATGAAGTAAGAAAACTGAACTCTGTATTGTTACACGGCTCGGTCCGATAGTTTTGAAATGCTATAATAGAAGAACCATATTTGTTATACAAAAATCATTGAAAATCATTGCAATGTGTCGCTAAAATAGTGGACTTTTAGCTAAAAAAAGAAAAGAGAGAAAAGGTGCAAGATTTGATAAGTTTTTCTCTATAGCTAAAGACAGGTCATAATTATAAAACTTCAATTTTACATATTTAGATATATTTAGTTAGAGACGGTATCCACATAATTTAATCACAATGAAAATTAGTTTGATCTCCCTTCAGTATAATACAATTGCATGTCTGTCTATCTATTCACTGTACTTTTGCAACCAGTTTTAAATATTTTGAATGGTATCGGGTTCTAGAATTTTGTACCCATTTGTGTCTTTACTTTGTTCCACGTTGTCGTTGGAGTCCGACTGATCATGCGTTATAGGTACTGTAAAAGAAAAAGCATGTTTAAAACTTGTTTATTTATACAGCTTTGTTTTTAAATCAAATAAATTTAAATGTTTGGATTTTGGGCATACAATGTATTGATATATTGATACATGCATGTATTATTAACGAAGTGTCTGTTTAAAATTAATGTTACCTGTATACATCCTATTCTAACTAGAAGTTCATTTTAAGGATGCTCGCTGGTCATGTTTTGGTCTTTTTGTCAGATTTTCGGAATCCTCGGGTTTTATCCATTTCTTAAACGTGAAAATTTTGGCCCATGAACCCCCACTTTTTCTTTTATAATTCAATCATATATACCTTAAAATGGTATTTCACAAAATTTTATAAAAACCTTTTTATTTTTTCATACATCTTTGAGAGACTGAAGTTGTCAATGCAAAGACAATGAAAAATCCAGAGAAAACCCATTTCCTGTAAATTTTCAGGGCCTTATAGCTCTCAAATGAGCACATGAACATATATTTTTTTCATTCTTATTTGTTTACTATTCATATGTTCTCTCAAACTAAATCACCTATTTCAAATCCTATTTATTTCCTATTAGACCAGTGATCATCCTTAATTGTGTTATTAGAATACTGGAATTCTACCTAACGACTTATTTTGTTTATGTTGAAGGGCAACTTTCCTCAACAAGAATCTTTCGGGGACAAAATAATCACCTCTTTTGACCGGTCTGTTCAAGTTGAAGGGCATATTTCTTGTGGGGACAAAATCATCATCTCTTTTGACCGATCTGTTTTGTTTTTGTATGAAGCCAAAGTTTTATAGGGATAACTACAAAGGAACGAAAAACATTGAATCAGTGCTTTATTTTCGGGTTTCGAGGTACGTATTGTATATGTATGCTATCATTTGATAATCCAAACATAGCTCTTATCAAATACATTTTATCTTCTGCAGGAAGCAGAGACTGATTACTCTTCCGGAGTATCTGAGTCTCCCCCCGGTTTTTTTTGGTGGGGTCCATGTTGTTCATATATTTTTAGTTTTTAATTGTAGTGCATGTATTGTTTTGGTCTTGTCTTCTCCGGAATTTGTCATTTGTTACGATTTTTCTCTCCTTCAAATATCTCTTTGGTATTTCTTGACTTTATTTATAAGATAACCATGACATAAGAGAAACCACAGACGCATCCACTTCTGTTTCTAGACTTATCATAATAATAATAGTTTTCATCATAATAATAGTTTTCATTATAAATATAATAATATATCATTATAATAATAGTTTTCACAATCTAATGATGTTATTCTATCTTCTAAGGTGTTTAACCCCACTTTCTAAGTATTAAGGTGCCAACGTTTAGAGTTTGTAGTTTAATGAATGAATTATTGCTTGACGTCCAGTGGCAGTTGATTCTCTGCAATTCTGTCTAGGTCTCCTCACAAGCAAATTACTATCTGTTAACTTCTTCGACAAGATAATGTTCACCTTTGATAAAATCATTATTATAAAATTTGATTTTTGTCACTACCATATATGGTTGGTGAGTAGTAGGTTGAGACTACAGGGCTTTAGGTAGCGTCGACGTCTCTTTAGAATATACCCTCAGAGACTGGCCTGATCTATGAGATCGGGTACCCATGAAACCGGTTTAACCCACCACTTGTCCATTGTCTGTACCAAGTCAAGACTATCCTGAGTCTCTGTTGTGTGTATGTTATTTTTTGTCCGGGTGTCTGCCTGATGCGAGGCGATATTTGATTTGTATGTGATTGTTCACCTTTCCTGTTGTCAATTTGGTTGTTTATAACCACATATATTTTTTTCATGACTGTTACCTTATCCATGTTATTTGCACCGAAGATTAGTTTAAATTAGTGTAACGTTAGAGGAGAAAAAATAATATTGACCCCAAGCCAACGAACAAGAACAACACGACAATAGATAAATATAACTCAATTGTAATGAAACAGTAGATGTATACAATAAACTCCTTTCATAAAAAGGGGGAAAACTCCGTTTCGTCAAATTGTTCTGCAATTTTATCCTCTTATACATTTGTAAATAAATTTTAAAGACGAATTTACCTGCTTCGTAAGCGTCCGTTTGTCTGTATTTTAGTTGACAGAAAACACAGGAACACAGCAATATTCCTCCAAAGGCACATTGTGTAGAACAACCATGTGAAAAGAATTCTTTAAATCCGTCTACATAAAATAGCAAAACGTCAAGTAAAATGAATTTTTGAATTATACATAGTGAAAGATTATAGAAAAAAAACAAGCGATGTCTTTGAAAAGTATTATATAAAGGATTCAATGGTTAGTACGACAAAACAAAAAGTGGCAAAAAAAAACACCCCAGGTCACTAGTTTGCCAGCACAAAATGAGATATGCAACTAAAGGAAGTAGATTTATATATGCTTAATGCTCTGTCATAGGTAAAAATCAATTTAGAAAACGTTTTAGTAGAAATTTTTTAAATATCATAATAGTATTAGTTTTTTTTATGTATTTGTTGTCCATTAAGTTTATCATTTATTATTTATAATGAATGTATTATTACCACCGAGTCGATAACGCTACGTGTTACCCCGGGAGTATCACCAGCTCAGTTGCTGGCATCTTGATACTAGCCCGAAATCGATACTTTAAATTTACCGTTACAAAAATTGTTAAATTTTCTAAAAACTAAGGAGTGTCTCCTTTGCGCATAACACTGTCCATAGATGGATTTGGCTTTACCCTTTCGGCCACCTTAGCATTTTGTATTTGCGTTTGAACTTTTAGATTTCGTAAATCGACGACATATGCAAATATTGTATATCAAACTTGGTATCATAGATTTTATTCAAAATTGTTTCCAGATTTAAAATTGTTTTACATTTCTTTCATTTTGTGTTATACTCAAATACTGCAGATAGGTTTCAAAAAATGGCGGTACAAGTCAGAAAGTATCATTCCGCAGAAAATATATTACTATATTGTCATAAGAATAGTACAGTTGCGACTAGTCATAACCTCTCACCCAAGTTAACTTGCAGAGCAGTTCTTAGAACTAAGTTAACTTAGAGCAGTCAGGAAGCAGAACGGCGTTGGTCTAGAATTAGAGCATCCCTGGTCCACGACTGCTTTTTAGAACAGCTCTGGTCAAGAATCAGAGCAGTCCTGGTCCAAGACTTGTTTTTTAGAACAGCTCTGGTTAAAAATTAAAGCAGTCATGGTCCACGACTGCTTTTGCAACGATATCGTTTCATTTCATCCATTGTTATAGAATTGATCACCATCACCATTATAGAATTCATCATCAGAGGCCATTTTTTTGGTAATTTCTTACACAAGAAGAAAAGATCTTGCGTAAGAAATCATATTTAAAAAAATAAATAAAAAATAAATAATAAAATTAAAATTAAAAAAAAATTAAATTAAAATATATATCCCAATGAAACCCGAAACATTGACGAAATGATGTACGCAATGTCAGATCAGTGATACGATCCATACCATGAACGGGTGGGTAACACTGTTTGATAACTGTTCTAGACCATGTCAGGTTAGAGCTGTTCTTAACCACGACAGCTTACAGCAGTCAGAATCGGTCAGGATTCTGTTCTAGAGCAGTCAGGATTCTATTCTAGAGCAGTTCTAAAGCAGTCGGCAGAACTGTTCTAAGTTAACTTAGAGCGACGAGTCGTGAGAGGTTATGTCTGCACCTAACAGTATAAATACAGTGAAGACCTATTTTACCCTAGAAAGGAACAGTGAGATAAAAAAAGTGTTCACATTAAACAGTTTCAGATAATAGGAAAATGCGCTGCAAAGGGGTAATAAAATGTTGCTCATATAAGACGGGTTTTTGGTTAAATTAAGTAGTCATGTTGATAAATGTAATTTTAACATCCATGAATTTGAGGGGTTTGGAAAAATATGATGCAAGTCTGGCTGGTAAAAAAAGTTTTAGAAACATAACATACCTTTCCTGAAGGTTTTTCCAAAATTATAAGATGAAACACTGCAACAGTAACGTCCAGTTTGATGTTTTCTTTTCCTACACTTTACACAGATACATGTACCGATAGCAATCAGGAGAACTAATCCTGCTAAACCACCAGCTAATCCACCGATTAAACCGTCTGTGAAATAAAATATCACACGATTTCAAAATTACATTTTGCAGCCATATCCGTAATTATATAATAACTTAATTTTCTCTTATGTTAACAACTTCAAAAAGTTATTCCATGACTTTGGGGTAAGACCTACCAACATTACCGCTAACATAACCTTAACCATAAAACCTACCCTAAGCCTAATCTCTAACCAAACCCTAGCCCTAAAGGAGTGGGTACCCTAAGGTAAATGAAAACCAATTGTACACAAATGCATTTTTCTTTTAAACATTAAGTGGAATCTCCCACATACATACCTCTATCCTTAAATGTTTTTGTCAATTTCCTTTTTTAAGGTATCCGGACCATAATAGATCATGATCGAAAATTGTATCTCTTTTTGACCGTGAATGACTGAACAAAACAATTTTAAGCTGGAATTTTGTATATATATTTTTCTCAAGTTGAAACACACTTTGTTGCTTATATGCAGAGTCTGTAAAAATAAGTTAGTTATATTGGCATTTCCGAAGTTTGCCGATAATTACCGAGGTCAATTCAATTGCGTTGTATGGAACATCCGGGAACTTTTGAATAATCACGTGGTCATTTATGGTCCGGATACCTTAACTTTTAATATTTTGGAATATTGTTTTGGTATTTCACACAACTGAGAAGTTGTAAATCAACGAAATGTGCAAACATTTTGCATCAGACGTGGTACATGTACCATGGAAATTATTTTAAATGAATGACTGTAAAATAGTATTTAGATTGAGTGTTTGTCTGGTGTATGTTTTATTGAGTAGTGTGTTGTAGTGTTGCATTTATGACCCTAATGTACTCAGGAGCTATTACGCGTGCTTTCTTTTGTGAGCTTGATCATTTTTTTTAAAGACCACAGAAAACTAATACGCCTTTTAATCGTTTTCCTTGAGATATTTAGTCGTCAAGAGACCTGGTTATGTTGTTGGTTGAGTATTTAGTTTCGTGTTGAAAATCTTACTACAGTGATTGTTGAGATGAAGAACACAGAAAACTGATAATCGTTTTCCTTGAGATGGTTTTCTTGTCAAGAGACCTGCTTGATGTTGTTGGTTTCTTGGTGAAAACTTTACCACTGTGACAGTGATTGTTGAGATGAAGAACAAACAACACTTATACGCCTTTTAATCGTTTTCCTTGAGACTGTTTCTCGTCGGGAGTCCTGCTTGAGGTTTTTGATTGAGTATTTGGGTTTTTTTGTTGAAAACCTTATTACAGTGATTGTTGAGATGAAGAACACAGAAAACTGGTACGCTTTTCAATCGTTTTCCTTGAGTTTTTTTTTCGACAAGAGACCTAGTTGATTTTGTCGATTGATTATTTGGTTTCTCGTTGAAAGCCTTACTACAGTCATTGACGGACAGCAATAAAAGACCTTTTCACTTTCTTTATGTTTTTCTATTTCATGGATTTCTCTTTAGTCCGATACATCTTCATCTAACATCCATTATTATCTCGAGTACCGTTTCACTAAAAGTCATATGAGTTACGACTTATCGTAAACCTTTGAATATATACAAGATACGACTGTTCCTTTCTTTTTTAAATATCATGTTGAGATGGCGTTATGATATGTTTATCTGTTATCATTTCATATATTCTTAAATTCATAGATTTGTCAGACCGACGCTTCTTAAATTAAAATTCAACGTAATGGTTTATTGTACGATTAGATATGCCTTCTAGCTTCCCAGAAAAAAAGTTGACTTTACCTATGGGCCGTATTTGATTCACATTTAATATTACATTTTGTTTTATAATGTGCACGTTTTTGTTTGTTTTTTGTTTTTTGTTTTTTTTTTTTTTTCATTTTCGTGGTTAATTATTTATTGCATCGGGTGTCTGCATTTTTTAATGGTATCTACTGCAGATTATATAACTTGTTGTCTAAACGCAGTATGTTTAAACATCTCATCCAAGTTGATGTAGTGGTAGAGGGAGAAATAGTCACATATATTTTATGAGTTCACTGATAAACTTACAATTCGGTTCCATTTTGGCCTCCAACTGAATTTTGAATCTGTTCCGCTCCGACATCGGTCTACTTGTTTTATCGATTCTGTTATTCCTATTGTAGTCGTTGTCATATCTGTTGTTTTCATCACGCCCACCTTTCTTTAGTTCAAATGAGATTACTCTGTCACCATCGAGACACTGTGCAAAATGATTGTTGTAGTCGTTGTATCGGGAGCAGCCAGCTGCATATATCTTCAAAAATAAAGATAAGTTACGATAGTATACCTTACTATACTATGTTTATTCAGGTCTGAAAGGTCTTGATTTTCTCACTTTCTGAGTAACAAGAATGAGTTGCATATAAATATTTACACAAGTATGATTATTTTAGAACTTGTTTAGGATTTTTTTCCGACTATTTAACATAGACGTCGGCCATTTTTTAGATGAAGAACACAGAAAACATTTTTTAAAATAGCGGCCATATTTGAGTTTTGAAAATGGTCGTCCATACTATTTTCGATGGAGCTGTCCAGAATTGTTTTCTAATTTTTAAGATTTTTTTTTTCATTTTGAAAATGACGCCCAAATTGTTAGTATGATGAGGCACAGCATCAGATGGTAGCCTATGTGTGTGCCATATTTAATTTCAATCGATTGAGCAGTTTCCGAGAACACGCCTGCACAATTCGGCTACCGATGAAAGAATAATAATAGTAACGGGGGAATATTAAGTCCAGTTCATGAAAGTCAATAATGATCTAGTAAACGTTTAATGAAAACCCCATGAAATACATTTACAAAATAAAATATACTTTGAAGCATTGAATATTGTTACTATAATTCTTTCCATCAACAAAGTCAAGTCCAGTGTGGGTAATAATTTAACTAACCTTGTCGTTGTCCCAGTAAATATACTTGTTTTCATACTTCCGAAATCCAATACTTATCGAACAGTTCGGACTGTCAAAGTATTCCATCCTCATACAAAGGGTGTAGTGATAAAAAGTTTTGTGTGGAGTTGTAAATTTCATCTTTCGACAGTCTTGGCTTCCTAAACTCCCACCATCAAATCTAATATAAACAAGTGAATTTTCGTCCACTACATACGGCTCGCTTAAACAAGCATCTGTTGGAAAATTGTCTGAAAGTGTATTGTCATTATAATCTTCAATGAAGTAAACTTCATAAACCGAATATCATTTGGAGAAATATAGAAGTATCCGATTTTTTATGTCTTATTTGTAAAGTTACTGCATGCGATAACAAATGAAACTCCGCAATCGTTATTTTAATTTCCCATTCATTCCCTTTCCCGTTGCTGTGATAAATTGTTACTTCTCAACATGTATGCCATGTTTTTGTGCTTACATGTTCTTGTCTTTATACATACATATACCACTGTGTGTTTATATTGTTTGTTTTTGTTTTTGGTTTTTGATTTTTGTTTTTTTTTTTGTATTGTTTTTTGTTGTTTAATTTGGCCTCACTACAATTCCTCTAGGGTGAAACATTTGTTTGATCGTTTGTAATGCCTTGTGAGCACGCCAACTTTATTGTCTGACTCAGTATCGATCTCCTAAACATTTTTATATACTTTTGCAGACAAAAAATAGGTTTTCATTGAATTTTTTTCAGCTGGTACACATACATATAGTTGCTCTCTCTCTCTCTCTCTCTCTCTCTCTCTCTCTCTCTCTCTCTATATATATATATATATATATATATATATATATATATATTATTACTCCAAGGCTGATTTGGTTTTTATAATTTCTTTCTTTTTGACAATAAGACAGATACAGACAGATACAAACAGTTAATTGTTCATGTACAAAATTACAAATATATGTAATTAGAAGAATATCCTGGGCTGAATTTAATGATACTTACATGTGACTGTTGTTTCTGCACTGTAGACAAGTTGAAAATATATAAGTAAGAAACAACATTTTCCGAAATTTTTCTCCATCTTTTTTCTGAATTAATAAGAAAAATATTATCTAAAAACTTAAACAAATAAAAATCGGGTCATAATGTTGACCTATTCATTTCCATGTACTACTATTTGTAAAGAGATATACAAAGAATACAGTGCTACTTCATTCCTAGGTTAATGGCCCAGTGCAAAGATTAAAATCTTGAAAGGGATACTTGGATTCTTCCTTAACGTTTTCAACGTTGAAACGATCCACAATCCGCCTATTACTGTGTCTGCACGTTTAGTCAGAATCTATAGCCATACTATCTTGGTGTGTACAAAGCATTATTCTGAAGAACTATCGGCATATTACTGATGGAATTCTGGCATCGTTAAGGCCACTTTTGTGGAGCATTTCAATCTTATCTTTGAACCAGCTTTAGTGGCACATAATTATGTTGATGTCAAAACCAATCATATAAAAGCATACACATTATACACAAATCTTACTGAAATGTCACTCCAGGATATAAAATACACTGATACAACAAAGATTATTTTCTGATGTAATAACTAGTAAATCTAGACTGTTTTCAATGTCATGAAATGTCGATAAAAATCGTTAATAAACATATTCTTATTAAACAAAGAAAGAAGAAAAATAGAATAATGATCTGTATAAAATAGTTAAACATGATAAAGACATTATTTTTAAAAACAGTACATACCTTATTATCTACATGCAGTACTATTTTATCCGTTTCTCACTTGTTTACATCATGTGACTAATACACATACGATCAATATCAATGTGAAAGAGATATAAAACTGATAACGTAATCTGACATACATGTGTTTCATGTATTTAATTTACAGTTAGATTTTTTAACGTTGTACATATCTTTTTTAATATCAAAAATGTACATTGTAAATCAATGGCAGCCATTTGTCTAAAACAGCCATATAGGAATTAGGCATATATTTGACAAATACTGTTTATTGTTAAGGTATCCGGACCATAATAGATAATGATAAAAAATTGTATCTCTTTTTGCCCCTGAATGGCGGAACCAAACAATTTAAAGCTGGAATTTTGTATATATATTTTTCTCAAGTTGAAACACACTTTGTTGCTTATATGCAGAGTCTGTAAAAATTAGTTAGTTATATTAGAATTTCCGAAGTTTGCCGATAATTACCGAGGTCATTTCAATTGCGTTGTATGGAACATCCGGGAAATTTTAAATAATCACGTGGTCATTTATGGTCCGGATACCTTAATATCCCTTTGCCTGAACATGAAATTTACTATTAAGAAATGTCCATGTGGTATTTGATATTGACTCTAGAGAAGCTCGAAGATCAATGCTTGGCTTCTTAAGGACCAATGATAAGAGAATGTATGTTTTATAAAATCTTTCCAATTCAAATTCAAAACCATGCTCAATCTCCTTTAATGACGACATATCCTTAATGAGACTTTACTGATTAAATTCTACATTATCGATGATAGCAAAGATTTACAATGTCTACATGCGATCGCTAGTATATGTCATCAAACATAATTCTGAACCATCCAAGTCCAATTGACCAAGTAGTTTAAGACACGAAAATTTGCAAATTATATTATCCTAAATGATAGAGTCCTATGTTAAACTTAGTTTGGCTGTGGTGGCCATCTTGGTTCACAGTCCGGGTGATCAGACACAATTCTGAAAAAAGGCCATCTAAAAATAAAGGACCATCGCTGCCATAAATGTTAGCTTAGTTGTGACCAGCTGTTTCAATGGCGAAAACTTATCACAAAGAATGCTTTGTTAACGTACACGGGACATACCCTATTCAATTATCGACCATGTATGTAATACAAGAATCAAGAATATGATGTTTCTTAATTTTGGACCTCGCTATTAGGTCTTTAACATATAACCAAATGCTTATACGATGGATAAAGATAAAAACAGTCCATAGAGTCGGGTAAATGGACATGATAAAACGTATAACAAAATAACGAAATAAATTTAGTTTATAATTTATGGTCATTACTTCCTGTTTGGTATCCATTGATGGGATATAACGTCGATATAATTCACTGGTTACCGTTTCAAATGTAAGATGCATGAAATATTTGTTAATAATCATAATTACATCCCAGCTCCTTTGTTTTTACAGGGGTGATCTGAGACGGATCACCCCTGCCAGATCACCCCAGCAAGAGTGCTTTGTTAGTTTAAAGTTGGCGGGAACAATTTACTCACGATTAAAACTTAGAAAATTTATGCAGAAACATAAATTACAAATTAAAAATTAACATTAAAATTTAGAAAGAATGTACCGAGAATCGAACCTGGGACCGTTCGTTTATTAGCCATACACGTTAACCAATAGGCCAGTGAAGCTCACACCGATTAACGTTAATTTTACCTATAAGAATATTAAGTCCGGGGTTCCAGTGGGGAATACAATATATAATATATATAAAAGTATATTATAACGTAAAATAGTACTGAAATGTTTAATTTAAGTTTATTATTATTTATCACGGATGAGCTGGGATGTAAAATAGTTATCCCACTCGGGCTTGGTGTGTCTGTATAAGATCATCCCTCGGGCCTCCGGCCCTCGGGGTGATCTTATACAGACACACCGCGTCCTCGTGCGATAACTATTACGGAAAATAAATCAGTTTTACCTGGATGAAACATACGTCTATTTATTGAGTGAATAAAGTTTACCTCTGTCTGAAATGACTGTCAAGTGTAATTGATTGATTACTGTTTGCTTAAAGTTCAGTAGCAAATATTTCGTACTCCATCAGAACAGGTTAAACAATTTATCAAACACAATCAATATAAAGGTTAGAACCTTCTGTTAAGGCCATTAGCTTACTTTTTTTCGAAAATACATAAGGGGTCTTTAGCTTGCAGGGAGCTTTGCATTCAACAAACACATTACCGATAGTCCGGCTTTCAGTATTATGACTGACATCGTCTGACGACAGGGTCTCCCCTGAACAACATCCGAGGACGCACCAGACTGCTTTGTGCATTGAGCTCCCGTGATTCACCATAGGTGCCTAAACTGTCAAGTTTTAATAAAACGTATCCCAAAATACAAAAATAAATTTGACGCACTGTATGGCCATTTCGTTGCTTGACAACTCATCAGCAGTGCTCGAGATTAAAATATTAGAAAACCGGTTAAAGATATAATGATGAATTAATAAGCACAATCATAAAAAATTAAAACAAACAGGTATCCAAACTCAGCTAAGGGTTACCTCTGCATCAAAAAGGCAGAGCCTTAGAAATTTCTGGTAATTTTGTCAAATTTTTAACGGAAAATTAAAGGCATTTGAATAATGAATCATGACAGGACAAAAGTTCCGGCTACTCGGCTGACAATGCCCTCGGGGACTAACAGTCCACCATCAGTGACATAGACCCATGCAGTGGTAGTAATAAAACGTATCACAAAATACCAAAATAAATTTAAAAGATAAAATAAAAAAAATAAATAAAGACGAGGTTGAATAAACAACGAACATAGCATATATTTCATTCACACTTTCCTCAAAGACCAATTTGACGATGCAATAACCTCCCTAACGATACCTTAAGTCCTGAAACTGTACTATATGTCTACCTGTCACTATTTCAGTCCTCCCCTACAAGGTCACATAAGACAGCTTGGACTGTATGACTTCTAACTACAATGTTTCTCATCTTCATTGTTTAAATCATGAGATTATATATACTGGCGACCAATATATAGTTAAAATACTACGACATCAAACAAAAACATACCTGTGTATCAGGAAGTGACTTTATCAGAATGTAATTCTAGAGATGTTTAGTTTACCAAGTCATTATATCAGGGCAAATTTGATTGGTTACACTTCTGGTAACAGGATGTACATTTTTTACTTCATTGTGTTTTTTAAATCATGAATTACATACTATAAGTATAGAATATAGAAGGGGCATTTAGCTTGCAGGGGCGTGGCATTCTCCAAAAACCTAACCAACTACTGTCCGAGGTCAGGCTTTTAGTATTATGACTTGACATCTTCTTATGGTAGGTTCTCCCCTAAACGGCATTCGAGGACGCGTCAGACTGCTATGTGCATTAAGCTTCCGTGATTCACCATAGCTGTCTCAACTGTCAATTATGACAATTGTTAAATTATAATTCAAATAAACTGATTCCATAGCTTTTGAATTAAATCCAAGTTGAAAGTCATCAAAGAAAGTCTGCAAAGTAGATGTCGTGTTAAATATAAAATGGAAAAAAGATGAGGTTGAGTAAACAACAAAAATAGCATAGGTGTCATTCAAACCTTCCTTAAAGATCAGTTTTAGTCCTTCTGCAGTGCATTTCATTTTAATTGAAACTGTACTATATGTGTGCATGTCACTATTCAGTACTCCCCTACAAGGTCACAATGTTTCATTGTTTAAATCATGAGATTATATGTAGTGGCGATCAATATATTTAAGCTAGAATTAAAATACTAAGACATCAAACAAAAACATACCTGTGTATGAGGAAGTTACTTTACCAGAATGTGATGGTTTTAATTCTAATTTACCAAGTCATTATATCGGTGCAAATTTTATTGGTTACACTTCTGATAACAGGATGTACATTTATTTCTTTTTAAAATTTGTTTAAATCATGAATTATATGAGATTTCAAAGTATAAAATAGTTATTTACACATTATAGGGGCCAGTTAATAAGTAAAGTCATGAAATACCAAAGGGATATTCGAAGGAGGGAAAAATCGTAAGAACTGACAAACTCCGGTGAACAACGAAGACAAGACCAAAACAATTTATGCATTACAATTAAAAACATATGAACAACATGGATAAAATAAATTCATACTGTAATACACATGTATCTGTTTATTTATTTGTTATTTTTTTTTAAATATTATTTAGTCCTTTGTAAATATTCATGCACCTTCAGATATTCATTTAATTTAATTTATTCTCCTGAAATATTGATTGGGGTTCAAAATGAAAAGTACAAACTTGACACTGGTAGAAACCTGTTTTACCAAAAACTTTCAGAAAGAAAAGCAATAATGCTTTGTTAAACAAAAAAGGTTGAAATCACTGATTAGGTACATTATCTGTCGAATGACTAAAGGTTAAAAACTTACCTATATGACAAAAACATAAAAATACCAACAAAAGGTAAAAGATTAAAAGACTTAACGTTTCAACAAACTAGGCTTGAATTGAGTGAATTAGGTCAAAAGTTTGTCTTTGTCCAAGCAGATAAGACAGCTAATAACGTTGTTATTATTTACAAAAAACCTCCATAGATGTATTAAGATAGGAATAAGATAATTCTAGCACTTTCCTAGCAAGTAGATTTCTAAAGAAAAACATAACTGAACAACACATTAAAGCCAATAAACAATTCCAAGTTCCTACCCAACACCACTACTATGTAATGGTTTCCTAAATTATATAAAAATCCATACAAATTTCGTTTTATTTCGGTCTCTACCAAATATACCACAACTAAATTGTCTCCCCTTTTATGTATGAAAACACTTGTTTATTGTAACAAAATTTTCTGAAAATGTGGGCATAAATTGTTTCTCTCAACGTTCTGGATAAATTATAAACAGTAAGTCATCAAGTAACTGCTGTGGAAGATTATGACTTTCCTTCAGAGTATACAATCCTATCACAAAAAGGAAAATATAGTGCACTGACTAACTGGTCTTTTGGATCTTCTTGTTTAATGTATATTTGTTGTAACAGTTTTCAGTCATAAAAGTATGCAAATTACATTTGTTGGACAAGCGATGACATGCTCAAGTCCCTATACTTTTTGCTGGACAACATTTTTGTTCTTTATTGCAATACTGTGTATCGATAGGTCATTGGGATGTATCAATGGTGAAGCTGCCAGAAGGTTTAAAAATCATATCGACATATTTATATTCATTTGTGCATTCTACTGATTTTCCATTGTATAAAAATCCTAGGTTTTTTAATACTTTACCAGATTTATTAAACACCATGATATTTGTTTTTCACAATATTCAATTGAAGGTCCCATCTTTCACAAAATGTATGTAAATTATCTAAACACTTTTGGAGATCAGCTTTGCACTCGGATAGCAGTAAAATATAATCTGCATATAATAAACATGGAATACTGTTCTTTCCTATATATGGAGCCTCATAATTATTGTCATCAAGTAAATCAAGAGTCATTTATGTACAGAGAAAGCTTTTCCTCTAACTCTTACGGTTTCTATGTTATAGCGACACATATGTTTATGGTTTACGGAAAAATAATTCTGTATCGATAAAGAGTTCGGCTTCCCACGGTCAATCCGTAATCATTCCGAACCATCACTTGAAATGGTCATGTTGATGTTGCAAAATAAAAAAAAATCTTGACAGCGAAATAATAATAACAAGACGAATTATAGAAGATTCCCCTGTTCATAACGGGAAATACCTTAATAATGATCTGACGAAATACAAGAAAGTCATCCTACCTGTTTTTAAGATAGGGAAGTTTTTAATGAAAATAACAACTTATAACGCATTCAGTACATGGATATAACAAAACTGGAAAATATAGATTAAGATATTATGATTAATTCCTCATAAGGTTTATAAACAATATCTACAAAATAAATTGTACAAATATATAAATGTATTATACCAATTTAGACTCAGCGGTAAGACACAAAAGATCCGTTAGCTGTTGAATGGACTGAATTCAAATATACTAAACATAAAAATGACAAAATAAATAAATAAATAAAAGATAAATAAACATAAATAATAATGAAACAATTTGCATAACAACATGAATCATTTGCATGAATAAATTTAAAATATATTTACATAAAATATCTGTGATTGAAATAAGTTATTAAAAAGTGAAATGCTGTAAACCTCTCGTCAAAGACAAAATAAACGCATTGATAAAGACAATACATGTATATACAATTGACTCTCGTTATCTCAAACTCTTTTATCGCATAACTCTGCATATCTCAAAGTAATGTTTTTGTCCCTAGATTAAACTTTGCACCTTATTTCCTCCTGATATCCTAAACTCCTGTTATCTCAAACTATTTTTGTTGGTCCCTTCCACTTTGAGATAAAGAAAGTCAACTGTAGTATTGAAAAAAAAAACATTTATCTTTAAGCTAATCGAAAACAATTCTGGAACTGGTGCAAACTCCTAAAGTGAAACAAAAATGTTGTTCCACATCGTTCACACGAAAACGTAAAGGGGTAAACAAGGGAAAATTGACATCTTATTCCTTAAGTAGGCACTAATTTTCGGTAGATGTTAGATTGGAGCTCTAGATGATGTTATTTTACTTTATTGTTAGCAAATTAATAATTGTTATTGTGTCATCTAATTTACATAAAAGATAAAATACCAACTTTAACATATTTACATAGTTTGGTTATCAGTGTAGCAATGACATATTAAATGCTTTTTCATAAAATATTTTCTTTCCTTTAAGTTTGAGTATATGTACATGTACTGTACGTCTTTATTTCCTAGTATTTTACAATTATTAATCATGTATTCTATCTGGTTCCATCATGTAGTTTCCACTAAATATTTTTACTTTTGGTGAAAGTTCTCCTCAAATTCCGAATCATGCTGTATTAACTGTTCTGTAAAACAAAAGTGTAGCTAAATATCTACATGTCCAAATATCATTTGTGATACGTCTAATGACTTATAGGATTTCGGCAAATATCTTTATATAAACACTAAAATAAAGAGGAGAATAAGAAAAAAAAATGAATCGTGCTTGGTACAATTTACATAATGGTAAATAAATAACCAAAAAAACCCTGGAAAGTAAATTATTATTGACATATAGATAGAAAAAGGATTGAAAATAAATCCGTTTATTACATATATCACTGCTAACCTCCAGTTTACGACATATTTCATTACTATATATAGTATTAATAAATGGGTATTTTCGTAATGGCCCTGTTATATGACCAAGGTCTGTAATAATGGCCTGAGGATAGCTTTAATGGCCCGAGGCAACGCGGAAAATACCAGATGGGGAAACTATCTTTGTTGATTGGTTTGTTACAGACTTTTCTGGAAAATGTTCTCTGGTTTGTTGGTTTTCAGTTATAAGAAAAAAATGTGTACCAGTTGTTTTTTTTTTTTTCATTAAATATTTATTTTGTTATCAAGATGGCGGCTGTTCGTATATCCATCTTGATAGGGATTCTGTAATGGCCCTGCTAATATCGTAATGTCTCTGTTTATCCTGTGATGGCCTAGTTGTAATGCCTTAATTTTATTTATAAAAGCAACGCATTTTTTACATATTGTATCCGTCTATTTAATAATAGCTTAAAATGTGATTCACACACGTTATGTTTATTGTTCATTGTTGAAAAAATAAATGTTTTCCTTGTTCCTCCTTCATTTCATCAGAGGCTTTTTATTCTTTATTTGAGCAAAACGAGCATATCATTTAATTTTTCCTTGTTCATGCGTAATGTTTTTTTTTTAATTTAAATTAGATGATTTATCAAAAAATAGATATCAAATAACATGTATGTGTTATCTTATAATAAGTTTTAATTGTAAACTTCTGATATAAGTCTCACAGAAGGAAATGATTTATTTAATATTAATTTTCTTTAACTTACCCTGCTATTTACAATCTTCCTTGTATTTCAATATACATGATATATGGGATTTTTATTAGGTGTTACCGGTGCAATTTCAAAACATGCTTTATCTGAATGTTTAAGCATTGTACAAATCTCATTAAAGCAGGGTCAAATAAACTATACAAAACTGAATTGAACGAAATTGGAAAATTGTTTAAAGAAAGACTCACCTGCTTCAACAGAGTCTACTTGTCTGGTATGTTGTTTGCAAAACACACAGGCACAGAGCAACATGTCTTCACACTGTACTGAACACCCATCTGATAATACTTCTTTAGAACCACCTAAATAAAGTACAATTAGACAAATTTAAAAATATATGCTATAGAATAAAAAATTTTGTTTAAACTAAAATCCAAGAAACAACCATTTTGGAAAGCCTATATAGCCTTTATATATATATATAAAACTAAAGGTTAAAAAGGGCAAAATAATCGTAAATCATGTATGAATCTGAAATAAGAGAGCTGATATGTTTTGCTTTATAAAGGATCAACTATATTTCTGCAACGTTTATTTTTTTGTTTAAGTTGGGGTTTTACGCCGTTTCGGCACAATTGGCTATTTCGCGGCGGATAGTTTTATTGGTGGAGGAAGCCGGAGTCCTGGGAGAGAACCACCGACCTTCTGTAGGAAAATTGACAAACCCGGCCACGGGTGAGATTCGAACTCACAACCTCAGTGTTGACAGGCTAGTGATCATTAGTAGTCATGACGAACTAACTAAACCACTCGGCCATCGATGCCCCTTTCTGCCACGTTCGGGTACATAACTTTTCATTAAATATTATAGACAATAAATTTGTTCATAAAATGTTTAAAGGTTATGCCATCGACTGTGAAATTTCATGATTTCTTAGTTAAAAGAAGAAGTTAAGATAGTTATGAATTTATCTTGATCCGTATAAAGGACGTATTGCAAAAAAGTAGTTAAGTTATGCATTTAAATTGGTCTGTATAAAGGACGTATTGCAAAAAAGTAGTTAGTTAGTTATGCATTGATCTTTTGCATATTTCAAAAAAAATTTATAAAAAAATTTATTTTGACCAAGCGCTATAACAGGTTGGAATATAAATTTAAAAATAACTAATAGCATTATCTTAGTAGCTGTGAATATTTTATTGAGCTTCTTCTTTTAGTGCGTTTTATATAATTGATAGGAGTTATATGAGAAGAGTTTTCTAAATACCAACATACCTGTCCGAAAGGTTTTACCATAGTTGTAAGATGCGATACTGCAGCAATAACGTCCAGTCTGACGTTTTCTTTTCCTGCACTTGACACATATGCATGTACCAATGACAATTATGAGAACTAAACCAGCCAAGCCACCAGCTAACCCACCAATTAAATCGTCTGTTAAATAAACCATATGCAAGGTTATTATGAAATAGATATTAAACATATATGTTTGCCTTTTATAATTCATAATATCGAATACAATTCTTTAATGTCAATATTGATGCCCAAGATGTGCACATTTCGTCGATATACGACTCACCAGTGGTGCGAAACGTTTTGTAACCAATGAGTATGAACATTCGTTGATTTTGGCATAACTCCAATTTGTCATTTTTTACATTCTTTTAACTTACACTTTTCTTTAGTATTGTTCTAGTTTTCACAATCTAGGCCTTGAGTTCAACTGATGCATGTAAGTAGTAAGTCGACAACATGTGCATATTTTGTGAATCAAAATGGTATCAAGGAATTGTATTTGAACAGGTTTTACTTATTTATTTTTCCCATATTACAAAATGTGGCTACATTACAGAAAGTACAATCTTTAGACCTAATGAAGGTGCTGCATGTATGTCGTCTTTAAGTTCTATAGAAGTTCTTAAATTATTAACAATTACTTCCACAGGTTTTTCTGTCTTGTTAATTAGAGAGTTCACGTATGTTTTTATTAACTTGTATGCTAACGTCTTACGTTTTTATTGAATCCTGTGTTAACGTTACATTACATATTTTTATTTACTACTGTTTACCATCATATGTTTCTTATTGAATACCATGTGAATAAAAACGTATGCCGTTATCCAATAAATTTGATTTAGGGACATATGGTAAAATTTTGACAGCAGTGTACCTACAGCAAATTAGCGTTTTTCGTCTGTTGTAACCTGTTGCCGATTGTTAAGGGTCACACATCCCTCAGCTGTTAAATGTATCAGTATTTCCCTTGAGATGTTTTCTCATTGTCAAAATCTCCTTTAGTCAACGACACAGAAGGCCTT
Source organism: Mytilisepta virgata (assembly GCA_028015205.1). Classification (NCBI taxonomy): domain Eukaryota; kingdom Metazoa; phylum Mollusca; class Bivalvia; order Mytilida; family Mytilidae; genus Mytilisepta; species Mytilisepta virgata. Next base: position 6,983,177 of record CM051513.1, read on the forward strand.
TATCTTTATGAGACATTTTGGTTAATTATTGATGATGAAAATATCAATAAAGGTGTTGTTTGTATTTTTTAGTATTATGATTCTGTATTGCATGGGATAGGTTGTGATAAATCTATAGGAAATTAACTCCCATATCCTTTTTACAGCTTGTTCCTTAAGCTTAAACTTTTTTTTTTTCGGTTGTTGAATCAAAATAACTTTATCACACTTATTTAGTATTTTTTCAAGATATTGGGAGTCTTAAAAAGTAAACTTCTATTTCAGCAATTAATTATATAATACAGTGTATTGGGTAATTATTGCTCGATATGAGCTTGTGATAAAGCGTAAAAGAATCAACCAAATAACCCAATTCTATATGAAATCACTTCTTCTGATCTACATTTTGTACATTTTAATAATCATAGTCTACAGCATACTTCTTCTGCCCCTTTGGTTTATCTTTGATATCACTGACACGAATATTCCCCTAATTGAACACCGACAAAATCCATGGATTGAACACTCTGTGGATTTCGTTGGTAATTACACGAGGGGGTAATGCTAGTATAGCAGAAGATGCTTATTCTGTCGACACACCAGATCTCTCCCTTTAGGGGTTCATGTCATGGCTACCAAAGTTCATTGATCCAGCAAAGTACTCTGTGCTGTGTGAGTTCTGGTTAGCTTACTATTTCACATCCACAGATCTCTATAATGCTGGGTAAGCCTGATGACATTTTTTAATTGAATGTCATACACCTAATGTTGCTCTCTCCTGACATTTCATTTTCCGAATATTGGTAACTAATTCATTTTTACATTATAAACAAACAAATTATGAAGTGATCACTTTGGCAATACTTTATGTATCCATTTCAGTATTATGATCTGAAGGGATAAAATCAGTATGATTTTAAACTTACAATCAAGATCCGTTTTGGCATATAACCGAAACTTAAATCTATTTTGCTGTGAGATAGATGTATTTGTTAAATCAACAATTCCCTTGTACTCGTTTTCAAATCTGTTCTTCTTCTGACGACCTCCTCTCTTCAACTCGAACAACGCTGTGCATTCTCTATACATGTATATACACGTTTCGAAACTGCTGTCGTAGTCGTATGTGTCCGAGGAGCATCCATCTGCGTAAATCTTCAAAAATAAATAAGTAAATAGATAAAAAAAAAAACAACAGTAAGTGTTAATGTACCTTGAAAGTATTTTTAGCAATCGAGGACCTAAAGAAAAAGAGTACCATCTTAAAAATTCAAAAACTGTCTTTCAATTCGGTGATAATTGAAAAATTTAAGTAAAGTTTCGAATAAAATGTACATAGGGTGGAATAGCTCTACTTTCGGAAGATTACAATCAAAGGAAATTAACCTTATTACGATTATCGATTAAACTGTGAAGGATACCAAATATTTGATATATTAAATATTTCTTTAGTTTTTTCTCGGAGAAACAAGCACAAAAACATTGCTTTCAAAACACGAAAATGATGGTTATAGGTTCTCCCGTTCAAATAAAAACACAAATGAAAATATAATGTTTTTGCATAACATTACAGGATATAATTTTACAGCGATATCAATCCTATGGTCCAAATTATCAACATGATCGATCATGAATTGTCTAGCCTTGTATCAAAACGGATAATAATAAACCAGGGGTTTGGTCATAGTATTTACATATTTCAAAACAAATAATAATATAAAAAATGTATACATAGATTTTTCTGCTGGACAGTATCTATAGGTTTATATGAATTCATTATTATTTAGATTTTATTTATCCATTTTTATCGTTAAAATAGAATATTATTCAAATGTCAGTAAAATCATAATATCTAAGAAAATCTAAAAGGTAGAATGAGAAACCTAATGCATAACCACAACATGACATTTGTAGTAATCAAAGTCCTTGAAGAACTGAAAACTGGCTTCGTAGTACCTCAAGTGCAGACAACGTACTGACTGGAATGTAGGTCAATGCACCAGGGGGGATAATTAGTCCTTTATTATGGTTCAGTCGTGCGGCCAACATTTTCGAATCCCACCCTATTCATATATTTCAGATTCCTAGAAAGACTGATCTAATAACATGCTTTTCCTGACCCTTTCATCCATTTTATCACCTTGTTTTTTTTTCACAAATACTTCAATCAGAACTAAAGATCTTTGCATAATAGAAAAAATAGAACATGAAATTTAAATAATCTGGAAATATGACCAAATTAATGTATTTTTCCCATATTTTAAGTGAGAAAAAATAGACCCTTTTTGGACCGCAAATATGTTGTTACATTATATAGGAAGTTATCAGCCCCACTCCCCCCACCCGTGGGTAAAAATGTCTTTAATCATAAATGATATTTACATGAGATCGCCATTGACACCAAAATTTAGATTAGATTATGCCGTTTATATATATAGTTTCTACTAGATACAAGAATTGTACATATTCCTGCTAAAGATCGATGACGATGATACAATATTTTTGGCGCTAGATGTCGCCGCAGTAGAAAGTGCATTTGATAGATCACGTTTCGCTTTGCGTTAAAAACATAATGAATCAAACTCATATACCTAAATAGGTTAACCTATATTCTCAGGTGTGATTATACATGTATGTTCAACGAAAATATCGGCAAAAGAATACCGAAGCGACAAAACAGTGGGAAAAGTCCGTTTATTCGAAAAGACAACGTCATGAGAATGAAACACAACAATCTAGGCTACATGAATAACTTTGATAAACTAAACAAACATAGAACAAGACAGCACAGAACTTAAAACTGGGAGTGGTAAACGTGTCCTGCCTCGTAGGTAAGTAAACTCCAGAGGGGAAATGATTGCTAAACAAATATTTAAACAGGAATTCTTTGTTTAATGTACAATATACAAATAATGAGTAATAAAAAATAATTAATTTAAAAAATAGAAAGATATGAAATCGATTGTTCCAATGAAAACAATAAATCGTAAAAATGTATATTAATATGAAAAGTAGAGTCGTTATGGACTTACAGTTTCTTTACTGTCATCATAGTAGTTACAATCGACATTCCTGTATTCAATCCGAATAGAACATTCCGGACTCTCGAAGTATTCCATGCTTATACAGAGCCGGTAGTAATAGAAAATTTTGGGGGGTGTTGTAAATTCCATCATTCGACAGCCTCGGCTTCCTATACTCCCACCATCAAATTGCATGTAAACACGCGAATTTCTTTCCACTACATACGGCTCTGTTGAACAAGCATCTGTTGGAAAATTATCTGAAAGTAGTTGTTGACGTTTATTATCCAAGCTTTTCAAACCATGAATAATTTTGGTTAAAAACATTTTAAAAATTTTTAAAAACCAAATATTATGGTATCCTTTCTATCGTTAGAGTTTCTGAAAATGATTATGTCAATTTTGCTATATACATAATCATTATATCTAATTGATTGAACACCCCAACTAATGTTATCAACTGAGCATTGTTTCGTGTACTTCGATTTTTTGTATCTATCTGACGGGTACTTCAACCAAATATCGGTCGTGGTAAACGATAGTAAGACACCTATTATATAACAACGTAATAAGTCAATAATTAAGAAAATTATATGATCTTCAGTATATGACCAAAAACCATGGATCTTGTAACTCCAACTGAAGAGAAAGTTAATGATTTGGGAAAATAAGTCTATCCCGCTAGTTTCTCATTACCTGTCATGTCTAAAATGGCATTTAACACTTTTTTCAAATAGATGATAATGAGCAGGATCAGTATAAAAAGACAGCGTAAGAGAAAGCATAAACGAGTTCTAAAAATCAGGTCAAGGGTACCACACACGTTAAATATTGAATGATACAAAAGATCATGTTTTGCCGTTTTACGGTTTATCTATTGTGTTCAACATCTAAATTGTTGAAAAACAAAATAATGAATCAAAACGTTGAAGTATAAGTAAAAAAAAATCCTATATGAGCAAAGTGGTAGAAACCTTCCAAGAACTGACTTGTATACCATAGAGGTACTCGCTGGCTTTAACGAAATTTAACATTTCTGTAACAACAAATTTGAGGAACAAAAATAAAACAAATGCGTACACGTATCTTCATTACACATTCTCCTTGATACTGACAACTGACAAAAATCATTCAGAACGATATATGCGGACATTCTGTTGTTTATAATTTAAAACTTTAAACTTCCTGATCAAAATTATTCCGTTTTCTTGTTCATCAACAGTTGATTGACTTTGTTGAACTTCACGACGGGTGCCGTATACGGAGCTGGAACTGCTTACCCTTCCGGAGCACCTGGGTTCACTCCTGATTTTTATAGGAGTTTGTGTTGTTCATTGTTTTTTAGTTTTCTGTGTTTATTTGTTGTGCTTGTTGTTGTTCGTTTGTTTTCCCTGGTTTGTCTGTCCAATGGATTATGTATTTTTGATTGCTCCTTAGGTATATTTGTCCTTTTTTAGTGCTGTGAAACTTACATGTGACTGTTGTTTCAGTACCATAGCCAACTTTTAATACCACAAGTAAGAACCAACATATTCCTAACTTTTCACCCATCTCTGAAACAATAAGTTAGATGTATTAATCTAGAATGGCTATAGGCATTTCGTAATACAAATCTTGTATCACAATTTGGCTGCTTATAATTTCATATGACAGCTTTCCGTGAATTAAAGTATAGAAATAACGAAAGCAGAGATCAAAACCCATAATCTAATGCATTGTAGATTAGATTCAAAAGCCAAAATGTGCCTGTTACTATCCAGTGTTTTAAAGTTTTAGTTACAAACTAGTATCACCATACTGTTACCACTTCTTGTGATACTCATTATGGCACCAAATATTTACAAATATAATTCTTTGATACCAATTTTTGTGCACAAAACATGAACTCAATGGCACAAGTAATTACTCTACACCTATAGATATTAATTAATGATTCGAAACTTGTAGAGTCACAGTAATAACTAAATTATGTACTGTCCATTCTAATGTTGCAGTTCTAGCAAGCGACCACCTTGTTTGTAATCATACTGTGTTGGTTTTGAAAGTGTGTCTTGTACATCATAGTGTCAGAAAAGACAAAAGGGTTTGGGGGATTGAGTGAGTACCCGGAAAACAGGTTTAACCCCACCACTATTCAGTGCCGTACCAGGTAAGACTATGTTGACTCTCTGTTGTGTTCATGTTTGTGTTTGTGTTCTTTTGTGTTGTTTTTCTCAGTTCTATCAGTTGGGTAGCTTTGATTGATTAGTATGTCATTGTTGACCTTTCCTGTTATTAGTTTTGTTGTTTACCAATTGAAAACATCTGGGGCAATATTGCGTCGCATGTTACAAATTCAGATTCACGTGCGGCCCATATAGTCATGCCGACACTTTCATGAGTGAGTACCCATAAAGTCATGCCTACACTTTCATGACTGAGTAGTCATGCCTACACTTTCATGAGTGAGTACCCATATAGTCATGCCTACACTTTCATGACTGAGTACCCATACAGTCATGTCTACACTTTCATGATTGAGTACCCATATAGTCATGCCTACACTTTCATGAGTGAGTACCCATTAATTCATGCCTACACTTTCATGATTGGGTACCCATAAAGTCATGCCTACACTTTCATGAGTGAATACCCATAAAGTCATGCCTACACTTTATGAGTGAGTACCAATATAGTCATGCCTACACTTCCATGAGTGAGTACCCATTTATTCATGCCTACACTTTCAGGAGTGAGTACCAATTAGTCATGCCTACACTTTGATGAGTGAGTACCCATATAGTCATGCCTACACTTTCATGAGTGACTACCCATATAGTCATGCCTACACTTTCAAGTTGAATGCAAAGTTGAATACCAAACTGACTAACATAATCAGAAACTGTCTGATAAAACATAACAGGAAAGGTGGACAATGAAATATCAATCAACCAACGTCAATCAAAAGACAGAACGCCAGAGAGTTAGGATAGTCTGACTTGTTACAGGCTCTGAGCAGTTGTATGAATAAACGTGGTATAGGTAACCAAAACTTGTATAAAACTTGTGTCAATTCAGATTTAGACGTCATCCAAAACTTTGAATAGCAAAAATTCATAATGTATAAACTAACGTGCCTAAACAGATTAGCCAAATTCTATTCAATTACATTAAATATATTTTAAAATATATCAACTAACAATTTTAACACAAACTTGTAAAGATCATGTCATAGCCGAAGCACACTTATTGCCACATTCTAAATCATCGTTGAAAACAGACACACGAAAAACACGTCTGTAAATACAAGTCCGTAGTTAATTACAGAAATTTGTCTGTGCGTGTAAAATGTCTGAATGCCTAGTAGGACAATGATTTGTTGCAACCCGCTGTTTCGGTAATAAAAAATCTTTAGTGAGGAAAAGTATAAAAACGCAATAGAAGGAAAATGCTGAAAACAAACATTATTTGAAGAAAAATAGTACCTTGTTATCTGTTAGTCCCTTATAATACACTCGGATTCCTCGACCACCACTAATGGCTCGAACCGTATCCGTCAATTTTCTTTTTATTCTTATGTTTATAAAGCCCAGGTTTCTCCAACACAAATTTCTAAATCTTCACTAAATCTTTGGTCCCCACGATGTATGATTATACATCAACACATATGTATAAAAGCACATATCAAATCAGAATAATATAAATGTATAAAGAACTTCCTTGATGGTTTTTAAATTTTGATATATAATACATCCGAGTCTTTTCATTGGGTAAAATGAATACAGTGTGATTAAAATACGTTGTTTACGTTCTCCTTTATTGAATATGATCAATATAATATATGTATCGGAAAATGGCAAATAGCTGTATAAAAGTTTACATTTGATAAGAGTGCCAAGACAAAAATATCTAATGCATGTATAATGAAAAGATAATTTCAATATAGATTCTCCTTCAGGTAAGAGTGAGTTATGGAATTTCTCCACCCGAGACAGTTAAATTTTCGATTTTCAAAACGCGTTTGAAGATAGACGATATATATGGCAAGCCGTTTTACTATTTATTTTAACATCAAGATATCTTATATAATCTAGTTTTTATAAGATATTTTATGAACTATATGAGATATCTAACAAAGTTTATTAGATATCTTGAAGTTAGAATAAATAGTAAAACTGCCTGCCATATATATTACATACATAGAATGTTATAAGTGGGTGTTTGCGGGATGTAAGGAACTGACCGACAATTTAGACAGCAGGTAGAAAACTAATTTAGCCTTGGGAGAAGAATCTTTTTTTTTTCCTCACGACAGGTCATCGAAAAATTAGCGACAACGACAATGATTTTTCTGTTCTTCTCCTAAATGATACCTTGATAAGCCATACTGGTTCCACTCTCAACTAAACAATACCCAGTTATAACCGTATTAGCTATTGCTAAAAGTCGGTAAGACAAAATCCAAAGATACAGTGAATAAATCAGTAACACATTTAAAAAAAAACTTCCAAAAATATAAACTGGAAAATAAAATACATGGCAAACCATGATAATTAGAAACTTTACCTATTGACTATTGCCTAATGCGACTACCTGGTGTGGTATTATAATTTGGGAAACTACCTAATTATACTATTTATAATATGCTGTTGGCGTGGCAAATGATGCGAGCACAGCAATAGCCCTTTCCAGAAACTCATTTCCGGTATCACGATTCTGATTCTAAAATTATAATTTCAAGCAAGTTATTTCCTTACTTCCGTTTCCGGCGGACGAAACTTTTTCTAGCCTTAGTATGTAGCACAATATGGCTGCCCCCATTAAACGAAGACTTTTCTGAATGACCCATATGTAGAAATGCAATATGCTCCTATAGCGCTCGCTGCGCTCGCTATAAATAATTTTTTACTTTGAAACTGTACCTATTCAAATAAAATTTGATGATAAAATTAATTTGTCTCAAGAACAATTTTTAACCAAGGAAGTACTCACTAAGTCAGTTTCTGATGGGTATCCGTTAGACTCTTAATTCCTTATTTTTCTTGAATTCTTGTATAATCGAAACCCTTTTCTGACACACAGTGTCTTTATCGATTTTGTTTTTAAATTTCATTTGTTTAAGATACCCTTGGTTTACAAAACATCTTTTAAACAAACATAATCTGTATACCACCTATTTTATCCGTATGAAAGGGTAGTATGATTGTAAATTTCAGTTGAACAGTTCTCGTAAAAAAATCAAATTAAACCCTAGTATATTGATAATAACAAGCATCAATAGCTCTCAGTAGGGGATAATGTATTTATTATAAATTCAATCAAACTTGTATTGATATTATATAACCTGTACAAATGGTGTATGTGATTAAATACAGCTAACATTGATAATTATTTTTTGTTGTTGTTACCTTGCATCAGCTTCCTTGTTTCTATTAATAGAAATGTCAAGGAAGATAAAATCAAGACTATTATAACATATACATTTATATATGAACAGAATGATATCTTGATAAAGTTTATATAAAAGATATTATACCAATACCAATATTTTAAACATACAATGTTTACAAAAATTTAACAACGATCATTTCTAGGTGTACTTTTCATGCTGTCCATTGTGTAGTGCATCTAACTTTGCTCAACGACACTTCCACCTTAACATTAAAAATTATTGGTTTTTCATTTTTTTTTTTTTTTAATTCACTCTTGAAATGCAAGGACCTTCACAAAACAATGTTCATATATTTCAATTTCTAAAGATTGTTAATAACAGCCATTGAGCTCTATACAAATGGTATGTCTGTTGTTGCTATATATGTATTTCATGCACTATTATGTTATTTTTGTCTGGATATCTGTCGATTAGATTGGCTGAATAAATTATTTTTTTCAATGTTGATATTACATGTTTTCTGTTTAGTTGTTTATCTTTGGCTTGGTGTGTGTACCATTTCGAAATTCCAGCAGTTGTTACCGGATTGCTTGCAATGAAAACCGTGCAAATGTTTATTTGAAAAGATGGATATTGCATATTGCCACACACCTGAAATACTTTAATGTTCATAAAATATCCGTAAAAGAATACCAGAGAGTCAAAACAGCGATAAAAGTTCATATCTTCAAACTCCAAGGAAAAATTCCTGAGAATGGAACACAACAAACAAACGCCACAAGGATACATCTATACCTAAAAGAATAAAATCAAATAAAACAAGAGACACGACAACAAGTAAGGCACTGGCAAGAGAACTCTCATTAAAAACCGGGAGTGACGTCGGGTGATCCGGAAGGCTAAAGCATGTTATGCTTCGTTAACGGCATCCGCCAAATTGCCAGTATGTTAAGGTAGCAGGCCACAAATGACGCCAGGACGTTCAAAACATACTTTTGAAAATAAAACATACATGCTCACAATAAACTGGCTTTGGGCATCTTGATTTTTCAACCATACATATATATATATGTATGAAATCCTCACTTTCTACAGATTTCATTTCACAAAGATTAATTATAAAACAATTTTGACATGAAGTTTTACTAATGGCACCAAATTGCACAATTTTATTAGAAATATCTGTAAAAAAAGTACTTTAAATACAAACGTTTGACTTCTAAAATGACTAATTTCTCAAATTTCAATCCCATAATCTTTTATATTCCCAGAAAGTTCCCAATCTCTCCTTTCAATTAAGGGTAAAAAAATTGGTCCATTTCACCTTGTTTTTTTTCAACAAATTACTTCACATTTTCACATGTAAACATCCCTTTCGTAAAACGTTCAACAGATTGGGATAGACAATCTGAGACATTGCTGGGCAAATCATTATTTTAATAAGGATGGGTGGGTGTATGCTAAATAAATTATTAACGAAACTCTTCTATGAAGCATTCCCTATCTTTTGAACTTAATTCACTGATATATTAACCTTTATTCTTAATTTACAACAACTTAAACTTCAATATTTAATATTATTTCTTTTATACTGGGAGGACAAAATTCGAAACATACAAAATAAAAAAAAACCTATGTGTGTACTGGTACCTAAAGTCAGTGAGGTGTCAAGTCCGATGAGAAGTAGGAGGATGTGAATTTTTCCAAACGTTAAAACAAAAGCGTGTATTCAATATGATTTTCTAATGAATCTTTTACAATACTGCTTCCCCTAAAATTTTGATTTATCTTTTTGTATAAAGTCCTTGACAGAAAATTCCGTGGCCCAAGATATTCTCATAAAAACCATCTGGCGTCACAGACTAATGATGAACTAATTTACCGTTCAATGGAAACTCCATTTCCTTAAATATTGTCTGATTGTTTTATGTTTAAAAGAGATTCTTAGAATATTGCATCTTAAAGTGTATACACGTAGCAATGAAACACATTTCATAAGTGTTTTATTATACCAAAACACTTAACCAGTCAATAGTTTCCAGTATTAATAACCGGTAAACAAATAGTAAAATTAGTTTCTCGATTTTTATATAGAAAAAACCATACTGAGGTATAATAAAATAATCTTTGGTCTCCGTGAATGACAAATATCGATTCTTATGTTCGCATAGATTTGTACATGATAAAGGTCAAGTCATTTATTGAATTCGTCTGGTCTACAGAGCTGGATTATCAATTTTGAATGACTTATGTAATATTTTAAGTAGATTTCTGAAAAAAAATCCTCATATTGCATATTTTGTGATAGCGAATAAAGATTGCTGACCAATGAAGTCATTTCCAGAAAATACAGGACAAAAACATATATATAACAAGCCGTTAAAAAGCTGTCGTATTGGTATTGAACTCGTTCATTTTCACCACGTTATGTGTTTTTTTAGAAAAATGTGTAGTATCAAAAAGTACTAAAAGTTGATACAAGTATTTTAACAATAAAAACAGAAAATGTAACACACATAAATAAGGGCAACGAGGTCAATACAGGTGATCAAAAGGGTAAACAATAATTAAAACGGATAGCGAAAAATTAACGTCATACAATAGACAGATTCCCCTCCACCCCCCACCCCCACAAAAAAAGCAAAAAACAAAACAAAAACAAAAAACACACAAAACACAGCACAAAACACACACACATTAAAACACAAGAGTCGAGATAGTCTGACTGGTACAGGCACCAAATAGTAGTTAGTTTAAATCGATTTTAAAGGTAAACAAACCATATCTTATCTATCCTGAAGCTCTATTAAATGAAGCACACCATAAAAGTAAAATCAGTATGATTACAAACCGCTGGCTAGAAATATTAAAAATGGCTGGACGGCACATAATTTAGATAGCAGGTTCAAAATGTTCAACTTTAAAACTAGCAAACGCTCTGATAGCTGCTGGTCAGATAAAAAACGTTTTTCTTTAAACCGGGTATTATATTTTGAAAAACATAATTTCAAATTGCAAAAATTGGGGAAGTCTTCGGCTAAATATCCACTAGATTTTATCAGGTGTGATGAATCAACAAATCAAATTGTATGAGCCATTATACATACATTTTTAAAATTATACGTGATAATCAATAAATAAATATAAGTACAAATATATATTTTTTCCATTTATTTACATGTTCTGTCTAGGACATGTATGATGTATTGAGAATAGATTCAAAGGTAATAAATGCATTTGATGAAATGTAATAATATTGACACATAGCCACGTCTTTTTCCGTAATCATGTCTGGTTTTTTGTTTGTTTTGTTTTGTTTTGTTTTTTTTTTTTCGTTTTTTTTTACACTTTAACAGCTGTAACTGATTTTCTTCAACATGGATAAGATAAATTGATAAATAAAGATCTAAAGGTCATTTTATTGTTTATTTCATACAAACAGAACAGATGTGAAGCTCCTTAAAGACACTACAAAAAACACAATGAAAATTTTATCATCCACTCATAATAGAATAAATGCAAACTTAAATATTTCAATAATATTTTCCCATAATCGTTAACGTACCATTACATTTTAATTTAATCCCAGCTGCTGTTTTATCTTAGGTATTGTATTTCGTACATCGCACTCTCAATTCAATTCAATTTACTGCACCACCCATTGTCGAACAATGTCACTATCTATTTTCTTTTAAGAATTATGTAACAAGATTCAAGGAAGCAAGCCAACCAGAAAATGTGCGATACGTATATAAATATTAGTCACGTCTAAAGATCTATTTCTTACTGCTGGTGAAGCATATAAATATCAAAACACACATAAGGATTAGCTGTACTTCCTGTCGAGTTGGCTGAAATGGTCCGCTGTTTGCTTATTGGTTTACTAGTTACATTCTGTGTCGAGCTGAATATCGGAGGAATAGGTAAGATTCGCCATTCATTCTGGTTTTCTTGGTTGTGGTGATGAGTCAGGGAAAATGTGTTCAAGTGATGTTAACGTTTGCTCTTTAACGGCTTTTCCGTTGGTTGTGGTGCTGAGTCAGGCAAAATGTGCTCAAGTGATGTTAACGTTTGCTCTTTAACGGCATTTCCCGTTTCTTTGGGCTGACTTGAATTTTATTTCTGAGATTTCAGACATAACTAAAATGAGACAAAATACTTTGTAGACCCATTAAAATAGGATAAACTGACCTCGGCTATCTGTACTGATCCGTTCTTCAAACTCAAGGCCATATACTGGCATGAATGTCTCATGTGTCCTGTTTTTTTTTTTTTTTTTTTTTTTTTGTATGTGAAGTCTGTTTAAAATTGCTGTTTATTTGAGACAAAGTCTATGGCAAAAACATACACAGAAACATGCTGGATGTGTTAAAACAAACGTTTGTCAAATAAGATAAGCATACTTACATTTTCTGAGAACCCAAGCGTTTTGTATTTTTCATGACCATTACATGATGGCTAATCCAGGCTAACGCGGTATAAACCGATAGAAATGTATTAACATTACTAATCAAAGGCGCGTCCGTCCGGTTTACCTGTGGTGCTTAATGTATGTTTCTGTTGTCGCTGGTTTGTTACCACTCTATTTGTTATTACAGCTGTAGAAAAGAGAGACTCCCCTTCCTTGGGATGCACGTCTGATGTTTGTCCGTGTGGTGTTTGTATAAGGGAACAAGAGGGAAGACCGGTATGCTTATGCCCCGTACGTAAGATAATCGTTATGGTTTTTCATCTGTATCGGTAACAATTTTATCTCAAACTGTCCGTTTTTGTCTTTTTTAATCTTGCATGTATTCCTGTTTGCAATCTTTCAGACAAATTGAAGATTTTAGATCCGATAGATATACATATTATTCGTGGCAGATTTCTTGGACAACTCAATCCCAGAATATAAGAACTCAACGAAATATTAATTGGGTTGTGTAGGTCAGGCATAGGGGTTTAGCAGTAGGCTTAACAGCCAGTAGAAATAAAAATAAAATCGCACAATATTATTTATATAATTTTCACAGTGACATCATATTTCGCATAATGTTTGAATCGTTTATATAAATGAATGTAACATTAAAAGGGTCGATACACAATTTCCTACACCAGGATAATCCAGGTTTTCTGTGATCCCAAACGGTGTTTTGGAGTTGGCTATGTTGGTGAGACGTCCGAGCGAAATCCGTGTATACATCTAGGAGATTTTCCAACAACATTCATAGCTCAGCATATGGGTCATTTAGAAAAATCTTTGTTTAATGGGGGGGGGGGGGGGGCAGCCATTATGCAATCCGAAGTGAATTTATTTGTAAAAGCGAATATAATCATATTAAGTTTCTTTCGCCAGAAACGGAAGTAAGTAAAGTAAGGGACATAAATTATAATTTTAGAATCAGAATCGTGATACCGGAAATGCGTTTCAAGAAAGGGTTATTGATGTGTTCGCATCATTGGCCACATCAACAGCATATTAGCTTGTTTTTTATTCAACATTGATTTTCTGACAAGACATGTTTGGATGTTTCACTTCTGTAGCATCTATACCATGCAGTTGTAATTAATTAACTTCAAAATAATTCTGTGGTATTGTATAAAACTATAAACATTATATAAGATAAAAATTGTTGTTTGAGTGAGTGAAGAAGGTTTCCTAAGTAGAGAATAAATGGTTAAGGCGTAAAACACTGAAAACTGCGAATCGGAAAATGTCCTACTTATATATTTGGAGTGCGCTGTGACCTCTCACGACACAGCCAAATAAAAAAAAACAGATCGTTTGAAGTATAGTACTGAAAGAAATCAAGTATTATTTTGGCAAAGAAATAACATTTCATTCAGTTATAGTCATTTTACAGTTACAATCTACGCACAAATATATCTGTACTATAGAAATGTCATGTTGTGCCATCACTAACCTGGTCAAGCGTGGACAAATTAGAAATTTGAGCGGTCAAACATTTTGAAAAATGACCCCCTATAGTAACTTTTCAGGAGATACAACCATTGGTCACCCTTTAAGGGGGTTTTAAACAATAAATTGATTTAAAAAAATGTAAGAAATTTTTCAAAATCATTTACGATTCCTAATAATAAATACTCTGTCAAATTTGGCTGCACAGGATATTCAAATTTTGTCGATTTAAGGCTACACGTAATCCATTGTGCTCAAGGCCTAAAATGTTTCACACCAAAATAATAGTCCAAACTTTTGAAGAGCAAATTAAAAAGGAAAGCCACCAAAAGGGTTACACCAATCTAAGGACAGAAAGATTCACGAGGGACATAATAAATAAATTTTTTGATACCACTTTTGATGCACAAGATGTGCAAAATGTCATCGATTTACAACTCATCAGTTGCACTCAAGGCCTAAACTGTTAAAAACCAAAACAACCATCCAAAAAGTTGAAGAGCAAAATCAAAAATGCCATAAATGGGGTAAAGTCAAATCCATCTAAGGATAGAGATATGCAAAAAAAAAACCAATATTTGCCGTTAGGTACGACATCAAAAGTTCAATGTAGGATAAAAAAAACTTAATTCACACAGTTTTTTCACTGAAATTGATCTTTTGATGCCCTCCCTTAACAAACCCGAACCTGGATAAATCCATCAGATAATACAGAATTATGCATTATTTTTTAGGTTCCTGTGAATCAACAAACAAATGAAGAACCGTAACATGAGGTATAAGGATGGGATAATTAAAGTATGAGGAGTGTCTACAAAATGATTGATAAAACTTAATAAAGCTAAACTTTCTTGAATTGAACATTTTGTTGTTTTAGACTTCACTAAGAAAAACATTCAATTGTGAATTGCTGGATTAATTATCATCGTATACAATGTAAACAGAACCGAATAGCATGAAAGTTTTAACTATGTACTGGCTTCTGAAGCTTCACAAAACACCTTACAAATGTAGATTTATTTCGTCTTCAAGCCATATTTCCACAACTAAACTGTCAATTTTACTTACGTGTACACTTGGTACAGTCCAAAACCTGGAAATAAATTTTTCAAATAAAGTATACGAAAATAGTGGTATTAATTACTTTTGGAGTGTCAAAAAGTAGTTGGAAGTACTTGATAAATTGCATGCTCATATTGGTGATTTTTTTTTGAAGTTTTGATTTTTCTACCCTATATACCACTTTGCCTGATAATCTCATTAAGAAAAACCCACATATATGGACATTTAAAAAGTCAGAATGTGAATATATCTGTTCAAACTCTTAACTGCACTTGATCTTTTACTAGATAACATTTTTGTTCGCTATGGAGATTCCGTATATCGTCAAGTTATCGGAATACCAATGAGGACGAACTGTGCTCCACTTATTGTTGACCCTTTTCTGTATTGTTACGAATAACAATTTATGTCTAAAATCAGCAAAGACTCAACGAAACAACATCTGATACAAACATTTATTCTAATGCAACATAACATATAACGTCCTTTTTGATTGGATAACGTCAAGCGTAAAATCCAAGGTTTACCGTCGGAACCATTGACGACAATGTTCCGCAAACGCATTTGACGTTTCCTGTTTACTTTTTATTCTATTTGTTAACGTTTAACGGAGGTTGCATTAGAATGGGGATAACTGTATTGTATTTTATCAGTTGCCTACATAAACCGGTGGTTTACGTCGGCAACTGATAAAATACAATACAGTTATCCCCTAAATAACACTTTTAGATATTTGGATGATATTTTGGCTGTCAATATAATGACTTCAATATGTATACTAAAGAGATTTATCCTGTAGAACTTACTTTAAATAAAGCAAATATTAACAATGAACTATGCCCTTTCCTGCATGGATCTTGATATCTATATCACTAACGGGAAGCTTAATACTAACATTTCCCATTGTTAATTATCCGTTTTTAGATTGCGACGTTCCCTTGTCACCATCCTATATCCCAATGTGTTCGATTCACTCGTGTATATAACAACGTATTTAATTTTAACGAAAGAAATCTCTGTATTACTGAAACATTATTACACCAGGATTCCGATATCACAAACTTGTCAAACTTTGTACTAAATTTTTTCATCGGTACAAGGACATCATTAGTAAATATCAACCAACGTGCAAACAATTAATGGTAATGTTCTATACAAAGCACACAAATGTTGTCATTCACCTGAAAAGCTAACTAAACCTTTAAACAGACTTATCCACAAGGGATGTGGTTGTCAAGTCATTTAAGATGTCATTTGTGGAATTAATATTGATTCACTAATAGGGTCTTTGCATCGGAAATAAATTAACACATTCTAAATTCTAAAACCAGTTTTTGGCATATATATGTATATAGTTCTTCTCGTATAATTTAGAACGGTATGATACTAAACCCATAACAGAAGGGATTGTGGCTGATTTTCTATGTGATAAAGACATAATCTTTCGATTAGTTTGAGGTCTGGAACTGGCATGTCAGTAACTGCTAGTAGTCCTTTGTTAATATATACATGTATTGATCATTGTCATTTTCCTTAGTCTCTTCTTTTACCTTTTTTATCATCGGCCTCGGACATCTTTTGAACTGAATTTTACTGTGTGTATCGCTGTGTGTTTGTCAGTTTTTCCACATTGGTTAGAGGTATAAGGGAGGATTGAGAATCTCAGAAGACATGTTTGACCCCGCTGCATTTTTGCGTCTGTCCCAAGTCAGGAAACTCTAGCCTTTATTAGTCTGGTGTGTGTTTGAATTTTGGTGCATTTGTATGTTTTGGAGTTTAGTGTGCCGTCCATCATGTGCCCATTTCACTGAACAAGTATGCTGAAGCCCGCCCCCGGGTGTGGGATTTTCTCGCTGCGTTGAAGACCTATTTGGTAGCCTTGAGCTATTTTCTGCTCTTTGATCGGGTTGTTGTTTCTTTGACACATTCCCCGTTTCCATTCTCTATTCTATGTGTATATACATGTACTTATTGGTAATGGTATCAACGGTGATGGTTTCAACTCAAATGGTATGAAATGGTGATTGTTTCGACTCAAATGGTATGAAATGGTGATGGTATGGTTGTATATTGGATGGCTAGTTTATGGTGATGGTGTTTGACTGACATCGCCTGCATGGTTATCATATGAAGTGGACAGATGAAGAAAAGTAAAAGTAAACGTTCATTTTGTTTTCTTTAATTGGTCAAATCCTTACTTGAGATTATCTTAACTCTCTGATGTGTTTTTGTTTATGCGCATTTATATTTTTTCTGTCTCTTGTTTGGAGTTGATTGGTTGGTGTGTATTTGTTGACCTTTCCTGTTATCCATTATTATTATTTTTTTTTTTTTTAAATATTTATATTTTTAACAATGTTAAAATAAATGGTGTTTATTGAAATGATACTATTAATAAATGATAAAGAGAAACAAACAAACTGTATTTTTTTTATATTTATAGAAAACATAGCCAGTGGTACGAGTTGGAAACGGTAAGGATCGGTAAAGAGTGGATACTTGTTGGTAGATAGATACGAGTTGACTGTACTCCATGTCGAAATAATTTTCTTCCGTATCTTTCCCTTTCTTCCGTTGGTTCCTTTCATTTCTGTATAAAAGCTCAAAGATATATGTAACGAGAGACTCCTCAAAATTGATAAAAGATGAATGTTTTCAGACGACTTAAACGTTTCAGTGTATTGGGTGTATCAGTGTGTGCTGGATGTTCACTTAAATGGGCCCTTTTTGACAGCCGGGTTTTTGCTGTAGAAAATGATGAAACTGAAAATTCAAGTGTACCAGGGATGCGTTTAAAACATGTGCAGATTGTTTTTAGACATGGAGCTCGTACTCCATTACATCTTCTTCCAGGGACAGAACAGGTGAATTTTAAATTGGTTTTGATGATGAAACAAGCATTTTATTTTTAGGTGGGAGGGGCAAGGAATGTTAAATTCCTACTGTTTGAAATGCAAACTAGATGTACTTACATAAAGATATATATGTATATTCCCCATTTTTGGTTCATGTGAGTAGTCTCCCATTTAATGAGTAATCTGCTCTTTGGAGAAGGTGTCTTCCATAGACATCAATGTACAAATTGTCATTTTTCTGTGAAATATTTTTCTTTCTAACAATATCTTCCATACACAATAGTGGGTGTGACTAAACATCAAGTTTGAGTAAGAGTTCAAGTTACAGTCCAAGTTAATCTTAACTTGAGATATTGATTTCTAATGTCATTTATCGAGTTAAAATACAAGTTAATGATTAAGTTTAGTTTATGTGGAGGTACATGTAGGTAAAACATTACCTCTACGCTATTTTTTTCACACCCAGAAAAAATACTTTCATTTTACCCCATAAAAAAGGTTAAAAACGCTATTAGTTTCGCCTTTTTGAATGCACACGAAAAAATAACCTGCAATTTTTGGGACCCCCAAAAAATATAGCAAAATCAGAAAATTTGACCCCAAAAATAGTAATAGCTTACATGCGGAAAATTTAAGAGAGTGGCAGTTGATTAAATTATACTACAAAATAAAATTTAGTTATGAATGAATAATGAAGGGATATGGAATAAATGTACACGAGACA
Source organism: Mytilisepta virgata (assembly GCA_028015205.1). NCBI lineage: Eukaryota > Metazoa > Mollusca > Bivalvia > Mytilida > Mytilidae > Mytilisepta > Mytilisepta virgata. The sequence goes on from CM051513.1 coordinate 7,002,090, forward strand.
AAATCCCAATTAATACATGGTAAGCAAAGCAATGGAACAACGCTTTTATTGTTGTTCTTCATCTTGAAGTCACCATTGGTTTGAATTGTTTTGATATCAATATAATCGTAATGTAATCGGGATGTCCTGTCCGAAATAAAATCTTTCATCAAAGTTTTCTTGGCCTTTAAAATTGGATGGCTCCGTATGTCTTTTTATGGAAAGCAAAAGGGGTCAAAGGTTAATTGTATGGCTTTTCATACTTTGTCAATAAATCAGTTGAAATGTAAACACTCGGTTTTACTGATCGCCTGGGATGTGCAGATTGTATACCGTGTTAAATATCTCTACTACACAAATAATCATAAAGGCCATGTGAGCTTTTGCCATCACTTGGTGTCCGTCATCTGTTGCCGTAGACTTTTTTGGAAAAAATCTTACACTCTGAACTTGCCTGGCTAATTGAAATCAAACCTGGCCCGAGTCATCACTAGGGCAGAGGTGTTTACTATTACAGAATTTCCGTAATTGTCCCAGACTTAATTCAATATACCTCCGGAAATTACGCTTTCGTTTTGTACCAAAATTTTTTTTTGTATATTCCCGATCATGTTAATGCTTTGTAATTGCGCTTGACTTTCCAGTTATGAAAAGCATTTTAACTAGATTGATGATAAAAACTCGGATTGTTTCTAGACTTAACACAATATATATATCTCTTTGGTATTTTTCATGCTGAAATTTGAGATTACTGATAAATGGTCAAAATTACTGACAAAAATCATTAACATTACTGAAAACACCAGAAAGGGGTAAACACCTCTGCTGGGGTGTCTAGTAGAACAAAATGTCAAAGGATACCGTAAGTCAAATCGGATTACCCGTCTTGGAGTTATTGCCCCTGAATTGTTTTTATAAAATATATAAAAATCTTCTCCTCTAAAACTACTGAGCCAATTGGAACCAAACTTGGTTATAATAGTTATAATAGTTATGGGATGGTCCACTTTAAAAAATTTTATCTGGCGTCTTTGACCATCATTGAAGACTGCCTTCATGACATAATTAAACATATGACCCTATGGAGAATACAATTTGAAGATCTTCCAAACTTTGGTGGAATAGTCTTTGGGTGGTCCCCTTCTAAAATGGGTCTGTTGTCCCAACCTTCAACCAAGATAATTGCCGGTGCTAATTATAGAAAAGGGGGAAGGAAATTTTTTTAAATCTTTTCCTCTGAAACTACAAAGTCAATATAAACCAAACTTTACTCTAATGATCTTTAGATGGTCCCCAAAACAGTATCCGGTAATTCCGACCTCCATGACCATCATGGTCTCCACCACCGAACTTAGTCATGTTAATTTCACATTAGACCCTTAGTGAATGCACTTTTAACACCTCCTATAAAACGACTGCTGATTTGGCCTAAATCATCATTAGGGGTGCCAATTTCAAAATTGTGTTGAAGGATGCACCAAGAAATAGTGTGAGCTTATTCTCCTTGCAGCCTCTAGTTTGTTTGAAATATTGTTTGTAGTATAGAGAACTTGTAGGCTTGATATGTCATGTTCACATTTTTCTAAATTTGGGGCAAATATAGTGTGTTTATACCTCTGTCCACTTGTTGAAGATTGTATGGTAGATTCTGGTTGACTTGTTTTCTAGGATTGATGGTCTACAACCGGAATAAAAGAACACTTATATTCTCATTGACGTTATTAAAAAATAAAAAATCTGAAATTATAAGCAGATGAAGCACTCTAAAAGCTCATGAAGCAGGATTTTATCATGTGAACTGTGAATAAAATGTCTGTTGAACAACACTTCAAATTCGTCACTGATTTCCGTATTAGAAAAGAGTTACTAATATCAGCATCGCTATTTGTACAGAAAGTTTGTACCTGGAGCAAGTGCCTTTATCTTAACTCTGACTTTAACTCGATAAATGACATTAAAAATTAAATGTCTCAAACTTGAATTATAACTCTAACTTTAACTTGAACTCGATGTTTAATCACACCCCACAATAGTGGTATGTTTTGGGCATATTTTCTCACATTTTTGGATGTGTTATGAAGGCCTTCCCTAATTCAATACGTTCAGAAAAAATTATAAGTTACTTTTATGTTTGCCCTTTATGTCAAATAAAAGACACCTTCTGTCAGGAAAGATAGCTCATGCACATGGGAGAAAACTCCAACATCCACAAATAGGGAATATATGTTTAAATTATATGAAACCTCTGAAGGCAGGGAAATATCACTATTTCTGACATGTCTTTCATTTGTTTTTGATAAAGGTCCAAGATGTTGCTGCACTCACAAATTACCACACTACAACTAGATTGTCTGAATGAGAATCAGATTCTATTGTGGAGTGGCCATGTTGATGAAAATTTTTGGATAGCAAATTATTTCAGATCACTTCCCTATCCAGATAAACTCCCAAATGTTTGTCAACAACCTCAAGCTCTGTATGCTTTTCTCACTTATAGTTTAACAACAATCATTTTTTAAGCTTACATTTAATTTCATTTTTATTGTTCCTCCATAAAATGTATTTCTTCTCAGTTCTTTGGTCATGAGTAATGACAGCTTTACTATACTTATTAATATTTCTAGGATAAATCCTACAACTTTATATCTTGGCCTCTTTTGAACCTTTTTCACAACCATAGCAAATATGCAGTCTGAAATTTTACCTTTGTTGACAGCAATTTTTTTTACATTCAAATCTGAACACAAATGGCCGACATTGCCTTGCAATTGTCGAAACCAGTACAAAATGTTGAATTTAGAAACAAGTCTTAAAAATTCTTTAAATAGTTCATTGCTTGCTTTTTAATCAATATTGAGTCAGATATTTTCAATTTCATAATTCTAGGTTACCTACCCAGTTAACATGGTACTAAGAGATGCTCCACATACAATGTTTGATATTAAGTACATAAATATTGATGGGAGACCATTAAAGCCATCACGATATGACATCCATTATGAGAAGACAAAGTTAAAGGTATTTAAAATTTTGAACCCTTTATGGGAATTGCTAGTTTTTGTTTATTTGTTAAATTGTAATAAGATTTTTTCACACAAATCCAGTGTTAAATTTTTTACTACTGTTCAGATAACTTATTTATTGATATAAAACTGACACATTAGGGACGAGATCAAAAGTTCAATGTAGGATAAAAAACTTAATTCAAATAGTTTGGGTGGGGGGGGTAAAAGTTTTGTTATCCGACATCGATTTTCAGATTAAAAAATACGGATTCAAGTTCAGCCCTAACATATGTTTATATGTTAAACTATGTGAATTTACTAATTAGTTTTTTATCCTACATTGAACTTTTGATCTCGTCCCTTAATCCAACAGTTGTTTGATCATCTAAAGATTGATGAAAATTAATTACCAGCTAAAGACAACACATTCTGAAAATTCACAGCATTTGAGTTTTTCTGATTATATGGAATATCAATTATATTTAACATAGTAAGCATCTCACATTTCTGTTTTTCATTGTGAATTCTTCCATAAAGTACATGTATACTGTAAATTTTTGGCTGACTTTCCATTTGAGGATTGGGTGCTCCAAACATTGATGGAAGAAAATCTTGTTGCACTCATTCAGACACCAGGGTTGAAAATATCACAAGCCCTATTCCTAGTGCTATTTTTTAGCTCACCTGACCCAAAGGTTAAGTGAGCTATTCTCATCCTTCGTCGTCCGTCATCCGTTAACTTTTACAAAAATCTTCTCCTCTGAAACTACTTGGCCAAATTGAACCAAACTTAACCACAAGCATCATTTGGGTATCTAGTTTAAAAAATATGTCCGATGACCCCGCCTGACAACCAACATGGCCGACATGATTAAAAATAGAACATTGGGGTAAACTGCAGTTTTTGTCTTTTATCTCAAAAACTAAAGCAATTAGAGCAAAACTAATGGTAGTAAAAATGTTCATGAGGTCAAGATCTACCTGTCATGAAATTTTCAGATGAATCTGTCAACCCTTTGTTGGGTTATTGCCCCTGAATTGTTAATTTTAAGGAAATTTTTCAGTTGTAAGTTATTATCTTGAATATTATTATAGATAAAGACAAATTGTAAACAGCAAAAATGTTCAACAAAGTAAGGTCTACAAATAAGTCAACATGACTAAAATCATTGATTGACCTCTTATAGGAGTTTTTGCCCTTTATAGACGGCATCCAGAGTAAACTTCCCTTTAAAGATCTTTTCCTCTCAAACCACTGGGCCAATTGTGACCAAACTTTGGTGGAATGGTCCTTGGGTGGCCCCCTTCCAAAATTATGTCTGGCATCCCAGACTTGAAACCGACATGGCTGCTAGCTAAAAATAGACAGAAATATGTCCAATGACCAAGACTGTTAACCAAGATGGCTGCCACAGCCGATCTTAGTTTAACATAAAGACCTATGGGAAAGTTTATTGAAAAATCTTCTTGTCTTAAACCACTTGACCAATTGGAACCAGACTTGGCAGCAATGGTCCTTAGATGGACCCCTTACAGAGTTGTTTCCGATGACTTGGACTGTCAACCAAGATGGCCACCACAACCTAACTTAGTTTAACATAGGGCCCTATAGGAAAATTCATTTAAAAATCTTCTTGTCTGAGACCGCTTAGCCAGTTGGAACAAGACTTACCAGAAATGGTCCTTAGATGGTTCTCTTTTAGAATTGTATCCGTTGACCTGAACTGTCAACCAAGATGATTAGTTTAACATAGAATCCTATAGAAAATGACTGCAACACTTAAATTTTTAGGTCTGCTCAAGGTGAGCAATACAGGCTCTTGAGAGCCTCTAGTTTTTTTGAAATATCACTAGCCCGAAGCTCAGAGATAGTATTTTTTCTTGGCACACTATCATATTTCATATTTAGTAAGAACCGCCTCGGTGGTCTCATGGTAGGGTGCTCATCCCGACTGCGGAAGGTCACGGGTTCGATCCCCGGCCGGGTCAAACCAATGACATTAAAATTGGTATTTGCTGCTTCTCCGCCAAGCACGCGGCATCTAGGAGTAGGAGCAAAGACTGGTCGGCTCGGAGTCAGTATAATGTGTCCGAGTGAGGTGATATGTCTTCCTGCGGATAGTTACCTCATGAGCTAGCACATTAAAAATCCGACTTAGCGTATCGGTCTAGTACAAAGCAGGGGTCATATTCATTGTCATATCAACATGTTCTCGTCCTGATATGATCCTGGTTGCCAATGGACGTTAAACAATAATTCATCCATCCATCATATTAGTAAGAGTCCAAAGGGCTTCTGAATTTTCACTTCGTTCATTTCACTGAATCGATCAGAGCTAGTTTTTGATGACTATTAATAATCTAGGCAGTAAGGATAATAATTCTAATTATAACTGCATATAACTAGTCTGCTAAATATACATACCCTTTGACTTATAAGGCTAGTCAAATTTTACTTCTGAAAAGCTTTGGAATAAGGGCTATGTGCAGAAAATTATAACCCATTAGACAGCTTCTGGTTTCAGGTGTTTATTTTTTCTTTTCTCATAGGGAGGATCCACTGGGGGTTTATTGACCAGCTATGGACAGGACCAAATGTACATGCTGGGGAAAAGATTGAAGAGAGATTACTTGGAGAAAACTAATTTCCTGGATTCTTTTGATCCTAACTTGGTAAAGTATGTTTGTTTATATTTTGTTAGTATGTTATGTGTGTTTGTATTTTTTATCAAGATGTTTGTTTGCATTCTACCAGAATGTTTATTTTATGTCAATGTGTGTTTGTATTTGGTTAGCATGTTTGATATTTATATAATATACATGTATTTGTTTGTATCTTGGTAGAATTAGAGTTTTTCTGTTGGTAGAAAGTTATACAATCATACTTGTTTTTAATGGTCATTGTTGGGACAATGGAAAAATGACTGCATATATATGACCGGGGACCATTTAATCAAGATTCTGCTTGAGTGGTGAATCCAGATTTTCCTTTTAAGCCTGGAATAATCCAGATATCATCATCAACAAATACAAAAAACATGGCAGGTCATTTGAAGTGATATAATATTTTTTTCTTAAATCAACCTTTTCTTTAAAACTGAAGATTAATCAAGAGTCAATTAATGATGTTTTTAACAAGTCTGGAAAGAAAAATGGGTGCTTGATTCAAGCTAATGTTTAAGATAGGAAAACATTTACGTGACCGCTGACCGCATAAGAGAGGAGACTGCTTTTCAAGTTAATTAACACTTAAATTCTTGGCAGAATCCAAAATGACCGCTGAAGGCAGGTGGTCACTTAATTCAGGTGAACTTTAGATTTGACTGTTTCTTTAGCTCACCTAGCTTAAGGACGGTGCGAGGTATTGCCATTAATTGGCAACTGTCTGTCGTCTGTCTATCTGTCTGTCCATTAACCATTCACATTTTGATCTTCTTCTTGAGAACCAGTGTTTTAAAGGTCTTTTTCTCTGAAACCATTGGGACAATTGAGACCAAAGAGTGGTAGAATTCCTTATCAAAAGCAGCTATGATGGACCAGACTGCCAACCAAGATGGCCATTATTAACTAACCTTAGTATATTATAAGGTCATTATGGGAAATTCCCTTAAAAAACTTCTTGTCTAAAATCATAATGCCACACGTAACCAAATTTAGCTGCAATAAGATGACATCAGTTACTCATGACTCACACCAACCACCTATTGGTATGACTAACAGTCAAATTTTGTGTTCTTCTAATCTTGGGTAAAGTAAATCCAGGTGAGCAATACAGGCACCTTGGAGTCTCTAGTTCTGGTGTGTTAGTATATCTGTTTATTTGTTGCTAGCATGGATGGTTGTATTCTCCTACATGTAGTTTGTTCTTTTTTACCCTGCCACGAATGTGGCTGGGGCATATAGATTTACCCTTGTCCGTATGTCAGTACGTAAGTCCCGATTCGGTCAAGTTTTGCGTTTAGGTCCATTTCTCAGAAACCTATAGTAATATATCAATGATATTTCACCACTACAGTCCTTTTGTATAGTACAACACAGTTCAGCAACACTTGGGTCGCTATGACCTACATTTCATGCTTCAGTGACTTCGGTTAAGTTTTGCGTTTAGCTCCATTTCTCATAAACCTATAGTAATATATCAATGATACATGTATTTCACCACTACAGTCCTCTTGTATAGTAAAACACAATTCAGCAACGCTTGGGTTGCTATGACCTACATATCATACTTCATTGACTTTGGTTAAGTTTTGCGTTTAGTTTCATTTTGCAACGTCACATTTGCTTGTGTTGACATCGTATATGATGCAAAAATCAATTAAATTCACACACAAAAAATGGTAAATCAGCTCTAGCAAAATATTGGGGACATTTCAGCAGTAGAAATGGCAATAATTCATTAAAACAAAAGGTAACATAATACTTTTTACTGTTACTTTAAGTAAATATTTGAGATACAGTAGAACTCCCCTAAACCGGATTCCTCTGCAAACCAAATGCTTTATTCTGGTCCGAAATTTTCACCTATATTTTCAAGTAAAAAAATTCTCCAAAAATCGGCACCTCTGAATTCCAAATACTGGAGATAATTTGCAATCCTAAACATATAAAATCCTGTCAAATGCACCTCTAAAAACCGGTGGAACTCTCATTCTTTTCATTGAAAAGCTTATTTTAAACAAAGCCTAATTGGTACGTTCTGCAAAAACTCTATTTAAATAAAAGTTTTTAACATCTGTTTCTATCAAAAAATAACATCGAAGCTAAAATACTACGATTTAGTAACATTTAAGGAAAAAACCTTGCAAATGTAGTAATTGTGTATTTTGTTCTTTTCAGGTTGAGAACAACTCATATGAAAAGAACAAAGGATTCATTACGATGTGTTCTGGCAGGACTATTTGGTGCTGAAAATCTCAGAAAAAATGGTTAGTTTTCAAAAAAAGTGTAACAGATGAACTAGCACCATACAATATGTAATAATGGCGTAAAAATAACTAAACACTGCAACAATTTGCTGCACCATTTATTAACTACAAATATAATTAGATGTATCTAATGCTGTGAACGAAGAAAACATCGAGACATACCATTCATGCAATGTGACTAAACAACAGACCTTGCTTAAATGATTAATAGTTCTGTAAATAAAGTTCTCCTGGAATGTTCGACTAAATTTGTAAAATTAAAAACCACAATTGTAAAAAAACTAGAAACAACTTTATCGACATTTCGAATTTTCAATATAGATATTTCAAAAAATGTAAAAAGAAAGCTGTGAAAATATATAAATCAACACAAGAAAAATATTTACTAAATATCAAATACTGAAAACGTTCTAAAATCATTAAATACCTGCAAATAAAACAAACAACCAACCAAATACTTTATTTGCCAATCATGGCACCCAAAATGAACAAAATAATTACAATCTTAATTTACAAACATAATATAAAAATAAAATAAAAATAGATTAAACAAAGTATAACATAAAAGGACCACTCTCTTAGGCTTATGGGAAGCTATTAAAAAAAATTGCATGTACACTGAACATCAAAACTTCAAAATCAAAAAACACATATAAACCTAATGAAATTATAAATTCTCAAACATACGTGTGGTGACATATATATATATGGTGACATAGATGTATATGGTGACATAGATGTTTGCTATAAAATATCTAGTCACAATAGTTTGCAATAATATAGAAAAACACAACCTAATTATGTTATGGAATGTTGTCCTTTCTGTGTTAAAACAAACATTATTATAAATATAGCGAGGTGCCACAATGGTTGTTAAATTTTGTTAGTGTGTTGTATCTCCTAATGATCACACGAATGTCAACACTTAGGCTGTCAGTTTGAATTGTACTTGTGGTAAGGTCTGTTTGACACAGATCTTAAAGTGGTAAGGTGTGTTTGACACAGATCTTGAAGTGGTAAGGTGTCTTTGACACAGATCTTGAAGTGGTAAGGTGCCTTTGACACAGATCTTGAAGTGGTAAGGTATCTTTGACACAGATCTGGAAGTGGTAAGGTGTCTTTGACACAGATTTGGAAGTGGTAAGGTGTGTTTGACACAAATCTTGAAGTGGTAATGTGTGTTTGACACAGATCCTGAAGTAAGAAGGACTGCCCATTACCCTGGCTTCCTCCTTAAAAAAAAACAAGGCACTACAATAAAGCAAGATGTGCTGAAAGTGGCATAAAACCTCAACAACCGAAACCTTAATATGGTAAATATTATTATATGGAAAAAAATAAATTAGGATTATAAGAACTATATTTTATACAGGATTTGGAATTTAAAAAATACTCTTGTGTGTATTTAAAAAACAGACACCAATATAATAAGTCCAATTTCACAGCCATAAGTACCTATCTGAGAATATTCCTGATCAGGTAGACAAGTTATAAAAAAATGCAACAGAGATTGCTTGATTTGTTTTTCCTGTTAAAGGGAAACAACTCTTGTGAGAATCTTACAGTGTTCGAACCTGAAAAGAATTCTACCGGTATTGAAATACTAAACTATAAAATTTTATTTCAGGCCCAGTCATTGTAGTAAGTAGTGACGATGATTATGATTTGTTAGTCCCGTCACCAAATGTATGTCCTGTATTTAGACAGATCAATCATTCAGCAATGGTACATGGTGCAGATTTACCAGAATTTAAGGAAGATAGAGCTTTAGTTGAGAAAATATTAGGTTGGCGAACTATTATCTGTGTGACATTTCCTTATTTATTCAGACAAGTTTATTCTCAAAACAATACAATTGACATTTGATTGTGGTGATACAAGAATTTTGCCACAAAAAAACATCAATTTGAAAGCAGTGCGGTTGAAAATATTACAAGCACAGTGGATATGTTTTTAATTCAATTGTGCTATAAATTTTAATGTGTTGAAGATTTTTTCCTGTGTCACCAATAGCAAAAACAGGTCTAGTAAACGCTTGACTCTGTTCTTCAGAAAGACCTTGGGTTGGAAACTTTCGTCAAAGTTTTCTTGGCTTTTACAGAAGGGAATGATTTTATATTTTGTCTGCAGCTTCATAATGTTAAGTTGTAATGTGTAAGCAATTGTTGGATCTGTCGTGAAGCCACTTCCTGTTTGCCAATACTTAAAAATTTAACAATACTCAAAACACTATAAAAAATTTGCATGGAATTTTACTTGGCTTCTACAAAAGGGAATTATTTTATATTTTGTCTGCAGCTTCATAATGTTGAGTTGTAGCGTGTAAGCAATTTAAGGATCTGTTGTGCAGCCACATCCTGTTTGCCAATCAATGAATTGCATGCTGCAATGCAGGTCCAGACCCAGCTTTGGTCTTCTTTTCATTAACTCAAAATAAGTACATTGTATTATAAATCAACTCAACACAGTATACATGTATGAAGCTTTATAGCTCAATTGATATGATTTGGTTTCAAAAATTTTTGTGACATATCTTACTTGTTTTAAAAATTCACCAGACTAATTTACAAAATCTAGATCGTTTTTGAAATTAATGTCTTAAAACTGTATGGTAGTGATCATTTTGAAAAGAAGAGACAAATCCAGGATAAGGAGAAAGAAGTGATGGCAGAAAAAGTGACATAAAAAAAGTATTTATAATTATGTGCCCACAACACTAACAGTTATTTGTTTTGACACATACACGTAGCAACTTTGACCAATCTTTTGTTTACTGTCTGGACACCTCAGTTCATAAATAGATTTTTCGCATTTTGAAAGTCTAAACATCAGAATTATTGGACAATCTTTTATTGGTTAATTAACCTTATATATTCGTCCAAAAAACCATAAAAATTGTAAAGTTGTTAATAAATGTTATGTTTGTATACCTCACAAATGGTTCTGGATGGGGGATTTCCAATAGAAAAATTAATGCACGTGAAAATTTCAAAAAATTAATAATTTGAATCTTTCAACTCAGACTTATCCTAATATATGTAAAACTGTTATTTTAAATAAAATCTCATATTAAGAGTTATCTCCCTTTTACATTGACAATTCCATGGGCGGGATTCTTTTGTTTCTCTGGAGGACATGATTGAACAAAATCAGGTAAATTCAATTGTTTAAGTTACGACTTAGCTCATTCCATCTTTCACCCAAGTGACTAAACAGCTCATGTTGATTAAGGTAATCAAATTTTGAAAAATCCATTTTACGAACTAAGGTTTCCAGACAGTAACTACATGTAGAAGACATATATTTGTCTGTAAGTTTTTCTTTTTTTTCCAGGGGAAGAACATTATAAGAAAAAGGGAATCCAATTTATATTTGCAAGAGACGATTTGGTCGCTAGAAAGGTACATTTATGTTTAATGATAAAAAATTTGTTTATTGTTAGTTGACCTTCAGAACAGGTACTTAAAACCTGGTTACCAGTTTTGTATTATTGAGAAGTTGAAGTTCTAGACAGAATTAACAACCTTCCACAAAAAAATTAAAAAAACAACAAAAATAAAAAAATTAAAAAATTAAAAAAAAGAAATAATGAAAGGTATCATGAAAAAAAAAAAACAAATTGTGAAAAAATCTTATTCAGCAAGTAAGCATAGCATATGAGGTAAAAAACTTCATACTTTGATTTGAGCTACATATAATTTACAATATTTATTTGAAGATGTACATACATGAACAAATGCTGAAGGGTTGAGCAAATTGATATAGGCAGAGGGAAATAAAATGTATTAGAAATTATTAAGCAACAAAATTAACTCAGATGAAATGTCATTTAAATTTGCTTTCATATGAATTGGAACGACTGTCTTATGTCACAATGTGCCAGTACAGCCAATGTTGGAGGCTAGAAATTATTTGGCAAAAGTTCAAAGGACAATTTCACAAAGGCTATCATCTCTGTTTGAAGGTAAAAAAAAAAGAACATATCTTCATCCATTCAATACTTAAAGTTTCATTCGTGTGTTGTAGACCTGTGGATTACCAATGCCAGACCATATAACTCCTGATATCTACTCCATAGTGGATAAAAATGCTACAAAACTTATGTATTATGCACAGTGTGGGCAACATGAGTAAGTAAAACAATGTTATTTAAAATATAGGAAAAATATATGCCGTTGCAACTTGATAACAGCGCCTGATGATAATAGATGTATAGCATGACCAGTATCGGTCCTTTACTGGACCCTCTTCAGAGGCTGAATGGTGTAATTGTGATTTTGGTCTTCTTATATACTGTCTATTGTCTGACGGATAATAACCAGCGGATCCAATGGATCAGGTTATCCATCGATGAAAAATATCTGGCGGATCTGACGAATCAGGTTATCCGTTACTGGATATTTTAATTATTCTTATACCTTAGGTTCGTTGATGATATCTTCATCATTTGGACGAATTGGTAAAGAATTAACAGATTCATACAACACATGAATTCTCAGCTGAAATATCAGAAGAACAAGTTGTATTCTTAGACACTATTGTGAAATTCCGTAAAACACTTGGCACAGTAGAGGTTGAACTATACACTAAACCCACTGACACATATCGCGAGGGTATGACAATAATGTACTTCGCAACAGTCTTGAAAAAGCAGAAGAAATAGACCAAAAGACATTACTCAAACCTGTCAAAAAAGACAATAAAAAAATGACCAGAGTTCCACTGGTCTTACGCTATACAAAAGCCAGTCCAAATCTAAAAAAGATTATTGAAACTACATGTACTTGTCCACTGTTGCATATCAAAGACACTACCAAACAGATTCTCAGTGAACATAGAACGACTTAAATGTCCACAAGTTGAACATAACCAAATAACAAATTTAAAAAAACAACAACAAAAGTTAAGTCGGAATTGCTCAATATGGCCTTGATCGTCAGCAGGAAAAAAACGAAAGATGTTGACTCTCAGAAACCCAGAGCAATAGAAGAGAAAAGAAGCTGGAAATGTGTCAAAGAGACCAAAGAGCAGAAAACATCCCAAGGCTACCAATGGGTCTTCAACGCAATGAGAAAATGCCACACATAGAGCCAGGCTTCAGCTGGCCCCTAAACAATAATGCATACTAGTTCAGCGAAATGGATGCCACCCTTAACTCCAAAACATACAAATGAACCAAAATTCAAAAAGACTGATTCTGTAGATAAAAAGTATTTTGAGTGTTTGTGATTAACACAACAGGTATGACGTAGTATGACAGTATGACTATGTCCAATGATTAGACTGCATGCACAAAAGCACAAAAAATTACCATATTTTCCTGACTCTTTACTTTAAAATGACCATTTTACCATTATAAGTCTATGGAGAAAGTATCAATTAGACCTATAGTCCACATAGACTTATAGTCCAGAAAATACAGTATATCTGAAGAAATACAGTGAAATCACAGTAAAAGAAATTTGTTTGCAATGTTTTTGATAGAATAGCTGTTAATTTCATAGCTTTTTAAGCATCTTAATGTGTAGATTTTGTTTTTTCATGACTGTATCTAGCTGTATAGAAAGGTTATTGTCTAATGGTTGAGAATAAGATCACTTTTATAATTGAATTTAAGCAGTGTGGATCTGTGGTAAAAAATCTAGAATAGAACGTGTTGTTTGAAAGCAGTTATGAATTTTATCTGGACTTCCCAGTTCAATAGGATTTATCCACTTTCATGGGGCCTTTTTTTTCACTGCAGACTTGGCAAGTATGGTTATTTGTTTGGCAGTTATTTTAAAATAATGACGTCTTTGAATATTATACATGAAATTTGCTTTGTTTGACTTGATTTTCAGAGCAGAAAGAATGTTAGCCATGAAGTTATCTATAGGAAGATTTATAAAGTTGATTCTAGATAATGTTAAAGATACAGCTAGAGGAGACAGGTAATTTACTAGTTAATAATATAAAATTTAAATTTATTATTATACCCCCCCCCCCCCCCTACAAATGAGAGTGGGGTATACTGTTTTTACCATTGTGGTTCCATGCTCAACATTTTTCGTCACTTTTCTCTGCAACTACACAATACAGCCACTTGATATTTTGTCACAAGCATTCTATAGGTACATCATATTGTGAGGTACGTTTTCAGACCGAGGCAACAACAACTTCCTGTTTGATGACTTCGTTTTATTGTTCGGAGGTACCTTGTTTTCTTTGTTATGTCAATAAGAAAAAGAAAAGTTTAAACAAAGAAAAATAAATATAATCAAAAATGTAATATTTTAAATTCTTTTGGTAATATTTGGAACAAGAATTTTTTTTTTATGTAAGCATTAATTACCTTGGGAAAAATATACCATATATTTATAACAAGAAAATATTGTTTTGCTTGTTTTTTAAGGAGGATTGCTGGTCTAATAGGAAATAAATAGGATTTGAAATAGGTTTTTTAGTTTGAGAGAACATATGAATAGTAAACAAATAAGCAAGAAAAAAATATAGGTTCATGTGCTCATTTTAGAGCTATAAGGCCTTGAAAATTTGCAACAAATGGGTTTTCTCTGGATTTTTCATTGTCTTTGCATTGACAACTCCAGTCTCTCAAAAATGTATGAAAAAATAAAAAGGATTTCAAAAAATTTTGTCAAATACCATTTTAAGGTATATATGATTGAATTATAAAAGAAAAAGTGGGGGTTCTTGGGCAAAATATTTCATGTTTAAGAAATTGATAAAACCTGAGGATTCCGAAAATCTGACAAAAAGACCAAAACATGACCAGCGAGCATCCTTAATGAATAACTAGTAATGACTCATAAAAGCTCTGGCATTTCTCCAGTTCAGTGAAAATACTGGTTAAAATTACTATGTCTTTATCATAGACTTAACATATCTCTATCCTTATTTTTCTTTTTCTTTTCTTATTCCACTTTTACCTTTTATCTGGATTTGCACGGGTCCTTATTTCCTTAAAAGTACTTGAAAATTAAAGTGAGAAATCAAGGCCTTGAAAGTATTTAAATTATTTAAAAGGTCCTTGAAACACCTTGAATAAAATAGATTTTTATTGAAAGGATTATTTCTTTGAATGTGTATCTGTATCCCCAATCTTCTTACTTACTCTATCTGCAAATTGTGTCTAAAAGGCGAGTTTGTTTAT
Organism: Mytilisepta virgata; assembly: GCA_028015205.1. NCBI lineage: Eukaryota > Metazoa > Mollusca > Bivalvia > Mytilida > Mytilidae > Mytilisepta > Mytilisepta virgata. The sequence goes on from CM051513.1 coordinate 7,017,152, forward strand.
AATTATTTGTAGTTTTAATACAGGAATGATTATCGAATTTTAGAAAATCAAAGGAATTTATATAAAGTTTATAAATCTATGATCCAAAATTTTAATGAAAATAGATCAAGTATGATTTAGTCACGAAACCACATGGTCAACAAGCATAAGATCTAACAATCAAGTGTTTACTAATTTATGGTTAATTCCAGAAAAAGAGCCACTACATGGTCTAGAAAGGTCCTTGAAAAATGTAAATTTTGCCTGGAAAGTACTTGAAAAGTCCTTGGTTTTTATGTCAGATGAAAAATGTTTACGAATCCTGTTTTGATATCTGTAGATTTGTAATTATATTTTAGAGTATAGTATTATGAGATCACTACATATTATGTGGATGTTTGTGTTTAAGAACTTTATTATTTAATGTCCTTTTACATTTTTACGATATAATTGTTGTATACAAATTAAAAAAATGTACAGAAAAAAAAGGAAGAAAGGGCCGAACTAGGAAGTAGAATATCGTCAAAACTACGCATTTGCCCGTACCTTGTATATTAAATAAATCCACTAAAGTCAAATGCAGCTTGGCATATAAACTTGGTCTTTGTCATTTCAGTAAAGTGAAGATGCAAATGTATTCTGCTCATGATTCCACAGTTCTGCCTATCCTAGCTGTTCTAGGTCTGGATGTGACAGATTGGCCTCCCTTTGGTGCTGACATAATATTTGAACTATATGAAGATGCAGACAAGAGGCATTATATCAAAGTCCTATACTTAGGAAAAGTAAATTTTAAATTGACTATATTTAAAGGGACTTTATGGTGAACTGGATGACTACCCTATATATCACAGTACCCAATCTCACCATTAAACTTGAAACTGCTTTTTTGCAGTAACTTTACAGTGAAAAAGAAGTTTCTTTAAAATTTTTTAAAAACTTTGTGTAGAAATGGAAATGGTAAGATTGGGTAATTGGCAATAAATGGCTACTCAGAGCCAGTATATATACAAATTATTATTTTTATTCTTTTTATTTGAAAGAATTAGAAATATCTGATGGAAAGGAATGTCAGAATATGTTTCAAAGTCAGTAAGTTTTTTTTCACTAGTAGAAAATAACAATCCAAAGATACTAATATTAGATATAGTAAATTTATACTATGCTGTATACGACACATTTCAAATAGATACCTCTCATCAGGAGCATTAAAACCGAAACATTTGGAAGACCAAAAACCAAACTTATTTTAAACAAGAAGTACTCATAACCAAAAATACCGAAATAGGAAGCCAAATTTCAGCTAAGGAGATCTACCATGTGCAATACAAGGAATGAACCCTTAGTATTTCTATTATTTTTTATTTTTGCTAAATACTGGTAATTTCTGTAACAAATCAATGAATAATCATGTCAGACAAGTCTGAAAACTGGGTTGGCGAATACCCTCGGGGACCTAGGGTCCACCATGCAGAGGCATCGTCCCAGGAGAAACTTGAAATTAATTCAGTAAGTTCAGGAGCTTGACAAATTGCTTTTTGTGATTAGCTTGGAGTATTTTAACATAGGAAAAAGACCAGATATTCATCATTGAAAATCTTTTCTTGTAAGCATAACTTTTTTATACCTATGCGTTTCTCCGAGACTAAACCAAATGTACTATCCTACTATACCTGTTGATACATCTCAACAAATATTCTACATTCCACAAGAAATCTGGTAAATTTTGTCATACAGTTTACTCTTAATATTGTATACAGTTACTCTAAAAGATTTTATAAAACTGTAAACTAAGAAACCAAAATTTTTAATTATAATTTTTTTTCTACAATTGCTCTTTTAGCCACAGATCATCAGAGGAAGTGACAATGAGTTATGTCCCTTAGAACAGTTCCTGGATTCCATATCTCCATATCAAACAGATGATGAAGAGTATGAAGAAGTTTGTCACTCTAATATCCTAGAAGAAATAGCTAAAGGTAATGTTTTTATATGAGCTACAGTAAAATAATTCATAGTTTACTTGCCTCCCTGACCCTTTTAATTAATCCATATTACTTGGCTAAAAGATACCATTAGCTTACTGTGTTTCTCCCATACTTCGGCAACTGATTTCATGATGAAAAACTCTGGACTTCATTAATAATCTGAACGTTTAAAATAAAAATTTGGTATGTCTTAAAAGTCACCATTGATCGAACTTTCTGAAACAAAACTTGCACATACACTTCAATGTCACATTTGTTTGTGGTGACGTCATATTTAATGCAAAATCAGTGAAATGTACACAAAAAGTGGAAAATCAGCTCTCGTAAATTATCAGCGACATTTCAGCAGTGAAACAGACAGTAATTCTTTATGACTATTTGATACAAAGTTTAATGCTTTAAATTATCATTTAAAAGAATATGTACGAAAAACCACTTGGAATTTGAAAAAGACACACACTACCTGATTTTGTTCAATCATGTCATTTAGAGAAGCATTTCACTTGTGGAATTGTCACTGTAAAAGGGAGATAACTCTTCTTGTAAAATTTTCTGAAATTAAGTTTGCATCAAATATACACCAAGCTGCATGAAAAATATGTTAAATAATGGTTTTACAAATGTAATGACAGTCTTGGGTAAGTCATTAATTTTTTTTTTTTTTATCAAAGTCATTTACTTGTCTTTTTAAAATTATTATAGGATTAAATATGACTGTGTATGAGTTTATCAATGTGTAAATTCGGCCGACTCACTCACACACTAAATAAAGTCATATACGGGTTTATCGATGTATAAACTTTTACGATTTTGCCCTTCCGACCAATGAAATTCTTGTATTTTATCATAAGCAAATAAAAATGGAATTATATCCTCATTAAAAATCATATTTATATTTTAAAGGTATAACCATTATAAACAGTGATATTTTTTTATGTTTTTTTGGATGTCTCATCAAGTTTAATTAACCTACAAAAAATTGTCCTATAATTCTAGCATTTAGACTTTCAAAATTAAAAAAAAATACATTCCATGAACTAAGGTTCCAGTACAATAAATATTAAATCATATCACATCTGTTACATTTAAGCTCTATGTGTTTTTTTTAATTTTGAGAACTGATTTTTATACATATATCACGTGTATTTTTATATGTATTTTTAGAAATGTTAGAACAGGAAGTAGGGGAAGTAGAGGACGAAGAGAGTAAAGAAAGTTCAGACTATGCTGCTGGACTTTAAAGTTAGTCATGTGTTAGGTTATAAATACATGTACATAACATTTCTTTTACTGCCTGACTTAAAAATTGTCGACTTGTAAGATTTTAAGCTTAGTTTATATTTATTTGAGGATTGTGATATTTTCTATAATGCTAGGTTAGGGAAAAGGGAGACAGAGGCTTTATATTAAACCCATTCATTTGTAAGGTATGTCTTAATTCATATTATGCAGCCAGACTTTATTTGGTAATTTGTCTGAATTTGAGGTGTTCCTTGTGATATTTAAGATATTTTCTTATTATTCTAGAAAAGTGGAGACAAAGACAGTAAAAATGTTCAGACTATATAGTCTTAATTTATCTTATGCTGCCATTTTTATGGTTTCAATCTTAATTTGAGATTTTGTGATATTTAAGGTATTTTATTCTGATGGTAGAGAAATGTATAGAAAGTTCATATTATAAATGTGGTAAAAGTGATCATTTGAAAAATTTTAGTATTAATTGATCTTAATATTTGAGTTATTATTTGTGATTGGCTAAGGTAATATTAATCTTATAATGCTAGTTTTAAAATCTTGGTCTTGTGTCTGTCAGTAAATGTGGATTTCATTAGTATTTGTAGGTATCAGTTTTTGTTATTTGCAGAGGTGTTTACCACTACGGATTTTCCATATTTTACACGGATTTTAAATGCAAAATACGGACTACGGATTTAATTCACGGAGGTACGGTTTCCGGTTCTTTTCAAGAAATTATTTTTTTTCTCTTCAAAGTGCTTGAATGAGCGGTGGTTATGTATTAAACTAAAGTAAACGCGTCTGAGATAGAGATTTCTGCGGTTTTCGGGACACCTCTTATTAATTGTATGTTTTACCGATCTTTCAAAGTATGTAACGAAAGATAATTTAAAATGTGCTTCAAGAAATTATGAAAACTCAAAATATGTCAGCTACAAAGCGGGCAACTCTGGCTGATCACCGGTGATACTACTGAAAAATACTGAGAAAATTGTTATTACTACTGATAGACTGAAATAGGGGTAAACACCTCTGTATTTGATTGATTTCTTGTTTCAGTGGTATCTTGTTTTTTTTGTAATTATCTAGTGAAGTCACATTGTGAAAGGTATTGTATGTTCAGTACTTTTAAAAATCAGTGGTTATGGCTTCAATTAAAATCAGGAAAATTGCTATCCAATATAGACCAAAATGAAATATATACTGTTTCCTATTTCATCAAAATTAAAAATAGGTAGATACCGCTAGGTAGCCAAAACATTTTATTTTGTTGAAATATTTTAAAGCTGCATGGCTGGCAACAAGCATTTTCTTGTTTTTTCTTGTTTTTTCTTGATCACTAGAGCATTTATTTCTTCCAAATAGAAACAGTAACATCAAACGCTTCGATGATTAGATGAAATTTAAAGGTACAATCATAATGGAAAAGATGAAATTTCCGGGAATCAAAATTTTTACGTTTTTTTGTCAGTAAAATGTATCAGGGTCGGTCAGGAAACTGGAAAGACACAAATATTATATTTTGGCCTCACACATAATGAACCCATAGTATGTATACACTGTATGTTATTGATAATGAATCTTATTACATCTGTGTATCTTATAGTTAATGATAATCATAAGTGACAATATTTTATTCTTTTGCTTTTACAGTCAGTATGTTATCTTAATATAATGGTGCTTGAATTTTTTTTCTTATGTAAGAATATAATATGCTGTTGGCGTGCCCAATGATGCAAGCACAGCAATAGCCCATTCCGGAAACTAATTTCTGGTATCACGATTCTGACTCTAAAATTATAATTATAATTTTAGCAAGTTATTTCCCTTACTTAACTTACTTCCGTTTCCGTGGAACGAAACTTTTTCTAGGCTTAGTATGTAGCTCAAATAAATTCACTTTAGATTGCATAATGGCTGCCCCCATTAAACAAAGACTTTTCTACATGACCCATATTAGAAAATGCATATGCTACTATAGCGCTCACTATTAATATTTAGGGCATATAAATTTAGCTGCATAGCAATATCACACTGACATATCTTAATGTTGATTTTTTTTTACCTTCATAAATCATATTAAGCTGGCTGCCTTGAAAACCTGCACAATTTGTATATGTAGTAATAATATGATTTATCCTGATTTAGAGTAATTTCTCGCAATTTGATTGGCTGATATTGTCCTAATAAATTTCAGTGCAATTTTTTATTAAGTCAATTCGAATTATCTCCCTTATACCATTGACTTAATAAAAACAATTTTTTTTTTGAGTTGCTTCCCTTTGTTTATTACTGACGTATGTAAGATGGAAAAAAAAACAATAAATAAGTGGTGTCATAAAAAAAATCAGGATAAATTCGTTACACAGTGTGCAATTGTCCTAATACGGAATTTATCATGGAAAAAAAAACAATAAATAAGTGGTCTGATAACAAAATCAGGATAAATTCGTTACACAGTGTGCAATTGTCCTAATACGGAATTTATCGGGTCAATAAAATTCATATCGGGTTCGGCTTCGCCTCACCCGATATGAATTTTATTGACCCGATAAATTCCTGTATTAGGACAATTGCACACTGTGTAACTAATAATATCTGGTGCTACAAAGATTTATTATATTTATAAGATTTATGTTGATATTACTGAGCCATTCCACTTAATGCCAGGCGGAGCTGTTTTTCTAGAATTTATTTAAAAACTGGGTAGAAAAGTATTTATCACCTATCTATAGACGATTTGGATACCAGATCTAAAGTTTACAATTGATGTTTCCGACCAGGGCTGCAACTAGCGTTAACTAGAATTGCTATATTACTGTAAGACTTCTGTTCATTTATAAAGTCTACTTTGTTCATCTTACCTTAATAAATCGTATACTTTTTTTTTTATACATTTTAGTATTATATTGGCCATAAAAAATTTTAAAAATTGTTTTCAGTTTAAAGGAGTAAGGCATTTTCACGTGCATGTATCCAGTGTGGAACACAGTCATTTATCTCCCCTTGAAAGACTTGCTATGATACCAAAATAGCCTCCATTTTAGCATAATGAAGAAAGTGCAGAAAAAGAGAGGAACTGAAATGTTCCATCCTAAGGATAAGCAAAACATTGAACAGTCTCCTTTTTCAGTGATCAAGGAAGGCAACTAGTGTTGCAGTGAGATTCTGTTTCAAAGTTTATAATGTCTGTTATTAGGGATTAATTTGGTCTAGTTAAGTTGGTAATGATTTAATTGTATTCTGTATGATATTGTATTTTTATGTTTTTATGCCACAGGTGAGATTCCAACTCACAAACCCAGCGTTGACAGGCTAGTGATCATAAGTAGTCATGACGAACTACCTAGACCACACGGCCACCGAGGCCCATAGTAAGATTGACTGTATAGGAAGTCAGAAGTAAAGCTATGATCCATGTTTTAAGTAAATCTATATGTAGAAAGTCAGTGGAGTTATGATCGGTTTTCAGTAAATATGTGTGTAGGAGTCATAAGTAAAGCTATGATCTATGTTTTAAGTAAATCTGTATTTAAGAAGTCAGAAGTAGAGCTATGATCTGGAATCACGGGAAATGCTGACCTTTAAATGCAAAATTTAAACAGAGGTCATTCCATAATTGAGGCATTTGAATAAAGGATTGATGGTTCAGCGGTCACTTATTTGCATTTGCTCTTTATTTTGAAAACAATTTTGACATTGTAAGCAATCTACAATTTTTTTATTGGTGAGACAATCATATTCCTGTAATATATCAAATTGTTTAGCCTTCCTCATCTGTAAAACAGGATTGGTATATAAAGAATATATAACATTTTTCCACTGAAGGTATCGTCCTGATATGCACCTGGTTGCCACAGGACGTTAAACAATAATTCATCCATCCAACCACTGAAGCTGTTCCAAGGACTTGCTCTTCAGTTTTCTGTTGAAAAAAACTATAATAAATAAATTTAACACAGTTCATATTGTTGATTTTATTGTCACATACTATCAGTGCTGACGCATAGGTATTGCTGTTTCTACGAAACGTTCAGGGAATCTTCAATATGAGATTGTGCATGAATATTTTTATTGAGATTGTGCATGAATATTTTTATTATAGTGTTATCCTAATGACTTAAAATTACAGTACTTTTATTAACCAATGACTTAAACTACATAATAAATTGTCTATTTAATACAATCCCATGTGTCTGAAATGGGTCATTAATACAGATTTTATGCAGAAAAACAAGAACTGGTCATTAGAGAAAATCTTGTATTAGACCTGTATTAATGACCAGTTCCTGTTTTGTATTAACTTTGTTTTTACTGTATTTCAACTCATTAGTTAATAAAAGGTTTTTATATCCAATCACTGAGTTTGTCATTTTATCTGTGGTGGTAACTTTTTGTAAATAGTATTAGTAAAATAAGGGAGACAACTCCAACAGCCCTAAGGTAAACATTTGTCAGTTGTAATATTATTTGTTGTCATAAGATGTGATCTGTTTACTTTGGTCTCGTCATATAAATTGTAGTAAGGGGGACAACTCTAAAAATTCTACATGATCTGTTGTAACAACATCTTTTAATAATAACTGTTACTTGCTTTACAACTTGAGCAGAACTGACGAGTCATAAATCGATGAAAAATGCACATCTTGTGGATCAAAATTGGTATCAAAGAATTTTATTTACAATGGTTTATTGTTATGACTGTTTGTTTTCTCTCCATACTGTAATTGAAGTTAGTGCATAGTAAGGGCTTAATATATAATAAAATCAATTTACTTTCTAAGGGCTGAACATTCTCATATGCAACTATCCATAAACGGTGATCGATGAAAGCTGGTGAGTTGAATGTTCCACCGAACACCCATATCAATGGTATTATTTGCCGATTAATTTCTGTTTATAAACTGTTTGAAACAAAATTAAATTTTATTTGTGGCCACTATGTTGTCATTTAATTATTTTTTTTCCAACCATATCATTGTGGTAGTTTGTAGATTATTACTCTTGCCTTTAGTGCAATAGTGTTATGGCCTCTAACACAATTGCAATTGGGTCATAAATCTCGCCAGTGCGTTGAGGGTATGGCTAAGGATACAATAATGATCTGAGTCAGGAAAATAAAACAATTTTTCTCAATAAAATTACATCAGGAGTAGACAAATGGATTTGCTTGATGGAGAAGCAGCAAATACCTATTTCAATTTCTTTGGTTTGACTAGGCTGTAAACACGAGACCACTGAGGTGGTTAAATGTCAATCTGATGAAATAATAGTTCAAATGTCATGTTTGTGAAACCAGAAAAATTTGATAAAATGTACATCAAAACAAGTTTTCCTTAATAACCAGGCCACCCCAAACATCACTAAATTATTACCATATTTTTCCTGTTTAAAAAGGCATTTAACATTTACAACAAACTCAATATGTAAAACAATGTAATCACATCTATAATTCAAATTATTTTCTCCAAGAACAAAAACATCAACATTAAATAGTCCTGAATTGAACAAATGATGTAGAAAGTTTGAGTCAGCTGCACCATTTCAGACAAACTAACATGGAGCAGCCCGTCACAATGTGAGGTATGTCCCGCTGTTTCAATTCTCTATCTGTAAACAATCAGGCTGAAAATAAGAATATAATAATTACAGTTATGATTGACAGAAGATATGTAAAGCCATATCAAATTAATTTTTTTTTCACACCTGAATCTCCTGGATTGTAATGGTAAATTTTTGTTTATTTTCGGCATTTTTTTTTTTTCATTTTCTTTAAATCAAATAGCATACTGTAATGTAGCAAAAAATGTGTGTGTTCTTCCTCATTAAAGTGCATTTAACCCCCACTAATTTTTTTTTTCTGGAACAAACCTTCAGACCTGCCAACTTTTGAAAATCTCCATGGGGGATTTTTCCCGGGGAAAAAAATTTAAATGTATCGCTTCATCTTATGACTGTTTTTTTTTTTTTTATAATGTCCAGTAGAAAGTATTTCATGTATATTTAGGATCAATTTTGGTTTGTTTCTTGAACTCTTGAGATTGTTTTGATGCTGTGTGTATCATTCTGTGTAAAGATGTTTCTTTCATTTGGTTCATTTGTTTATGGCAAACGTTTCTTCTTGCTGGGTGGAGTGACAACCATTGTGATAGTTTGAACTGTTATGATTAAATTCCATTTTTCATATCCTTTTTATAACAATTGTCTCAATGTGCAAACAGCATCCAAGCCTTTACGTTTAATTTGCAAAATTCTTTTGATCAGTTATTAAAATAATTATTAACTATGTTCACCTGATTAAAGAATAGTTAACTTGATTAAAATATTAATCTCAATTAAATGATAAAAAAACAAGTTAATTATGTAACTCCCAAGCTGATGGGTATAAATAACAAAGATCAATAATTTTATTACCAATTAAGACCCATAAAACTTTGACCAATCATTGATTTTATTGAGGCACGTGTATATGTTTACATAATACGTAGTGTCAAAACAGATCGATAATCCTCAGGTAAATCAACATGACCCGAATATCAGATACTACGATGAATTTGATTGGATAATATCTCCGGAAATCGGTAAGAATAACATTTTCTCGGGTAGAATTTATGAAAATCGGGTTTTTTGCTTGTTTTAGGAACCCGATATCGGGATTTGGGTTGAGGCATGAAAATCAGGACAATACCGCCGAAATCGGAATAGTTGGCAGGTCTGAACCTTACAGGATATATATAGACAATAACAGTGCATTGTCTTGACATGAAATCGATATAGATGTACATGTACCAACCAGGCTAAGAAATGGGTGAAAATACGAGGGTTTCCTGGTTCGTGCTGAATTCGTATATCAAGTTTTATGTCAATGCACTGTTACTGTCTTTATACTGCAATCTTTGATAACATTAGTGGATATTACTACCAATTACAAAATTATTTAAAATGTTTGTTACCCAAACAGGCCCCAATTGATATGTCGGGAGAACTCACCTTTTCAAAGATCAATGAGTAGGTAAATATACCATTGATAGTCTAGATAAGAATATTCAAAATAACCAACAGTTTTGCTGCTAATGTTGTTTTTTTTCAAAAATAAAAAATGATTCACAAGATAATAAGTATTTAAATTTCTTTGAAAGATTGAAGTCAATAAGTTTGTTCATTTCAGTCCCATCAGTCAGGACAAGTAGGTATGGATTTAGTGTTATATACTGTCAGTGACTGTATATCACTTGTTATTATACTGTCAATGCATTCTGACTACTCAAATAGAACAATAGCAGTATTAAATACACATACAATCAGATTTACTTAATGCTCCATTATGCAATAAACAGTAAAAAAACAGGGGAAGTAATGCAATTTAAATTTCATCCAGATAATTAAAATGTTCTGTTTTCCCTAAAAATATATTTTTCAACTTCGCAATATTGAGAGAAAAAAATCAAATGAAAATTCTAATCTGTTTCAAAAACTACAAAACATTTACCTGTTGTGGATACCGTTATTACAGCTCTCTCACTCTCTCCAAATTCTCCAAAACTTCTTAACGAGATATGGTATGACGATTCTGATGCTGAATAGGAAAGCAGAAGTTTTTAAGTACATATTTTGGTTCAAACAAATCTTCAGCAAACAATTTACATACATGTGCAATTTCACAGTCCTGATAAAGTGCCAAGTAGTTCCTAAAAACCCCTCAAACAAAAACAAAATAGTTTTGCAGAAAGTATGAAAAGTTACTCATAACAAACACTTTAAAATACCAAAATGATGGAAAAAGAGTCACAAAATGGAAAATGTCCCTGTCATATTGGATTAGCCGAGATATCTTACCTCCGTCTTTTAAGGTAGAGAACACCTAAGGGAGTTAACTCTTTGAAAATCAGCCGAACATTTTAATCTCATAATATTAGTAAAGAAAAATCAATTAAACGAGCCAAATCTATTTTAGTCAAAGTGTCTGGTACCCCTTAATTTTTTAATTACAAAAAAAAACAATATACATTTAGTGTACCTTGTGAATTCATTCAATGATTTAAACTTAATTCATAGATAACATATCTACCTAATTTTTCTATTTTAAATGTAGTTTCACTAAATGGAAGCATTTCTTGGTATTCTCCTGCCTGCTCTATACCATATCCCAGAATATATCCTCGTATGATGTAAGCATAGTCTGGAGGCTTCCATGTAATCTGTATGTAGTCCGACCCAGAAAATGCACTCAGGATCTTGGGCATTGGTAAGGTATCTTTTATACTAGCTAGGAAAGAAGAGGAATATTTATGTGTAGCTCAAACTTCCATATATCTTAGGGACGAGATCAAAAGTTCAATGTAGGATAAAAAACTTAATTCAAATAGTTTGGGGGTGGGGTAAAAATTGCTGCAAGTTTTGTTATCCGACATCGATTTTCGGATTAAAAAATTGATGTCCAAGTCAATATACAGAACAAACATACATTGTTGAGGAAAAGCAGGACCCATGATACAAAAAGTATACTCTCAAAGCATATGCCCATATTGGTCAATCAATTTTTCCTAAATTAAGTTAAGAGGAGGGGGTGGGGGGTCAGTGAAAAAACTATGTGAATTAAGTTTTTAATCCTACATTGAACTTTTGATCTCGTCCCTTACATTATTTATGTTGATGTCATTTGTCCTTGATATATATGTCTGATGTCATGTGTATTTCCAACTCAAATATATCTATAAATACTTCTTCTTTTTTTTTTTTTTTTTTTTTTTTTTTTTTTGGGGGGGGGGGGGGGTGGAGTGGGTAGAAAAGGGGAGGTGGGGAATAAACTCTGGTGCTGAGTGCAAAGTTTCTGAGAGTGGAAGGGAAGGAAGGGGTGGGGGTGGGGTTTTTGAAAGGGGGGGTTAAATTCTTGTGTGTATGTTCACTTCAAATATATCAATATCTATATCTTTTTTGGGGGGAGGGGATGGAATTTGTTTTCAAGAGAAACTAGATGTACTGTGAGCAAAGCTCACAAAGGATACCCCCCGCTTTGCCTTGCCCAGGGTAAAGTTTCAGTTGACTGGAAAAAATAGAAGTCCAATTATCTCCCTTGTGTAATATCGGAAAGCAAAAATTTTCCTCCATGCACATCTTTGGATAATGTTCTTCCTTTGTGTATAGTTTCGTTGAAATCCATTGAGCGGTCTAGGAGGAGTTGCGCTTACAAGATATATGGACAGACGGACAGACAGACAGACAGACAGACGGACGGACGGACAAGGTGATTCCTATATACCCCCCAAACTTTGTTTGCGGGGGGTATAACAAAAGCATTTAATAATTTTAAATGTAAAAGGGAGACTATGAGATTTTATTAAATTAAGTTTTCATCCCCATGTTGCATGAAATACAGACAAAGTGCATTTAAAATATTTAAGATAAGAGTTTTACAAATTTGAGGATAGGTTTGAGTTAGTCAATTCAAACTTTTCATTTTTTTCAAATTTTCAAGTGCATTTTTTCGAATGGAAATTCCCTATTCCGAATCATTTATAGGTGTAAAAATGTAAGCTTTAAAAACAATTGTAACATTTTAATTTTCAACAAGGTTAATTAACCAACAAATAATTGTCTTAAAATTTTAACAATGCCAAAAAACCATTCCACAAATGGAGGTTTACAGAGAGTAACGCAACTACAGCAAAAAGGATATTACTCACCAACAGCTCTAGTAGTGAAAAACTTTATTTTGGACATAACTCCAGAACCGTCCACCAACTGACTCTGGATTCTGACAAAATATGTTGTGTTAAAAGCCAGATTCTTTATAACATATTTTAAAGATCTTTCAAATACACCAGTCCATTCATACAATGGTAAAGAGCTATCATTGGTATACAATAAAATATATCCTGAAAAAATTCACACCAAAATTAACCATCATGTCAAAATGATAATATCATAATATACCTTTTTGCAAAACTTATAAACATGAGAAATAATAATGTTGCAAAACAGCTTGTATATAATATATAAATGTTTAAAGACTGAATTGGGTAATAGTAAATTAGCCTGTATCACTCACCTGTATTCAATTTGCCAATCAACAGCCATAAAAGTACCTAAGAAACAACATTCTGAATTATTGGACATACTTTTGAACGAAAACCACTAAAGGACCATTTCTCCCAAGTTTTGTTCCAATTTGCAATGAATTATCCCATAGGGTCCTATGTTAAACTAAGTTTGACTGTGGCGTCCTTCTTGGTTGACAGTCCAAGTCATCAGAATGATTCTGAAAGAGGACCACCTAAGGACCATTTCTGCCAAGGTTGGTTCCATCTGGCTCTGTACTTCCACAGAAGATATTTAAAATTCATCCCCCTTTTTTCTATTTTTAGTAACAGCAGCCATGTCGGTTGGAAGTCAGGGATGCCGGACATACTTTTTGAACAGCGCCACCCACGGTCCATTCCACCAAAGTTTGGTCGCAATTGGCCCAGTGGTTTCAGAGAAGATCTTTAAAAGAAAGTTGATGCCTGAAGACGGAAGCAAAGTGATGGCAATTTCTCACATGGCCCTTTGGGCCAGGTGGGCTAAAAACCAAACATACATACAATATATGACCAAAAACTAAAGAACAAAAAAATTAAATCAAAAGATAAAAGGCTCGACTAGCATTAATCACAATCACATGTCTCTGAAATGGTATTTTTTATTGATATTTTGGAAACCAATGAAGAAAACCATATAATCTATCTGTATGAAATGTATTTTTAAAACTTGTTACCTTTAATTTGCTCGTTGATATTTGGTCGTTTCCATTTTACCATAGCCGTTGGAACTTCCTCTCCTAACTCGTTTATTATTATGTCGTATGGAGCACCAGGCACTGTAGAAAGAAACTATTTGAATGTATTAACATTCTCATTACAGTTTTTTATTACCTTCCATGTTTTCTCACTACTGCTATGATTCTGCATTATACTATATTAGACCATGTAACATACAAAGAATTATGCACGACAACAATTGCACCCCTTGCTGTATCAACCCATGTTACCAATATCAGCCAGAGCCAAAAGCTCAAGGGTCAATGGTTGATATGGTATGTGATATGTTTATATTGGTCGTGGGTTGATATAAAAATAAAAAATAAAAAAATAACAATCCAAAGATACTAATATTAGATATAGTAAATTAATACTATGCTGTATACGGCACATTTCAAGGAGTTACCTCTCATCAGCAGCATTAAAACCGAAACATTTGGAAGACCAAAAACCAAAAACCAAACTTATATTAAACAAGAAGTACTCAACCAAAAATACCGAAATAGGAAGCATACCGTGGATTCATTTATTTTCGTGGATACCAATTTTCGTGGATAGAGAAAAAAAGGCATTTCGTTTGATATTTAAATTCTTGATTGCAGCTTGGAAAAAAATATAAAAAGTGGCTGAAATTCTTAGATTCGTGGCTTGGCACATCGTATCACATGAAAATACTGCGACAAAACGTGCCAATCAGACTTTGATATTGTACAGTAAAGTACTGATTTTTAGCACTTATTAAACAAAAGTCTAACAAACAGATTCTTTAAAAAAGCTTGTCATGAATTTAACAAGATTAACAAAATCCGTAATTGTTTACTGGTTAGGTTAATCAGGTGTGAGATATATATTGACAAAATTGCAATCGCTTGTCACCAAATACCTCATGGCATATACATAGATATTTTTAATCCGATTACGATCAATAATTTCTGCTTTATCTTTTGACAAGATCTTTTTACTGTATTTATGAGAAAGTCTGTATTGTTTAGGCCCAATTTGGATTAATATTTTTCTTGCATGTTTCAATAAAAAATACTGGAAGTGAATTCCGCGACAATTTACACAGTCAAAATATTTCTAAAGAAAATTTTTTGAGCGTTTATATGTTACCAAAGACAAAATTACATGAAACACTATATCTTCTGTGGATATAGCTGACTCATCATATGTCAGTATCCGAGTACATGCTGTAAAAACGCAATTGTTCATAGGTACATCAAAACCCTGTGGTTTCAAACTTCAGTGCATTTAAGCTAAAGGAAAAATATTATTTTTCGTTAGATATTTAAATTTGTAGTTTACTGGGACCTACCAAAACCACGAAAGTTGGTACATTGTATTCAACAAATAATAATGAATCCACAGTAGTATGTGATATGTTGGTCAAGGGTTGATATTGAATGTGATATGGATCTGATATTGATAGTTTCAAGTTAGTGTATGTATGTCTCTCAGCATGATGTGTTATATGGACTTTTAAAGATGGTAAAGATAAAGATTTAAAGAATTCATTTTTTTAGTCAAAATACACTATAGAGGGGAGCCATTATTCCAAAAGGGAGAAAATTATTGTATAGCTAAAAAAGGTCACTTTCCAATGAGTATCAAAATGCATATGATATCAGGTTATATAAAGGACAATGTGCATGGAAAGATAAACATCCCTGTAAATACTGATGCTACTTGTCCAAGCACCATTTTCTCATACCATCATTACCTGGAAAACCACCTCGGTGGTCTCGTGGTAGCGTGCTGGCCCTGAGTGTGGAAGGTCGCGGGTTCAATCCCCGGCCGGGTCAAACCAAGGACATTAAAATCGGTATTTGCTGCTTCTCCACCAAGCACGCGGCATCTAGGAGTAAGAGCAAAGCCTGGTCGGCTCGGAGTCAGTGTAATGTGTCCGAGTGAGATGATATGTCTTCCTGCCAACAGTTACCTTGTGAGCTAGCACATTAAAAATCTGACTTAGCGTGTTGGTCTAGTATGGTCTAGTACAAAGCAGGGATCATATTCATTATCATATCAACATGTTCTCGTCCTGATATGCACCTAATTGCCACTGGACATTAAACAATAATTCATCCATCCATCCATCATTACCTGGAGTTGTATTGGGTGTTGTTATTCCTTCAGTGGTAGTCTCTATCTTATTCTTGGGAACAGCACCTGTGGAAATCATAATATGTGCATTATACATGTATATACATGAAAATGTAAAGGTTTGGCAAATGTCAATTAGATAATGACACAATTTCAATTATTCCTGGGCCGAAAAGGGAGGGGGGGGGGGGGTGCAAACATACAGCCAGAACTTTGACGACCCTACCCATTCATATACTTTAATTTTTCAAAACCATGCCCATTTATATACTAGATGCTTCAAAACCAGACCTATTCATATACCAGATGCTTAAAAATCAGATCATTATTGTTACCACAGCAGAAACCAAATTGATACAGCATCCAGGCAGAAGGTTATCTTCTCATCAATTATCTTCTCATCAACAAATTACAACCAATTGATATACTATTTACAACAACACGTATTCTCAATTTACCACCAATTGATATACATCTAAAGCTTTACATCCTACCCAGTCATATACTTGATGGCTCAGAAAGGAAATCCATTGCAGCCGCACATCCATATATACTGCTATATAGGAAGTTACCACCAATCCCTCCTTCCCAAGGTTCCTGGGAGTTTCACTTTGAAGTGTATATTTATTTCATTCCATATGGTAAAAATGTGATGAACGAAAACTAGAAGAACGCAATATCAAAGTACTACAGTTCAATATTTTGTCAGACATTCAAGTTCCTGTAAAATAAGCCATTCTGAATATATTTGCAATTTAGACACAGTACATTAAAAAGTTACCTGATTTTCCCTTTAAGAAGGTAGCCTTACTCTCTCCATAGTCATTGAATGATCTTACTGTCAGTATATACTGGGCATTAGGTCCTGTAAAATATCAAAAATAATATATTTCAGATGAAACAACAATACAATACATGTCCTCTTGGGTAACAATTTCAATAAAATTTTAAGCCTGCTTATTTTCTAAATATACAGTAATTTTCGGACTATTGGTCGATGTGGTGTATAGATCGAAGCACAGTCCTAAAATCATTTTATTAATAGTAACAAAAGGGGTTGGGTTGGCATTTACAAATTCTATTTTTTCAAATCTTCGATAGGTTCATTCAGTGCATAGGTCGAGCGCAGCGATTCAGGGAGAACTGAAAATTACAGTAGTTTGTAGTCTTAATCTTTTTTTTCCAACTTGTACCAAAACCATGAAACAATTTATGTCAAACATTGACTGTAACTTTAACGGAGGTCAAGGGGATTTTTACCATGCCATAAGGTATTCCATACCATTCGGAACGTCTCTAAATCAGAATATTTTCCTCTCATCAAAAACTATTACTTAATCTAAACTGTGGTATTAAATACTAAACAGGATTATATATATGTGTATTCAAACTTACTTA
The DNA here is from genome assembly GCA_028015205.1 of Mytilisepta virgata. Lineage (NCBI taxonomy): Eukaryota > Metazoa > Mollusca > Bivalvia > Mytilida > Mytilidae > Mytilisepta > Mytilisepta virgata. Next base: position 7,034,655 of record CM051513.1, read on the forward strand.
ATCCTTTTATATTGTACTGGTAGTCAGTTGGTCCAATGATATCTCTGTACACCTCAGGTAAAAATCTGCCATGTCCTACAATATAACCTTTCACTGGTATTGTGGCATTGAGTGGCGATGCCCACATCAGGCTGATGCCACGTGGTATAGGCTCTGCTGTCAGATTTGCAGGTGGCTCTGGTGGCTGACTAATTGCTGTAAAATAATTTTGTAAACAGAGGTATATATGGAAAGGTTCTATAATATTAATGGTGTTACTGACTGGCTGTTTCTGTATTAGCCCTGGTATAGATTCGAGGATGGCTGTAATCTACCTTTTACAAAATCAAATAGTTTCATCCTTCCATGATAGGTTTTGTTTATTATGATGTAAGAAAAGGTGTAATCATTTTCTCTCTGGATGAAATTTTAGTATTCCACAACAGACACATTTTTAAAATGTCCTTTTAACAGAAAATTACTACACCATAAAATCTTGTTTCCTTGAAATTACAAATTATTACTACTGCACAAAATAAATTGATATCCACAAAACTAAATAAATCTAAATAATTCATTAAGGCAGGTTTATATCATTACCTATGCCTGATTTAGGCAATACCATTTGTACCCAGGATGAGAATGGTCCAGTTCCATTTATTGTCACAGCAGCTACTCTCATTTCATACACAATATCTTCTTGCAATCCTAAAACACACAATATAAACTGAAAGGTCAATTTCAATTATTAATTTTTTTTCAATCATGCAAAATCTTATTGCTACTTTTCTTTGTTATGATTTGATACACCTTTGTTAAAGTCATTTCTCAAAAGCCTTAAGGATTCCATGTATAAGGGTAGATCTATGAGGGTGGTACAGGGTTTATTTCGTCCAACGTTTTTGCAGTTTTTAATTTCCCTATGTTACCATCATGATAGGTCGTTATTCAAGGTTTTTCATGGAAACTGAGATAAATGCAAAACGCAGGCCAAACTGAGATAAATGCAACCAAATTTTTAACTTTCGTCCATTTTAATTTCTCGTTCGCACATGTCCATATCAAATTTGAAATAAAAAAGGCAGGACCAGGATTTTGACAAAATAAAAAAAAGACAGGATCACTTTAGGTGTGAAAAAAAAAATTCAGGACCTGTGTCCATGGTGTCAATCAGGGAATTTTTTTGTTTAAATGGAAAAAATATCCAGGAACCCCCCCGATAAAAATCAAATGGTTGCCTCTTAAGCAGTCATGAGAAATGTACCAAATGTTGCGAAGTGTCCTTTTAAAGAGTGGAGTAGCTTTTTACAGGGACTAATGTATTTGGTACAGTTCGGTTTTAAAGAACAATGTTCCAGTCCTGTTATAGTAGTATACCTGACAGCAATAATTCTGTTTTGTCAGCAGGAACCAACATATTCTTTGTTTCAGGTTCAATCTTAGTTCTGTATTCCACTCTGTAATATTTCAATTCTCCGTTCTGTGTATAAGCTGGAGGAGGTCGCCATGATACCATAAAATTCTGTAATGAATTTATATTGATACAAAGTTTAATACCAGTTGAGCCGTAGTTTCAACAACAAATCACTGTTTTGACAACACAATCTTTTGCATTGGAGGCAAGCACACTATCATGAACTCAACAAAGCAGTTGATGTATATGTGAACAAAAATTTGTTCCTGTAAAATATGTTCCCCCAGAATTAATTTCATGGAAAATAAGTTCTGGTGGAACATATTACATACAAAATAACTATTCAAAAAGTTCCAATGCTATCAAAAATGTTCCTGTATATATCTGGTGAAATAAGTTCCAGTGATATTTAATATGTTCCTTTAATATCTGGTGAAATAAGTTCCTATGTTGTGAAATAAGTTCCTTATTCACCTGGTCAAGTAAGTTCCATTACTATGAAATAAATTCTTGTTGTCAAATTGTGGGAACAAAGTTCTTCAATTTACTTACCAAAATATAAGACGACACAGGTGTAAAACTAATTGTGTAAAACTTATTTATTGAATGAAATACATTTGATTATTTCTGGGACCCCAAATCAAGGAGCTCTTGTTTCCTTGACATCGCTGAAATGGGAAATAAATACATATATAATCCGCATCATATTATAAGCCACAGGAGGATTTCCAGAGGAAAAAAAGTCGTGACGTTTACTCCAAAGTTTACAGTGTATGTGAATTTCTTTCAAGAATAAATTTCACAATGCTTAGACAAAAAAAGTCATATTTTACAGTGATATTTGTTCAAGGAATCAATCTCACATGAAAAATGTTCCCCTGGAACAAATTTCCTAATTTTTTGTTACATAGGAAAAAGTTGCAGTAATGAAACATTCATAAACATCCTAAATATAGAATTGATTTACTTACAGAACCATTAACATTTTCAACAGTGACACCTTTAGGTGGTGCTGATGGCACATCAGAATAAGTCCAGACCGTAACGGATGTCAAATTTCCCGGCTTATCATTGTAATAGGGAATCAAATTCACCAGATATTCTATATGCTGTTGTAAATCATTGATCATATAGTCAGTCATTGTTGGTTTAAAAAAAACATCCACTGGTTGACTGGAATTGGACGTCACAGGTCTGTATCGGAGAAGGTACCGTGTCAGTTCAGTACTCGGTGGTGATGACCATATTACTTTCACACTTGTTGATGTTAGAGTATGTGCAGTCAGCTGTACAGCATTAGACATATTACCTGTTAATATATATGCTCTGTCTAAACTTTTGTCATGAAATTATTGGCTAATTTACAATAATCAATCAAAGAATCAAGTCAAAGCAGTGTCCTGCACTGTCTTGAATTTGTCCTGTGACATATGTCTTTAAATTAATATGTTAAAATACATCAAAATGAATCTTTTTGTGCTTTTTTTTACCATTTGATACATGATATAGGAATATTTTTGATGGTACAAATGAATTTTAAATATCCTCAAAGTTCTATAAAATGGGAATTGGGTACCCATAAAACCTGTTTAACTGTTCAGTGTCTGTACAAAGTCAGTCTATCCTGTTGTGTTTATGTTTGTGTTTTGTGCTCTTTTATGTTATTTTTGTCTGGGGTACTGTCTGTGGAATAGCATCAATTAATTAGTATGCCATTGTTGACCTCTCCTGTTATCCATATTGTTATTAAAGGTATAAAACTTACTATAAGGTTCTAATATTCTAATCACTTTATCACTTTCACCAATTTTATTTTCTGCTGTAACTTCAACTGTCACACTTTTACTTCTATCTGTAACAACAAACACACGATTAAGCCAAAAATAAAAAAAACAGCTTTGATTACAGTAACACACTCTGAAAAACTAGCGTTGGTAGTTGGGAATTTTTCAATTTTTTTAAAATATGGGCCGGGGGTGGGATGTGGGGACTTTCTGAATTTAACAGTGCAAAAAAAACCAAGGTTGGTCGAGTTACTGGAAACACACAACTTTTTTTGTTAGGCCTTAAAGAGTTTGCCTAGTAACTTAAGATTCTATAACACTTTAATTTACACCAAAGTGTATGAATTAAGAACATAATATACACAAAAAATGCAGCAAATATCTAATGTTTCAGCTTTTCAGAAATGCAAGCCGTTCTCGTCTACCGTTGATTCTCGCCCTTAAGGCTATGTGTCCTATAGGACGAGGGCCCTTTCTTTGGAAATTTGGGCAGTACTTTTGCCTTGACCCTCATATAAGACGATGCCATATCATATCAATGATCTGGCAAAGGCTGGAGTGAAGTTTTATCCTAAAACACAGAAATCTTGTCATCATCGAGTCTTCCATTCCTCAAAATAAATAAGTTTATTCACCCAAAACATGAAAATAAATGTTATAAATACAAAATTTTAAACAAATTGAATCGTTTTTTTTTTGCACCTGGAAGATAGGTTAAGATGGTAACAAACATAGTGAAGTTTGGTATAATTACGCTTCCGATTTCACATTAGATAACGAGGATAAAATTTAAATTAACATTACAAAATTAAAAATATGCTACTTCATAATTCCTTTTATTTAACCTATAAACTGAATTGACATTGATGTTATACGAAGACAAAAAGAAACAAATCAAATAATTATTCCTTAGGTTCTATTATGAATCCAGATTAGGACCACATGTTGCCCACATGTCAAAACATGGCGGGTCATTTGAAGTTTGTCATCGTTGTTGTTTTTGGATTTAAAATGGCAATTTTTATGAATAATGATGATGAATTCATGAAAAAGAAATGAAGTAACAACTTGAAAAGTACAGGCTTTAATATTGTCTTGTTAAAATTTTTTTAGTGACAAAAAATTAGAGAAATTACGGAATATCTTTAAATTTACCTACCTAACTTCTTAGATTTGCTATTAAGATTTCTTCTTCTAGGCAATTAGCCAGTCCTATAAGACAACCCCCCTTCTGGGAAAATTGAAATTTGCTACCAAAAATTTGTCATATAAGTGAGTAGAAACGGTATATAAGAAACAGGAGATTCTGTGTCTGTAAGACACAGATAGCATCTACTATCTCATCGTCGGAAACCCATGGCCAGTCACGCTTATGCTTTGCTTCCACTTACTTACCATGGGTTAATTCATTCATTTTTTCTCATTCTCATGAATATATTCATGAACCATTTTGATTGGTTTTCTTATGACTCTGTAATGGGAAAGCCAATCAAGTGATAGATGATATGTCATCGCCGGTACGCAATTCCAGTGTATTTTCGATATAGTTTTCAAACAAAGTAAACAAGTTTATATACTTTTAAAAAGAATGCATTACTTACAAAGTGAAAAAATCACTACACAACAAACATCATCAACTGCATAATGCATGTAGGCACCGTTTTACTTTCCAAAGAACTTTTTAATCTCCAAAGTGGAGAACGTCACTATTGTTAAAATGGAGAATTCCATTATTGTTAGCAGCAATTTCAATGGTCAATTTGATTCATGAATATTCATGAAAATAAGAAAAAATGAATGAATTGACCCACGGTCAGTAAGTGGAAGCAAAGCGTAAGCGCGACTGGCCGTTGGTTTCCGACGATGCTACTATTTATAACATGAAATCATTTTTAGAAATTTGTACAGTTTCATTCATATAATACCATGAATACCCAGGATATGAAATTAAATGCAAAAATATACAAGAGTCACTTATGAATTAAATCTAGGTTAAAGTAACCCTTTAAATTGACATTTTTGGGTTGTAATATAAAGAATCTGGTTTCAATTATATCAATTGGCTGTATTGTAGCTGACAGGGTTTTATTTGAACCAGAGAGAAGTACCAGGAGGTAAGCCACCAAACTTTGGCAGTAACACTGGAAATCCTTGTCAATTGAAATTAGTGTCAAACACACTTCCCAAAAAAGAAAGATGTACCTAATGACTGGACAGTATGCTCTATCATGTTTCCCTCTACTCTGAAGACATGTATTTGTCCATCCTCTTCTATGATCGCTATTCGATAGTTTCTAACTTTGACACGATATTCCTCAGGGGGAGGTAACCATGTAATACGCAATGAATTATTTGGTAAAACATTCAGAAAAACATCCCTAGGTGGCGGTGGTGCAGTCACTTCTACAAATATAAATGTTACTGAGTTAAAAGGAAATGTCAGTATAATTTATGATTAACTGTTTTTCTGCATATTCTCTTTTTTGCTATAACATCAGAAAATTTCGTGCCCTAGATTTTTGCCTATTTTTAAAGTGTTTTAAATATAAATCTAACTTTAACACAAAAGCTGATAATTTCTACTAAGAAAAGAAAGTTTGCTGAAATGCTGAAGTTATACTATTGGGATATTGCATTACTATTGAGGAATAATATATTGCATGAGCTTGCCTATTGCATGTATTTCACAATTTCACAAGGGACAATATCCCTCAATATATATACAGCTCTTATGTCTTTTAAAGTCAAATAAATCTATTTTTACATCAATCACATCAATTTTAAAGCAATATTTCATTTAGTACAATATCGCAGAAAATTGCATTCTATATTTTGGTTATGATATAAATAGAATATTACTTTGCTTTACAATAAATCCACATATATTTCTTTTTTACATAAGTACGAAATGAGAGAAGGTACTGTTGAGGTTTATATTGTTTTTTCTTCTTTACTGTCCCCATAAATAAGCCAAATCTATGATCCTATTAACTTCACATTTTCATTATAGTATAAATATAAAAAAATACTTATAGTCAAACCTGTCTATAAAGGGCACAAAAAGGACCAGAAAAAAGTGTCCTCTATGAGCAGGTTCCCTTTATACAGTGGTTTATTTTGCATGCTTTGTTCATGAATGGAACCTTTTCACTGTGCCCTTTATAGACAGTGATTTGCTACATAGAGGTGCCCTCTAAATCAGGTTTGGCTGTACCAAATACAGTTTAAAGTTTGCACTCGAAATGATACTGTGGATTCATGATATTGTGGAGGATACTATCACTTGTGTTTGTCTTCATGGGTGAACTGAACTATGAATACAAGAATTTAATAAAATTTAAGTTTTTATAATGCCCTTTTTACGAAAAATAACACAGCCAAAAAAATTAAGCGTCTCTCAAAAAATTAAATTTTCAAAAAATCACATAAATTGATGGCCATGAAAATAAATAAATCCACAACATTTTCATTTAAGATTTTACCAGTCAAATAAGTTGAAAATTTCTTCCATGAGGAGTAAATACTCTTTCCTGGAAACACGGTCTCAATTCTGAAGTAATATTCCTTATCATTCTCTAAATCTACAAAAAATAAAAAAATAATTATTCACCGACGATCTTACCATTCAAGAAAAATGTGGAAACGCTGCAGAGATTTAAGTTGCGCCAAGGCGACTAACAAATATATTTGGTGCCTTGTAATTCTTGATATGTCGCCTAATTGGTGTATAAATTTTTAACATGAAATCTGGATTTTAGTCGGTCTTTGACTTTGTGCCAATGACACCTTATAACAAAACTGTACATAGAGGCCTGTGCTGTACCCGTGGCCAAATCACTGCACATAACAAACATAACTTGATGAGAAAGTTCAGAGTGAGCCAAATTCTGGAAATCAGGAAAAAATTATATATTTGGAAAGGAACAAAGTGTTAACTTATATATGGAAAGTCCAGCAAATTCCAGAAAACATTCAGACATGAATTAACTGTAAAGGATTGCTAAAGCAAAGCTCTCTTATAAATACAGACTGAAATCATACATATTTATTTGGATATTACCATTCTGTAAAACATGTACAAACAACTTTGAACTTGTTGCTACTTATACTGCAATAGAATCATATTGATACTGCTTAACCATTTTTTTACCAATTCATATGCAGAACAGACCCATTTAAGGATTTTCCAACAACTATAGCTTTTTAATCTTCTGTGGTAAAAGCATTTTTAATTCAAGTCTATGTAAGACATTAGACAGCTCTGAATGTTCCATACGTCAAACCTCTTATGCAACCTTCCAAGGGAGAGCAAAATTATTGACAGGTGGTCTTTATATAGAGGTTAATTTTATATAGAATGCATAGCAAAGGGAATTTGAAATGATGGTCTTTTAAGACAGGTTATTGCTTTATACAGGTCGCTAAAGCAGGTTTGACTGTATTTAACAGTCTGCTTTTCATGTAACATATTGCTTCTCAAAAGGATCATAATCACAAGTCAAGGGTCCTGTGTTCTATTGCAGCCTTATACTAGGTACCTACTATAGAGAATGGTACTGTTTTTCCAGACACTTTTCTGATGGACAGTATTATTATCTGTTTTATAATGTATGATATGTTGTGTTCTCTTCAATGGCCAAGTACTGATAACACTGGTATCCCATGAGATATTTACTGCCTGAAATAAATTATATTACTTTATCATATATTGGGTAGTTATTAGTTAGATTTTGAATCTATAATACAGACACTTTAAGCTGAAACCTATATCGCATACCCTGTGTTGCACACCCTGGATTTTTCAAGTCTCTAGTTGAACTAGATGTACTGTGAGCAAAGCTCACAAAGGATACCCCCCGCCTTGCCTTGCCCAGGGTAAAGTTTCATAAGATATTTGCATCAATTGAAGCATACTCATGGTTGCTTTCGTTGAAATCCATTGAGTGGTCTAGGAGGAATTGAGTTTACAAGGTTCATATATAATTTATAAGCCAAAAAAAAATAGAAGTCCAATTATCTCCCTAGTGTGATATCGGAAAGCAAAGATTTTTCTTCTCGCACATCTTTGGATGATGTACTTCCTTTCTGTAAAGTTTCGTTGAAATCCATTGAGCGGTCTAGGAGGAGTTGCGCTTACAAGATATATGGACAGATGGACAGACAAGGTGATTCCTATATACCCCCCCAAACTTTGTTTGCGGAGGGTATAAATATATGATAAAGTGAACATATCAAAATCTGTATCAACCCGATTAACCAATATCAGCCAGAGCGCTGATTTGCCATATGTATTATTCTCTATGTTATAAATGCCAGAAAAATAAGAGAAATGTTTTATTATAATTTTCAAGCAATTTCTTCATCTTAAAAATATTTTTTTGTCACTTGTGAAGAGAATTGTTCTCTGCCAGACCTGGGATCAATTACTTTCAATATTGTTGATTAAATTACTGATTGCATTAAAAAATTCACTATAATTACAATTACATCAATTATGAAATGTAATTGATAAATTTATCAGTTCCTGATTGGTCAATTATTTTGAAGTTGTTTGGTCGATTTACATGTACAAGTCCACACAAATGTAGTTCCTTTATAACATCGAAACATGGAATTTAAAGAAGAATTTATATATACTGTTGTCTTATGTTTTATATTATATGTATTTAAAATAATAATGATTCAACAGAGTTTCATTCATGAGCTGTCTTTCCCAAAATTTATTGTCTAAATCAATTGGTAGCAAATGTTTTTTTAAATTTGCAATTAATGTTCCAATTACTGCTTTGAAACTTAAGGATGATCGCCTCTCTAATAGGAAATAAATAGGATTTGAAATAGGTGTTTTAGTTTGAGAGAACATATGAATAGTAAACAAATAAGCAAGAAAAAAATACAGTTCTTGTGCTCATTTTAGAGCTATAAGGCCTTGAAAATTTGCAGGAAATGGGTTTTCTCTGGATTTTTCATTGTCTTTGCATTGACAACTTCAGTCTCTCAAAGATGTATGAAAAAATAAAAAAAGGCCTTGAAAATTTGCAGGAAATGGGTTTTCTCTGGATTTTTCATTGTCTTTGCATTGACAACTTCAGTTTCTCAAAGATGTATGAAAAAATAAAAATGATTTCATAAAATTTGTCAAATGCCATTTTAAGGTATATATGATTGAATTATAAAAGAAAAAGTGGGGGGTTCATGGGCAAAAAATTTCATGTTTAAGAAATGGATAAAACCCGAGGATTCCGAAAATCTGACAAAAAGACCAAAACATGACCCGCGAGCATCCTTAAGAGAAACAGATTCTTGCATCATTATGTATTGACTATTGGGTTCCTCCAATTGTGATTTTTGACTTATAGAATAGTAAGTCCAGGACTTGACTTAAGTCTGTGGACTTAAAATCATATTTCAGCTATTGATATAATAAACTTCTTCTATACCAATTTTGATGCACAAGATATGCACATTTCGTCAATTTACGACTCATCAGTTCTGCTAAAGATCTTAAATGCTGAAAACCATAACGACAATCCAAACAGTTGAAGAGCAAATTAAAAAATGCCAAAATGACAAAAAGGGGTAAAGCCAAACCATCTAAGGACAGAGCTATGCACGAGGGAGATACTATTTAGTTTTCACATATAAAAATTTAAGATGTTGAGAAAATATCAATTATAAAAAATTCTTTTTTGTTACAACTACGGTAATCCAATATAATGACTTACTGTTCCATGGAATCTTGCTTTATCCTGACCAACTGTTTTTGGTGGGCTGTCTGTAGAAGAACCTGGTCTTCCTGGTGATGGCACTGGAGATGTATGTCCTAAACATTTACAGTAATAACAAATTTTCTATTATTGTACCAAGTATAACAATTTGTTTCAGACCATTTGAATAAAGACCTTTAAGTAAAGGACAGGATATTTAAAGGCAAATAAAATTATAATCCCTTAAAAAAGTGGAGAGTGCAGGCAAAATTTATATTTGTTTTGTCACAGTCAAAAAAATTGAGTTCTGATAAATGCAGCATATATTAAGGGAAGGCGGTACAATAACGTTCCTCTACTGATTTTTGATGAAAATTTACCAGATGGAAAAACTTTACGTGTACTATTAAGATACGGAATGAAAAACATACATTCATTACTTAGTTTTGAAGCTATATATTGGACACTGATTTTGGTATATTTGAGTGAAAAACCCTAAACATTTTATTTTTTTAAGACTGTCACCAAACATTGTCTAACTTTTTAACAAATAAAAGATGGCTTCACTGGGTCTCTGTAAAATATTCCCAAATACATGGACATTGTTTTCTGCTAAATAACTGATGAAAAAAATTGATAAAATAATCAAGAAATTATGCAAATGTAAGCCAAATAGGGAATATTGATAATAATATGGTTACTTTAGATGAATGTAGAAATCAATCCTCTATTAATTTTTTCTTTAAATTTTAAAATAATTATCTTGAAGAAATGAACTTCTGTTTGCAAAAGAAAAAAGTTAATAGAGTCCAATGTGCTTATTCAAAGATATTTGAGAAAAATCCCAAATTTGAGGATGGTATAAAGGTTTTTCTGGTAGGATACTATGACGTCACAAGGTGTATCTCTTGGTGATGCCATTATCTCCCCCTGCTCCTGCATCATATTCCCTCCAGTGGACTCATCTGGTGTTTGGTATGTTTTTTACCAATTTCTCCTCTATTCACACAATGATATACATCATTCTATATTGCATACACAAGTATTAATAAGTTTCACCAATATTCATGTATAGTTCGCAGGCTTCTTCAAACCAAAAATCCCGAGGATTTCGAAAATCTGACAAAAAGACCAAAACATGACCAGCGAGCATTTAAATATATAAACAAAGATCTGAATGGAGGGATCTCAATTTTTTTTTTTCAGTTAATTTTTGCACCATTTTCTGTATTCTGATTAAAAATGCTTATTTTGTAAAATTTTGTGAGATGGAAATCTGTTACATGTAGGTCATAAGTTAAGACTACAACGATAAACATTGTTAAGTTGATAAAGTGCAATTGACATGCATGTCTCTTGATAAAGTTCATTTATATATGAAATAATTTTTACATCAAATTTCTTTATTCTGTTTGGGTGTTATTTTCTGTAATCAGTACATTTGTATTTTTATCTCAAATTGTTAATCATTTTTTAATTACTTTTTTATATTAAATAACATAACTAATTATCTATTCTTTATTATTTTTTTCAGGCCATGTTTCTATCTAAACACTATTCTCTATTCTATAAACCCCATCCACACTCTCATAAACAACTAGATTTTTACAGATATTATACATTACCAGTGGGTGTTACACTGTCATCTGTATCAGGTGGATAAATCTGAAATTAAATAAAATCTGAGCAATGATATAAGATAAATTATGCATTTCCAATTTCATGTAGTATAAGTTATCTCCCCTGCTGATTGACAATGGGCATTATACCAAATAAATGTATTATAGTACACACAAATCATTTTGTTTATTCCTGCAAAAACAAAAATTTAATTGTTACCTACATGGGAATTACTGCTTACAGCAAGGTTCATCACACTGGGAGAAGTGGCAGACATAGTCTCCTTTTAATCAGAGAAGTCTCCCTGTTTTAGGGCTAAGGGAGAAGTTTTATCTCCCGGATTTCTGAAAAAGTCAAGTAAATGTATGGTGAACTCAACAGTCAAACCATTCTACGATTCCATCACTTCTCCAGGTTTTCATCTTAAGGAAAAAAGACTTCTCCCTTTAGGTTGAAAGTGTACATGGTGAGCCTTGGCCTGAGGGGTAATTACATATCCTATGAATTACACTATATGATTTGTATGTGTTAAATAAATGTTCCAATATAAATAAACAGAGCCATAGCCACAGTTAGAAATCATATCAGGGTAGGTAACATTGAAAGTGGTCAATTCAATAGCATGTATATTTCTATAATCATGCCTCTACATACAGTTTTGGTTCAGAGTGGCATTGGATCATATAGTATAAAATTTTAGACCCCAATCAAATAAAACAGATTATTTTAACATTCTGAGTGTCTAACATGAACATTTTCTTTTAAAATTCAAACGCATGCATTTTTTAGATTTGCTAAAATAAGTAAACTTGTGATTAATGAAATTAACATCTTTAACAAGTCAGAGGTCCTGTGTCCTTACGTGCGATCATTAAATACTGTGATTAAAATTCTTTGTGTATAAAATTTCAACCGAATTATTAAAAATAAACTTACAGAAGGGTTTATAATTCTAATATCTGTTATTTCAAGTGGCTGAAGGTCAGAGGTCGTAACCGTGACATTGTCAACAAGGCTAAAATTTGACCTTCCAAATTTATTAACAGCAACCACTCCCATGTAATACTTTGTGTTGTATTTCAGAGATGTTATCACATATTGTGTATCGACTATATCTTTGGTTACAAAATGTTTATAATCCCATTCCCAAAGTTTTCTGGTTCTCCAGCAGTGTACTTCATACGTAACAAGGAAGTCTGCAGAATTAGAAGGAGGGGACCAGTATAAACCAATGGAATTATGGGATAGCACTTCTGCTTTAATATTCTCTGGTGGCCCTGGTGAGGCATCTGTAAAGATAAAGAAGTTTCATTAATCTATGTTATTTGTCGTTAGAAAGTGATATTTGTACTGAATGGCGATGAAAAAAGGTACAAGATATTTCTTTTTATTTAATTTTTTTATTTATATTAATTCCATTTTATTTTATATAATCTATTTTCTTTTTGGTAATATCATAAGATTTTGCATTATACAAAACTCCCAAAGGTCTTTGCCTGAATAGATATAACACATATCAAAAACATCTTATTTTATATAACATGCTTTTGGGGTTAATTTAAATAATTTGGGGTTAATGTTATATACATATAATACATACAGAAAAAGTGAACAGCAGATTTGTTCTGCTCTTTATCTTGAATATCAATTGTATACTGCAAATTCAGAAATTATTGTGTACATTCATTATTGCGACTTTGTCATTTTAGACCAAAATGCGATTTTAATTTTTGCGATATTGAGAAAAATCCCTGTTCATTCATATAAAAATTCCAAAATGCGAGTGAAAATTATTACGATTACAACCCTGTCGCATTTTTCGCAATAATTTCCGAATTTACAGTATTAAATTTTTCTGATTTTAAAATCTATTCATTTTATATTATTTTTAAATTTTTGGTAGAGGTGAGTTGTCTCCCATTAACATAATTATCCACTCTTTAAAGAAGTTCCATATCAATGCATGTAATTTTTCTACAAAATATTTTTCCTTCCTAACAACATCCTCCACATATATTAACGTTATGTTTTGGTCATATTTTCCCATAATTTTTTATATCTGGTGAAGGCCTTCTCCAAGTCAATTTTCTCAGAAAAAAAACAAAAGTAGTTTTCCCTTTATGTTAAATAAAAACAACACCTTCTATCAGGAGAGATAACTCATGCATATGGGAAACAACTCCAGTATCCACAAATAAGGAATAACTGATGATCGGAAATACATTAATTATATATTTCTAACCAAATTTTCAGCTTTTTGGGTATTTGAACGGCTGATTATCTACTTAACCTGTAATTGTGATAATAACAGAAGCAAAGTCATCTGTATTGAGAACATGACATGTATAACTTCCACTGTCTGTTTTCCTCAGCTTGTGTATTGTTAATGTACTGACTAATACATCTGAATCGTTATCTTGTGATACAGACTCTTCAAACCTATGTCTACCATTAATGTCAATCTATAAAGAAAAAAAAATTGAAACGGAAAAGGCTATTCTTTTAACATGTTTTAATAACCCTGGTGAATAATTTACAACTTCAGCTGATATGACTATTTAAGAAGGTACATAAATTGTGTATCTAACTGTGTAATTGTAATTGTAAACATTGTCACTGACTTGTCCTATGTGACCAGCCTTACATGCATAATTGAAATTCTGGTTAGGCCAGCATAACCCTGAAGGTAGGGGGTGTTGCAGAGGAATTAGAGGCTCACAGGAGCATGTATCACTCACCTAGAAATCATTTGTAGAATAAATTGTCTATGTCCATCTTGACTGGCAGTCTGGAACATTACCGTCAAGTTCCAATTGGTTCACTTGTTTTGTGGAATTGTTCATTGGTTTCAAACAAGATCCTTCAGTGAACTTTCCCATAAGGTCCTATGTTAAATTATGTTTGGTTCTGGTGGCCATCTTGGATGGTAGGAGGGGGTCATCGGATACAATTCTGAAAGAGGACTAACTAAGAACCATTGTTGCCAAGTTTTGTTCCAATTGGTGAAGTTGTATTTAAACTTCTGTGTGTCTTTTTTCAAAATGGAAGTGTTTTTATGGGAATATTTGAATTGTTTCTACAAAAAGAAAGTAAAAAGTATTACACTACCTTAATTTTCCTATAGACATAATAAATTAGTGTCTTTTCCACTGCTGAAATGTCCAAACTATTTTACAAGACCTGATTTTCCAATTTTTGTGTGCATTTCACTGATTTTTGCTTCATATGTTTGTTAGTTTAGTTGGGGTTTTACACTGTTTTCAGCACATTTTTGGCTATTTCGCGGCCAGTTTTTATTGGTGGGGAAAGCCAGAGTACCCAGAGAAAACCACCGACCTTCGGTAGGAAAATTGGCAATCCTTTTCAATTTAGATCGGAGTCGAACACACCCCCCCACAGGTGAGATTCAAACTCACAACCTCAGCGTTGACAGACTAGTGATCATTTAGTAGTCATGACGAACCACCTAGACCACTCGGCCAACGAGGCCCCTGCTTCATACGTAACGTCACCACAAACAAATGTAACGCTGCAGAATATGTGCAAGTTTTGTTTCAGAAAGTTTGATCTATGTTGACTCTTAAGATATACCCAATTGTTAATTTATACAAAAAAATAGTGACGAAGCCCAGAGTTTTTCAGCAAGAAATCAGTTGCCGAAATAAGCGAGATATGCACAGTATGTTTGGCTCTGACGACCATCTTGGATGATGGGCAGGCTCATCGGATACAATTCTGAAAGAGGACCATTGCTAATTTTGCCCCAATTGGCAAACTGGTTTCGGACAAGAAGATATTGAAGTAAATTTCCTATAAGGTCCTATGTTAAACTTTGTTCTGCTTAGTGGCCATCTTTGGATCGTGGTTGGGGTCATCAGATAGTACAATTCTGAGATGACCATCCAATGACCATTGCTGCCATGTTTTGTTTCAATTGGTGAAGTCAGAGCTCCAAATAAGATTTCATCAATTGGGTTATTTACTCCTGTATTTTTGAATAAAATGGGTGAAAGCTTTTTTCATTTGCTTTGTTATTTCAGGTTCACTCCTCTGATCAATTTTTAATGGTTTTTTTCACCTCCTCAAGCAGATACTGTAAATTCAGATATTATTGCATGCATTTTTTATTGCGATTTTGTCATTTTAGACCAAAATGCGATTTTAATTTTTGTGATATTGAGAAAAATCACCCTTCACTCATATAAAAAAATTCCAAAATGGGAATTTAAATTATTGTGATTACAACCCTGTCGCATTTATCGCAATAATTTCAGAATTTAAAGTATCTATTGGGTGATTTAGACAGCTTTCATTTTCAATGGTAATCATGGGAGAGCTGATGTGATAAATGTTTCCAATACACAACAAAATCATTTAAAATAGATATTTGATAATGACATGAATAATGTCACCAAAATATTCCTCAGTAAACAGGCAAATTAGATGATAGCCAAGATAAGGGATACATAAAGCTAGAGCTGCATGGTTAGTACATGTACATGCTCCTCCAGGCACAAACTACCAACCAACCAACCAAGAGAATACACATCCTGCTTGCTAGTCCATATAATCCTGAGACCATTTATCATTTGGACGTTTTTTTTTACCATCAGAGACGTTGCATAAAAATTATAAATAACCTACTCCGAGGCATAATTATTTGGACTATCTGCTGGCAGAAACTGAATTTTAAAGTGCATGCTAAAACTGTTTTGTAACTTTCTTTGTAGATTAAATAAAGGGAAATTCACAGGGGCAGATCAAGGAATTGTGTGGGGAGTGTATATAAACGAGAGGTCTGGGGACCAGAAGATCGAAACCCCTGGAAAGTACGGGCATTTGATTTTTTATATTCTGATGTCTGATCATTATTTTATTCCAATTTATATTCTTCTACTTTCCCCTCAATGATTAATATATGCCTTTTAAAATTAGAAAGAAATATCGGCGTCAGTAAAAATGCATGTAGGTAATGTATCGATTACAAAGTTCAGGTGGAGCTTTTTAGTAAATTAGAATAATGAGGGATGACAGGATCATTATCAGGACGTTGGGATTGGATGGTTGTAAGCTTGGGAATTTGGGATTTAATATGTTAGTGGTCCAGGATCCAGGGAATAGGGAATTTAGTATTTATTTTGATGTGATGAGGTTGCTAGTTTAAATCTTACCAGGTGGGGTGTGTTCGACTTCGATCTTAATTGACAAGGATTGCCAATTTTCCTACTGAAGGTTGGTGGTTCTTTCCTGGTATTCCGGCTTCCTCCACCAATAAAAACTGGCCGCCACGAAATGGCCAAAAGTGCTGAAAACAGCGTGTGTAAAACCCCAACTAAACAAACAAACAATCAAATGCTTGACCATAATTTTTATTGCGTTTTATCAACTTAAAATTGCGTAATTACTCAAATACGCAGCTTATCTAGAGCTCTGTGAAGTGGTTTCAGACAAAGAAGATCTATAAATTTCCCATAGGCTACTTTGTTCGGCTCTGATGGCCATCTTGGATTAGCAATGTCAGTAAACATTAGGGGCGCCACTGGGCGGAAACAACAGTTTGTTTACAGTATACTGGTCCCAAAATTAGGCTGGAAAAGGTTGTTAAGAAACGGAATCCAGTTTTCAAATAACTTCCCCCAAAACAGCACCAGCTGGCGTTAACTGACATCAGATATAATTCTGAAAAAGCACCACCTAAAGGATCACCTATAAGGACCATTTCTGCCAAGTTTTTTTTCCAATTGTCCCAGTGGTTTCAGAGAAGATCTTTAAAGGAAAGTGTATTAGGACACCTGAAGACGAATGCCAAGTGATGCATTGGGCCATGTATGATAACAAAGGGAAAGGGAAGGCAGAGGAAAAAAGCAGGATACAACAGACTAAATCCTGTGGTTTCATTTATAAATAACATGTAAAACATGTTGGTTTTGAATAAATTGTCATAAAAGTTCTAACTTATGGAAGTCAATAATAAAGCCCGAGGATTTTGCATGGCATTCATCTCAATGTTTTTTACCCCCTGTGATGCCAAATTACATGTTCCTTATCACGTTTGTCTATCAGCAATTTTTAAGTGGGGAAAGTAACGGATATTTCATCTTTCCGCCAAAATATTTTCTACGTCCGGCGTGTTCGAATGAACTTGGAAATTCTATGAAGGGCGGGGTAACTTGATCATTTTATGACGAGGGGTGCGTCGGTGAACTTGAAACCCCTATCCGAAATTATCCACGTTATATCGAATTTGTGACTCGAAAATATCCAGGAAAGCTAAAATTACATACCCGAAATTATCCTAAAATAAAAAAAGGTAGTTATCATGTCAGATGAGACATATTTATACAATAAACATTTAAATATTGAAAAATTTGTTATGATATCTGGAAAAAAGTGGATAGACCTAAATTCTTGCAAAGTCCGACCTACATCACCAACTTACTAATAACCGAATTAGAAACAAGTATTGCATTGATGAAAATGATGTTTTAGAACTGAGACTACTATAACACGTGTTACAGTAGTCTCAGTTTAGAACAGAATACAAAAAAACTTGGAAATATTGCAAACAATATGAATGGAGTATTTATCAATGTTTTTCAAATTTCAAATTTACTACATCTATTTTAAATTTCCATTAATAAAACATTTTTTATTCCTCTTTTGTAACGATCTCAATAATTATTTCGAAATAATATTTTAGTCAACTTGAAATCGAGGTTTTTAACCAGGGAAAATGAAATTCGTTATCTATACCATGCAGTGCATGGTCTTGTTTCACTAACGGTCGTAAGGGTTACGACCAGTCGTAATGTGCATGCATACATTCATTTAGATGAGAGTTTATTTATGAATAAAAAATATCGTTTTGAATCAAGTTTCAGGTAGACCAATTTACCAACTGGTTCCAGAGGAGAAGGTTTTTTTTGCCAACCAGTATATGGCCGCTACATGTGAATTGTCCGACAAAGATGAAATGGTAATATTTTACAAATATCGGTCGATCCTTCCACAAATGCTTCACATAAAGTTTTAAATTTTTTGACATGTTTGAGAAGGAGATCAATTGTCAAACCAAATTAATAAATGGTATCATAGAGTTGCTTTGGGCTAGGTGAGCTAAATATGTGGTATTCTTTTCGGCAACTCTGGTTACATTCAATGGTAATATTTTACAGATATCGGTCGATCCTTCCAAAAATGCTTCACATAAAGTTTTAGATTTTTTTGAGAAGGAGATCAATTGTCAAACCAAATTAATGGTTTCATAGAGTTGCTTTGGGCTAGGTGAGCTAAATATGTGGTATTCTTTTCAACTATGGTTACATTCAATGTTAAACAAAGCTACCAGATGATTAAGTTTAAAGTTTCAACTGATTAACATAATTCCCTTTTGGCTATCCACAGTTTTTAAGTTTTTCGGATTCCTATATTTGAACGCTAAATTATCTCTGGCTTATCAAGTCTTTACAAGAATATGAGACTTACTAATGTATTAATATAATAAAACCTACAAACCATGCTCCGATCCTCTCAGTTTTTAAGTCTTCACCTTTCGTCCATAGGACTGACCTTTCACCTTCTCCTTGATAACGTACGGTGCAGGTCATGGTCACATTTTGCCCGATATACGTATACTCCGTGTGGTTCACAGTTATGCTAATTATATCTAAAAGTAAAACAGAAAATGTATTTCAGTTTGAGGGAGAAACCAACCATAAAAATACATGCGCAACATTTGTGTAAATTCTGTCATGATACTTAGGCTTTTGCTAGTTTAGTATAAAAATACATTGAACATTCAGTGGACAATCTCTTTTTTTAGGTTAGACTCTGTTTTTAGATGTGATTTTTTTTCGTTTTGAATGGCCTCACTGATTTCTTGATTATTTGATGCAGTTTCAGAGTTAATAATATGCATATAAATGTATATGTATATGTATTCAGAAATGGCCAAATACAGGCAATGCTTCAAACACAAAAAAAAAAAAAAAAAAAAAATAAAAAAAAAAAAAAATAAATAAATGGAAACTGACCATAGGAAGAGAGTTGCCATAGCAACATTTCAATTTTTGTGTGCGAAAAATTGTAAAGCAAATTATGCAATTTTACCAATCTTCGACTGGAAATTGAGGTCCTACATGTATGTGGCACTTTAATTGAGATGAGCCTTAATTTTTCAGATTCTACATAACAATTCATTACATTTGTTAAGAAAAACAGAGAAACTTTTCAGACTCATTTTCTCACAATTTAACTTACCAGTTCATGTCACAAAAGTCAAGTGCACATAATACTACACATGACCTAATTATTAGCCCCACTGGTATTTTCAAAGCTTGTTCTTGTTTATGTTTTTTCATTTTATTATTCTAAAACCTATCCCTTTTCACTTGATATTCGTTATCTCCGGGTAATATATTCGTTATATGATTACCATGCTGTCAAAATTTACCAAATTTAAAAATCAATATAATTTATACCGAATCTCATATAATTAGTAGAGTCATGCCTTAATAAAACAAATCAAATTCCGAATTTAACAATAATTATTCAATTAGCGTTGTGGGCAAGTGCTTGCTATAGCAATTGCGAGTTAATAATATAACTCAAGGTTCGTTGGAAAATCACATTTACTGAAATGAAGATAAAGTCAGAATTGAATAATTAAAATGAAACTCTACCGTTTAAATCTTCCGTCTCGGTTACTGTTATTCTTTTGTCGTCATCTTTTTCTAAAAGAATATATATTGCAACCTGTTTACAAGTATATGAACATAAATAGCTAAAGAAGAATCCACAATAAAGGTTTATGTCACCACGAATTGACCCCCCCCCCCCCCCCCCCCCCCCCTCCCGATATAAATCCCCGGTTTTGTGAAAGATCTAAATTAATTGTTTAGTTTGCTATGTGTTCTTTTTATTTTTATTTATTTATTTTTTTAAATTTTTTTCGATCTGCTACGGGTTCTAGTGAGTTTTCATTGCTTCGGGTTCTGAATATATAAAGGGAAAGACAAATCCACGTATAAAATACTTGATATACAAAGGACAAACCGAAAATACAAAAACAAGGGAAAAAACTCAACAGACATCACGAACTTAAACATAAACAGAAGTGAACGTATACTGGAACGGTACTATTTGTTTCACCACACAGCAGGCATGGCTCGAGTGGGGTAATGCTAATTTGTAATTGTAATGCCCTGCAGTGAAATATATGTAATTGTAATTGTAATATAATGCTGGTTTTGTCAAAGTAATTGTAATATAATGCTGGTTTTGTTAAAGTAATTGTAATGTAATGCATTACATTGCAATGTAATTCGCCCCATGCCTGCCATACAGTTCCGGGGAGTGGGGGATAGCACCTTGCCAAAAAGTTGACAGGTGGGTTCTTCCAGCACATTTGAACCCTGACCCCTTTCCAGAAAAAAAAATTGACTATGTTACATACCCCATTACAGGCAATCTGTGTCTAAAATAATACCCCTTTTTAACCAGCAATCCAAAAGTAGCACATTGACATCCAGATTTGGCTTATCTACTTGTGTTATGTTTGTTTTCCCCATGTAAGTATAGGAGTTTCTTTTTTAAATGTGATTGTGACTGAAATTCTATGTTTCCTTCAAATTATAACCCCGTTCCAGATGTTCTTCACAAATAACCCCATTCTAGATAGTCAGATATTACCCCTTTGTAGAAAAGAGAAAAAAGTATGCCCCTTTACAGTCGTTTTGCGAGAAAAAACGACCCCTTTTGTCAGAACATACGTAACCCAACCCCCCCACCCACCCACCCCCCCCCCCCCCACCCCGGGCATACAGTACATTTGTGCTTTAAAATAACAACATCCTGCATCAGAAAAAAACACTTCCATTATAGTGTTTAAAATTATATTTTAGAACTTAATTTAATAATTTCGTCAACGGAAGAAAAAAGTCGAATGTGTATAAGTGAATACTTTCAAATGTATTTAAGTGGTACTGCTATTAGAACTCCAATTTTCCACAAATATTTGCGAGTCGATGATTGTCACGGTCGTATATTGACTATAAACCTACCTTTCTGATTAGTTTGTCCCTTTGTCGTGTTTCCACCAGGCAATGAAGCGATAACCCAGTCAGTAGATTTGCCTGTTAGATGACCAGACTTGGCAGCTATACGGACCTTATATTGCTGACCTTTATATAAATCTAAACAAAATAACAACAAAAGAACCCTTAATTTATAGTAGGCCCTTATGTCTAAAACTGTAACTTTACTGGTGTCCAAGATTTTCAAATGTAAAACACTATATTTTCCATAAACACTAATAGTTTTTGCCATGTTGAATTAATTTTCACAAAAGAAAGATAAAATCAGTGCCAAAAATTAAGAAACTGAAAATTAATTTAAAGGACTTTAAAAATAGCTCAGTACAATAATTAAACAATCCCAAATATCTTTAAAATGCATATGTATGATATATTGATAGACGAAAAATCAAATAGCTATAATTTGCACACATATTCAATTCAATTTAATATTTTATTGGAAAGAGCACATAAGAGGTGTGATCCAAACAATGAAATTATACATTTAAAGAACATACAATACATGTATAAGTACTGTTGTACGTATATATCAAGTATATTCTCTGTAACTAGTTGATGAGAATAAAGTCATTCATTCTTTTATTCATTCATTCATTCATTCATTCATTCTTGCATTCATTCATTCATTCATTCATTCATTTTTTATTCATTCATTCATTCATTCATTCATTTTTTATTCATTCATTCATTCATTCATTCGTTTATTCATTCATTCATTCATTCATTCATTCTTTTATTCATTCATTCATTCATTCTTTTATTCATTCATTCATTCATTCATTCATTCTTGTATTTATTCATTCATTCATTCATTCATTCATTCATTTTTTATTCATTCATTCATTCATTCTTTTATTCATTCATTCATTCTTTTATTCATTCATTCATTCGTTTATTCATTCATTCATTCATTCATTCATTATTTTATTTATTCATTCATTCATTCATTCATTCATTCATTCATTCTTTTATTCATTCATTCATTCATTCATTCATTCTTTTATTTATTCATTCACAAAATATAGTAAATAAATGCAAGATCAACAGCTTTCTTATACTAAAGTCCTCTTGGATATAAGGGATGGAATCAATTGAAAAGGCGGGTGTCGCCATGGATAATCTCAATTTGTGTCATTAAATGCTGCGAAAAAAATATAGTTAACATGATGGGATTCTGACGGACTAAATCTAAAGCCTGATTCGGTGCCTAATTACGACGTTTATTAATACTTTTAAATTCATTTTATCAGCCTGAAACTCTACCTGTTATTATATACTGGTGTTTTTTCTTTGTTGTAACGACCGTACAAAGTGTCCCTTTTTGGACCCCCTTTTGTCTATATTGGATCTGGTAACCAGTTATCTTGTCAACATCCTTCCCTTTTGGTAGGCTCCATTTCACCAACATTTTCTGTTGAAAGTGACAAGTATGGATACATAATACAGTCTCGTCATTTATAAATAAAAAAGTAAATGAAAACGAACAAAGGAAATGTTTCCATGAAAACTTGGCATATATTCAGATAATGTTTTATCATATTAGAAGCTGCACTCTACGTGACATTTCAAGATTGAACTTATAAGTAACAACTGGTCTTTTTAACAACCAATGTGCATATTTAATTTCACTAAAGGGTAATTAGGTTTGTATATTTCACTGCATAGTGACTTAAAATCGTAGTCACAATTTGTTGTACATATCAAAGAATAGCAAAGACAACATTGTTTTTTTTTACTGTTTCCATCATTCCGAAAGTAAAAAAGAGAATATTGATGTTATAGAAACTTACCGTTGACCCATAAACATCAACAGTAAAGTTTGTTGGCGCACGGACAACCAATCTTCTTTTGGTACGGACTGCAATTTTGGCAGGTTCAGAAAGTTGCCCGTCTTTTGCAATTGTTTGTACTCGTATCACATACGTAGTGGATGGCTTTAATTTGGTTATTAAGAGCGTCCGATCAGAAGTCTGCTTCACAACTGATATTTTGGTACCAGAAAGTTTCCATGTGACCCGGTATCCGGAAACCAGATGTTTTCTTTCTTTCGGCCGGCGCCATTTAATTTTTATTTCAGTCGGAGTGCTTCCCTTAAATTTTAGTCCTCTAGGTAAACCAATGGGAACAGAGGTATCTACAAAATAAATCGTTATAAATCTTATCTTGAAGGCGTTTATGGAATTTACACTCGTAAATGGGAGAAAATTTTCTTTGATTTCAGAAACAAATTAAAATAGACATTACTATTTGTACATTTTATTGGTATCAATGATTTCACATATGGAGTTTCATGATACTGTGACGTATAAATTATATTGTTCAACGCAGCAGCATCATAGATCATGGACAATGAACTGAACAAGACGGCTCTACACGTAGAAATGGTAGAAACGGACTTCACACAGACATATATTCGGAAAACCGGCGGAGATATCGGGTCAGGATCTTTTGACATTCTGGATAGTTCAGGTCAGGATTTTAAAAATTTCTGCAGATTTTATTTCGCTGCTAGGGTCATTTTCAAAAAGTAGCATTATGCCTTCTGAGGTGCCTGGTATGTAGTCTCTAAAGATTTGCTCATAATAACTAAGAAATAAGTTACTAAAAAAATTCTATATACCTGAATATCTCTTTGGCACACAGTTTTAACACACATTTGCCAAATTAGTATCTTTAAGACAATTTTTGAATGTAAACGAAACTCAGAACCAAAACGATTTTTTTGCTGTAAGTTGGTTTATGTATCTACTTTCATATGGCAGTAGAATGGTTTTGGTTCTGAATTTCCTTCTTGGCAATATTCCAAAAGGTATAAATCGACCCAATACTAAGCCTTTTTCTCCTATGCTTGACGTGTTTAATTGGTGGGATTAACATACATAATATTTTTAATCACTTCCGGGTGATCAAATTTCTACGTGGGAATTAACGCCGTTTTTTTCTACAGTTATTGGAACGATAAACTAGAGTAGTCCCGAAATGACGTGTACGTGAACAAACTACATAGCAACGATATTTTCTTGAGGTTTTTGTCGAAAATCATAAGAGAAACAGATTCTCTTTCAATTTACTCGTGAGTTATGGAATTTATCCACCCTCAATAGTTAAATTTTAAATTTTAACACGCTCGCTAAAGGCTCGCATGTTGAAAATCGAAAATTTAACTATCTCGGGTGGAGAAATTTCATAACTCACTCGTGCCTGAAAGAGAATCTACATTTCTCCTATTCTTGACGTGTTTAATCGGTGGGATAAAAATACATAATATTTTTAACCACTTCCCGGTGATTAAATTTCTACGTGGAAATTACCGCCGCTTTTTCTACAGTTATTGGAACGATAAACTAGAGAAGTTCCAAAATGACGTACATGTAAACAAACTACATAGCAACGACATTTTCTTGAGGTTTTTGTCGAAAATCATAGGAGAAACAGATCCTCCTTCAATTTACTCGTGAGTTATGGAATTTCTCCACCCTCAATAGTTAAATTTTAGATTTTAACACGCTCGCTAATGCTCGCGTGTTGAAAATCGAAAATTTAACTATCTCGGGTGGAGAAATTCCATAACTCACTCGTACCTGAAGGAGAATCTATATATACAGGACCTTTGCTGGTAGAAAACTTGAACTCATTAATGATTAAGCTTCTGTTTGTTAACATACAAATCCAGTCCATACAATCGTTTACGATAAAATGTATGTACATATCTTATATTAAGAAATCAATGAGTGAAACAAATGCAGGGGAAAGTGGCCCTACTCTTTTTCAAGTGTCAAAGCAGTGCCGAGGAGCAACAGAATGAGTCTGTATCTTGGTCAAGTTAGCCCTACTTGAAGATGATTCAACACCATAGGAAGACAACAAGCATTCTTTTTTATACTAAATTTTATTATGCCCCATGTTTGTCTATTTTGACAGACAATATTCAGCTGAGTTAAACAAACGTTCTTAGGTATCAGTTTTGTGCGTGTAACTCAACAAATAATATCTCTCTTGCGCTCAGTCGTATTACATATTAATCTCATATGTTACAGATATGTGTATACAAATAACCAGGTTTTTAAAATACTAGTAGGCGAGTCTCGGGTTAATAACTCAAGTTTTTCTTTTGGTGCTCACCTCGAGTGCGGAAGGTCGCGGGTTCGATCCCCGGCCGGGTCAAACAAAAGACTTTAAAATTGCTGCTTCTCCGCCAAGCGGTATCTAGGAGTAAGAGCAAAGATCTATTGGTCGGCTCGGAGTCAGTATAATGTGTCCGAGTGGGGTGATATGTCTTCCTGCGGACAGTTACCCCGTGAGCTAGCACGTTAAAAATCCGGCTCAACGTTTCGGTCTAGTACAAATCAGGGATCATATTCATTATCATATCAACATGTTCTCGTCCTGATATGCACCTGGCTGCCACTGGACGTTATATAAACAACAATTCGTCAATCAATAATCCAAATTAACACAAGTTTCACAGCGACAAGCCTCGATCTTGTTTTGTTGTTAAATTGTTTACATACTGAACTTTACTTATACTTTCGATATTTTCTATTATATATATGTATATATATTGAACTCATACTTAAACACCACACATATTTTCCCAATATATACAAAGTATAAATTGTCAATAATATTTCACCCATATGTACCTTGATTTTAAAAAGTATACTGAAAGATAATTATATATATTTTTTTTTCAAATTGTATATAAATCTGGGTCAGAAGTATAAATAATATGTGTCTCGGTATATACGTATCAACATTTCTTATAAGCTTTCAACCAAAAACAACTATTTTCATAACTTCATCGATCAGAATGTATGAATGGAACTAAAAACATTAATTATAGAATAAATATTGAAATTCGAATACCTAACGTAATGTACAATTCATCCATACATCTTTTGGAGTCCTCTCAAGGACATATAACCAAAAGCTAAAATAAAGACGTTATGGACTTCTTAAGGAAGAATATTTGAACTTACTTATGGATGTCTTGATAGGTTCGGACCAACCGCTCGCTTTCCTTCCTCTCATAGCCTTGACGGAAAACTCATAAGAGGAGCCGTTTGCTGTAATAACATTTAGTCTTTTCACCTCTCCCTTTGTAGTGTTTAAATATTTAAATGGTTCTCCGTCCGATAGCTTTCTATACCTAAGGGTATAAAGTGTACTTCGTTTGGGATTTCTGTAATTTTCTAACCATTTAATACGGAACGTATTTGGCGATATGGTGTATGCACGTAAACCCATAGGAGGAGCAAGTGTACTTGCACATCCGAAGAAGCCTACTTCTGAAAAGCAAAAAATAGGAAATTGCAATTAGCCAAACATACAACAATAACACAATCTAATCTAAGCCCTTACAAATTATCGCGCTGAAGTACGTCCATTATTCATTTTTCATTTTTCAAAATACTATGAATAATGAAAAACGAAAAAAATCATTTTTCGTTATCCATAGTTTTTTGAATCTTGAAAAATGAAAAATGAATAATTGACGTACTTCAGCCTGGTTTACAAATTATACTTGGAAATTAATGAGATCTTGTTTTTTATATCCTCTCATTTGATGTTCAGAGAGGATAAGGGGACATGCCAGAAGGAATTTTAAAAAGACAAGATCCATGTAAAATAAAGTGAAAAAAGTATGAATGAATATAATCAGATATCAAATATTTTCGCGATTGTGCGCCGAAAAGGGATAACCTCGCAATTGTTGCGAAAAATTTCAAGACTCAAGAACACTTCCCTCCTTCCACCCGACCTCGGCTCCCGGCTTTATTAAATATATTTGGTATATCATATAGAGGTTTCCCTAGACCAATTTAGCATGGTGCTGCACATGCCTCCATCTTCAAGCACCATGCTGCCCTCATCATGAATTTTACAATATGCCCCCAGGTAGCCAAATCTAACTTTCAATTTTTAGTTTAATCGGATCTTTTTGAAACTGATTTGCATTTAATCATGTACCCCTGTTGTGTTGGCACACTTTTATGACACTTTTACACCATCACACTAGGGTGAAGACTGTTTACTGCTGATTTTGATAAATATACTGCCCTCGTGTCAAGGTTGGGTGCCCCCAATATTATCTTTTTTAAGCACTGAGTGCCTTCAAAATACGAAATTTACCATGCCTTCACAAATTTCTGGGGAAAGCGCTATCATACCAACGCATATTTCGACAAAATATGTGCCAAAGTAGAGATTCATGCTGGATAAAAAAATATTTGCAAAATGATAAATTAACGTACCAAATAGACTCTAAAACTAAATAGCCGTATTTAAGCCCTCATCGT
The DNA here is from genome assembly GCA_028015205.1 of Mytilisepta virgata. Lineage (NCBI taxonomy): Eukaryota > Metazoa > Mollusca > Bivalvia > Mytilida > Mytilidae > Mytilisepta > Mytilisepta virgata. The sequence continues at coordinate 7,062,552 of CM051513.1, forward strand.
GACTGAAAAATTAAGAACTACAAGAAAAGCTGTGTGTCATTGCTAAACGTGTGTGTCTGGATTTTCAGTTAGCAATGAGTCCACCATCTATTTGTTTTATATATTCAATATTACATTGGATTCTCAAAAAAAAACAAAAAACAAAACAAAAAAAAAAAACAAAACTAAACAAAAAAAAAAGCATTATTATAAGTATATGACAATACATATGGTGAAAAAAAGTGTTTTATTTTTTTTTCTATTTTTTTCTTTTTATTATTATTTACTAGTTTATTTACCTATTTGTTTATATTTTTTTGTATGTTGATTTATCTATATATTTCGGCAATAAATTTACGAATTATAACATTCATCATGTTCACATTTGACTTGATATATAGGTATTGAAACTATTCCATTTAAAAAAAGATAACATTTTAATTCAGTGGTACAATTTTTCCATTTAAAACAAATAAATATTTGATTAAAATTATTTTGCACCGTTTCCAGATGACAAGACATAGACACTATCATTCATAAACTTACATTCCAGTATAAAACATACAACATTTGCATCGATTACATTGCAGAGACTTATCAAAATGAAGGTCAGTGCACGCTGCACAATTTATCCAAATTATAAAAGAAATTAAACACGATCGATACGACAAGGAACAACATTATCATGGAGAACTAAAATGAAAATTTCTTACCAATACAGAAGAAAACGACGTAGATATATCTCAATTCCATTGTTTTGTTTTTAATACAAAAAATTTGAAATTCAAGATGACTCCATGTTGTCCAATTCGTTGTTATTTCTTTTCTTATCTCTGAGATTCTGATACTTTGACCTCGAAATGTTCTACGATTTGAGAGGCCCTCGAGAGGCGATCTCATTAAAGGAGTCTTACGTATGTACTTAATTTGATAAGTGATTTGTTTATAACGACCTGATTACGTCAGAAAGGATTTATTTGTTAGTTTTAATGCTCTTTAAATCGATTATATCTTACAGATAATAGAATGAACTGAGTAAGACTACATCTGTAAAAACGATGTTTTTATTTCAAATTAACTTCAAACAAAACATTAGTTTTATCCCATTTTTTTTTACTTTACACATTTTTCACAATACGTCAGACTATACTCCCATTTAAACCAAGTCGTTATGTATATTATATACCGCCATGGCAGCATATATTTTTGACAATGTAATTTTTTAATTGCTAGTAATTATTTCTCCAGTTTTTTTAAATTGTCAGATTCGGTTTTAAAATTCGTTTAAATTTTGAATTCTGATTGATGAAAAGAGCATATTCGTGCGTTCTTTATTTTTTGATTAATTTAGATTTCAACAGAATAAATAAACACGAAGGTGAGTATAAATATAAATAAAATAAACATAATTTAATAAATTAAAAATATACCTATAAAAATGTATATACATAAAATAACGGAAAAAAGAGAAAATCTTGGAATAAAAAGAAGTTGTAGTTGGAAAAAAAGTTGAATATCAGTAAATAAATAAACGGTTTTCTATCCGACAGGTTTCCAATTATCTGGACACGTTTGATTAATTTCAATTTATCAATGACCATTTGAGACAATAATCAAAGATAATGTTGTAAGCATGCTTCATCTTTTATTGTGTTCTTAAATTCGGGGAATGAGATGTTCACGAAATCAACGAAAATTTTTAAAATATTTTCCGCGAGCATGCAGAAATATTTAGATTTACCCATATCCACCGGATAAATTATGTACAAAAGAATTTAAGCGGTTTCAATCCATAGAAGCGGGGTCGGGGATGGGTGTTAGTGAGGATGGGGGGGGGGGTAATTCTGACAATTTGAGAATGCCGTAGTGAAAGGTTATATATTGGTGAGCTGTTTATCTAGGATCTACGGGAATTTCTTGGTTGTATACATGCATAATGGTTAAAACAGACATGGGGTATTACATGTATAATAAACTCTGTCTCATTTCCAGTATTCTGAAAATCATACAAATTTTTTATTTACATAATTATTTTTATGTTATTCTATTTTTTGATGCCTAGAAATTGCTTGGGAGGTCAATTATAACTTTTACATCCAATTTAGAGTCTTATTAGCCCTGAAACATATAAGCGCTTCAAATAGACCGAATTCTTTTGTCCCTAAATCATGTATATTGCAGATATTTTCTGATTTTCTGGTATGTCTATATCGCCAAAAAAAAAAAAAAAAAAAAAAATAATTAAAAAAAATTAATAGAAAAAAGCAAAAAAAAAAAAAAAAAAGCAAAAAGCAAACGAAAATCAGGAAATATCTGCAACATGGGGACAGAATAAATCGGTCTACGTTCAAGTTGAGTTGTCCCTCTTCTGATATTTAATTATTACTAGACATTGAACCCGTGCGAGCGCGGGAAAATAAGCATTTTTTTGTTGTTGGCCATATTGACTTTAAAAAGTTATTACGGCCATGTCATTCATGGAACAGGAACTCAATATGGATGTTGTGGCAAGTAGGTGGTATCAACTGATAGTTTCATGTCTATATATACTTTAGTATTCCAGCAATGGATGTTAATGCAAACTTTAACCAAAGTCAATGAAGCGTGAAATTTAGGTCAACGTGACCCAATTGTCATATGGCTGTTCGTTACTACCGAAGATGTATCCACTGATGAAGTAGACTGTGTGCCACGTAGAATTACCAAAATGAACCTTATTAAGGTTCCCTCAAAGTCAAAATCTATGACGAAAACACAACCACATAAATTGTCAATATTTTTATTGTTACAATTAATTCTGAACTGGAACTTGATGAAAAGCTTTCATTAAATACACATTTCATAATGCATTACCCTTTTTATTCAGAATAAATATGAAAAGGAAATTGTAGATGTAAACATTTCCTTAGAGACGGATGAATTTTTCAAAAGATGCCGTGAGTAAGGTAGAGCATATTTTTGGAAAATAATTGTTCCAATTGTTTCATTGTCGTCATGGACAGGGCAAGCGAGGATTAATTTCACAAATATATCCAATAATCAGACGATAAAAGCATTTTTAGTGTGTGGCTGCGTGTGCTGTCCACGTTTATAAAGATGTCCGAGATAAATTTCGTCATTAATTCTAAGGATGACCATTTGTTAAAAATATTTTTATCTAGAGAATTGTATGGTAGAGATATATTTAGACAGGTCACATGACAAATAATGTTAAAATAGATAATGGTTGGTATTATCACTTTGTGCAAGGTAAACATCCGAGCAATCCAAAAAACAACTAAGTTAGGAATTTCTCTGAACTTTACCTTACTTCTTCATAATATTCAAAGTTCATAACCTTTACAGTTAGGAGAAATTGCGTTATTGTAGAAAAACAATCCTGAATACATGAAGCGGAAACATCCCACTCGAAGGAGAATGTTTTTAATTTGTTTTATTCTTCTTCCGTAATTTCAAACAAAAATACATTTAAAATATGTGCATACTTGTTTATTTAAATCAATGTGTTAAAATAATGCATTCGAGAAGCTTAGTTTAAACATATTTTATTTGAATAGTATCAAATTGGATTAGACACGAGTTATACCAACTCACTAGGTCTTCTCCATACAAAATTATATCACACAATTACAAAGTTACATAAGATAGCGGCATGAGGGATTTACAAATTCATATAATATTTTGTTACACAAAAACAGTTATGTAAATTTAAAGTAAAAAAATACAGTAGTACACCAAAAAAGAGATTTAGTCTAAGCTAAATCTACCAGAGTGCTGAATGAAATGATGAATATTTTTGAAGATGTTTTTGTTTCCTGTGTCATCAGAGACTGACCTGCCAAAGAGTATTAGGGTGATTTTATCCTCTCCTATGTCCCGAAGAGTATCAATGTACATCTGTCTACACTCTATATATAACGGGCACTCTAAAAAATAATGAATACTGTCTTCTATGGGCCACCCGCATGCACATGACTGGTCAGTTACTAAATTTACTCTGAACAGATCAGCTCGTAGCATGCTGCAACCGTGGCGTAATCTCGTATGTATAATATTAAGTTTTCTTAAGCCCAAATTGTAGTATAGTGGGGGAGTATCAATAGGACCTTTTAAAGCCCTTTTAAAGGATTCAATGGTAGGTATATTTCGTAATCGTAAATCCAAATCGTTCCACAATTTAATCGTTGAAGGAAAAAAGGATCGAGAGAATGTTTCGACACGAGTTAGAGGATTAACGTAGTTCGTATCATTTCGCAGGTTATATGTAGTCATATTAGCAACAGTCGGTGGCAAACATTTAACCAAATATGGAGGAGTGCTACCGTTGTGTATTCGATAAAATAAACATAACTTCCTTCTCTTACGACGATCAGCAAGAGACTCCCACCCAGTTTCGGGAAGCTTCTAAGAGATGTGGTGGGAGAATTCACATCGGATAAGTGCATACAAATTCCATTTGCACATAAACAAAACTGCAGTTTAAATTTATAAATGCAGATTGTCAAATCCGATAATAACCTTTATAATCTGAACCATACATCGTTTATTTTGAACCACGCGTTGTGCCGCCTATTCGGCTAATTCGTAAATTTAGTATTACAGATTGTGAGAACAATTCTTTATTCAAAATTGCGACCGCCTCGGTAGTCTCGTGGTAGCGTGCTCGCCCTGAGTGCGGAAGGTTGCGGGTTCGATCCCCGGCCGGGCCAAACCAAAGACATTAAAATTGGTATTTGCTGCTTCTCCGCCAAGCACGCGGCATCTAGGAGTAAGAGCAAAGACTGGTCGGCTCGGAGTCAGTATAATGTGTCCGAGTGAGGTGATATGTCTTCCTACGGACAGTTACCTCGTGAGCTAGCACATTAAAAACCCGACTTAGCGTGTCGGTCTAGTACAAAGTAGGGATCGTATTCATTATTAAATCAACATGTTCTCGTCCTGATATGCACCTGGTTGCCACTGGACGTTAAACAACAATTCATCCATCTATTCAAAATTGCAAACAATAAACCCGTTTAGGTTACAGCAATACAATACAACAATAAACAAACACAAAGTCATAATAACTTTTTTAAAGTGTGAAATTTATCATATGCAACAAGTGATATCAAGAGCCCCATGTCATCAGTTCCAATGACAGTTTTACAAAGTGTGAAGAAATGGACCTTCCTGCTCGTTATTGGATTTCTAAACAACATAAGAATCCGTTTAAACAAAAGTACATTGCTGGGTCAGCTAATTGCTCTACGAAACCTATTTCAAAGATTTTCACACTCATATTGACAGGCATTAAAGAGGGCCTCAGAATTACCGTGAAACATCAAATTCCATCAGTGGCGTCAATCAGATGTGGATTTTTAAAAACTCAAAATATTTACTACAATATCTAAAATCAAAATCTTTGGCTACATGCAACAGTGTAAAAACATTCGACTTCTCTACACTCTATACTACCATACCACATTCTCAATTAAAATATAGATTGAAACAACTACTTCATCAATGTTTTTTCAAGGAAAATGGCACACGCAGGTTTACATTTCAAGTTTTAGGTAGAGAAAAGGCTTATTAGGTTAAGAACCACTCTGATTCTCACAAAAGGTATTCTGAAGATGAAATTACAAACATGTTAGATTTTCTCATAGACAACATATTTGTTGAATTTGGCGTTCGAATTTTTCAACAAACTATCGGCATTCCCATAGGAACCAACTGTGCTCCTCTCCTCGCCGATCTGTTTCTGTACTCATACGAAGCGGACTTCATTCAAGGGCTTCTACGTGAAAACAAAAGGAATCTAGCCCAATCCGTTAATTTCACTTTTCGTTATATAGATGACGTGTTGTCGTTAAATAACGATAAATTCCACGACTTTCTGCATCTCATCTACCCCAGTTAACTTGAAATTAAGGATACTACAGATACATCAACGCCCACTTCATATTTGGATTTGTTTCTCTAAATAGACAATGAGGGACATCTGAAGACAAAACTTTATGACAAACGTGATGACTTCGACTTTCCTATTGTTAACTTTCCCTTCTTGAGTAGCAATATACTAGCATCGCCTGCATATGGCGTTTACGATTCTCAGCTTATCCCATATTAAAGGCCATGACTTTCGACAAAGAGGATTACTGCTGTCGCAAAAGCTTCTTAACCAGGTGTTTATCAGGGATAAGTTGATGTCATTTTGTGATTACCACTGGATTGGCTTTGTTGAATCTCATACGGAGCAGGAACTGCTTACCCTTCCGGAGCTCCTGAGTTAACTCCTGGTTTTTATAGGAGTTCGTGTTGTTCATTGTTTTTTAGTTTTCAGTGTTTATTTGTTGTGCTTGTTGTTGTTCATTTGTCTCCCCGGGTTTTGTTTGTCTATCAATAAATAAAGTATAGAAATATGTAACTTATTACTAATACAACTAGCCATTTTGTGGGCAAAGCTCAAAAAGGTCAGAATCCACCATCTATATTCATACTATTGTATGAAATATGTCAACATAAACCGTTGAAATTGCAATTTTATAAAACTAATACTGAATGAAAACATAATTTAACATTAGAAAAGCCCGACATTTACACGTTAGTCGCTGAACATTACTTTTTTTATTTGTTAATTGTATTTTGGTTATGAACTGTAGAATACTATACATATAAACACCCTCTGTATTTTTGGTTATGAAGTAGAATGGTATACATATATACACCCTCAGTCTGTATTTTTGGTTATGTAGTGTAGAATGGTATACATATATACACCCTCAGTCTGTATTTTTGGTTATGTAGTGTAGAATGGTATACATATATACACCCTCAGTCTGTATTTTTGGTTATGAAGTGTAGAATGATATACATATATACACCCTCGGTCTGTATTTTTGGTTATGTAGTGTAGAATGGTATACATATATACACCCTCAGTCTGTATTTTTGGTTATGTAGTGTAGAATGGTATACATATATACACCCTCAGTCTGTATTTTTGGTTATGAAGTGTAGAATGATATACATATATACACCCTCGGTCTGTATTTTTGGTTATGTAGTGTAGAATGGTATACATATATACACCCTCGGTCTGTATTTTTGGTTATGTAGTGTAGAATGGTATACATATATACACCCTCAGTCTGTATTTTTGGTTATGTAGTGTAGAATGGTATACATATATACACCCTCAGTCTGTATTTTTGGTTATGTAGTGTAGAATGATATACATATATACACCCTCGGTCTGTATTTTTGGTTATGAAGTGTAGAATGGTATACATATATACACCCTCAGTCTGTATTTTTGGTTATGTAGTGTAGAATGGTATACATATATACACCCTCAGTCTGTATTTTTAGTTATGAAGTGTAGAATGATATACATATATACACCCTCAGTCTGTATTTTTGGTTATGAAGTGTAGAATGGTATACATATATACACCCTCAGTCTGTATTTTTGGTTATGTAGTGTAGAATGGTATACATATATACACCCTCAGTCTGTATTTTTAGTTATGAAGTGTAGAATGATATACATATATACACCCTCAGTCTGTATTTTTGGTTATGAAGTGTAGAATGATATACATATATACACCCTCGGTCTGTATTTTTGGTTATGTAGTGTAGAATGGTATACATATATACACCCTCAGTCTGTATTTTTGGTTATGTAGTGTAGAATGGTATACATATATACACCCTCAGTCTGTATTTTTGGTTATGTAGTGTAGAATGGTATACATATATACACCCTCGGTCTGTATTTTTGGTTATGAAGTGTAGAATGGTATACATATATACACCCTCAGTCTGTATTTTTGGTTATGTAGTGTAGAATGGTATACATATATACACCCTCAGTCTGTATTTTTAGTTATGAAGTGTAGAATGATATACATATATACACCCTCAGTCTGTATTTTTGGTTATGAAGTGTAGAATGATATACATATATACACCCTCGGTCTGTATTTTTGGTTATGTAGTGTAGAATGGTATACATATATACACCCTCAGTCTGTATTTTTGGTTATGTAGTGTAGAATGGTATACATATATACACCCTCAGTCTGTATTTTTGGTTATGTAGTGTAGAATGGTATACATATATACACCCTCAGTCTGTATTTTTAGTTATGAAGTGTAGAATGATATACATATATACACCTTCAGTCTGTATTTTTAGTTATGAAGTGTAGAATGATATACATATATACACCCTCAGTCTGTATTTTTGGTTATGAAGTGTAGAATGGTATACATATATACACCCTCTGTATTTTTGGTTATGAAGTGTAGAATGGTATACATATATACACCCTCTGTATTTTTAGCTATGAAGTGTAGAATGGTGTACATATATACACCCTCAGTCTGTATTTTTGGTTATGAAGTGTAGAATTGTATACATATATACACCCTCTGGTGATGGCAACAATTCTGTCAAGTATAATTTAATTCCTTTCGAGGCATTATTATGCCAAGAACCGCGGGCAGGACTTTAATTTGGATATGGCGTACGTTTAAATTGCAACAAGCATAATGGCCATGAACGGCGGCGAAATAAATATCTAAGTTATATGAATACAACATAAATATATGGAATGGCAAATGATTCGAACTGTATGTGTTTGTGTGACGCTTTTCTAATATAAACTTCTAACTGCGTTGATTCGTTCTCTATATTTACATGATTCATGCGTGGTAATGTATTGAGGAACAGGATGAATCACATTTTCCTCGGTTAATTGATTAATATATGAATTTGACCACCAGCGTGTTGTCGGCGATTTTTTATTCATTGATTTGTTACAGAAATTACCAGTATTTAATAAAATTCAAAAATAATAGAAATACTAGGGTTCGTTCCTTGTATTGCACATGGTAGATCTCCGTAGCAGAAATTTGGCTTCCTATTTCGGTATTTCTGGTTATGAGTACTTCTTTTTTAAAATAAGTTTGGTTTTTGGTCTTCCAAATGTTTCGGTTTTAATGCTGCTGATGAGAGGTAACTCCTTGAAATGCGTCGTATACAGCATAGTATAAATTTACGTACTATATCTAATATTAGTATCTTTGGATTGTTATTTTATTCTACATCATGCAATCGCGTTCTCTATAAGGTACTTTGAACACTCTATTTTGTGTATAACTAGGTATAATGTGATATTAATACATGTAAATATGACAAGGAAATATTTGATAAAAAACAACCACTAATAAAACTTTCGAAAAACTAATAATATCTAAATTGCATGTCTCGCCCGCTGGACCGCAAATAAAGCATTTTTCTTGATCTGGGATTTGGTAACACAACATTCGGTGGGTTAGATAGAATATATCTGTAGCTATCCAAGGATATATATATCTAGAGGGGTACACTGGAACGAAAATGAAGCATTTTTTATCTGTGATGTGGAAGAAAACCAAATGAATTTTCTGTTCTGTTCTGAATTGCTTCCCCTTTTTATTTGGATTTACATATAAATCGCATATTGTATGAATAAAACATGACATTACTATTATTATCATAATTTTTGAATGATTGATATATAGAATTAAAAATTTGATTATAGCTGTATTCTTTTCAATATTTTCATATTATATTTTTAAACATTTTAATATTATATTTTACCTTGTTATACGAAAATTACATAGTGTACTAGGTAGTTTGTAGTACACTATTGAACGCAATTGCGGGAATTTTGAGAACAAATTGAGAGCTAGCTTCACGGTAGTAAGTTGACCATGACTCGTGATCTTAACATGCATGTAATGAGTTATTTATCAAACACATGTTTCAGTATGTTGGTTAAGCTTAGAAGCCTGTAATTCTGAAGAATTAATAATAATATGTATATAATGATTTAATAAACATACAAAGAATCAAAGAAAAAAGAAAGAATTGCACATGCATGCAGTCACATGAGATAATCTGATGAATAATATGTCTGCAGGGACGCATGCCATCCAGAGACAATAAATTTGAAAAAAACACAATATTTGTACAAAAAGGTGGCAACTTGGTCACAAAATGTCGACCCCCCAAGACTAGATATGCTGGCTGAAAATATGTTAATGTTGCGCCCCTTTAACCTAAATCTTTAAAAATATTCATGTGCATGGTGTAAGTATAGACAGTGTAGTCCTTTGTTAATTATATTACTTGAGTAGGCTTATTAGAGCGAACCTAACGTAATAGGTGCGGTAATTCAGTGTTAACAAAGGCTTACAAATTGAACGAAATAGAAATTGCTAATGATAATTAAATACAATAACGACAGTATACACCGAAAATCATAAGTATATCTAGTTCAAATTAAATTTTAAAGGACATTATAAATACAATCGAATCTTTAGTTTACGTATATCTGCGTAGCCTAGCAACGATACTAAACGGTTGGTGTTTACACTAAGCGCATGAAAAGGTATTGTTAACATGCATGAAATGACGCTATAAAAGTTTTGACACATAGATTTTCTTTATGGAAAATACAATATAATTTCGGATGATATGAAAGTATTCAAAAACAAATTAATCTCTATACATATCTACATAGTCCTGTATATTTTTAATATATATAAATTAAACATATAACCACTTTAAAAATAATTAAAAAGTCATTTTCTATCCGATTTTAAAATAAATGTTCAAGAAATTTTCCTTTTTACATTTCCTATATTACCATTTAAAAAAAAAAATAAAAATCACCCTGAATTTATAATCGGTGTGATTTGAATGATCTTGCAGGAAATCGAGTCAAATCAAATATAATGTGCTTCTTCTATATAAGGATGCAGCATTTATCCATCAGAACATAGAGTAGTAAGCTAGTATTCAGTATAATGTGTCCGAGTGGGTGACATGTCTTCATGGAGACATCAGTATGCTAGCACCATCAAAATCCGGCGCAGCCGCCTTTTAATAAAAAGCAGGATCCATGTCAGTTCCTCAAATATACTTTCAACATGATATGGCCGAAAACTTTAAAAAACAATCATCCATCCATTGCCATCCAAATGAAGAATTTTACAAGATTTCCTGTGATACATGTAGTTATCATGTTATTTTATTTATTCTAGTTTTCATTAATTTTTTTTAAACACAACTGGAAATGTGTATAGTTAGATATTACAATAGTTATACATTAAATTTGCTGTTTGAAATTTTAATTTTTGTTTAATCAATTATGGTTTCTTGAAGTCAATAAAAAATACATGAACATTATGAAAAATAACATTGAAATTTCTACATCTGATGGTCATTAAATCAAATCATAGACGTTTTCAGAAGGATAATTTTTTTTGCAAAAAGATAGTTTTACTTGAAAAATACCAGAAATTTTAAAACTTTTGAACTTGGACTGTGGAAAGGTTGCGTGTTTACCCTCCGCCGTTCAGAACCAGTTGTATATGCAAACTGTTTCCCCTTTATTTAAATTTAAAAGAGTAAAATTCTTCGCAAAGTAGTTCCCTTTTTTATATTGAAAGTTCAAAAATATTATCCGCATCTCCTGCTTGTAGGGTATAAACTCACTAAAGCAAGATGATCACGATTGTACGATATCTATTATATACACAACCCATCCATCGGCATTGAATGGGGACATTAATTTAAGTCCTGCACGATAAAGAATCATTGTAAATATAACAGGGTTCTTTGTTGGATGGTCAATAGGTGATAAAAATACTAAAATGTAACATTTTCCATTAGTTAATCATTAGTTAATCAACCAATCAATTAATTTTTATGTTTAAAAGGAATATGTATTGAAAAAATATTAGGTCATAACCGGACATACACAATCTAATTAAAAACCGATCTCTCATCGCTCCCGTTTTTCTGATATGTCGCGTGGGAGATCTAACGAAACCCGCTTTGAGGTCACATGTGAGTGACCTCGTAGGTGTGTCCTGTTCGACCAATGAAATTGCGGCTTACGCGATCTTGTAAGTTGATTACGAAGAAATCGTCAGTCCCCAGAATTCATAAACTTTTTTGATTGGCTTACTGATAGGAAGTCAACTCATTTGCATGTCATTATAAATTCATAAGTTCCAGTTCACTCGCATGTGAACTCAAAGCGGATTTCGTTAGATCTCCCAGGCGACATATCAGAAAACGGGAGCGATGAGAGATCGGTTTTTAACACCCAGTCTACGAGAAAAGCATGCAAAACTCATTATAGGCGTCCACAACACATGTCGGCAGATTTTCATGAAATACTTGGGATACCACAAAAAAAAAATTCCCAATTTTTTTTTCCCATCTGATGCTATTTTTAGATTTTATGGCGCCATCTTGGAAATTGGCCATTTTCCGTATTTTTCACAATGAAAATACTACAATTTGACCAGAAAAATTAAGGCAAAGAAACATTTTTTCCATATACAAAATTGTTTTTATATGAAAGGGACATGTTTTAACTTTTCAATAATATAATTAAATTTATAATTATTCTTTTCAATCTAAAGCTTTATTTATTCAAAAAATGGTGAATTTTACAATTTTTCAAAAACCTTAAATTTGGATATTTCAAAAAGACAAAAAAATGTATAGGACTAAAAATAACAGAAAAAAAATATGTTCTCCATAAAGATCTATCATTGTTATGATCCTGTATAAATTTCCTAGCTGGGGTCTGTATAACTGTTACCATGGCAACCATTTGATTTTGTGCAATTTTTAAAATCCTCAAATCTGAATAGACATTTAATTGTGTTATTCAACTAAAAATGTAGAGTAGTGTAATTTATAAACTTCTCAAAAACATATTTTTACATGAGAAGCTGAAAAATAATAATAATAAATCTAAATATAATACTATTTTCCCAAAAAATGTATAAATGTGAAATTTTTTTTCATAAAATTTATTAATTAGTGTAATTCATATCATGAAATCTTCCTTTTTGTAAATGATTTTTTTTTCAATACATATTAAACAATTACATTCGCCTTTTATCCATAATTTGATAATATTATTAGCAAATGGATGTTACTTATATATTTTTTTACATCTGGTCCGCTGTAGTTGCGTCCCCTGTTGTTACTCTTCAGTGTTAAAGGGGGTGTTGCAATAGCCTGGAAAAATCATCTGACGCCATCTGTCCAAGAAATACAATCTGGAAACAACAGGATAATAGCAGTTGAATTAAAATCTCCGTTTAACCTATGCATTATCTGTGTCTATATGCCTACAAACAACTCTGGAGACTCGTACCTGGAATACACGGAATGTCTCGATATTATTAGCTCCATTTTTTCTACATATTCTGCAACCCATAGAATAATCATGGCGGGAGATTTCAATGGAACGCTAAAGCCTCCGAGAAAGTATAACAAACATGACAGACTGCTACAAGCATATGTTCAGGAAGTGAGATTGAAACAGATCTATACTGACAAATCAACTTTCTTCCACCATTCTGGACTGTCTTGCTCTCAAATAGACTATATTCTAGTCAATACCACCTCTTCAATCATCTCTAGCTATAAAACACAAGATAGATGTCCATCAAATTCTTCAAGTCATGTGCCTGTCAGTGCTAAAATCGATGTAAAAGCTAAAGTTAAACAAAGTCCAGTCAAACCGAACTTTGCAAGGCAATTCAAATTTCAATGGAAAGATATAGACTCTGAATCCTTTAATTCATTCATAAATGAAGAGCTTAGTCAATACAACATAGAAAATCACTCTGTAGACGAAAACATTCAATTTCTGTGCAACTGTCTGAAAAAAGCAGCAGCAGTGGCCGTTCCTTCTAAAATCATCAAACTGAAAGGTCCTAAATTCAAAGCTTCTCCAAAAACCCTCAGCCTTCTTCAAATCTGTAAGGAAAAGTATCAACTTTGGAAATTAAATGGTAAACACGATGACCACTTCAAGTCTGACAAAATTCTGGCTCAACGAAACCTAAGAAAACAAATGAGGAGAGAACAATACTTAGATAGGGCTCAATTTTACAAAGAAGTAATGGACAATCCAAGCAACGAAATGTTCCATAGGCTAATTCGTCGTAATAGAGGCAACAGAAACAAAGACTCGATGTGCATAATGGAAAATGGTGAACTTCAGTACTCTCCCGTAGACCAAACGCAAAGCTTCTCAAAATATTTCGAAGACCTGGCACTCCCCAAAGACAAAGGTTACGACCCTGAATTTCTAGACCTATGTAATGTCCGGCACAAAATCATCGAACAACTGTGCGAACAGGAAAATCTTACAACCGAATTCAGCACTCAAAATATCTGCAATGCCATTAAACAGCTTCATTCTGGCAAGGCAACAGATGAATTAGGTCTCGCTGCTGAACATTTTAAAAATTCTCCAGCAATAGTTACACAATTTCTTACAGACTGTTTCAATACTATCATGAAAGACAAACTTATTCCACATATATTTAAATCTGGCATTGTAATACCTGTGTTAAAAAAAGGGAAAAATCCAATGATGATGGACAACTACAGGGGAATTGCCATCACACCTGTTGTGTCAAAGCTCTTTGAATGTACCATACTGCCATCTCTGACTCAAAACTTTAAACAATCAACTCTTCAATTTGGTTTTACAAAGGGCATGTCTATGCTTATGGCTGGGCTGATTATATCTGAGGCTAGAGCAGAAGTTAAACATCGCACAATTGAACCTCTGTACCTAATTACTGTTGACAGTCAGAAAGCATTTGATGTAGTGGATCATATTATAATGCTGGATGAGCTACATAAACACACACAAAACCATTCAATGTGGACAATAGTAAAAAACTTATACAGTGGTCTAGTCTCAAAGGTCAAATGGAAAGGAAACATTGGCAATAGTTTCGAAATTCATCAAGGCGTACGCCAGGGTGGAATCCTCTCTCCATTTCTCTACAAAGTATATGTCAACAATCTCCTTGAAGATCTTAAATCACATAGCTTAGGATTTAAAATAGGCACTACATATGTGGGCTGCCCAACATGTGCAGACGATGTAGCCTTCATTAGCAACTGTGAACAGGAACTGCAATGTATGCTCTCTGTATCTAATCACCATGCCAACCAATCTAGAGTAACCATCAATCCTTCAAAAACAAAGGCAGTCATTTTAAATAAACCTAAAAGCATTAACAGGTTTGATCTACAATGGACCTTAGGCAAAAACTATATATATCCATCAGAAGATACCACACATCTCGGTCTAATAAGAGCAGAAATAAAGGAAAATGAAGTAAACATCGAGTCACGTATCAGCATTGCAAGAAGAACGTTGTATTCCCTGATGAACACTGGTCTGCATGGCACAAATGGTCTCAATCCGCAAACATCTTATAAAATTTATCAGAGCTACGTCATTCCACGGCTTTTGTATGGCATGGAAATTCTACCACTTAACCAGAAGCAAATGGACATCTTCTCAAGCTTTCATAAGAAAAATTTAAGAAATTTCCAGTCAATGCCCGCAAGAACAGCTACTGGAGCTGTATATCTCATCTTAGGCGCTCTTACAATTGAGGCTGAAATCCATAAAAGGCAACTTTCCTTCCTTTATAACATTGTCTCATGCGACAACTCAACAATTCTGGATCTAGTAGACAGACAACTAATTATGAATATGGATAATCAACAAAGCTTCTTCTGTAAGGTTGCAGGTACGTTAGCTATGTATGATTTACCAAGCATTGAGTCATTAAAGCAACAGCCTCCATCCAAACTTAAATGGAAAGCGTCGGTAAAAATGGCTCTTCAAAAATATTGGACAAAATTTTTCCTGGAAGAAATAGAATCTAAAACTACTTTGATACACCTGGATAGAACTCTCTTAAAAATTGGATCAGTACACCCTGTTTGGACCAGCTTATCATCTACAATCTCAGATGTTAAGAAAGGAGCAGTAAAAATTCGTCTTTTAACTGGAACATACCTTTTTGAATCAAATAAACATAAATTTAGTGGTGGAAAAGAGTCTTCCTTATGCAGATTATGTGGAACATCAAATGAGGACATAACACACTTTTTACTTCTCTGTCCGGCATTACATCAGCAGAGAAAAGCATTATTCTCTAATCTAAAGGCCTTAGTGATCTCTATTATTGGCACGTCAGGTTGGATTGTAAGATTTAAAAATCAAGTAGATATCGTTAAATTGATTATACAGTACGTTCATGTTGCCTGATATTAACAGTCGTACCGATTTAGACAAAATTCAGAAAATGTCTACCGATATGTGCTATAGATTGCATACCGAGAGAACTTGTATTCTGCAGAAATTGTGAATCCGTCCAATGAACTGTATATAAAGTTAAAACCATATATAATGAACATTTGTGATATGAGCTGTTTGTACATATGTGATAAGGTAGAGGCAGGGGTGTCCCCTTTATTTTTACTGTATAAAGCTTAAGTGATATCGTCCTGTTCTTATTTGTTTTTTTTTTTTTTTTTTCTTTTAATTTTTATTTTCTTTTATATTTTAATCCGTGAACTTTGGATTTTAGTGTATATAATTGATTTACTAGAAAGTTTTATGTGTGCAACAAATTTTTATAACTCCTCATCTGGAAGTAATTCCAATGAGGGGGTGTTCCATAATTGGAATTAAATACGTACAGAAGAAGAAGTAAAGAAACTTCAATATTTTGATGACATCGTGTACATGTGCAAAATGTGACATTTGATATTTTGTCTTCTTGTCCCGAATTTATAGCTGGAAATTTCATTTTAAACAAATGAGAGGTGGGAAAATGTACAATGTCTAATTTCTGTTTTAAATTCGGTGACCTGGAAAGTTTAGAAAGTCTGATGAAGCTCGAATTCTGGTAAACATTATTCGTAGATTTTGTCCCGATTCAAACTAAAGAAGTATTATACTTCAAGACATGACAGGCAGATACAGATTCACTTGGACTGTACTGGAAAAGGAACAATTTTCTTAAATGCATACACCCTCGGATGCTCCATATATGGCCAGGAACACCGGCAAAACAGCAAAAGTCGGACCTGGCATATCATAATTTTGCCTGTACCAAAGAATTTTTTTATGACACAACTCACAAGTTTGGAACTGTACCTGTTTGTGCTGGTAAGTTTAACTGATTATTTATAACCACATACATTATACATGATTTCATGATTATTGATACACATAAAGTCATAATATAGCAAAATCACTTGATGACATCACCTCCACATTTCCAATTTTTATACAAATAATGTGGTTTAAAGAGTTCATGTACAATGTACAAAATGATTCATACAATGTAAGTATACAAAACTTACAAATGATTTTGCCTAGTTGTCATTTCAAAATATTTTTCACTTATGTTGCAGATTTTTTTTAATCAAAACATGATTTAAAAGTTTTGTCACAAGAAATGTTGCCAAGAATAAAATTATCTCACCAGAATCAATAAATGATTGCATTTTGCAATATTGGCAAATCACAGTGCAGTTTTATATTAATATTTTACTGGTAATTAAAGCGTGTCAAATTATTTTACAGGATGATGATTGTGTTGGATACCCATGTACATTTAAAGTGACAGTAGGCATAAGTTAAAGGAAACTGACTGAACAAGGTCCAGAATCGCATATTGTGAGAGAAAATCCATGTTTTCAGTAAGCAACCATCTGCAGAAACAATAAAAAAAATCAAGAAATCATGGGATGACAAATGTAATTCAATGAATTCGGAACTTAGTACAGTTTTCTGTGATTAGAATTTTATTGCAAAGTTTGGGGTTTAGAAGGACCAAAATTAGCTGTTAGATTTTCAAAGAAGGACAAAGAATTTTGTGGCTTCACAAACTAGAGAAATTCAGGTGGAATCAAAATAATGAATGGCTTAAGCTTTCAACCAATCAAACTGTTAGGAAAAAACCTGAAGAAATGTGCTATAAAATTACCATTCCAGTTGAAGAATAAAACATATCGGATAATTTGCTTGAAGATCTGGATCAAATTATTAGTTGTCAAATAAAATATTATTTTTTTTGTGAAAAATTATTTTTTTGCACCCCATGTTCAATACTACAATGTACATGTATATGATGTTGTCTCACTGATGCTTTCCAATATGATGTCATCATTATATTTTTGGCTACACGTATGTTGCATTCATTTAGCACAAACATAGCTTATTGTGCCCCCGACGCTTCATCAAAGGGGACTATAGAAATGGACTTTATTTAGTTTGTGAGTGAGTCGGCCGAGTTTACACATCGATAAACTCATACAAAATCCTATTTAATCCTATAGTAATCAACTCCTCCTACTACTTTTAACCCAGATCTCTTGGAAACATTTCAGAATTTACATGGATATACTGAAGATGTGCATGACTGAGTCTGTCCTTCCATCTGTCTGAATAGGTTTCCTCACTCTATAAATTGAGTTTGCCAAGAGCAAATGATTTGAAACTTATACGCAATGCTTCTTACCTCTTACCACAGTAAACTCATTAAGTTCAAATTTGGTATCCTGTATTTTTAACACTCCAGAGTTATGCCCCTTTATTAATGGTAACATTTAATACTTTTATAGCGAGCATAGCGAGTGCTATAGGAGCATATGCATTTTCTACATACATGTGTATGGGTCATTTAGAAAAGTCTTTGTTTAATGGGAGCAGCCATATTTTATTACATACTAAGGCTAGAAAAAGTTTCGTTCACCAGAAACTAAAGTAAGGGAAATAACTTGCTTCAAATTATAATTTTACAATCAGAATCGTGATACCGGAAATGAGTTTCTGGAAAGGGGTATTGCTGTGCTCGCATCATTGGCCACGCCAACAGCATATTATTAATAAGTTGCTTGCTTTGGCCAAATTTTTGAGACTCAAATGAAATGCTTATAGCCACATTATGCAGATCATGAGGTCCTTCAGTGCACCCTTTCCAAAAAAACATGTATTACCGGACAATACGGCTGCTATTAATTAAAAAAATATTGGCAAAACAATTTTAAAAATATTTTCTAGACTATTAAGCAATTTAAAGCAAACTTTGTTGAATTAAATGTAGACCTCAGGTCTTCCCTCTTCAAAATTATGTCTAGATTTTGGACCAATTATGCTACAGTTAACAGAAGAAAAAAAATCAGAAGAATGAGAGATTTTCCCAAGTGAGCAATTCAGACCCCTGGGAGCCCCTAGTTCAAATAATAAATCATGGAAGATTAATATTTTCAATTTAATGATATCTTTATAGAAGTAAAACACATATTAAATAAGACTGTCAAAGTTTTTCAGGCAAAAAACCTGAATATTTGAAAAATACAAATGTACCATACTAAACTTTGTTCATTAGAGTTATCTCCCTTCTAAAATTAAATTTTTTTATCATCTAGGTCAGCTTGTTTTACCTAAAACCTTTATTTTCTGGATTAATCGATACTTAATTAATTGTTCATCATTTGGGGGTGTTTGCTGTGTCATTTGTATTCCGTAATGTATTATAGAAGCGCAACATTTAAAAAAAAAATATTTTCGGACTTTTTGAGACTTTCATTACACATTTAGAAAAATGAGACCCCACCAAATTTTTTTTGATTGAAGTTACATGAATACTTTATCTTTTTGAAACAATAAAGATTGTCTTGGCAAAACTAGTGTATCAGGCTCTAAGTGCATTTAGAGAAATGTGGTTTTTATGAAAATTCAAATGTTAAAAATATGTCGAATTATCTCTCTTAATACCCTATGGTCAAATAATAGATTATGGAAGATTAATATGTTTAATATAATGATATCTCTATAGAAGTAAAATACATATTAAATAAGATGGTCAAAGTTTTTTCACGCAAGAAACCTGAATATTTGAAAAATACCATATTAAACTTTGTTCACTGAAGTTATCTCCCTTCTGAAATTACTTTTTTTTATCATCTAGTTCAGCTTGTTTTACCTAAATCATTTTATTTCCTGGATTAATTGATATATGGTTAATTTTTCATCAATTGAGGGTGTTTGTTGTGTCATTTTTATTCTGAATGTAATATAGAAACTGCGATATTTTTACAAAAAATTTATATTTTTGGACATTTTGAGGCTTTCATTACACATTTAGAAAAATGAGACCCCACCAATTTTTTTTTCTTTAAAGTTACATGAATACTTAGTCTTTTTGAAACAATAAAGATTCTCTTGGACAAAAAAGTGTATTAGCCTCTGTGTGCATTTTGAGAAATGGGGTTTTTATGAAAATTCAAATGTCAAAAATATGTCGAATTACCTCCCCTTGTTAGCCTATGGTCGGTGTATTAGCACTTACTGTCAATGACAAACATTGATGTATCATATCCATACTTTACAACAATAAACAGAGAAATATCATATTGCTCTCTTCTTTTTGGTATAATGGTATCAAAACTTAGTATTTTTTACTATAAATTCAAACTCTGAACATGAAAACTGGTTCCCGGCATATATTACTGTCCTGTCATTCTTACAGTGTAGTACCAGAAAAAATATTTTTCCTGAAAAGTAGTCTTCTTATAATACATCCACACATCAATGTCTAGATTTTGGAGCAATAATGATAGTTACTGACAAAAAAAAACAGCAATAATACCAATGACCTTTTGCCAGGTGAGCAATACAGGCTCCTGTGAGCCTCTAGTTCCAATAATAGATTATGGAAG
The DNA here is from genome assembly GCA_028015205.1 of Mytilisepta virgata. Taxonomy (NCBI): domain Eukaryota; kingdom Metazoa; phylum Mollusca; class Bivalvia; order Mytilida; family Mytilidae; genus Mytilisepta; species Mytilisepta virgata. The sequence goes on from CM051513.1 coordinate 7,083,148, forward strand.
AATAATAATTTAAATATTGTGATATCTTTATAGATGTAACAAGCCTATCAAATAAGATGGTAAAAGTTTTTGAGGCAAGAAACCTGTTTATCTGAAAAATACATGAAATTTTGCTTGTTTGAGTTATCTCCCTTCAAAAATTTCAATTTTAGACCATCTAGTTCAGCTCATTATACCTTAAACCTTCATTTTCTGGAATAATTGATATGTAATTAATTTTTCCTAAATTGGGGTTGTTCAGTGTGGTATATTTGTCCTGTAGTGTAATATAGAGATGAGACATTTATTTTAGAATATACCATTTTTGGACTTTTTGAGACTTTCATTAGGCATTTAGAAAATTGAGACCCCACCAATTTTTTTTGTTTTGAAGTAACATGAATGCATTGTCTTTATGAAACATTAAAGATTGTGTTGGAAATTTTGGTGTATTAGGTTCTGTATGTATTTTAAGAATTGTGTTTTTTTGGAAAATTCAAGTTATTGAAATATATCGAATTATCTCCCTTTGTTACACTATGTGCAGTTTATTATCAGTTACTGTCAATTATTAGAATTAATGTACCATGTCCATACTTTACAATAATAAATAGAAAAGGATCATATTGTTTTCTTCTTCATGGTATGATGTTTTCAAATATTGTTATTTTTCACTGTAAATACAATCTCTGACCATGAAAACTGGTTCCCAGCACATTTTGCTGTCTTGCCCTACTCACAGTGCAATGCAAGAAAAAATATTTTTCCTAGAAACTAGTCTTGCCATAATATATCCACACACCAATTTTGAAGAAATTCTGTTGACCCCCCTTGTGGACCATTTTGCATGGTTTTCTCGTAGACTGGGTGTTAATTAGATTGGGACATACACTGACGATTATTTACTTTTTACAGAAAACAAGTCTGATTTTTAACTCTTCAAAAATTGTTAATTCAAAAGATCAATTAATAAAAATAATAATAAAGACCCCCCCCCCCCCCCACCACCACAAGAAAAAGAAAATCACATACGTTTTTTCTTACATATTCCCCTTTTCTTTATAATATCGATCTCTCTATCTGCTGAGGAGTTCATTTCGATTTTGCTGTACTTGATTACTATTAGTGGAAAACCGCCTTTTATGTGGAGAAGAGAAATTGGTTGTGTTTTTGCTTTTTATATTTCTGCATTTCATATAGTTCTGTCTCTAATACATTTACACATTGGTCAATGTTTATAAATGATCGCTGATACATTGGAATAATTTTTGGCATGCAGTCATATAAAGGAATTTTTGCTGACCAAAAAAAAAAAAAACGAAAAAAAGATATAGCTAGGTTTCATTGACTTTAGTTTTGTTCTTTTTCTACTTTTTTTGGAATAAGGGGGGGGGGGGGGGGGGGGGGTAGGGAGGGGAGTAGGGGTATATTTTGTGGTCTGAAAGATCGCTTGTCAATATATATGACGGCATCGATAACATCTTTAAGACATCTGGAATGGCAAGGAATTTTAATAAAGAAAATAGTATACAAGTTTTCATTTATATAAAAAGGGTACAAAGAATAACATATATATATATACAATATTAGTATAATGTAGAAGAATATAGAAAATATTTGTACGAGGCTAGGAACTGGGGGAAAATGCGAGGCTCTGCCGAGCATTTTCCCCCAGTTCTGTGCCGAGTACAAATATTTTCTATATTCTTCTACATTATATTAATGTTGTTTTTATCCTGAAACACAACATTATTTGTTGGCAAACTTCCTACAAATGATTTCTTTATTATGAAGTGCCCCGTATGGTGCCCCATCTAATTGTGCGTAGTTAAATATCAAGACGGAGCACAAAGTGATGACGTAAAATACGCCTGTAAATAGTTTCACTGTTCCGTGCTGAAGAAAATGCATATAAAAATTTAAATCAGTGTATTTAATAATGAAATAAACAGATATGAACAATCATGATGATAAATTTATACAGTAACAATAATTTGAACGAGTTTATTGATCATTCGGATTCGGTGCAGTGTGTGATGGCGTGTTGTTGTTACCTGGATTGTGCATGTACACATTAAGTGTGCCAATGTTCAAATAGGCGCCATAAAACATTGAAGATACCATGTGGTTAGACTGCGATGATGTATTGATTTATTATACAAAACAACACACATTTCTTTTAATTTAATACACATATATAGCCGAAACCTATGGTTGCTATGATATTGTTTACGATGGAGGCCGCCATATTTGTTTACATACATTCCAGAGAAAAGTAGTTCCCTAAAGTGGGCGGAGCTTAGATCTGAAAGTGATATTCCGTATAGTATACAGAATATCACTTTTGAATATTCGACACCACGTATTCGTATAGTAAATACACTAGTTGCAGGATAAACTGTAATTACATGCAGTATTCGGGCGAACAAATTCGCTTATTCGTGCTTTTCTTTTCATTCGATATAAGGTTTGAAAGTATAACTCCAAACTACGATGCGTAATGATTATGTAAATCGAGTGCACCCTTTTGCGGATGTAGAAAGAAAGTGAGGCCATATACAAATAACAGGTTCAGCTATAAGTAAGTGAAGACAACCAATTATTTATAATTTCCAAACATCAAGGTTTCAAAATGATTGTTCAGCATGCACGTGTAAAGTAAGAAGAAAACATAATGAAAATGCTACATTTCTATAAAAACTAGACATTGAACCCGCGCGGGCGCGGGAAAATCACCATTTTTTTTATGGTGGCCATACTGACTATAAAACGTTGTTGCGGCCATGTTATTCATGGAACAGGAACTCAATATGGATGTTGTGGTTGGCTTCCCATAAACTTTCTTGTCAAGTAGGTGGTATCAACTGATAGTTTAATGTCTATATATGATGTAGTATTCCAGAAATGGATGTTAATGCAAACTTTAACCAAAGTCAATGAAGCGTGAAATGTAGGTCAACGCGACCCAATTGTCATATGCGGCTGTTCGTTACTACCGAAGATGTATCTACTGATGAAGTAGACTGTATGCCAAGTAGAATTACCAAAATGGACCTTAAGGTTCCATCAAAGTCAAAATCTATGACGAAAACACAACCACATAAATCGTCAATATTTTTATTGTTAAAATTAATTCTGAACTGGAACTTGATGAAAAGTTCATTTAATACACATTTCATAGTGCATTACCTTTTTCCTTCAGAATAAATATGAAAGTAAACATTTCCTTAGTGGCGGATGAATTTTTCAAAAGATACCGTGAGTTTGGTAGAGCAAATTTTTGGAAAATAATTGTTCCAATTGTTCCATTGCCATCATGGGCAGGGCAAGTGAGGCTTAATTCACAATTATATATCCAATAATCAGACGATAAAAGCATTTTTAGTGTGTGGCTGCGTATGCTGTCCACGTTTATATTTATCAAAGATGTCCGAGATAAATTTCGCCGTTAATGATAAAGATGACCATTTGTTAAAAATATTTTTATCTAGGGCTTACAGAGAATTGTATGATAGAGATATATTTAGACAGGTCAAATGACAAATAATGTGAAAATAGTTAATGGTTGGTTTTATCACTTTGTGCAAGGCAAACATCCGAGCAATTCAAAAAACAGTTAGGAATTCCTCTGAACTTTACCTTACTTCTTCATAATCTTCAAAGTTCATAACCTTTACAGTTAGGAGAAATTGGTTATTGTAGAAAAACAATCCATGAAGCGGAAACATCCCACTCGAAGGAGAATGTTTTTAATTTGTTTTATTCTTTTTCCGTAATTTCAAACAGAAAGACATTTAAAGTATGTGCATACTTATTTATTTAAATCAATGTGTTAAAATGGTGCATTCGAGAACCTTCTAAAGGATATGTTGGGAGAATTCATATCGGAAAAGTGCATAAAAATTCCATTTGCACATAAATAAAACTGCAGTTTAAATTTATAAATGCAGATTGTCAAATCCGATAATAACCTTTATAATCTGAACCATACATCGTTTATTTTAAACCACGCATTTTGCCGCCTATTCGTCTAATTCGTAAATTTAGTATTATAGATAACCGCTCCCGTTTCGTGCTATTCGTCAAGTTGTGCTTTCGTACGTTCGTTCGTCCATTATCCGGTTACCTCTATTAAGAGAAACAAATAAAAGTGATTGTGCCACTGCCATGACTGCTAAGACGTTGTCCGACAACCAATCATATGTATTGATATGTACGTTCTCTTTCCAAACATTTCGACCATGTTTTCGTTAATTAGATATACAACTTTTTATTAGGAATATAAAGAAATATTCTGTAGTCTAGAGTTTTTCATCAAAAAGTTCGTGGGAAAATGACATGTAATATTAAACTTATTAACTAAATTCGTCGGTTTATGGATACAGAAATATGTATTATGTTTTACTGTATTTTAACAATTGAGAGACAGTTATACTCTGCGTAAGCGCCATCTATATTGTGCGGTTGTACTACAATGGTATCGGTCACTTCTAGCTGCACAACTGCGGAAGCAGTTCCGGTGTGGAACATGTTGTTGTTACGTACAACTCGCCCGTGCTTTGGAGCTATTTGTACTTGTGCCAGGTAAGTTGAATTGTTTTTGACAATACTAATTTGTGATTCAGAGTAATGGGACATTATACTGGCCATCACTAAATAAAGTCCGGGTTTTTCACACTGAAATATTCCATATTTCTGAAGTGATGATAAATTTTTAAAACCATACGAGGTCCAGAGTTTCGGAAATAAATAACGTCTATTCTTCCGATCAAAGTATCCTGTGCATGCTTGTAATCCGACTGAAAACAAAAATAAACATGTATTTAAGTTGTGTTAAAAAGCATTTTCTATACTGATTAGAGCAAGAAGGTAGGGATGCAGATATAATATGAAATAGGTGTGACATGGAAAGCGAGCAAAGCGTAAGGTTTTTACGTTTGTTTTGTCGGTATTTATAGTGAAAACATCGTAATAGCGTAACAATCTCTCTTCAAAGTATTATTATCAATGTTGTTACTTCACACGGTCCGAGTTGTCCGATTACACGGTCCGAATTGCCCAATAATACTGTCCGAGGGCAGATTTGCAAGGTTATCGTGGCGGAAAATCTGACACTTGCGTCTGCATCTTTTTTATGCCCCTGCGACGAACAGTCGGGGGCATATTAATTTACCCTTGTCCGTGCGTTCGTTCGTTCGTCCGTCCGTTCGTCCGTCCGGATATAGATAATGGTTTGTCCGGCTATCTCCTCCTACAGTTTTGGATCTACAGCTTTAATATTATGTAGGATGTTTATACACATAATGAAGGTGTGCGTGTCCACAGGATTTAGATTTTTGTCAAATATTCTCAAAATTATAGATAGTAACTGTTGAACATAGTCATTTTTTTTCGTACTAGCATTTGTATAATTTATTGTGGTCAGACGCGGGCATCATTTGTGTCTTACAAACATACTTCATTTTAAAAAAATCACTCCTAACAAAACAGCTTTGTCCATAATTATCAAGAGCTGGCAGGGAATACTTCTTTTCTAGTTTCTTGTCAAATTTGATTCCAGGTGGATTCTTTCGTATTTATTTTAATTTCATGACACTGGATGTTAAAACATTTGAGGTTAGTCCATATATAACTTATTTTGTTCAAGATAATCTCTATTCACGTAACCACGTCGAAAGCAATAGCAGAACGAGATTTCGCATGGATGCCGCCATGTTGTTAAAACTTTTTAGCCAGCATAGTAGTAAGAATAATTCGATTGACATCACTACCTTAAAGATCGAGCTTATTAGATCCAGGAACCAAAAACAAATGAATTCTAATTCCCAAGAGATAAAAGTTGACCAGAAATTCAGAATCCTCCTCTAAAAAGGTATTTTGTTCCCTATCCAAATTCTACGAGGGATATAAATTCATTTGCCTTTCTGAATTCCCCGAAAATGAAGGACTTATTCACCATTCTAATATAACCTGCTTCTAACGCTTTCGGTATACCTCTGTGGTAAAACATGGATATATTGGTTCCAACGTCACAGACGACAGACCGCTTGTTTGGCGAAGTCATAGTAAAGTTTCCCACAAGCTTTAACGACTTCATAGTATAACTTGCGTTGTGTAATGGCGTCTTCGTGTCTGAATACCTATGTTGTGGCGTTTCAAAATGTCGTAGAAATTAGCCTATTAGGAGGAAATAATTCACGGTGGCTTGAAAATAACCTGATATTACCATGGGTAGGCCATTCATGCCGATATTTTACCAGTCGCTTTAGCTCTCGGCAAAACATTTGGCATAATTTAAATGACCTACCAGTGGTAATACCAGGATATTTTGAAGCCACCGTGAATTATTTCTCAAATCTGAAACCCGCAGTAGCGGGAAAACAACAATATTGCGTTGGGACATTCTTCGTGATAAATAATGGATTTGTCATATTTTTACAGATTGTGAAAAAACCGTTTCCCAAATGAAAATGGACCTGTTCCATTGATTTTATCCCTTCCTCATACCGGATTTGACATTGGCAGCATGGTGGGTGTCCTGTAGGAAGCAGAGACTGCTTACTCTTCGGAGCACCTGAGTCTACCCTCAGTTTTTTGGTGAGGTCCATGTTGTTCGTGTTTTTAGTTTTCAACATTGTTAAAGTGTAGTGTTTGTATTTTTTTGGTCTTGCCTTTGTTGTTCTCCGGAGTTTGTCAGTTGTTTTCGATTTCCCCTTCCCTCGAATATCCCTTTGGTATTTCTTTACTTTACTTATATTGATGCAGCAACAAGCATTGGAATATTATATATATTGATTGCACAATTGTTCACCTTGTGAACTTTGAACGTTTTTTTTTATCCATAATTCTGCTTTAAAGCTGTGTTTTAAAAACAATACGAAAGATCCTCTCCGTAAGAATGATAATTATTAAGGTAACCTTTATATAGCAAATTTCTGTCTATAAAGGGCAGAGTGAAAAAGTCCCATTCATGAACACAACATGTAAAATTAAGCTCTGTATTAAGGGCACCTTTCCTGGTCCCTTTGGTGCTCTTTATAGACAGGTTTGACTGTATTGTGATAATAACATGAAAAAAAAAACAAAAAAAAACAGAGTTATATAATTGAAATTAATCTTACCCATTTCATATGTCTGCAACTGATCACGTATTTTTGTTATATTTGTGTCAAATTCCTCTCTATCTACAGCAAAACCAGCTGATAAAATATCTGCTCTTTTCTGTAATTCTTCAATCTGTTCTTCAACCATCTTTTCCGAATTATTTAACTGTGTTTTAAATTTCTGAATGGTATCTTTTGTGCCGGCTCTCATTTCTATCTGAGATATTTGAGTTTTCAGTTGCTGATTTTTTTCCGCAAGATTCTGACAATGAGTTCTTAACATAGCAGATTCATTTTTAAGATTTTGTAAAGTTTGTGGTAAAGCTGATGCCAGATACTGTTCCAGTTGTTGACGATAGCGTCTTTCCTGTGTTAACAGGTCCATCAAATCGTTATAATGAGTAGCACCTGAGGATCTTGGTGTACTACTTTCCAGGAGAAAACAATAAGAACTCGAAATTAGATAACACACAAAAACAAGAGTAAGCATTGTTACGTGTACTTCTAGCTCTTTAGCTTCTTATCTTTCATGTGTTCATTTTCTATAATGTAAAATGTACTTTTCAATATCTTTTAAAACAAACATCAAACGATGCCAAAAATAATACGTCAACAAAATAAATTTATTTCACATATTACTTTGTATAGGTTTACTATTGGTTTATCAATTTGGTAAGCAAATAGATTTGTAAGAAATCTATACAAGCAGTTGCTGACTGATCGACATTTTGTTTCCATTTTAATCTGGAAATAAACAAAAATGTAGTAATCATTGAAGATATCGTATGTCAACTGTATGAGTGTTTTTCTGTTTTCTTTGTGTTACTCGTTGATTATAAAGAAAACTATCTAGTAAACCACTTTTTTATCTTAAAGTCTGAATTTTGATAACACAAATCGATTTTCAGGACAGACAAAATGAAAATAATGTTGGGCAATAATTTAGTATATACCTTCACCTAATCCTAACCACATATAACCCTAACCTTAATCCTAACAAAACTGTAACCTTAATCCTAAAAGTAGCCCTAACTCTTACATTACCCTTTATACTAATCTAACCATGACCTTAACCCTAACCCTAATTCTGAACATTATCTTGTCCTAATCTGGCACTGCCCTCCAACCGTAACCTAATCATAACCCTCACTTCTAACCCAAACCCTAACATTAACTCATTGTCCCTAACAATAACTTAACCTTAGCTTTAACTCTAAGTTAGTTCCTAACCCTCACACTAAAGCTAACCCTAACAAAAACCATAAAGACTATATACCCATTCCTTATTCTTATCCTAACACTAACGTAAACTTAACCTTAGCCCTAACCTGACCTTTACCTTTATTTTTACCTTTTACTAGCCTTCTGTCCCAAACCTAACTCCTTCATTATAGCTAACCCAAACCAAAACCTTGAACACTTACTCTAACGCTAACCCTTGTCCTCAAAACTAACCCTAACATAACCTTATCTCTAGCGTAACACAGCCATACTAGATAACCCTAAATCCTAACCCTAGCCATCACCCTAACCCCCCAAACCAAACTTAAGCTAAGCCTAACCCAAATCCTAAACTCTAACTCTAACCCTAAAACTTTACCCCTACTGTAACCGTAACCCTAGCCAAACCAAATCCCAACTCTAATTCACCACTGCCCTGTGACCCTATAACCATAACATTGTAAACCATTACCCGCTGTTTAACCCTTAACAATTACCCTCACCCTTATCTAAGGCATGATTATACTATTTTTCGAAAACTTCAGAAGAGGTCTTTAGCGTGCAGGAAGCGTGGCAGTCTGTGATCTGATCTCCCTTGATCCATCACAGATGCCTAGACATAAATATATTGCAATGACAAGTTAACCTTGATTTTCATTAGAAGAGTACGTGATATCACAAAGGATAAAGAACCAAAAATACACATTTCTTATGATGTTCTAATTTTAATTTATCTTCTTAGACATGGTTCATTTTGTATTTTAATGTGAACATTTTAAAATTATTTTTTAATAAAATTTATACTTTAAGAAAAATAGATGTACATCGGATTGGATAAATATGTAAATTGTGTCATGCAGCTATGAATCTCTGTAAATTAAATGTTTTGTCATATTTAAATATAAGTTTTACTTTCCTTTATGTGTTCTGAAATTAATAAGTGCCCCACCAAGAACCATAAAAGTATTTACATTTCAATGATAATGTTAGGGAGGACGAGTAAATGTAATAAGTTAAATTCAATGTGAATTCTGAGCTGTTCAGATTTTGCAATCATTCGACCAACAGATCGAACTAAATCCTTCATATCTAGCATGACTGGCTAATTAAGAACCAAACTAGTATGTTTACGAACCGTGTCACTGAGTATTCTTATATCGGCAAAGTAAAAAGAAACAAAAATTTTTTAGATCAATGTCATTCAACATTAAGGACATAAAACATGTAAACAGGGAACAAAGCAAGATTATACATGTATGTGTCCAATAGCCACTATGCCCCGCTTCCAAGCAAACACCTTAATCATGTTCAGTCAACCGTGAAATTTAGGTCACAACACCCCTTCGACCTAATCGTGAATATATCAAATTTTAAGGTATCCGGACCATAATAGATCTTGATCGAAAATTTTATCTCTTTTTGACCGTGAATGGCTGAATGAAAAAAATTAAAGCAGGAATTTCGTATATAGATTTACTCAAGTTGAAACAGACTTTGTTGCCTATATACAGAGTCTGTAAAAATAAGTTTGTTATATTGGCATTTCCGAAGTTTGCCGATAATTACCGAGGTCATTTCAATCGCATTGAATGGAACATCCGGGAACGTTTGAATAATCACGTGGTCATTTATGGTCCGGATACCTTAAAGTATTTAGTAATAAGGTTTCATGTTGATATGGTATCAGATTCCCATTAACCTACATTCTATCTAAACTTTAACCTAAAGCATGACGTATGAACGAACAGGTGGATACACTAAAACTCTATCTGACCAAATTTACTGCAGGTGGGGCTTTAAAATGGGTATAAATTCAAAGCATAATATAACCCCCCCCCCCAAAAAAAAAGAGAAAAAAAAAGAAAAACAAATTAAAGATTATGTTATCGATGTAACATCTTGTGAATCACAACTGATATCATGGAATATCTGAGTTGATATCTTTCCTAATGTATACACGCACCACAAGCCCTTGGGGTTAATATTTTGATACTGAATCGCGTATGAAAATAATATTTTAATTCTATTGTCATAAAAATATCAAATTTTGTGAAAGTTTAAGCAGTCCTTATATAGATTGGTAAGTTTGCTTTCCCCTTCTTCCGGTCATCTAGGAATTCAATGTTGTGGATTATTTTGTACTATCAAAAGTTAAAGGAGGTCATTCTCTTTGATGAAAAATGGAAATAATGTGGAAAGAAAGGATGTACATTTAGTAAAGCGACAGTATCCGACCTGCAGCTATGAGAGCCTTAGCTAGTTTTACAGTTAAAACGAGCACATTCTGATCCTGCTTTCGAAATTATGTACGGTCCGCTCCAATTTTAAGATAAGGGGGAGTTTTTGGGTACCTATAAAACCTGTTTAACACCACCACTATTCAGTGTCTGTACCAAGTCAGACCATCCTGACTCTCTGTTGTGTTCATGTTTGTGTTGTGTGCTCTTTTTTATTATTCAATGTTTGTACCAAGCCAGACCATCCCGACTCTCTGTTGTGTTCATGTTTGTGTTGTGTGCTCTTTTTTCTATTCAGTGTCTCTACCAAGTCAGACCATCCTGACTCTGTTGTGTTCATGTTTGTGCTGTGTGCTCTTTTTTTTTCTATTCAGTGTCTGTACCAAGCCAGACCATCCCGACTCTCTGTTGTGTTCATGTTTGTGTTGTGTGATCTTTTTTTTTCTATTTAGTATCTGTACTAAGTCAGACCATCCTGACTCTCTGTTGTGTTCCTGTTTGTGTTGTGTTGTCAGTTGGGTTGCTGTGATTGATTTATTTGTTATTGTTGACCTTTCCTGCTATCTATTTTGTTGTTTGAGGAGAGCATGTATTACTTGGGTTGCTGTGATTGATTTATTTGTTATTGTTATTTCCTGCTATCTATTTTGTTGTTTGGGAACAGGATGTATTACGTAAATAAACATGTAGTCTTAGATGGACGAGAAGGTATTTTCTTCTTGGGAGATTTGATATTTCAAATTGATGGTCCGGTTGTAAAATACGTATCAGAGACACAGGCCTTTTAAATCTTCGAAATTTGAATTTTTAATTACTTTTCAGCAAGTCTCAAGTTTTTTAATTCAAGGAACAGTGGTATCCAGGTACGTAATGTATGCAAACATTCGAAAGCATAGAAGGATCATGCGAGATTCGAGATTCAACAGCTTGAATAACAAATCAAAATCTTGTTTAACACGTGCTTCCATGACAACGTTGACGATAACGCATTACAGCGGAGTAATATAATTTCGAATCTATACTGAAAAATGTTTTGTGAAATTGCAGTTATTTTTAGTACTTGTCATATATATCAAATGTAATTATAAGAATTTAATGTATCATTTAAGTAGTTCTATAGGGTTGTAAAAAAATTCGGGATAACTATTTTTAAATGAAATATATACATGCCTCAACAAACTCTGTAAACTGCACTACCGATTAAAAATATAAATGTTGCCGTGCAATCATAACTTCATTCTGAACTTTATACATTCATCATCCGACTATAAAAGGTACACACAAGATAATGAAGCAGACATATTTTTTATCAGTCAATTTAAAGGTATAATTATAAAGTTAACATATTTCTTATGCAATTTTAAGTTATTGATATATTACCTATTTAAATTCTGTATGACATGAAAGCAAGTCGGTTTAATGTTTGTATAAGAATTGAATTAACAGGTATGTTTATGACATTTATATACTAGTCAACAAAAGAAACGATACAGGGTAATGCATTTTTTATATATTCATAATTTCAAATACCTGTACTAAGCAGAAGAAATAGACCCAAACGGCTGATTTTCATAGTATATTGTTTTCTCATCAAAAGCATAGATTTTGTGCAACAAGTTTGAAATAAAAAAGTCCAATTTTTGAGATTTCAAAAATCAAATTTTCAACCCAAACTTAAAAAATCAGTATTCTTACCCCGTTTTGTGAATCATAATGTAGGTGTGACAAAAGATTTTGAGTTTTTTCTAATGATTTCAGCCACTGGATTTTCATTTTAAAAAAATGTGTGTCGATTTTCTTCTCGATTTTCCGCAAATTTAATTGAACCCTCTTTTGGAAATTTCCATTTTCCACCATTTTAAAGTTTTATCCAAATTTCAAAATGAGATGGCATCAGATCAAGAAATTAAGTATGAAGTCCTCATACTTAAGTTTTTTAAGGAATCACCAAGATATTTGGTTCCGAACTCGTGTATCGTTACTTTTGTTGACTAGTACATATACCTGCGTTTACAAGTTCTGACTAAACTAATACATTTCAAAATAACAAAGCAGAGATGTCACTTTAAATCGATATAATGACTAATTAGAACACTAAAAAATAAGGGACGAGTCTTAAAGATGGTCACTTGTGAGCTTTTTTAATTCTGGTCAGTATGCGAACTCCTCAGGGTTAATCCATTTATAGTATAGGATATTTTTTTTTAATGACTAACTAGAACACTAAAAATAAGGGACGAGTCTTAAGGATGGTCAATTGTGAGATTTTTAAATTCTGGTCAGATTATGCGAACTCCTCAGGGTTAATCCATTTATAGTATAGGATATTTTTTCAACAGCAACCCCATATTTTCTTTTCATTTATTTATTATATATATCTTAAAGATCTAAATGAGAACATTTTATGAAATTCTATATATTAGTTTAAGTTGTATAAAGCTTGAAAGAGTCATCACATTTTCCATTCAAACTAAAGGAAAAACTAGACAGACCCGTTTTACCACCAAATTTAAAACATCTTGTATCGCAGAAACGAGTTCAGCAACACATAGTTTTCTTTTGCTTATTTTGTTATTGATTTCAGCTTCTATCTAAATATAAAGGTATTTGAAAATCTATATGTTAAAACCCTCACCAGTGACCATCCTTAATCGCATTTGCAGATATTTTAAGAGTAACTGATGTAAAAGGTAATTGCTGCGGCTATATACCATACAAATAATATCAGTAATGCATGTAGTTAAGATGGATTGGTCAGAGGATGTAGGGCCACTCTCAAATGCACACATATCTTGCTTTTTCTATTGTCAACTACTAAAGTCGATGTAAGCGACAAACGAAGTGTCTATTGGCATTATATGGAGTGATTGTTTTGTCAGTGTAAACCCATAAATATCATATATTTCATCAATTTTTCCGAATATTCAGCAGTGAAAGCTTTAAGTTTCCTTCCAATAGGTTATATTTTGGCAGCTATATTAAAGCTCTTTTTATTATTCCAATAGCTATAAAATAATCAGTTTTAGAGAAATACTGTACAATAGCAGGGAAATGGCATGTTATATTTTATGAGAAGTCTGTCAGTGAGATAAAGATGACGTCCACGCTAATCGTGTATCGTTGATGTCAATCTAAACCTTGTATTAAAAGTGTAGTTTATCTATTCAGAATTTTAAACACATTTTCTGTTGAATCTAAGTCATTTTTATTCCTTTTCTATGTGCCACCTGAAAAAAATATAGATTTTGCTTTTTAAAAACGCTTCAACTAAAGCTTTATTACAAAAACAATTATATTCTGAGATAAAAAAAAATATAAAAATTGAAATGCTCTGTATTAATTCTTAGGTAGAAACACTGTACTATGTATTTGTCCATAGTTGATAGTGGCTGGTTGGCATTCAATGCATTTTGATCATGAATTTTGAATTACAGTAATTACATTTTCATAACAAAACATGAAACTCCAAGGGAAACATTATGATCAAAGTCCAAAATAATGGCTAGGCGGGGAGACAAGCAAACACCCACAACAACTTGAAAGCAACAGTCATAATCCTGACTCGATGCAGGTGAAAACAATATAAAGAAATACTAAAACACATTGTATTATTAACACCACTGCATCACGTAAAGAAAGTCGTGTGGAGTTCTATGAAAATCTTTTAATCTGAGCTGCAGTTTTACGTTATATGTTGACCTGATATAGCGATATGGACAGGAGACGAAGTCTCATATAATAAACCAATGAGAGGGAAGAATAAACACATCATATTTAATTGTTTTATTTTTCTGAACTGGGTGTGTAATTGAATTGCTTTTTTTGGGTCATTTTTGTAAATTCAGAAATTATTGCATACATTTATTGTGATTTTGCCATTTAAGACCAAAATGAGATTTTAATTTTTGTGATATTGAGAAAAATCCCGCTTAAATCATATAAAAAATTCCAAAATGCGAATTTAAATTATTGCGATTACAACCCTGTCGCATTTTTCGCAATAAAAAGACATCGCAATAATTTCCGAATTTACATTATTTAATGTTTTCGTGTTTTTTGTGTTTTTTTTATCAGGCTTTATGGCAGCTTTACTGCCGACTTGATTAATGGATTCTTAGTTTTATAATCAAATCAAATTAAAATTTTATTGTCATTTAAATCATGAAATACGATTTGTGACAATCATAATAATGAAATACAATTAGTAGATTGTAATAGATAGATGTAAGGATGGACAAGCTCGTTTTGTACTTTTCGTCGCATTCCTATTATTTAACGACCAGGAAGATAATACCTGAGCGACAAAAACAATGGGAGAAGATCGTAAACTCGAAATCCAAGGAGAAGAAAAAAAAATGATGAGAATGATCGCAAGAAACAAACGCCACCAGGATACATTTATAACTGAAAGACTAAAATACAGATAATAAACTAAACAAACATAGAATAAAAGAGCACAGAAATTAAATCACTGGCAACGTAAACTCCCACTAAAAACCGGGAGTGACCTCAGGTTCTCCGGAAGGGTAAGAATATCCTGCTCCGTTGCTAGTGGGTAAAATTAAGTAAATAAATACTCACATTTTGGTTTCTTTTGTTGAATTATGATAAGATAAATCTAATCATAACAGTGACAAGGGAAACAACTCCTATTGTGAACTTTTTCGGGAAAAGTACAGGACTATGATCTACAAAGTAACACGAACAATTCATCGTTAAGTTTGATAACTCTTCCAAAAATCTGTTCGATTCCAATCTTTATTAAGAAAAGGATTGTACATTTTCCGCCGAAGGTAGGTGCTTTACTGACTTTTACTCCTAATATTTCTGTTTCTTCAACAATTAACATATTATTTCACAGTTATGTATATATCATAGAATTAAAGGTCCAAAATTTATAAATGTATACAAATAGTAAAAAAATATCAAGTATTCATTTTCAATGTTAATAAGTGAATCAAACAACACAATCTAATGTGTCTACGCTGCATACTACATTTGGTACCACACGATAAACTACAAGACTCGGTTGCGTTTCATGTGTATAAAATGATTACATGTGATATCTAACACATGTCACAGGTTGGCGTATGATTACAAATAACTAAATTAGTGTGACATATAAAACCAACCGGAAAGAGTTCTATTTGGCACACCATAGGTATATGTATATGCTTATCTAAGATATACACAGCTGGGAGGTGGGGGGCACTATGGAACTCTGTCCAATTTATACAGTTTTTGTCAAATTGAATACTTCTGCTTAATGCACATTTCTAACAGGTTCATATTGCAAGCCTTTTTACTATTTATTCGAACTTCAAGATATCTAAAAAACTTAATAAGATATCTTAAATAGTTTATACGATATCTTATATAGTTTATAAGATATCTTATATAGTTTATAAGATATTTCATATCATTTATAAGATATCTCATATAATTTTCTTTATAAGATATCTTTTAAATTATATGAGATATCTTATAAAGTATGAGGAGATGATTATACACAATTGGTATTCTGCAACAAGGAAAATCTGGAGAAAATTGACATTATACTCCTTCAAATTTCAAAGCCACAGAAGGAGCTGAGTGATTACATAAAACAGGTGCCCTATTCATTTGGGGAAAACGGAGCACTGCGATTTTATCTGATTTGTTTTTGTCTTTATATGAAGATAAAAAAAAAAAAATTAAAAAGATATTAACAAACATGATGAGGGTCCTCAGTGCCCGAATTTTCTAGGTAGTTCGTCATGACTACTAAAGATCACTAGCCTGTCAACGCTGAGGTTGTGACTGTGGTGGGTGTGATCGACTCCAATTTTAATTGACAAGGATTGCCAATTTTCCTAGGAGTTTCTCTCTGGGTACTCCGGCTCCCTCCACCAATAAAAACTGGCCGCCGCGAAATAGCCAAATGTGCTGAAAACGGCGTAAAAACCCAACTAAACAAACAAACATGATGATTTTTAGTATTACAATTTTGAAATTCTAATACATTAGTAGAAGCATATCAAGTCGACAGCATTTGGTTTAAACATTTAACATTCATTCATTAATGTCCTGAATGATATATACACGACGGCTTCATTGGCTTGTCACCTGAGCGAATATAATGTCACATTTTCAAAACATCAACTGCAGTAATTTCATAGACTAACAGCAACTTTCGGTGCAAAGTTTATAACTTGATAGATTCCTTTCGTGACGTCGTGCGTATGAATACGTACGCATGCAATATAGTCCAGCTGATTCGTGAAAAAAATGTGGGTTTGATGATAAAAGCATCATATTTGGCATGGTGGTAGTAATGGACACCCAAAACAATATTAGATATGTACCCACCTTGATAATTCAAAATGGGGGTCTTTCAAGACGTATTTTGCATGTTGAAAGTTGCAAACAGTTTTTGCTTTGAAGATGGATGGATGAATTATTGTTTAACGTCCAGTGGCAACCAGGTGCATATCAGGACGAGAACATGTTGATGTGATAATGAATTTGATCCCTGCTTTGTACTAGACCGACACGCTAAGTCGGATTTTTAATGTGCTAGCTCACGAGGTAACAGTCCGCAGGAAGAAATATTACCTCACTCGGGCACATTATACTGACTCCGAGGCGACCAGTCTCTGCTCTTACTCCTAGATGCCGCGTGCTTGGCGGAGAAGCAGCAAATACCAATTTAATGTCTTTGGTTTGACCCGGCCGGGGCGAGCACGCTACCACGAGACCGCCGAGGCGGTCGGTTTTGCTTTGACTTAAAAACAACTTCACTGATTGCTTACTTGGCTGGGGATACGAACGCACTGAAATTGAAAATATAAAAATACAACGTAGAACAATTAAAGCGGAAAGACCTTTTGAGGGTGAAAAATAAGAACAAAAGCGACCCGCTATCATTCGTAACAAAATTCAGCCCACATGCTAAACATCTTAGGCCAGCTATCATAAACACTGGAACGAAATAAGAATTTGAAAGAAATACTAACCTCTTCTAAACTGAAAAAAGCATTGCATCAACTGATATCATAGTCAATTTATTACTAAAGAAAATACATGTAACACTTACATATAAATCCCTACCTAGGTGTAAAGCCCCTGATAAGTTAACATAAATTAATCAACAACTCCGTCATCATTTGCCGGTATCTAACCCATTTTAATACAGTTTGTTCGGGTGTCTGATGAGTACATGGCCTGGACCGCTGATTCAAATGCCATGGCAACCATTTAATGTAACATGGCCTTTACCATACTAATGGGTTTCGAGCTGTTATGTTATCTGAATTGCGGTGGTAAGATGGGATATGGACACGTGCAATCCACAAAGGTTTTTGTTACGTTGTTTTGTAATTTTTTTTCGTTATATGCCATTTTGAAAATATTATAAATAGAAAACATAATTACAAATGTTACTTAAGCATTTGATGCACTAAATTTGTTTTGTCAGTTGTAAAAACAGATAAGGTTTCAATGTCCAAGGTCCTATATACAGATTAAAACATGACAATGCTACATGCCCATCATCTTCAAAAAGGTTTACAGTTGCTTTGCCCTATGCCCAACTTTGGTTGAAATATGCATATTCATTGAATCAGAAGTAAATAAAGTTGTAGTATTTGCAGCATTTGTACCCCCCCCCCCCCCTCCGTGTACAATAGTATTCACAATTATCACTCACCAGACACATACACTGATAAACGCCAACCATCATCGTTATTACTTAAATCTGTTTTAAAGTATATGAGTAAATATCTTCCTCCCTCCTGTTCGAATTCATAGTTGTATTTCGTCCCGCATATTTGGTCAATTATGTGGGATTCTATAGATACAGAAAAAACAAAATACCTAATAGTATAAACGCATATATTGAATGTACTGCTCCTAATTCAAAAAATTGTCATCAAATTTAATAAAAACTATATAAAAACGATTGCTCACTGCAATCTCTGAAAATTAACCGTCTTTATGATTTCAAATTCTGTGCTTATAATGTATTTCGGATTCTAATCACCCAAGCTTGGAAAGAGGTAAATTTCTCCAAAACGGTACAGACTTGTAGTACACAACACAAATTAAACACTGACATAGAAAAAAAGGATTTCTATAGAAAAATAATAAGGCTATATTTGGAAATCCCCAGTCCGCATTCTTTACATGTTTTTTTCTAGTTTGTTACGTGCCATGTGCTAATATATATATAAGAGTCAACTGTACGGGCATTTCAAGATTATAGATCAAACTAGATAAAAATTCATCAGGTAGACTTGAATTGAAACAAAACGGAAAGCCAGTATTTTACAAACTAATATAATTACCTCCTCATGGTGTGCACTTCTGGATTAAATTAAATAAAATACTCTCGTAATAAAACTTTGGAAAAAAATATATAAACCAGAACCTTGTAAATACAGCCAAATAGATCCAAACAGTTTAGGCAAAATCCTGGAAATGTCAACGTTACCTTAGA
The DNA here is from genome assembly GCA_028015205.1 of Mytilisepta virgata. Lineage (NCBI taxonomy): Eukaryota > Metazoa > Mollusca > Bivalvia > Mytilida > Mytilidae > Mytilisepta > Mytilisepta virgata. The sequence goes on from CM051513.1 coordinate 7,102,164, forward strand.
GAGATGAAACCCATTATTTAAGGTAATTGTTCAATAATAGATGATGACGGTCGCACTCATACTTCTTTAAAAAAAGACTTTAATCAAAAGTTCAAAGCATGGATAATATGGATATATCTTTATCAAATTGAAAAACTCGTAGTTGTGTTTATGTGGCGTCGGTGAAATTCAGTTTCCGAAGTTTGCGATAATTACTATCATTGTCATTACGTTGCATGGAACATCCGGGACATTTACAAGAATCACGTGGTAAAGTTGTGGTCGGGAAACCTTAAGAGAATTCTAAAATTTATCATCTCTAACATTAAAAAGGTGTGTACAAATCATAGAAATAGTGCCAAGTTATTGACTGAGGGTATGGTACCCTCTTGAACTAACAGTCTAGCAGCAAACGTATCAACTCAGTATTGATTAAATTCACTCCGATATCTTAATTCCATTTCTTTTCCTTTCCCTCTTTTGTATTCGTGATATATATCGGCAAAAGAATAACGAAAGGACAAAACATTGAGAAAAGTCCAGGGAAAAGATAAAGTCAGTAGAAGGAAGCAAAACAAACAAACACCACAATGATACATGTATAACTAAAAGAATAAAAATTCAACAGGTAATATTATTGCAAATACAATACACAGCTTTATTGTTAAAACTAGCACATTCTGACCCTGCTATCTAAATTATGTACCATCCACTCTAATTTGGACACCTTGGTGGTAATCATACTGTATTTATAGTGTGTCGTATTCACGAGAGTGTCAGAATAGATAGGGGGTACCCATAATACCGGTTTAACCCCACCAATATTCAGTGTATGTACCAAGTCCTGACTCTCTGTTGCGTTCATGTTTGTGTTTTGTACTCTTTTATGCTATTTTTGGCACGGCCTTCCGTCAGTTGATTGATTAATATATTATTGTTAACCTTTCCTGTTATTAATTTAGCTGCTCGTTTATAATAAAATAAATAAAACCAGAACAAGACAGCACAGAAACTGAAGAAATCACATTCGGCAGTAACGACTCAACACCATACACCATAGGCGGGAGACCTTGGTATGTTAATGCTAAGAAAGGGGAAATTAAAATACCAAAACGTAGGCTAACAGGAATATGTCATGATAGATTCGAAAAATAGCTTCAGATAACAAAGTAATATGTCGGTTTGAATAGTGGGTAGTTTTCTCTTTTGTTATCTTTGCATTTCCATAAAGCACATGTCAAGCAACCAAATTACCATTGTTAAGGCTGTTTTTAAATTGAATGGAAAAAATTGATAGAATTATGTTTTTACTTTAAGAAGTCATAATAATAAATCATTAGATAATCTTGGGTAGGCGAGTCGGATTTAGTATTGTTTTCCTCAAAACGCTGCGGACAATTACATGAATTAAGTGTGTAATTGTTTTTTTTTCCTTTGGCAAAACATTAAATTCTCAATTACCATGTACATTTCTAATGGACACCCTATAATGAAGTGTCCCAAAATTACCTACTGCACCAACCGGGAATCTTTGGTACAGTACTCCACCGCTTTACCAACTGAGCTAAAGGAGTACTCCACTAGCGCAGCTACTGGGGGTGGTGGTTATAAGCCTGTTACGGTTCTATAACTTCTATCGTACACAAGGGAAGACCCGTTACACTTGGACAATAAATTGCAATAACCTTGTCAAAACAATAAAATAGTATAACTTAAAAATAAGGACCAAAAACAGTTTTATAATTCATACAATGTATGAGGACAGAGCATTGTCATGACACATTAAAAATGTACCTATAAGGCAGCATGGCTCCTGATGATTACAATGCTTAACGTTCATAGGAAATCACTAACTACTTAGTATACAAATTGTAAACACATATTGTTAAAATATTTCAAGAGCTATTAGGACAGGGTTATGTTGCCCATAGAATGAAGTCTTTGCTTCGAAAATTCTACGGTCGTCACCACGATCTGATTGACCGCTATGGAGTGTCAGTTTCCAACATGACAAAGGCCTCCATCTGTCAGAGATGTTCCTCTTCCTCCAAGGGATATGAACTTCAACGAGCAGCACGGCGGGTGTATTGCAAAAATGCAGGAAATGCTCACCCTTCCGGACCACCTAAGTTCATCCCCTGTGTTTGGTTGGGTTTGTGTGCACTTTTTGTTTTTTCGTGTTGTTTGTTACTCTTTGTCCTTTGTCGTATTTTTGGTGTTCCCGGTTGTATTTTTTGTAAACGGACTTCCCCTCTTTTGACACTTCGGTATACCTACCTTTTCACAATTTTTGTTGGGTGTTTTGCGAGAAACCCAATCAACACGTGACAAAAGTTCAATCAAGGCGGCAACACCTTAATTCCTGAAATTCTGATTTAAATAATCTCAAAACTTCTCTAAATTTCTTACCATTGAAAATCTGAACATAGTCATTAACACACGTATCAGCAGACTCAGAATCGAATTCAGTTGAAAAATTCAGAAACTTTCCCACAAGAGTATTGGAATCCGACCCTTTATCTAGTATCCAACAAGTCGAGTAGAAACTACAAAATAAAATACGTGGAAATTTTATTTTAGGGAACAGATAGTAGTTATGCAAAAAAACAACTGAATTTAGAAATGCCACATACATTAAAATAAAAGCATTCACTATCAAAGCAATATGCATGTACATAAACAATAAAATTGATAACAGGAAAGGTCAACAATGACATACATTGTACCAACTAATCAACACTACCCAACAGTTAAAACCCAGGACAAAACAATAACATAAAGAGAACAAAACACAAACATAATCAAAACAGAGGATCAGGATAGTCTTACTTGTTAAAGACACTGGACAATGGTGGGGTTAAACCGGTTTAACGGGTATCCAAGCATTTCCCTCATCTATCCTGACACTCTGATGCATAAAATATACTATACAACCAAAACAGTATGATTACGAACAATATGACCGCTTGCTAGAATGTAAAAACGTAATCCTTTGCTAAGACAAACCAGGGAAGACAAATGAACAACCACAACCACAAGCACAACAAATAAACACTCGACATCATAACTTTAAGTATATGAGTCAGAGCAGTTTCCAGTTGTAAAAAAAACAACTTTTTATGAAAACAACCGTTATTGAAAATCGATAACAAGAAAAATAAATGGAAATGGTGAGCTGTCAAAGGGGGTGTAAAACGACTAAAATGTATGAAATAAACAGGTCGAACAAAACTAAAATATAAAATTGTAAAAAAAAAAACAACAACAAACTGAAAAGTTAAAAATACAATTTTATATTTGGTTTTGTTCGACTTGTGTATTTCAGACATTTTAGTTGTTTTACGCCCCTTTTGACAGCTCACCATCTGCATTTATTTTTCTTGTTATCTATTGTCGCATGAGCTGTTTCGCAACATACCTAGTTATGGAAAATTGTTACTTCATTATCTTTTCTTTATAATATAATTTTATTGATAATGTATCTCCTACTTTTGGATACTTTAATTGTTTCTCATGAGCGATCTTTCCTGACAAAAGGTGCCCTTTTTTAATACAAAGGGAACCATTACTTTATTTTTTTCTGAAAGTATTGAATTAGGGATGATCTTCATCAGACATGGAAAAATTTGGAAAAAAATATGTTCAAAACATATCATTAATGTCAGTTTAGAATACTGTTTTGAAGTAAAAGTATTTTGAAGAAAAATAATTTTTCCATTGATATCCTTGGTAGACACCTTCAAGGAGCAAAATACTCTATAAGTAGGAGAGTTAACAATTTCCCATTGATATCCTTGGTAGACACCTTCAAGGATAAAAACACTCTATAAGTAGGAGAGTTAACAATTTTTCCATTGATATCCTTGGTAGACACCTTCAAGGAGCAAAATACTCTATAAGTAAGAGAGTTAACAATTTTTCTATTGATATCCTTGGTAGACAGCTTCAAGGAACAAAACACTCTATAGGTAGGAGAGTTATCAATTTTTCCATTGATATCCTTGGTAGACACCTTCAAGGAGCAAAATACTCTATAAGTAAGAGAGTTAACAATTTTTCCATTGATATCCTATTAGACAGCTTCAAGGAGCAAAATACTCTATAAATAGGAGAGTTAACATTTTTTCCATTGATATCCTTGGTAGACACCTTCAAGGAGCAAAAATCTCTATACGTAGGAGAGAACTCACATGTAACAAAAATGGGGAATCAATATAAAATATAATGTTCACGATATCAAGAGTTTATCACCATAGTGAGTTACATTCCAATCATGTAATATTTCCTCTTGGTTTTACTGGCTGCAGAGACAAAATATAAGAGAATGTAAGAACACGATCTCGTGATGTCTGGGTCTTCTTTTGTTACTCATATAGTTTTTAGAAACATTATGTGGCTTGGTAATGTTTTATTATCATACAATCACAGTAAATAGAGCATATAACTAATTGTCTTAATATTGTGACAAACACATAATGTAACATGGTATATGTCCAATGGATTTCCGAACAATTATCGGAGATACAGTGCATTCCTAAATATTCATTTTAGGCCTGAACACTAATTTCCAGCAGTTGAAATCAGATTTAAATACTCGCAAACTTTTGAACACACACCGTTGAGACTCTATGGCACCTATTCGCCATATAAATATATATAGTGTGTTGCTTTTTCAGTCAAAGTTGTGTTAAGTCAAAAACTTACTCAGGATATTTAGTTGTACCAAAACCATCATGAGATTCTATATAGGTAATATCTGTAGTAACTTTAACTACTTGTAAGGAGCCAGCTGTAAATTAAAGAGACAAAATATATTCGATAAAATTCAACAAATTATAAAAAAATAATAACTAATATAATTTATTACAACAATAATACTAAGAAATATACAGTATTACTGCGTTGAATAAAGAGATGAACATGTTCGACAATTATCTTGTCTTTTTACAACCCTCCCCTCCCAGAAATGTTCGATAAGTTACAAAAGAACTACATTTTGAATATAGCCCTAAATCTTTTACCGTGAGGTCAATGGCCGACAAGTTTTGCTGGATTTGATTATCCACTTTTTCCCGCGCCTTTTCAATCAGATTAGATATTGGTTTTTGGTGGTAACTTAAAGGGTTTTAAACTTTTAATGGTCTATAGGGTTTAACTTGTCACTGCGAAATCACGGACCAAAACAATGGCATGATGGGGTTATCTTCCCATTTTCAGCTCTTTTAATTCCGGCTATTTTCTGGGTCTTTTAAGGGTAAGGATGTCCTTCCGTAGTCTATCGCCGTTGATTCTTATCGTGGTTTCTCTTGCTATTCGCTGCTCAACTACACAGCGACCACTAGCAGTAGCAACAGCAGCAGCAGCAGCAAAAAGCAAAATGAGCACGTGAGTATAATAATGAGCAACAAAGAGAAGTGATGAGCAGTGAGCATAGTGTCAGTAATGACTTTGGTATAAGAGGCCTAGGACACACGTGGTGAGTGAGATTTCAAACAAAACACAGATTTCAACGACCCGAAAATCACACATTGTTCGAGTCGGATTGAACAGTGTGGTCCTAATGAACATACAAAGGCAATTTTGTCACTAAGACATCATAATCCAATCAGCTAATGAAAAGCTCTAAGCCAAAATATAATCTGAGGTTTTGTTTACTTTTGTCAGTTGTTTCAACATCGTCAAACACCATGCACATACGCATCGATGGAAGCGAAAACGCATCTCATTTATTTATTGGTTCCTACTAGATATTCAATACCTGTGGATCTTTCTAACGGTGAAACAAAACCGAAAGGAAACGGTTAATACTTCAAACTACGGTCAAGAGAACCAAACGTCTGGAAATTACTATTGGAGAAGCTACCAATACGGGGCTTAAGATTGATTGATTGATTGATTGTTGCTTAACGTCCAGTGGCAAATATTTCATGCTTCTTCAGGACGAGGACCAGTTCAATTTATCAAACAATTCAATTAGGGGTGGGATGGGACACAAAGGGGAACCAATTTTGACTGCCACTGTAGAAGAAGGATGGTTGGGTAGGGTCGGATAATTTAGCCTTCTGTAGCGGCCATCAGCCTACTCTTTTTCAAAAACTACAGAAGGGGTCTTTAGCGTGCAGGGAGTGTGGCATTCTCCAAACACGTTACCCACTATGGTCCGCGGTCAGGCTTTCCGTATTATGACCTGACAACTCCCCAACGAGAGGGTCTCCCCTTTTCGCTACCTGGGGTGGGGCTTAAAAAGAAATGTTCAAAACGCCAGATGGAAAATAACACTCTTGACTTCTACAAACATTTGAAAATCTGCAAAGGGTGTAAGTTGAGATCAATTCTAACCTCTCAACTATCCTGTCAGAAAGAACGGTTCTAGAGCCATTCTAGAACGGTTCTAGGGTAGAACCAACCCTGTCATAAATGGTTCTAAGTTAGAACTGTCATAAATGGTTCTATGGTAGAACCGTTCTGAATAGTTCTAAAGGTAGACCTGTCATAAATGGTTCTAGGGTAGAACCATTCAGAATGGTTCTAGGATAGAACTGTCACACATGGTTCTAGGTAGAACCGTCAATTTTAATGTCTGATAACTGTATTGATTATGGCGCGTACTCGTCGTCTTCGCTTTTTCTTAACTTTTAAAAGCTTTTTTTGAAATATGTAGTAACATTACACATCAATTATAATTTCAATATAGGAAATTTCAATATATGAAAATAGCAATCCAAAGATACTAATATTAGATATAGTAAATTTATACTATGCTGTATACGACGCATTTCAAGGAGTTACCTCTCATCAGCAGCATTAAAACCGAAACATTTGGAAGACCAAAAACCAAACTTTGTTTTAAACAAGAAGTACTCAACCAAAAATACCGAAATAGGAAGCCAAATTTCAGCTAAGGAGATCTACCATGTGCAATACAAGGAATGAACCCTTAGTATTTCTATTATTTTTTAATTTTGCTAAATACTGATAATTTTTGTAACAAATCAATGAATAATCATGTCAGACAAGTCTGACGACTGGGTTGGCGAATACCCTCGGGGACCTAGGGTCCACCAGCAGAGGCATCATCCCAGGAGTTTCAAAATAGCAATCCAAAGATACTAATATTAGATATAGTAAATTTATACTATGCTGTATACGACGCATTTCAAGGAGTTACCTCTCATCAGCAGCATTAAAACCGAAACATTTGGAAGACCAAAAACCAAACTTTGTTTTAAACAAGAAGTACTCAACCAAAAATACCGAAATAGGAAGCCAAATTTCAGCTAAGGAGATCTACCATGTGCAATACAAGGAATGAACCCTTAGTATTTCTATTATTTTTTAATTTTGCTAAATACTGATAATTTTTGTAACAAATCAATGAATAATCATGTCAGACAAGTCTGACGACTGGGTTGGCGAATACAATCGGGGACCTAGGGTCCACCAGCAGAGGCATCATCCCATGAAATTATGACAATAATTCATAATATTTAATCTGTGACCAATTTATACAAAACAGCAAAATTACATACATGTACATGTAATAAAGGTGCAAGTTTTCTTTTTTTTTTTCATTTTTTAACCCACAAAAAAACCGATTTTTTTTTTGGGGGGGGGGGGGGTTAAAATTAGTGTGATTTTTATCTGAAGAAAATTTACAGGTAAAGAAATTTGTTCTCACTAACATGTGTGTTTCAGGTAACTATAACTAATTAAAGGCAAATCAAGATCGAAATGGCCGATCAAGATTAAAATCGAGGTACATGTACTTGCGTATTATAAACAGAACATTTCAAGTATATCACGCAGAGTGCAAATACAGTAAACAAACTTATCAATGTCGGAAAGGAGAATGACAAGGGACACTTTGCAGCATACAGAGAAATGTTTAAACCCTACAAAGAAGAAATAACCAAGAATTACCTCGAACTGGTGCTTTGTCAGCAAGGCATATTGATGAAAGACGCCGTACATCAAAAGATCAGGACAACGGCTAAACGACTGACAGAAGAAGACGACTACGACTGTTGGGAATACGCCGTCGAAAAAAATAAATATATACTCAACCGTGTACTGAGCGAGTATGTCCCACCAACATGTGAAGACAACAATGACTCTGTGTAATCCAAAGATTACAATGAAAAAAATTGAAAAAAAAATAAGAAAAAGGGGTGGGTTAATGCAGTCAATCACTACCCTGGACAAATGCAGAGTGGCCTTCAAATTACCGTTGAAAGACTAAGAAAAGAGCCAGAGTTAAGAGCGTGGGAAAAGGGAAAGTTAACCCCATCATGCCATTGTTTCGGTTTTTGATCTATCAGTGACAGCTTTAAAATTCAACGTTCAAAACCCTTTAAATTACCAAGAAAAACCCACATTTAACCTTTATTGAAAAAACGCGGGAAAAGAGAGGATAATGCAATCTAGGAAAACTTGTCGGCCATTGGTCCTACGGGAAAATATTGATTCATAAGAAGCTGATAAACTCGAAAAGCGACTTTAGACCACGGGAAACACAAAGACACTACAGCAAGAAAGCGAAAGAAAAGGAGAAATGAGCCAATCGAGAAAATGGATTTCCCGTCATGCATACCCGTTCGGTAATATACATTCCAGCGATAGGTCCGAACCTAAACGGCTGAAAGGAGACTTTATCCTGATATAGTCCAGTGAAAGATCGAAAATCCTGAAGAAATAAAAGCGCGGGAAATAGGAAGGTAACCCAATCAGAATACTACAATGATAGGCCGACTCCGGAAATGATCCAAAAGTTATCTCCCTTACACTTCAAGTAAAAAAAACATGGCGAAATTATCTCCCTAAAACAACCAGTTAATATATGGCGCGAAAAATGGCGGGAAAGTTCATCACTTCCGGTTCATGATGCGCACAAACTACTTCCTGTAACGTCATTTCCAGCAAAGACACAAAACAAAACAAACACAAAAAAAACAAAAAGCAAAAAACACTCGAATTCCAAGCATATTACGTATATTGCGGATTTTTGTCAGGTAAGCTACATGTAGCTAGTGACCAAACACTTTGAACTTGCCAAAATAACTAAACAGGATTAAACAATTTAGCCAAATTTCAGGTAAGATAAAAAGAAGTTCAGTACGCGTTTCTCAGTGGAGGTAAAATAAAGTTCGAAAACAATGTTTGACAAGAAACTATTACTAGTATTTGTGCTCAATTACAATTTTGTTCTCGTTGGTTTCTAATTATTTTTTCCAAATCGTAAAATTTTGAATTTCAATAACGATAACCTAACTTTACCGTAGAGTGTTGCTTTTCAATTAATCGAAATCAGTCAAGAGTGGTTATAGTAATTTACCACAAGTAAATTGTATGGTGTTCCAAAACAGATTTGAATTTTAAAATTCATGGATGACTGGAAGAAAATCTGTCCTGCTTTTACGTTTTATACAGATTTCTTATGAAATTGCAGCGGTTGAGCAAGACTACATAAGACATGATCAATTTAAAAGAAGTTTTACCATATTTACAATTTGGGTCCCAGATACAATTACAAGTTACAAACTTTTGATCTTAAACCACCATTTTGATCTTGTTTATTCTTATTTTATGTCATGTTGTGCATTACAAGATTTTCAACTAAAGATGATAAGAAAGATCAGACCAAGATATGTTGTCGTGTAGTAAATTAAGATCGATCAAGCTAAGTCTTTATAAGAACAATACAGGTAAAATTAAACATTGCTTAATTCATTATGGATTGGTCTTAACCTGTCGTAATAGATCACAAGGCGGTATATCTTTCTTTTAACTTGTCTTGATTTTTCCTGAAGTCAGAAATATTGACAATCAAGACACATGTAAATCAAAACAGAAATGACTGTTTAAGATAAAAAAAAAATGTTTACAAGATGCTGCACCTCGCTTTAACTGAAGTACATAAATTTGTACTGTGCACGTTTCCTGCAATCTTAAAGTTTGATTATATACAATGTATTGTACTTACTGTCCGTCATTGTAACAGCACACCATTGCATCCAAATCAAACATATACAAAGAACCTCAAGTTGTGTCATCTTGAAGCGGGTATCCTCAGATATCGTCTCTACTTAAATGTGAACGTTTAAATTATTATGGTAAGTATTTAAACACATTTTCAGACGTAAATCAGGCGTTACATTTAGTACCAACCAGTTATGTAACTAAAAAGTAAGATATCACATGGCAAACCATGACCTTTAAAAGTGATTACCAAAAAAAAAAAAAAAAACCAGGGTCGTGCAACTTCATCTCATGGATAATTTTCAAAGTTATGGTTTTCTGTGACTATTTTTCAACAATTATTTGTCACATGTGTAGCCTCAGTCCTTATCCAAATATTTGCAACTGATAGAATGAACTTCAACAGCTATAGATTTATGAACATTGTTGGGAGAATTAAGGGTTGTTTATGTTTCAATTCTCCTCACTTTGTATTTTCCATGGACTTCGAGTTTGTGGACTTGTCCCACGGTTTTGTTGCATCGGTATATTCTTTTGCCGATATCCATGGGAACATATTTTGTTAGAACACTGATACATTCCGATGATAAATGTTTAGTATGGTAAAATGTTCATCTTCAAACAAATGCTTTAATTTACAAAATACATTTTGGTGATTTTCAAAAATATTATTTGTCTGTTTTATAGAATTATCTCTTGTCCTCTGCTTAAATACACTCAAAAACAAATCATCATTTGGATTTATTAATTCATCAATATATGTTTAACCGGTTTTCCAAAATTTTGATCTCGATCCCTGCTGATGAGTTGTCAGTCAACGAAATGGCCATACAATGCATCAATTTATTTCGGTATTTTGTGATACAGTGTATTACTACCACTGGGTCTATGTCACTGCTTGTTGACTGTAAGTCTCCGGGGGAATTATCAGCCCAGTAGCCAGAATTTTTGTCGTGGCATGATTCATTACTTCAATGCCTTTAAATTTTCTGTTCAAAATTTGACAAAAACTTCTAGAAACTTCTAAGGCGCTTCCTTTGATGCAGAGGTAACCCTTAGCTGAGTTTGGATTCCTGTTTGTTTTAATTTTTTTTTGTTCTATGGCTAATTAATTTATTATTATATCTTTAACAGTTTTTCCAACAGTTTGACCTCGAGCACTGCTGATGAGTTGTCAGTAAACGAAATTGCCATACAGTGTATTCATTTGTTTCGGTATTTTGTGATACAGTTTATTAGACTGAACACAATTACCCCCCACGTCCGTCTGTCTGTCGGTCTGTCACACTTTCTTGTAACCTAAACTCCTCGTTCATTTTAACTTCATGCATTTCATTTCTATGTAGTTATGTCATATACCGATTGTAGGTGCGCAATAAGGTTTTAGAATTTTCATTTTCAAAAATTGGGCCCCACAGGGGTCGAATTTTGAAAATTTAGAATTCAAGCTTGTGACCTAATCTTCTCTTTTATTTTTTATTTGGTGCATATAATTTCTATACACTATTTTCAAAAACTTTATGCAGATACGCAATAAGGTTTTAGAAGTTTGATTTTCCAAAATTGGGCCCACAGGGGTCGAATTTCGAAAATTAGGAATTGAAGCTTGTGACCTAAACTCCTCTTTCATTTTGGTTCACGTGGTGCAGATTAAATAACCGGCGTAGCACCTTATTTGAAAGTGTGCAACATGTGATTTGAGATTATTTCGAATAGACTGAAAACAAAATTACTGTCAATCCTTACAATTTAATTCCAACGGTTGTTTTGACGTCTAAAACGTCGGGATTCCCTTTAATGACGTCATAGTAGAAACGAAAATGATAGAGGAAAAAATTCAACTAATAAAATGAGGCGTTACACCCAATATTAAATTATATAAGGATCATTGGGTCAGTTTGTATGTCTGTGTAATTTGTGTCATAACTTGTTAATGCCTTGATCGATATTGATAAGTTCAAGTGTTACATTTGTACATACTAGATTTTATTAATCAAAATGTGCATATCTAGTGAATCAAAATTGGTACACTGTTGAATATTGGTAACATTGTTGTTAATCTTTAGGTTACGTTTGTCACGAACAAGCACGGAATGTATAGGTGAAAGTTCATGGTCACAAAATCAGTTAACCTTTAGGTAGCCTTTGACGAAATATTCATCTATTGTGTCAATAAATGTGACAACAAACGTCATAACTAAACCCAAAGTGGAAAGTCCACAAAAAGGTTAAGCAAATCCAAAAGCATGCTCGCCAACGAAAAATCTGAGGGACAAAAGGAACGTTTGGCGTTTCCTATGTTAGCATTGCTCACACTATCTCTAGTTCATCTGTCTGTGTTTGGGCCCACAGGGGTCGAATTTCGAAAATTAGGAATTGAAGCTTGTGACCTAAACTCCTCTTTCATTTTGGTTCATGCATTTAATTTCTATACAGAATTATCACATACTGTATGTACATGCGCAATAAGGTTTTTGAATTTTAATTTTCAAAATTTGGGGCCCCCAGGGGTCGAATTTCGAAAATCGTGAATTTAAACTTCTGACCTAAACTCCTCTTTCATTTTTCATTTTATGTATTTAATTCATATACAGTATTGTCACATACTGTATTTAGATGCGCAATGAGGTTTTAGAATGTTGATTTTAAAAAGATTTGGGCCAACAGTGGACGAATTTTTTAAATTGGCCATTTAAGCTTGTGACATAAACTTCTCGTTCATTTTACATTTTATGCATTTGATTTATATACATTAGTGTCACACACACACACACAAACACACACACACACATTGATTCTCCTTTAAGTTATGGAATTTCTCCACCCGAGATAGTTAAATTTTCGATTTCCTAAAATCTAAATTTTATTGATGGTGGAGAAATCCCTAACTCAGGAGTAAATTGACGGAAAATCTGTTTCTCCTATGATTTTCGACAAAAACCGCAAGTAAATGTCGTTGCTATGTGGTTTGTTTACATGCAGAAATTAAATCACCGGGGAGTGTTTAAAAGTATAATGTATTTTTATCCAACCGATTAAACACGTCAAGAATAAGAGAATTAAATCTTAAGTGAATATCAGATATCATTTGCAAAATGATTAACAAGGATTTTTTTTAGAAATCTTCCTTTCCACTTTCAATCATTGCATCCTATTTTGATATTTAAAATATTTATGTTTTAATGAAACAACAGGTAATGAACACAATGTACTAAATTATTTCACCAATTTCAGTAATTTGTTGTTGAATATTTGTCCTTTTGCCATTTATTTCACATATAGAACTTATGTTGTCGGACACGTTATTTATCGGTGTTCCTAAATCCTGTATTTGTTTTACGGAAAATTCTAAGGATAGAGGTAATAGACAAATTACCGAACTTAATGCAGTTGTCAAAAATAAATAGTAAAAAGTGGATAGTCCATATATAACAGGCAAAATCAAAGCAATCACCGGAAAAGTGGAAATAAACGTAATGTTCCTCACTTAGTATAGGCATTCTGGAGATGGTGGGTTGTAACGCGTTTTAACATTTTCTTTTTCGACATCTTGTGGATCTCCCTTAACACGAGACAGCCATCGGACTAGCATCGTTTATCGAGACTATCTTCGCAAATGTTGTTGCAATTAAATTTGATCCCTGAAATTTTCATCGCGAACGGGAGAATATTAATTCATTAAAACATATACAATATATTCCCTCATCCAATTAATCAATAGATCATAGATAGTCGTGTACCACCCGGCAGTTTCTTACGTATACTGCCTGGACCTTATGTTGATCATTTCTGGGTACACACAATTTAAAAATCCTCCATTATGACTCTTTTGTCAAAGACGATATGACAGTCTTTTTCCTGACTCACTATCAACAACCTCTCGCGGTTTTGAAATCGTCTCTCAAAGTCCTGTTCTCCGACATTGATCCGATGACCATATTTTTAAAAGTTTCGAAATCAATGTATAGGGAATTCTTATAATTTAGGTTGATGCCTCTCACTTTACATACGGTTCGAATTTCGTCATCCGTCGGTATATCCAAACGGTACGGGTAATTTTTCGGACCACCAGTCACGAATTCTAAAATTTTATCATCGGGCACTTCGCCCGTTAGGTCGCGCAAATAATCTTCCAGTTCTAGTTTCCAACCTCCCGGATTTGACGTTTACACAACTGAATCAGTGTCGGCGTACAAGGCACGAACTTCCATTTTATCCAGATAACTATACAGTTTAAGTCGTGCGTGGGTCGTGGTTGGTACGTCTTGAATCTTTCCCGAATTCGTCTTTATACTGCCATCACATTTCCACCATGTCGTCACTGATGATCAGCATTACCATCAACATTATCTGATCGCTGGTCGGTATTTAGAAATATTCGATGGGATCCGTCACGTATGTACCTGAGGCATGTTAGTTCTTTATCAGAAATTTCCCTAAAAACTATTCAACAAGTGTGATGCCAGAGTTCGCAGACCGGGATATTTATGTATCTTGTTGAAATCAGTAGAATTCCTTTTTTCTGGTAATACTGTTCGGTGTAGGTCAATGGCTTCTTGTTTCATTTTCAAAAAAACGTGTTGACGTACTCTGTGAATGGTCCATCAGATTTCGTGGTCGGATCGTAGCCTTCAATTTTCTGCAGGACGTAACCTTTTTCAATGGCCTTTTTTACTTCGTCACCCACGTTCCAGTTAGGGTTTTCTCCATGTTCTCGTCGTCGGTTTGCCGACAAGGTTTTTGCTGTTAGTGTTCGACACACATTCTACAGAGGGGAAACATCAGTTTATCGTTAATTCTTGTTGGTAAGACGGGTATGTAGTGTCCTATAGGTGATATCATAGGACATTTGATCATCCCTTCGTAGTTTTTAAGGTGTAAAAAGTTTTCCCTGATGATTTAGGGATGTCCAAATACGGTCTTACCGGTCTGGTTGATATAAGATACAGGGACGTGACGTCGTCGTTCGATATATTCCAGTCTCTCATGCAATCTGAATGCTTCGGAACGTCCGCCATAAACAGCCTTTCTCGGTTCTATTGGAGTAGTCATCTCCGTCTCCTGTACGAATCGTAATCTGGTATTTTATGGTCCAATGCGCACCCTTCGACGTAAACGTAACCTTGACTTTTCTATTTTTCTCTAAGGTGCGTTGATGTATATCGACCATGGCCATCCCGTTGATCGGATGTTGGTGCTAAACAGTGACGAAAACCATACCTCATCTACACTAGCTGGAGGTACAGTGGTAATGCTGCTGCTCTACGTACTAATATCGTCATTGCATCAACTTCTCCGTATAGGCCATTCTATTGCATCTTCCTCCACACACACTGTGTAAATTGGAAGAAACAACCTCTCAATATGGTACCTGGGAAGACAGTCTGAGCGGAATGTTTAGTTGATGTCTCCAAGTCGACGACAAGAATTGTTGGTTGAAGTTGAAGTTCATTCTCAGTGCACTTGACTTTCACAATGTTGAGAAATCTTTAATAATTATGTTCTCCTATTCCCAGGACGTAACCCATATACAAGTGGATAAATCTGATCATTTACTGATTGTATACAGTAAAGTACAGAAATACCAAAGAGATATTCGAAGGAGGGAAAAATTGAAACAACTGACAAACTCCGGAAAACAACGATGACAAGACAATACATGCATTACAATACATGCATTACAATTAAAAAACTAAAAACATATGAACAACATGGTCCCCACCAAAAAAACCGGGGGTGGACTCGGGTGCTCCGGAAGAGTAAGCAGTGTCCAGCTGTTGAAATAGTGTTGGGCGTGTTTAGAAAATCCCATCACCATATAAGGTAGTGTTGTTGATAAGATGCTGTACGTTATTTACTCTTGCAAAACAAGGAACCTTGGTTCATCATGGTTATCTGCAAGTAGAATCTGCTGCACAGTTGAAATCTGAATCCACGTTTATTGCGAAATCAAGGTCATTGGTAGATGCGTGTAACATTGATAGGAGACGAGAAAGTTGTCAGTAGAGAATACTTCTTGATGACTGGCAACTCTTTAGCCATCTGCTCAGTGGAATCATCCCTTTCAAGTGTTTTTAACTTAACAGTCTCTTCATTAAAAATCTTTGGAACAGGGATGCGTGTAACATTGATAGGAGACGAGAAAGTTGTCAGTAGAGAATACTTCTTGATGACTGAAAATTTGGCAACTCTTTACCCATCTGCTCAGTGGAATCATTCCTTTCAAGTGTTTTAACTTAACAGTCTCTTCATTAAAAATCTTTGGAACAGGGTCTGTCTCTTCTTTGCATCCCTTCTTTGTTGAGATATTACTTTATTTCCATGCAGTTTTTGTGGAACTTAGCAATCTCTTCATTATAAATCTTTGGCACAGGGTCTGTCTCTTCTCTGCATCCCTTCTTTATAGCATCAATTTCTTTATTTGCATGCAGTTTGTGTGGATCAACTGCATGTTTGTGTTGCAGATTGAATAAATATATTGTTTAGAGTTCACATAGTTGCTGGACATCATTTAACGGCACATCGCCGGTATACATTTCATTACGCCGTGACATCATCCGAAAGAGGTAGTTTTTGTCAACAGGACTATGGCTTCATTTACTGTTCTCTATGAATTCAACGTTTAACTGAGCATTAGCCATACTAATTTTTATGAACGCTTTTCTTATATACATCTACTATCACTTTAACAGAATGAAAAAAGTATTGTTAGAAAATCACTCCTTTCTTTAAATAATCTGCACAAAACTGAGCAGGAAATACTTCGTTATTCAATGTTTAAAAATTGAAACCTAACTAAAAGTAGAAAGTATAGTTTGAAAAAAGTACTCTAATCGTAGTTACACGGAAACTTTTTGGGAACTATCTTAACTGTTTTCAGTTTATTTTCAGAAATTACTTTAGAACCAGGTTCATTTTTCCCCCAAGATATTTTTAGCAAAACCAAGATAAATTCGCTCATTAACGACAAGAGCCTATAGGATTATTATACGTAGTTTATTAGTGAACTGGTCTAGTTCTTCATCAGTAAACTTGGAAGAAAATGAGATGGTCCTTATCATTTTTACTTAACTGTTTGATTATTTGTTTTTAAAATATACATTTATGGATCCCCAAATTGTATATTTCTTTGATAATAGACTGGAACAAACGTCAAACGCACAAACAAATAACTTTTTACTATTACATTTTCACATGAATTCAAGTCGCAATGATGTTTATACAGTAGTCAATAGAAAATTAGCCTGACAAACACATCACTAATGGTTCTGCTTATTAGCAGTCAAAGAAATTTACAATTATTTAGTATATAGATACTAATTGCATTTAATAATTTATCAATCTCGGATAAGATCAGAATTTAATCTAGGACATGTAAGAGGGGCGACAACTCAAGTTACACTGAAAATGAAAAAAAGTCAATTGATCATCACATATTTTCATTATATCTCATGGCTTTGGTTTTGAGTTGTACTTTATGTTCTGTTTGAATCCTTCAGTTCAGACCTTTGTTACAGTTTTATCTAATTAAGGAATTTACAAATTCACAAAATATTTTGATTATGTAAATCCGTAAAAAGGAGTTTCTATATTTATTATGCACTCATTCTAAATTAAACCATGAGTTTTTTTATGTAGATTAAGGTGTCTCTCTTCCTATGTTAAGGGGGTACAGAACACCTAATAGAGTGAACTCTCTGAAAATCAACTGAACGTTTTAATCGTAGACTGTACGTAAAGAGAAATCAAGATTCTCAATGATCAAAATCAGTTTTGTCAAACTGCTATATATCCAATGAAATTATTCAAGTAAATTGTGTGGTTCAAATTTCTATATTTTTGTAAACAGGTGAAAGTAAATATTTCTACAATTTTATGAAAATTAAACGAGCCAAATCTATTTTAGTCAAAGTGTTGGGTACCCCCATTATACAGGCCATCACTAAATAAAGTCCGGGTTTTTCACACTTAAATATTCCATATTTCTGACGTGATGATAGATTTTTAAAACCATACGAGGTCCACACTTTTTTCGTACTGGCATTTGTATAATTTCTTATGGTCAGACGCGGGCATCATTTGTGTCTTTCATACATACTTCATTTAAAAAAAAATCACTCCTAACAAAACAACTTTGTCCATAATTATGAAGAGCTGGTGGGCCATACTTCTTTAAATTCTAGTTTCTTGTCAAATTTGATTCCAGGTGGATTCTTTCGTATTTAGTTTTAATTTCATGACACTGAATGTTAAAACATTTGAGGTTAGTGCATAAATAACTTATTTTGTTCAAGATAATCTCTATTCACGTGATCACGTCGAAAGCAATAGCAGAACGAAATTTCGCATGGATGCCGCCATGTTGTTAAAACTTTTTAGACAGTATAGTAGTAAGAATAATTCGATTGACATCACTACCTTACGCTCGCTTATTAGATCCAGGAACCAAAAACAATTGAATTCCCAAGAGATAAAAGTTGACCAGAAATTCAGAATCCTCCTTTAAAAAGGTATTTTTTCCCAATCCAAATCCTCCGAGGGATATACTTTCATTAACCTTTCTGAATCCCCCCCAAAAGGAATGATGTATTTGCTATTCTAATATAACCTGCTTCAAACGCTTTCGGTCTACCTCCATGGTAAAACATTGATATATTGGTTCCAACGTCACAGACCCCAGACCGCTTGTTTGGCGAAGTCATAGTAAAGTTTCACACAAGCTTTATCGACGTCATAGTATAACTTCCAACGTGTAACTGCGTCTTCGTGTCTGACTACCTATGTTGCGGCGTTTAAAAATGTTGCAGAAACTGTCCTATTAGAGTGAAAATAATTCACGGTGGCTTGAAAATATCCTGATATTACCATGGATAGGCCATTCATGCCAATATTTTACCACTCTTTTTAGCTCGAGGCACAATATTTGGCATAATTTAAATGACCTAGCCGTGGTAAAACCAGAATATTTTGAAGTCACCGTGAATTATTTCTCATTTAATTCTGAAACCCCGAGTAACGGGAAAACAACAATATTGCGTTTGGCCATTCTTCGTCATAAATAATCGATTTGTCATATTCTCACAATTTGTGAAAAAATAAACGTTTCCCAAATGAAAATGCACCTGTTCCATTGATGTTGTCCCTTCCTCATACCGGATTTGACACGGACAGCATGGCGGGTGTCCCGTGGGAAGCAGAGACTGCTTACTCTTCCGGAGGTCCTGAGTCTACCCTCAGTTTTTTGGTGGGGTCCATGTTGTTCATATGTTTTTAGTTTTCAAGTGTAGTGTTTGCATTGTTTTGGTCTTGTCTTTGTTGTTCTCAGGAGTTTGTCAGTTGTTTTCGATTCCCCCCTGCCTCGAATATCCCTTTGGTATTTGTTAACTTTACTTATATTGACACAGCAACAAGCATTGGAATATTAAATATATTGTTTGCACAATTTTTCACCTTGTGAACTGTGAAAGTTTTTTTTATCATATTTCTGCTTTAAAGAGGTGTTGTAAAAACAATACGAAACATCCTCTCCGTAAGAAAAATAATTATTAAGGGCACCGTTATATAGCAAATTTCTGTCTATAAAGGGCACAGTGAAAAAGTCCCATTCATGAACACAGCATGTAAAATTTTCCTCCGTATATAGGACACCTGCTTATAAGGGCACTTTTTCCTTGTAACTTTGGTGCCCTTTACAGACATGTTTGATTGTATTATGATAATAACATGAAACAAAGTTATATAATTGAAATTAATCTTACCCATTTCATGATATGTCTGCAACCGATCACGTATTTTTGTTATATTTGTATCAAAGTCCTCTCTATCTACAGCAAAACCAGCTGATAAAGTATCTGCTCTTTTGTGTAATTCTTCAATCTGTTCTTCAACCATCTTTTCCGAATTATTTAACTGTGTTTTAAATTTCTGAATGGTATCTTTTGTCCCGACTCTCATTTCTATCTAAGACATTTGAGTTTTCAGTTGCTGATTTTTTTGCGCAAGATTCTGACAATGAGGTCTTAACTCAGATTCATTTCTATGATTTTGTAAAGTTTGTTGTAAATCTGATACCAGATACTGTTCCAGTTGTTGACGATAACGTCTCTCCTGTGTTAACAGGTCCATCAAATCGTTATAATGAGTAGCACCTGAGGATCTTGGTGTACTACTTTCCAGGAGAAAACAATAAGAACTCGAAATAAGATAACACACAAAAACAAGAGTAAGCATTGTTACATGTACTTCTAGCTCTTTAACTTCATATCTTTCATCTGTTCATTTTCTATACTTTAAAATGTACTTTTCAGTATCTTTTAAAATAAACATCAAACGATGCCAAAAATAAAACGTCAACAAAATAAATTTATTTCAAATATTACTTAGTATAGGTTTACTATTGGTTTATCAATTTGGTAAGCAAATAAATTTGTAAGAAATCTATACAAGCAGTTGCTGACTCATCGACATTTTGTTTCCATTTTAATCTGGAAATAAACAAAAATGCAGTAACCATTGAAGATATCGTGTGTTAACTGTGTAAGTGTTGTTTCTGTTTTCTTTGCTTTACTTGTTGTTTTAAAGAAAACTATCTAGTAAACCGCTTTTTTTATCTTAAAGTCTGAATTTTGATAACACAAATCGATTTTCAGGACAACCAAATGAAAAGTATGTTGGGCAATAGTTTAGTATATACTTTCACCTAATCCTAACCACATAT
Source organism: Mytilisepta virgata (assembly GCA_028015205.1). Lineage (NCBI taxonomy): Eukaryota > Metazoa > Mollusca > Bivalvia > Mytilida > Mytilidae > Mytilisepta > Mytilisepta virgata. Next base: position 7,122,835 of record CM051513.1, read on the forward strand.
AAGCCTATCTTTAATCCTAACAAAAATGTAACCTTAACCCTAAAAGTAGCCCTAACTCTTATATTACCCTTTATACTAATCTAACCATGACCTTAACCCTAACCCTAATTCTGACCTTTATCTTATCGTAATCTGGCACTGCCCTCCTACCGTAACCTAATCCTAACCCTCACTTCTAACCAATACCCTAACATTAACTCTAACCCATTGTCCCTAACTTAACCTTAGCTTTAAGTCTAAGTTTGTTCTAGCCCCACATAACCTAACCCTAACCCCCAAACTAAAGCTAACCCTGACAAAAACCATAAATACTATATACCAACCCTAATTCTTATCCGTCATTTCTAACACTTACTTAAACTTAACCTTAACCCTAACCTGACCTTTTATTAGTCTTCTGTCCCAACCTTAACTCCTTCATTACAGCTAATCCAAACCAAAACTCTAAACACTTACTCTAACGCTAACCTTTGTCCGTAAAACTAAGCCTAACATAACCTTATGTCTAGCGTAACACAGCCCTACCCTAACCTCAACTAACCTAACCTAGCCTAGCCAACCCTAAATCCTAAATCCCTAAATCCTAACCCTAGCCCTCACCCTAACCCCCAAACCAAACTTAAAATAAGCCTAACCCGAATCCTAAACTCTAAGTCTAACCCTAAAACTTTAACCCTACTGAAACCGTAACCCTAGCCAAACCAAATCCCAATTCTAATTCCCCACTGCCCTGTAACCCTACAACCATAACATTCTAAACCAATACCCGTTGTTTAACCATAAACACTTACCCTCACCCTTATCTAAGGCATTATTATACTATTTTTTCGAAAACTTCAGAATAGGTCTTTAGCGTGCAGGTAGCGTGGCAGTCTGTGATCTGATCTCCCTTGATCCATCACAGATGCCTAGACATAAATATATTGCAATGAAAAGTTAACCTTGATTTTCATTAGAAGAGTACGTGATATCACAAAGGATAAAAAACCAAAAATACACATTTCTGATGATGTTATAATTTTAATTTATCTCCTTAGACATGGTTCAATTTGTATTTTAATGTGAACATTTTAAAATTATTTTTTAATAAAATTTATACTTTAATAAAAATCGATGAACATCGGATTACATAAGTATGTAAATTTTGTCATGCAGCCGTGAATCGCTGTAATTTAAACATTTTGTCATATTAAAACATAAGTTTTACTCTCCTTTATGTGTTCTGTAATTAATAAGTGCCCCACCAAGAACCGTAAAAATATTTACATTTCAATGATAATTATAGGGAGGACGAGTTAATGTAATAAGTCAAATTCAACGTGAATTCTAAACTGTTCAGATTTTGCAATCATTCGAAAAACAGATCAAACAAATCCTTCATATCTAGCATGACTGGCTAATTAAGAACCAAACTAGTATGTTTACGAACCGTGTCACTGAGTATTGTTATATCGACAAAGTACAAAAAAACAAATAAGATCAATGTCATTTAACATTAAGGACATAAAACATGTAAACAGGAAACAAAGCAAGATTATACATGTATGTGTCCAATGGCCACTATGCCCCGCTTCCAAGCAAATACCTTAATCATGTTCAGTCAACCGTGAAATTTAGGTCCCAACACCCCTTTGACCTAATCGTGAATATATCAAATCTTAAGGTATTTAGTGATAATGTTTCATGTTGATAAGGCATCAGATTCCCATTAAACTAGTTTTAATCTAAACTTTAACCTAAAGCATGACGTATGAACGAACAGGTGGATACACTAAAACTCTATATGACCAATTTTACCACAGGTGGGGCTTGAAAATGGGTATAAATTCAAAGCATAATATAAAAAAAACAAAAAAAAGAAAAAAAATAAGGAAAAACAAATTAAAGATTATGTGAATCACAACTGATATCACTATTCAGTGTCTGTACCAAGTCATACCATCCTGACACTCTGTTTTGTTCATGTTTGTGTTTTGTGCTCTTTTTTCTATTCAGTGTCTGTTACAAGTCAGACCATCCTGACTCTCTGTTGTGCCCATGTTTGTGTTGTGTGCTCTTTTTTGTATTCAGTGTCTGTACCAAGTCATACCTTAACCTCAACACTATTCAGTGTCTGTACCAAGTCAGACCATCATGACCCTCTGTCGTGTTCATGTTTGTGTTGTGTGCTCTTTTTTCTACTCATTGGCTGTACCAAGTCAGACCATCCTGACTCTTTGATGTGTTTATGTTTGTGTTTTGTGCTCTTTTATATTGTTGTTTGTACGGCGCTTTGTCAGTTGGGTTACTGTGATTGATTTGTATGTTATTGTTGACCTTTCCTACTATCTATTTTGTTTTTTTGGGAACAGCATGTATTACTTGTGTTGCTGTGATTGATTTGTATGTTATTGTTAACCTTTCCTGCTATTTATTTTGTTGTTTGGGAACAGCATGTATTACTTGGGTTGCTGTGATTGATTTGTATGTTATTGTCGACCTTTCCTTCTATCTATTTTGTTGTTTGGGAACAGCATGTATTACTTGGGTTGCTGTGATTGATTTGTATGTTATTGTCGACCTTTCCTTCTATCTATTTTGTTGTTTGGGAACAGCATGTATTACTTGGGTTGCTGTGATTGATTTGTATGTTATTGTCGACCTTTCCTTCTATCTATTTTGTTGTTTGGGAACAGCATGTATTACTTGGGTTGCTGTGATTGATTTGTTTGTTATTGTTGACCTTTCCTGCTATCTATTTTGTTGTTTGGGAACAGCATGTATTACTTGGGTTGCTGTGATTGATTTGTATGTTATTGTCGACCTTTCCTTCTATCTATTTTGTTGTTTGGGAACAGCATGTATTACTTGGGTTGCTGTGATTGATTTGTATGTTATTGTCAACCTTTCCTGCTATCTATTTTGTTGTTTGGGAACAGCATGTATTACTTGGGTTGCTGTGATTGATTTGTATGTTATTGTCGACCTTCCCTTCTATCTATTTTGTTGTTTGGGAACAGCATGTATTACTTGGGTTGCTGTGATTGATTTGTATGTTATTGTCAACCTTTCCTGCTATCTATTTTGTTGTTTGGGAACAGCATGTATTACTTGGGTTGCTGTGATTGATTTGTATGTTATTGTCGACCTTCCCTTCTATCTATTTTGTTGTTTGGGAACAGCATGTATTACTTGGGTTGCTGTGGTTGACTTGTATATTATTGTTGACCTTTCCTGCTATCTATTTTGTTGTTTGGGAACAGCATGTATTACTTGGGTTGCTGTGATTGATTTGTATGTTATTGTCAACCTTTCCTGCTATCTATTTTGTTGTTTGGGAACAGCATGTATTACTTGGGTTGCTGTGATTGATTTGTATGTTATTGTCGACCTTTCCTGCTATCTATTTTGTTTGTTGGGAACAGCATGTATTACTTGGGTTGCTGTGATTGATTTGTATGTTATTGTCGACCTTTCCTGCTATCTATTTTGTTTTTTTTTGGAACAGCTTGTATTACTTAAATAAACATTCAGTCTTAGATAGACGAACATGAATTTTCCTCCTGGGAGATTTGATATTTCAAATTGATGGTCTTGTTGTAAAATACGTATCAGAAACACAGACCTTTTAAATATTCGAAAGTATTTCTTCGCCTTTGAATTTTAAATTACTTTTCAGCAAGTCTCAAGTTTTACTTCAAGGAACAGTGGTATCGAGGTACGTAATGTATGCAAACATTCGAAAGCATAGAAGGATCATGCGAGATTCGAGATTCAACATCTTGAATAACCAATCAGAGTAAAGCTTCTAAGTTATAAATAGTATTTGACAAATGAAGTCTGATTTTAATGCTACTGCGTTTTTTATTTATTTGTAGAAAATCATTTACAAGTTACTATTTGTGAATTTTAAAACTACCCAGTAGTACCCCCTATTTTCTCCACATGTTTTTACACCAATCTAAAACATTCATTTTACAAAGAAAGAACACTATTATGTAAATATAAACACACTTTTTCCTAACAGTATTAAACATTAAATTAATTATTTGTCTTTGCTTATTATGTTCGCAACATATCCCTTTTAACGCGTGTATCTCCAACAGTGAAAATTAATTAATAATTTTGGCTACTGAATCTCGAATTTGTAATCTTGAATCTCGTATGAGCCTTAATTTTACTGATTCAAACTAAATTTTCCTGAAGTATACTTGAATTACTCGACCTCAATTTTACCCAATTCAAAGCCCATGTGAAATGTTTGAACTCAGAACACTTAAACAGATCCTTTCTTAGTTCCATATCAAAATGTAACAAAAGCTTATTTGCTAGGTACTTTACATTAACACACACTCATATTATTGGCTCGATTGTCAGTTTGTCTGAAGTGGCCCTGATTTTCAGTCGCGTTTTGATCAAATTTGGACACAACTATCCCGCAATGACCTTATTGTGCAGCTCACAATATGGTTGCTAGATGAGCAGTGATTGCTTGACAACCACGTACAGTATTTGTGAAACGCCCTTATCTCAGCACTGAGATCAAAATTCAAAATTCGACTTCAAGGGTTTCATTAAGTAATATCCAATGATTATTATGTGAAAAATTAGATTCGATTCGATAATTTTTTAGGGAGATGGTGTTGATGACACCCCTATAATCGTGGTCAAACTATAAAAGTGCTAGAAAAGTATGAATGGACCATCTTAGTGTTTTGGTGTATTAACCTTTTTGGTAAAGCACATTTGATTGCAATTTTTGATGCAATAAAACATTTCGTATCACTTCCGGTTTCCGAGTTTTATTGGGAAAACCACTTTTGGTTCCACTTTCGCGTAGTCGAAATTCACATGAGGAAGGCTTCTATCGCAGAAATACTAATCAGCATTTTTGTAGAGTTCATCAAGTCAAGTAATTTTGATGTGAAAAATATTTTCGTATCACTTCCGTTTTCGGAGTTATGGCGGGAAAAAGTATTTCCGGAAGCCCATCATCGCAAAAAAGACTGATGACACATTTTGTGAAGAAAGTTGAGAGAACTTCAAATGCGTAAACAGATAGTCGCTGCTACTTCTGGATGTGGCTTTGTTTCCATTCATGGCTGATACCTTCAGCTGTGTATTTCTTCTCTAATGACAATAGGGCCAATACAGCCAACGGGCTTGTAAAACTATTTGTCACCGTTTTATTTATGTTAAAACAACCAACAAATCTCATATAACCTAAATAAACTTTTACCTGTGTTCCATGTATTAATCTAATTAAGATAAAGGACAACAAACAGCTGGACGTCACATTTTTAAGAGCAGTTTACCTCGAATATGTCTAGAAAGATCTTGTGTAATAACTGTATGTTTTATATTACTATCTGTAGATTGGCAATTTCATTCTCAAATATGTTCTTCATAGGATGAACAATTATTTACGACTTTTTACTTTTTATGCAACCTTGATACGTATTACATAAGACAATTATATGATCAATTGTATTCTGTTGAAAAAAACTCTGATGTTTCTTGATCGATCAATATATAATCTCATTACTTGTTGGTTTCATTGAAATCGGTAATTTTATTGAAAGATTATAGTCACGTTATTTTTAGTACTTGTCAATGTAATTATAAGAATTCAATGTATCATTTAAGAGGCAATGCCACTAAAAACCAGGCAGAAATGGCGAAATTTTTTCACCAAAGATTTTCAAATAAATTGTGTTTTGCATTCCTTTCACTTTGTTTTGATAGAATATGACACTAGAAACCTTCATTTTTACTTTATTTTTCTCATGGACACAATAAATGGAATGTCATTTTTGTGACCATTTTGGGTGATTATATAGGGAATTATGTTGTTTCAATACTCAACAAAAACAGACAGTTGGACAATAAATCATATATAATGTAAAAGTCCTCAATAAAGATATAAAAAACAACAATAAAATCGTTGGTATCTGTTTACATTATTTTGCAAACAGTTGTGGAATGTTCAAAGAAATGGTGGTTTTGTTGTACTTTTTTGTTTTCGGACATACTAATTTGCTCTTCTTCTTGAAGGCACAAATATTTTTAGAAGCTACAACTTGTTGTTTGTATGCATATTTATACATGTTTAACCTTTTATATACATTTTTGACAGACTTTTATATGTAAATACCATGGTATGATATTTTGAAATGCCCATTTGCTCAATTGCACACCTTGTTTCTTCGCCGGAACAGTGCAACCAAGATCATTATGATTTGCTAGTGTTAGTACAGTCTCATTTATATAAACACAAAATAACAAAAGACAATAGAATTTGATATAAGATTGATAGCCATTAGGTCAGGAGTTTTAGATTTTCAATGGTCATATCTTACTGTCTGTAATCACCACAAGTCTGTTCTTGGAATTGGTTGGTCACCCAGGGAGAGATCAAAATGCCACTATCCAAGTGACAAAGGAAAGGGGAAACCAGAAAGGCATGTCAATGTAACGCAGTCGGCAGGGATTAATCAGTTGAGAACTGTAGTTCCAGTAGGAACAGGTAAATACTTTTCATGAAATTACAATAGATTTTTTTTATGTAAAAAAACATGACCAGAATGGACATTATTTTCTATACCGGTAGGCATGTAGTTCCTGTTGTTTGCATAATTTGATTCCGATTTTTTGTGAAAATCGTGAACAAAGTTTTTCAATTTGTTTTGTTATGATATTGTAATTATTATATTATTTATCTTGGCCTAATTTGTTTTGCGAAGCCTTATAACATGTATAATATGTTTACATAATACTTATAGTTGTTTACCAAATAATGTTATAACTGCGCGGTTTAGAAATCACTGGAACAATAATAGATACTGATGGAATGACTAGAACTTTCTATTTGACTTACGTAATAATTCTGGTGTAATTCAAACTTCTACCGTATTCCAGAAGTTTCCGTTCTACAGTATATATACGGACAAGAAAGTTAGACTTTCAGAGTAGAACGTATTGGACCAGACATTCTTGTGTTCTCAGCTGTTGGATTGACGTTACACACATCATACTTGACACACTTTTATTTACGTTACATCATACTAGATTGTGACTGATTGGATATAATATTCCGTTTGGATTCCCGCAACAGTGACGAGAATTCCGGATTAGGAAAAGACGAAGGATTTTGAACAGTTAAGTTGACATTTTAGTATTTTTTTGTAAACTTGTATATAATAAATCTTGTTAAATTTTATTTTTGATCTGTGTCTTTTGTTGGCTACAATTTAAAGGTGATTTCGGCCGTAACAGTTTTCCAAATATTACAGTCTTGTTTAAAATGTGAAAAATCTTGATTGGCAAGAACTACTAGCTGACCACCACATGTGACCTTGGTCATACTTTTGAGGTAAAGCTTATTCATTTAAAAATTAATGTACATCAGTATGATCCTATAGTGTCAATTCCCAAAATATTATTTTATCAATTTCTGTCTGACCAGGGTCACTTATAACTTGGTCATAAGATAATTTAGAATAAAGAATATGTAGACACTTTTTTTAAAATATAAATTGATTGTGCAATTTATATAAGCTTAAATAAATCTCATAAACTGAGACCTTTTGTATAATGGCATTTAACAGAAAATTGTGTTTATTTGCTAATTTGTTAATTTTCAATTAAATTTGACCAAACTGAATGTTCTTTCAAGATTTTGTGTCATTTACATGTACATGTATCACTTTAAAATTTATAAGTTTTGTTCTTTTAAACATAACTTAAATGTTAAAAAATATTTGAAAGATAAAAAAAAGATTCATCCATGTATATATGTCATAAAGATTTTTTTTAAAAATTATTTCCTTCATGTTCCTTGCATTGGAAAATAAATATTCTACATCATTTATGTGTTTGCCATTATACTATGAGTTGAAGTTTATACAAGTACATAACTGTAATGTTTAGAACTAAAAAAAGAATAATAAATAAAAAAATAAATTTATGTAACATACAAAATTTATCTTAAAATTTAACAAATCATGATGATTTTAAAATAAGCTTACATGAATATGTCAGACATGAAGGAAGAGACATTTAGAATGTGTGAAGTCTGAGATTAAAGAGGATACAGGTCTGATTTTGTATTAGTTAAGTTTAATCTGATTTATTTGTTAATAGTGGATTGGGAAACTTATATTTATCCCTATCCACTGTGTGGTTGCAAGAGTGACCCCTGTAGTAGCATTTGGCTGCTCCCTTTTTTTAATCTACATTTTAACATGCTTGGGTGGAAATATTGTATTGTATTTCAGTGTAGATTTGTGATCATTAATACTATCTACTTAATCAAGCTTTGTACCTTTTTTCAGATAATTGAAGTTCTGGTTTGAAAGTTACAGAAACAGAAAAGAAAAACACTTAATAAACATTTTAATGTCAATTACATATAATGGTTGTGTGATAAATATAGATCAAACTAACGGGGGGATCCAGGATTTTTTTAGTGGGAAGGGGGAGCATAAAATTAAAAATTGAAAAATCTTAAGGCCAGCGGAGCGAGGCGAAAAAATTTTTTTTGATGATTTTATGCTAAACCAAAATCATGTATCTGGATAAAAAACATCTTTTTGGCTATCAAAGGCGGAGGGGCGGCATCGTACAACATCTACGCCCTCTGGATCCGCCACTGTTAATGTCAATTGATATCTTATCTCCAAAAAGCCCTTACGTAATTTTAATATTTCGAATTTTTCCTCAGTTATTTTTACAATTTCCAGTGTTCTATATGTTCACATTTATTTTTGCACAAATATTTATAAATAATATAAATTCCTCTTTTCTAAATATACACAAGATGGTTTAGTTTTATTCCATTTGTTTGGTTGATGCATATATCAAATAATACTTTTTTTTAAAGTCAAGCTCTTATGATTAAATACCTAACTTGATTTTGTTTTTTGGTTTTTGTTTCGCCTGCGACGAATAGTCGCGGAGGCGAGATATAGGTAATACATTCCGGCGGCGGCGTAATTTTGTTTTAAAACTTTAATAACTTTAATCTTAATGAAAAATGCAAACTGGATTCCTGCAGGGTAAAAGTTTAATGCTTGTTATAAATATTTTTGACCTGGGAGTTTATAGGTGACCCAGTAGGGGCAAGTTCATTTGATTTTACCAGATTTTGTCTCGCCTGTGACGAAAAGTCTCAAAGGTGAGATATAGGTATTAGTTTCTGGCGGCGGTGGCGGCGTAAACATTTGTAAAACTTTTATAACTTTGCACATGTAATACCAACAATTATGATTTATGATCCACAAGGTAGTTTATCGTATAAGATTTGCTGCAGTATACTTGTCTTGTGACCCTGACCTCATTTTTATGGTTCACTGACTTCATCAACATGAATTTAAAATCTGCGTCCAAGTTTCGTGGTTAAATCCATTTCTCAGCAACTGTAATACCTAGGCCAACCATATTTGGTCTATAGATATTTCTTGGTGGGTACATGTCAGTCTGACACCACCTTTTGACCTTGACCTCAATTTCATGCTTGAGTGACCTGTGTCACATTTTCGTAGTTAAGTACATTACTCAGAAACTAGAATACCTAGACCCACCATATTTGGTGAATAGATAGTTCTTGGTGGGTACATGTCAATGTGACATCTGGCTTGGGACCTTGACCTCAATTTCATGCTTGAGTGACTTTGTCACCTTTTGAAGATTAGGTCCATTTCTCAGCACCGTTAATACCTAGACCCACCATATTTTGTCAATAGATAGTTATTAGTGGATACATGTCGGTATGACACCTGCCTTTTGACCTTGACCTCAATTTATTTTAACGCATTTTCCTTTAACTTACCAAAATTCGGGTATCAGATAATAATTATACTATGTCCATGTGCATACTCAGGCGAGACATTTAGTGTGTCCGCTCTTGTTTATTATCATTTTGCCTCTGACCTGATAGATAAAGGGAAGGTTGTTGACACAAAAAAACTTGAACATGTCACATTTTTTAGGCTACATATCTGTCTAATTTTTTTTCACTTTTTTATTTGTAATATTATCTAGCAAGCCTAAACCTATGAATTGGAACTTTAAACAGTGGTAGCCCACCATATGAAAATGAGTATGAAGAAAAATTAACCCAATCTGACACTAAAGGGAGATAATTAATCTTTTTATTTTGAAGCAGAAAAAAGAAGGTATCCCTTAGTGAGGTCCCTCATACTTCTTGTTTATTCAGTTCCTGAATAATAAGATTTTTTGTTAAATCCAACATTTTAATACATGACAGATTAAGAAGAATCTACTTGGCTTAAAGATGTTATTTGCTTCAATGTTCATAGGTTAAACTTGTAAACAAAATTAAAAAGTAGTTGTTGATGTTTGAAAAAATGTGATTTTGCAATTGCATAATAAATTAAAGAAGGTTAATCTGTTGTATATACTAATAAAAGTGGACCGTAAAAACGTGATCAGGGTCACAAGACAAGTATATTGCGCCAAATGTTATACGACAAGGTATCTGAGGACTAAAAAGCTTTATTGTAGGTATTATTTGTGCAAAGTATTAAAGTTTATAAAAAGTTTATGCCGCCTGATAGTAATACATATGTTATGCTGTCTTTGGCATCAGTGGGGGTTTCGTTTTGTTATAGTTGTGTAATCCTTTTGAAAGGCAAGGTATTAATGGGGTTGAAAATGTGGATGGTGGATCTTGAACCTAATTTATTTTTTATTCTGCCTGAGTATTATTAACGGATTTCATATAGGATTTCAGGTTTCTGAGATTGAAGTGATGAAAGGGATGAAACCCATAATTTTGAGTCTTTTAAGTATAATTTTTATTGGGTTTTACATTAGATTCATGCTTGGCAATCTAGTATCAGTGTAAACAAATACAAATTGCAATTAAAAATATTTTCCATTTTTCAATGACTTATTAAAAAAAAATGCAATCTCACCCTCTCCCCCTAAAAAAAAAACATCATTATTTTTGATAAATTATATTTTTCAATTATATATTTTGAAACAGTTGATTTTCAACTTATCTTGTAATCTATATAAATGTCATCATTTAAATATAGAAATGAGAGCAATTTTCCAGTTTTCAACAATTTTATATAAAAAAACTATGATTTTCCCCCAAAAATAACCATATTACATATGTTTTGTAACTTTACTTTTTAAAACCACTTATTTACAACATATTTGGTAATCTAGTAATGGTGTCATCGAATACAAATTGCAGCTAAAACTATTTTCCAGTTTTCAGCGATTTTTCAATAAAAAAGAAATTTTCCTCAAAAAAAGCAATCATAATTTATGAAAAATTATATTTGTCAATAAAATAACTTGAAACAGTTTATTTCTAACATATCTTGTAATCTAGTTTATATGTCATCGACCAAATAGTGAAAATAGGGCAATTTTCCAGTTTTCAGCAATTTCCTTTCAAAAACCAAGATGTTAACCTAACATTACCACTCTTTTACATGCGCAGTCTTGGTAGACTTTCAGAATTCATTTTTAATTGTTTATCTATACCAAATACAGGTGAAAAAACATTCTTTTGCAAATTTTTGCAGTCTTTTTCATAGATTTACTAGACTATCTGTAAAAACCGTGTTTATTCATTATTGTTACCATTTTCACAATTATTTGACTTTATCTGCTTAGTTTACAGATAGATGGGTAGAGATACCAGCAATTTTATTTTTGTTAGTTGAAGTTTCAATATTGGTCTAAACTTCCATTTAGATAGATGGGTCCAAACTTTTTTTCTCTGTTTGCTATGGATAATTGAAAATTACTGAAAAACACGTTTTTCCCCTATCATTTCATTGAAAATCCACCGATTGAGCCCATATATTGAATTTCATCATTAAAAAGGTGGTAATGATAAAAAATTACATAGAAACAATTTTTTCTAGGTCAGTATGTTAGTCTGGGCTGGAAAAAAATAAATTGCACAATTTTTTTTTTCATTGAACACTTCTGTCTGGTGCGTACTGGCATTGCCTCTTAAGTAGTTTTATAGGGTTGTAAAAACATCTGTTGATAATTATTCTTAAATGAAATATATATATATATATATATATATATATATATATATATATATATATATATATATATATATATATATATATATATATATCAACAAATTCTCCAATCAGTAAACTGCACAACTGATTAAAAATAAAAATTTCGTGCAACCATAAATTCATTCTGAACTTTATACTTTCATCTACCGACTATAAAAGGTACAGACAAGATAATGTAGCAGACATATTTTCTATCAGTCAATTTAAAGGTATAATTATAAAATTAACTTATTTCTTATGCATTTTTAAGTTATTGGTACAGATGGTTGAGCGTGTAATGCAAAAAACCACACTCACACGATTCATACGTTACACGCACACGATTCGCACGATACACGCACACGATTCGCACGTTACAAGCAAACCACATGATGCACGTTACACGAAACACGATTTCCGATCGTGCGATTCCTAAAAATTGTGTTTGGAAGATACGAACGTAATATAACGAAACGAATTACTATAATTAAATTTATGCCGGATATGAATAGCAGTGAAATATTGAAAATGCATTTAATTTTAAATAAATAAGTACGATGAAAGGAAGTCGTTTTAAACGGTCCCGTTTAACTTTTTTGATAAATAAAAGATATTTATTTTTATATGGTATTTTTAATAGGAACTTTATAACAGAACTGTGAAATTATATTTTTAATTTATTACAAATCAATAAACCTGTTCATGTTGTTATTACCTAATTAGCTATGGCATATTCACTGTTGACATTTAACTGTCAGATTTCATAGGTAAATTAACAGGTAAATAGACATTTTATCTTCATAAGAGCTCTTAATCCTTTGTTGTTTTAGCCCGGTCAAACAATTACTTATGGAAAAGATGTATTATGAAAATATAAATTAATGAATGATATTTGCAAAAGGATTAAAAACTCAGGCATATTTTAAGAGTAATTTAAAATATTTTTTTACAGATAAGTTAAAGTTCAAATTTATGTTTAATTTGCAATTGTTGCATGCAAGTTGCATCATCGTTTAGTTTAGGGAACCTTTTATTTAATTTATTCTTTCCAAACCAAATAAATTTAATAATTTAAATCAGTAATCGAAAAAAAAAAAAAATAGAATCTGTTGCGGGATTATTAATATCAGTATTTTCAAATATTTGACAACGATGAAGGTTCGTTCAAACAATATTTTAATTCGAGTTCGAAATATTCTCGGATTTGAATTCACACGTTTTAATATCTGTTTCGACCAATGAAATCTCATACACGTTGCAAGATTCGAATAACACGTTTATTAACACACGCAAACCACACGCACACGATTCACACGCTACACGCACACGATCCACACGTTACACGCACACGTTTCGCACGTTACACGATGTTTTTGGTGATTTACACGTTCAACCAAGTGAACATGTATATAAACTATTTAAATTAGTGAATTAATTAATGAAAGCAAGTTGGTTTTAATGTTGGTATAAGAATTGTATTAACATGTAATGTTCAAGACATTTATATATGCCTATGATTACAAGTTCTGACTAATCTATTACATTTCAGAATAAAAAATCAGAGATGTCACTTTAAATCAATATAATGACTAACTATAGCTAGAACACTGAAAAATAAGGGACGAGTCTTAAGGATGGTCACTTGTAAGATCTTTGAATTTTGGTCAGGTTATGCGAACTTCTCAGGGTTAATCCATGTATAGTATGGGATATTTTTTCACCAGTAACCCCCTATTTTCTGTTCGTTTATTTATTATACAAACATGACATATCTTAAAGATCTAAATGAGAACATTTTATGAAATTCTATATATTAGTTTAATTGCAGTTATTTTATTACTTGTCATAAACATAAAATGTAATTATAAGAATTAAATGCACCAGTAGTTTCGAGGGTTGAAAAAACATCCATAAATGAAATATATGTATGCATCAATCAATTCTAGACTCTGTAAACTGCACAACCGAATAAAAATATAAATATTGCCATGCAACCATAAATTCATTCTGAACTTTATACTTTCATCATCCTACTATAAAAGGTTCAGACAAGATAATGAAGCAGACATATTTTTTTTATCAGTCAATTTAAAAGTATAATTATAAAGTTAACATATTTCTTATGCAATTTTAAGTTATTGGTACATGTATATAAACTATTTAAATTCGGTATGACATAACAGTAACTTGGTTTTGATGTTTGTTTAAGAATTTTATTAACATGTATGTACATGACATTTATATACTAGTCAACAAAAGAAACGATACAGGGTAATACATTTTTCATATATTCATAATTTCAAATACCTGTACTAAGCAGAAAAATAGGCCCACACGCTTGATTTTCATAGTACATTGTTTTCTAATCAAAAGCATGGATTTTGTGCAAAAAGTTTGAAATAAAAAATTCCAATTCTTGAGGTTTAAAAAAACACATTTTTCAACACAAACTTAAAAAATCAGCAATTTTACCCCGTTTTGAGTTTTTTCTATTGATTTCTGCCACTGGATTTTCATTTAAAAGATGTGTGTAGATTTTCTTCTCGATTTTCCGCAAATTTAATTTAACCCCTTTTGGAAATTTCCATGTTCCACCATTTTAAAGTTTTATCCAAATTTCAAAATTAGATGGCATCAGATCAAGAAATAAAGTAGCAAACCATTGTTGTCATGATACTTAAGTTTTTTAAGGAATTACCAAGATATTTGGTTCCGAACTCGTGTATCGTTACTTTTGTTGACTAGTATATATACCTGTGTTTACAAGTTCTGACTAATCTAGTACATTTCAAAATAACAAAGCAGAGATGTCACTTTAAATCGATATAATGACTAACTAGAACACTAAAAAATAAGGGACGAGTCTCAAGGATGGTCACTTGTGATATTTTTTAATTCTGGTCAGATTATGCGAACTACTCAGGGTTAATCCATTTATAGTATGGGATATTTTTTTCACCAGCAACCTCATATTTTCTTTTTCATTTATTTATTATACATACATGACATATCTTAAAGATCTAAATGAGAACATTTTATGAAATTCTACATATTAGTTTAATTGCAGTTATTTTATTACTTGTCATATACATAAAATGTAATTATAAGAATTGAATGCACCAGTAGTTTTATAGGAATTCAGCAATTCCATATTATCTTTTCATTTATTTATTATACATATCTTAAAGATCTAAATGAGAACATTTTATGAAATTCTATATATTAGTTTAAGTTGTATAAAGCTTTAAAGATTCATCACATTTTCCATTCGATTTAAACCTATTTGCCTTTTTACAAAATATATGTGTTTTTAATCATGTGAATGTTTAAAGGCGCTGTGAAAGTTTCTAAACAACAACGCTATTATATTTGTTTTGATGCGACCCCTGTACACTGTGTGTATCTAGGTCAATTATAACTCGGCATTGTTCAGTGTCACGATAACATGTAAACTAAATTATGTCTGAAGATTTAACCACGTGATATTGTGTATTTTTTATCATAAACTTGGGAGAGAACATTCTGGTTTAAATATTTATATTAAATCGGAAAAAGGAAAGATAATAATATTATTATTATTATTAAAAGTATTTATTTTTCTACGTTAATTAATTCATACCGTTTTAGTAAGGTTTTATAAGTAATTGTTATTTAATTTTTTGTATTGTAATATATCTATAAAACGGTAAAGGAAGATTTCAAGACGATATTGATGAAATATACAAATATATCAAAAACTTGAATTTTAGTTTTGGTTTATTGATGGTAGTTTTTGGAAATTTCGGAAAAGATTTTTAAATATGAATTTATGTTCATTAAATTTCAATTATTTTTTTATTTTTGTTTTTAAATAACAGTTAAAGTCTAATCTTCAAGTATCTGCATCTTTAACATATGTTGCAATTATGAGAATAGTTTGCACTGTTTTACTTCATAAGAAACCGTTTAAACAGTGTAAATTGCGTAAGTTTGATCATGAAAGCATGATGTGTCAATATTGTATATAGAAATAACCCTTTGAAGACATCGCCTTTGTTTATTGTCTTAAAATTAAATTAGTTGATAATTACGGACATGAACATCCCAGATACTTTGGTCACTTATGTAACATGAAATGAGGTTCCAAAAGGGAAATATTTTTTTTGTTTCCTTTCAAACATACATACATTTGGTTTTTGGTGGATAGGCAATTCTGTTTGTATCTGCCTGTAATTCAATGGTTGTTGTTTGTTGCTGTGTTGCATGTTTGATTTTTCGTTTCTTTTTGGGTACATTAATCAGGTCGTTCCTTTTCTCGTTTGAATTGTTTACATTTGTGATTTCAAGGCCTTTTATAGCTAACTATGTGGTATGGGATTTGCTTTTTTTGTTGAAGGCTGTATGGTGACCTATAGCTGTTAATTTCGGTGTTATAAAGTCTCTTGTGAAACAATCTCATCTAAATTCATACCAAACTTTTTTATATTTATTTGGTTTCCTTTATTCTTGAAGGTATATCACAGCACACCTCTTATATACTAGCAATTATTAGTCATACATAAAGGTATTTTGATAGGTTAAGCCAAAACCATCTTCAAATGTGAGGTCAAAAACTTTAACATTTACACTTATCTTATATGTTCTCATTGCTTACATTACAAATAAAGTATGTATGATTTTCACAGACAGCCTCAAATAATTATGCAGGATAATTAAAAACATCCAGGAAACAAATTATGTCGATATGAATTTTGAAAGTTAAAATGAATTCAGCCGGAAAATATAGGAACCTGAGGATTAAACATATGTTGGAAAGTCAATGCAATTTGCCTTAGTCACTTTAGAGTTTGCAGAAATTGGGAATTGCAATAGGATCAGGAATTTGTACAATAAACACAAAGTAAAAATTATCTACATTCCTATTCACTTGTGCAATAATCTACACACTATTACATATTTTCAATGATGATGTGACAACAAAACTCATCAATATCTATCAATATCTAATTCACAGCTAATTATTTCAAATCAAAAGCAAATAAAGTCAAGAAATGTTGGTGACCAGTCAGCAGTCGTGGGTTCACGTATTGCTTTTCTTTTTTTAAAGAAAGCAACTTGTTCTATTGTCAACTACTAAAGTCGATTTAAGCGACAAACGAAGTGTCTATTGGCATTATATGTAGTGATTTTTTTGTCAGTGTGACCATAAATATCATATATTTCATCCATTTTTTCAAATATTCAGCAGTGAAAGTTTTAAGTTTCCTTCTAATAGGTTATATTTTGGCAGTTATATTAACGCTCTTTTTATTATTCCAATAGCTTTGAAAAAATCAGTTTTAGAGAAATACTGTACAATAGCAGGGAAATGGCATGTTATATTTTATGAGAAGTCTGTTAATGAGATAAAGATGACGTCCACGCTAATCTTGTATCGTTGATGTCAATCTAAACCTTGTATTAAAAGTGTAGTTTATCTATTCAGAATTTTTAATACATTTTCTGTTGAATCTAAGTCATTTTTATTCCTTTTCTATGTGCCACCTGAAAAAAATATAGATTTTGCTTTTTAAAAACGCTTCAACTAAAGCGTTATTACACAAACAATTATATTCTGAGATAAAAAAAATATAAAAATTGAAATGCTCTGTATTAATACTTAGCTAGAAACACTGTACTATGTATTTGTCCATTTTGCGGGGGGGGGGGGGGGTGGTTGCTAGTGGCTGGTTGGCATTCAATGCATTTTGATCATGCATTTTGAATTACAGTAATTACATTTTCATAACAGAACGTGGAACTCCAAGAGAAATATTATTATCAAAGTCCAAAATGATGGCTAGGTGGGAAGACAAGCAAACACCCACAACAACTTGAAAGCAACAGTCATACACCGGACTTGATACAGGTGAAAACAATATAAAGAAATACTAAAACACACTGTATTATTAACACCACTGCATCACGTAAAGAAAGTCGTGTGGAATTCTGTGAAAATCTTTTAATCCGAGCTGCAGTTTTACGTTATATGTTGACCTGATATAGCGATATGTACAAGGGACGAAGTCTCATATAATAAACCAATGAGAGGGAAGAATAAACATATCATATTTAATTGTTTTATTTTTCTGAACTGGATGTGTAGTTGAATTGCTTTCTTGGGGTCATTTTTGTAAATTCAGAAATTATTGCGTACATTTATTATTGTGATTTTGCCATTTAAGACCAAAATGCGATTTTAATTTTTGGGATATTGAGAAAAATCCCGCTTCATTCATTAAAAAAAAATCCAAAATTCGAATTTAAATTATTGCGATTACAGCCCTGTCGCAATAATTTCCGAATTTACATTTTTTAATGTTTTCGTGTTTTTTTGTGGTTTTTTTTTTGTCAGGCGTTATGGCAGTTTTACTGCTGACTTGATTAATAACGGATTCTTAGTTTTATAATCAAATCAAATTAAAATTTTATTGTCATTTAAATCATGAAATACGATTTGTGACAATCATAATAATGAAATACAATTAGTAGATTGTAATAGATAGATGTAAGGAAGGACAAGCTCGTTTTGTACTTCTCGTCGCATTCCTATTATTTAACGACCAGGAAAATAATACCCAAACGACAAAAGAGTGGGAGAAGATCGTAAACTCGAAATCCAAGGAAAATAAAGAAATGATGAGAATGATCGCAAGAAACAAACGCCACCAAGATACATTTATAACTGAAAGACTAAAATACAGATAATAAACTAAACAAATATAGAACAAAACAGCACAGAAACTAAACCACTAGCAACGTGAACTCCCACTAAAAACCGGGAGTGACCTCAGGTTCTTCCAAAGGGTAAGAATGTCCTGCTCCGTTGCTAGTGAGTACAATTCAGTAAAGAAATACTTACATTTTGATTTCTTTTGTTGAGTTATGATAAGATAAATCTAATCATAACAGTGACAAGGGAAACAACTCCTATTGTGGACTGTTTCGGGAAAAGTCCAGGACTATGACCTGCAAAGTAACACAAACAATTAATCGTTAAGATTGAGAACTCTTCCAAACATCTGTTCGATTCCAATCTTTATTAAGAAGAGGATTGTACATTTTCCGCCGAAGGTAGGTGCTATACATAACTATGAAATAATATGTTAATTGTTGAGAGAACAGAAATATTAGAGGTAAAGGTCAGTAAAGCATATTATTTCATAGTTATGTATATATCATAGAATTAAAGGTCCAAAATTCATAAATATATAAAAATAGTATAAAAATATAAGGTAATCGTTTTCAATGTCAATAAGTGAATCAAACAACACAATCTAATGTGTCTACGCTGCATACTACAGGGGGGGGGGGGGGGGGGCAACATGGAACTCTGTCCAATTTATACATTTTTTGTCAAATTGAATACTTCTGCTTAATGCACATTTTCAATATGTTCATATGTCAAGCCGTTTTACTATTTATTCGAATTTCAAAATATCTAAAAAACTTGATAAGATATCTCATATATATAGTTTATAAGATATCTTAAATAGTTTATATGATATCTTATATAGTTTATAAGATATCTCATATCATTTATAAAATATCTCATATAATTTTCTTTATAAGATATCTTTTAAATTATATGAGATATCTTATAAAGTATGAGGAGATGGTATTCCACAACAAGGAAAATCTGGAGAAAATTGACATTATACTCCTTCAAATTTCAAAGCCACAGGAGGAGCTGAGTGATTACATAAAAAAAAGTACCCTATTCATTTGGGGCAAACGGGGACCGCGATTTTGTCTGATTTGTTTTTGTCTTTATATGAAGATAAAAATAAAATAAAACGATATTAACAAACATGATAAGGGTCCTTAGTGCCCGAATGTTTTAGGTAGTTCGTCATGACTACTTAAGGTCACTAGCCTGTCAAACACTGAGGTTGTGACTGTGGCGGGGTGTGATCGACTCCAATTTTAATTGACAAGGATTGCCAATTTGCCTAGGTGCTTTCTCCCGGTACTCCGGCTCCCCCCACCAATAAAAACTGGCCGCCGCGAAATAGCCAAATGTGCTGAAAACGGCGTAAAAACCCAACTAAACAAACAAACATGATGATTTTAATATTACAATTTTGAAATTCTAATATATTAGTAGAGGCATATCAAGTCGACAGCATTTGGTTTAAACATTTAACATTCATTCATTAATGCCCCGTATGATATATACACGACGGCTTCATGGGCTTGTCAGCTTAGCGGAAATAATGTTACATTTTCAAAACATCATCTGCAGTAATTTCATAGGCTAACAGCAACTTTCGGTACAAAGTTTATAACTTGATAGATTCCTTTCATGACGTCGTGCTTATGAATACGTACGCATGCAATATAGTCCAGCTGATTCGTGAAAAAAATGTGGGTTTGATGATAAAAATAATCATATTTGGCATGGTGGTAGTAATGGACATCCCAAACAATATTAGATATGTACCCGCCTTGATAATTCAAAATGGCGGCCTTTTTCAAGATGAATATAAAATTGACGTATTTTGCATGTTGAAAGTTGCAAACAGTTTTTGCTTTGACTTACCAGAGATGAAAATATAAATAAAATGATGAAATAAGATTAAAACAACTTCACTGATCGCTTACTCGGCCGGGGATATGAACGCACTGGAATTGAAAGTATAAAAATACAACGTAGAACAATTAAAGCGGAAAGACCTGTTGAGGGTGAAAAATAAGAACAAAAGCGGCCCGCTATCATTCGTAACAAAATTCATCCCACATGTTAAACAGCTTAGGCCAGCTATCATAAACACTGGAACAGTATAGTTAATAATGGGGAAATAAAACACAATTTTGTAAATAACCCAATTATTGCGTACAAACGAAATAAGAATTTGAAAGAAATACTAACCTCTTCTAAACTGAAAAAGCACTGTATCAACTGATATCATAGTCAATTTATCACTAAAGAAAATACATGTAACACATACATGTATAGATATAATATATATATCAAACCACAATGTTCACCAGATCCCTACTTAGGTGTAAAGCCCCTGATAAGTTAACATAAATTAATCAACAATTTCGTCATCATTTGCCGGTATCTAACCCATTTTAATACAGTTTGTTCGGGTGTCTGATGAGAACATGGCCTGATCACTGATTCAAATGTCATGGTAACCATTTAATGTAACATGGCCTTTACAATACTAATGGATTTCGGGCTGTTATGTTATCTGAATTGCGATGGTAAGATGGGATAGGGACACGTTCAATCAACAAAGGTTTGTGTTACGTTGTTTTGTAATTTTTTTCGTTATATGCCATTTTGAAAATATTATAAATAAAAAACATAATTACAAATGTTACTTAAGCATTTGATACACTAAATTTGTTTTTGTCAGTTGTAAAAACAGATAAGGTTTCAATGTCCAAGGTCCTATATACAGATAAAAACATGACAATGCTACATGCCCACCATCTTGAAAAATGTTTACAGTTGCTTTGCCCTATGATACAACTTTGGTTGAAATATGCATATTCATTGGATCAGAAGTTAATAAAGTTGTAGTATTTGCAGCTTTTGTGCAACCCCCCCCCCCCCCTTCTCCCCCGTGTACAAAGGTATTCACAGTAATCACTCACCAGACACATAGACTGATAGTCGCCAACCATCATCGTTAAGGCTTAAATCTGTTCTAAAGTATATAAGTAGATATCTTCCTCCCCCCTGTTCGAATTCATAGTTGTCTTTCGTACCGCATATTTGGTCAATTATTTGGGATTCTATAGATACAGAAAAACACAAAATAACTAATAATATAAACACATATATTGAATGTACCGGACCTAATTCAAAAAATTGTCATCACGTTTAATAAAAACTATATAAAAAACGATTGCTCACTGCAATCTGTGAAATGAACCGTTTTTATAGTTTCAAATTCTGTGCTTATAATGTATTTTGGACTGAATATATATGTATTCTAATCAATCAAGTTTCGAAAGAGGGAAATTCCACTAAAACGGTACAAAATTATAGTACACAACACAAATTAAACACTGACATAGAAAAAAAAAGGATTTATATAGAAAAATAATCAGGCTATATTTGGAAGTCCCCAATCCGTAAAAACTCTTTAGCATTCTTTACATGTTTTTTTTTCTAGTTTCTTACGTGTCATATGCTAATAGAAAACTGAATATATATATAGAAAAAATAATAAAAGTGAATGCAGAAAAGGTCAAGAATGACATAAAAGTCAATTAACACCAGCCAACAGACAGAAACTAAAACAAATAACATAAAATAGCAGAAAATAAAAACACAAATCCAAAAGAGGACAAATATACCTACGGAGCAAACACAAAAAACACGAAATCCATTAGACATACAAATGAACAACTACAAGCAAAACAAATAAACACTGAAAACTAAAAAAACAATGAAAAATACAAACTCCTATCAAAACCAGGAGTAAACTCAAGTGCCCCGATAGGGTAAGCAGTTCAGAATAATCTGAATTACATACACAGAACAATGATGTGGATAAAATGGTTTTAAGGGCGCACAGACCCCATTTATCTGTTCTGAAACTGTGGTTTTTAACACATACTACTAAATCCCATATCCAATATAGTATGACTACAAGCGAGCAAAGTGTCCTTAAATCAAGCCACCGAGAACGCAGCAGGTAATATAAATTCAAATGCAATATATATATATATATCAACTGTACGGGCATTTCAAGATTGATCAGGTAGACTTGAATTGAAACAAAACGGAAAGCCAGTCTTAGTTTTTATCTACGTTTTACAAACTAATATAATTACCTCCTCATGGTGTGCACTTCTGGATTAAATTAAATAAAGTACTCTCGTAACAAAACTTTGGAAAAACATATATAAACCAGAACCTTGTGAGCAATACAGCCAAACAGATCCAAACAGTTTATGCAAAATCCTGGAAATGTCAACCTTACCTTAGAAAGATGAAACCCATTATTTAAGGTAATTGTTCAATAATAGATGATGACGGTTGCAGTTATACTTCTTTAAAAAAAGACTTTAATCAAAAGTTCAAAGCATGGATAATATGGATATATCTTTATCAAATTGAAAAACTCGTAGTTGTGTTTATGTGGCGTCGGGGAAATTAAGTTTCCGAAGTTTGCGATAATTACTATCATTGTCATTACGTTGCATGGAACATCAGGGACATTTACAAGAATCACGTGGTAAAGATGTGGTCGGGAAACTTTAAGACAATTCTAAAATTTATCATCTCTAGCATCAAAAAGGTGTGTACAAATCATAGAACATATTGCCGAAGTATTGACTGAGGTTATGGTACCCTCTTGAACTAACAGTCCAGCAGCAAACGTATCAACTCAGTATTGATTAAATTCACTCAGATATCTTAATTCCATTTCTTTTCCTTTCCCTCTTTTGTATTCGTGATATATATCGGCAAAAGAATATCGAAGGAACAAAACATTTAGAAAAGTCCAGGGAAAAGATAAAGTCAGTAGAAGGAAGCAAAACAAACAAACGCCACAAGGATACATGTATAACTAAAAGAATAAAAACTCAAGAGGTAATATGAATGCAAATACAATACACACCTTTACCGTTAAAACGAGCACATTATGACCCAGCTATCTAAATTGTGTACCGTCCACTCTAATTTGGACACCTTGGTGGTAATCATACTGCATTTATAGTGTGTCGTATTCACCAGAGTGTCAGAATAGATAGGGGGTACCCATAAAACCGGATTAACCCCACCAATATTCAGTGTCTGTACCAAGTCCTGACTCTCTCTTGCGTTCATGTTTGTGTTTTGTACTCTTTTATGCTATTTTTAGCATGGCCTTCTGTCAGTTGGGTTGCTCTGATTGATTGATATATTATTGTTAACCTTTCCTGTTATTAATTTACCTGTTTGGTTATAATAAAATCAATAAAACCAGAACAAGACAGCACAGAAAATGAAGCAGTAGCAATAGGAACTCCCACTAAAAACCTGGAGTGACATCAGGTGCCCCGAAAGGGAAAGCATGTCCTGCTCCGTTAACGACACTCATCACCATAATTATGCAACTATATCGGTCATTATTAAGTTAGTTTACTCAGTTCAAACTTATTAACTGGTTACCAAATTATCGTGTACTGGTCCCGTTTATGCCAGGTATTTATCGTAATTCCAGAACACTCTATGATTGATTATAGCACGTACTCCCCGTTTTATTTAGAATATGTAGTAACATTTCACATGGATTATAATTGCAATATATAAAATTGAGACAATAATTAATAGTATATTAACTTTATTTTGTGGGGTTGATGGTATTAATAGATCAAGAAGAAATCTTCGAAATTATTTTTCAAACATAAGTCCTTATGCAAAATTCACCTGCGTGATATGTATTTATTAGGCGTTAAACACGAAACAATCAAATGCGATTTGAAGCAAAAATTTTATTTAAAGTACATATCGGAAACGACCAAGTAATAAACTATACAATGAGGGGATGGATGGTGTCAAACACACGATACCAAATAAGGTATGGGCATTTAATTAACAAGTCCCATTGATTTGTATTGATAAATTGACAGTTATTATTTGACACCTATGTACTACCAGAGGTCACGTGATGACGGAGATAGCTGGATATGCATTGCAAGTGTAGTGTCAGGTCTGGTGAGGTGTCGAGTCCGATGGGAGTGTCAATTCCAGAAGGACGTGAAATCTAACTAAATATATCTTGTCTCATACACGAGATAAAAACTCCGTATTAGCCAATCAATTCGTGATGACGATCCTAAAACGTTTGGAGTGATTAAATTAACATAGACTGAACAAAACTTTGTCTGCGAATTTTATGTGACAGCAATCTCGCTTTGTCGAGAAAGTCGCCGTATAAATCACATTCGGCAGTAACGAATCAACTGTGAAAGGCATACATCATAGGCAGGAGACCTTAGCATGTTAATGCTAAGGAAGGGGAAATTCAAATACCAAAAAGTACCTGAGGCTAACAGGAATATGCCATGATAGATTCTAAAAGATTGCTTCAGATAACAAAGTATCATGTTGGTTTGAATAGTGGGTAGTTTCCTGTTTTGCTATCTTTGCATTTCCATAAAGTACATACCAAGCATCCAAACTACCATTGTTAAGGCTGTTTTTAAATTGAATGGAAAAATTGAGAGAATTATGTTTTTACTTTAAGGAGTCATAATAATAAATCATTAGATAATCTTGGGTAGGCGAGTCGGACTTAGTATTGTTTTCCTCAAAAAGATGCGAAGCCATGGTAATTATTTTCAATTACATGAATTAAGTGTGTAATTGTTTTTTTTTTCCTTTGGCAGAACATTAAATTCTCAATTACCATGTACATTTCGAATGGGCACCCTATAATGAAGTACTAGTAATTCACATCTTTGCTTGTGTAACAGTAGAGCATGATTAGTCTCCCAAAATTACCTACTGCACCAACTGGGAATCTTTGGTACAGTAGTCCACCGCTTTACCAACTGTGTTAAAGGAGTACTCCACTAGCGCAGCTACTGGGGGTGGTGGTTATAAGCCTGTTACGGTTCTATAACTTCTGTCATACACAAGGGAAGCCCCGTTACACTTGGACAATAAATTGCAATAACCTTGTCAAAACAATAAAATAGTATAACTTAAAAATAAGGACCAAAAACAGTTTTATAATTCATACAATGTATGAGGACAGAGCATTGTCATGACACATTAAAAAATGTACCTATAAGGCAGCATGGCTCCTGATGATTACCATGCTTAACATGCATAGGTAATAGCTACTTAGTATACAAATTGTAAACACATATTGTTAAAATATTGCAAAAGCTATTAGGACAGGGTTATGTTACCCATAGAATAAAGTCTTTGCTTCGAAAATTTTACGGTCGTCACCACGATCTGATTGACCGCTATGGAGTGTCAGTTTCCAACATGACAAAGGCTTCCATCTGTCAGAGATGTTCCTCTTCCTCCAAGGTACATGAACTTCAACGAGCAGCACAACGGGTGTATTGCAAAATGCAGGAAATGCTCACCCTTCCGGACCACCTTAGTTCATCCCCTGTGTTTGGTTGGGTTTGTGTGCACTTTTTGTTTTTCTTGTTGTTTGTTACTCTTTGTCCTTTGTCGTCTTTTTGGTGCTCCCGGTTTTGTTTTTTGTAAACGGACTTTCCCTCTTTTGACACTTCGGTATTCCTACTTTTTCACAATTTTTGTTGGGTGTTTTGCGAGAAACCCAATCAACACGTGACAAAAGTTCAATCAAGGAGGGAACGCCTTAATTCCTTAAATTCTGATTTAAATAATCTTAAATCTCCTCCAAATTTCTTACCATTGAAAATCTGAACATAATCATTAACACACTTATCACCCGACTCAGAATTGAGATCAGTTGAAAAATTCAGAAACTTTCCCACAAGAGTATTGGAATCCGACCCTTTATCTAGTATCCAACAAGTCGAGTAGGATCTACAAAATAAAATACGTGGAAATAGTAAAATATTATTTTAAGGGATAGATAGTAGTTATGGCAAAAAAAAAAAAAAAAAAAAATAGAATTTAGAAATGTCACATACATTAAAATAAAAAACATTTACTATCAAAGCAATATGCATGTAAATAAACAATAAAATTGATAACAGGAAAGGTCAATAATGACATAAATTGTACCAACCAATCAACACTACCCAACAGTTAAAACCCAAGACAAAACAATAACATAAAGAGAACAAACCACAAACATAATCAAAACACAGGATCAAGATAGTCTTACTTGGTAAAGCATTTCCTTCATCTATCCTGACACTTTGGTGCATATACAGCCAAAACATTATGATTACGAACAAGGTGACCGCTGGCTAGAACGTAAAAACGTAATCCTTTGGTAAGACAAACCAGGGAAGACAAATTAACAGCCACAACCACAAGCACAACAAATAAACACTCGACATGATAACTTTAAGTTTAGGAGTTCGAGCATTTTCAAGTTGTAAAAAAAAACTTTTTATGAAAACAACCGTTATGGAAAATCAATAACAAGAAAAATAAATATAAAATGTAAAAAAAAACAACAAACAAAAAAGTTAAAAATACAATTTTATATTTGGTTTTGTTCGACTTGTGTATTTCATACATTTTAGTCGTTTTACGCCCCTTTTGACAGCTCACCATCTGCTTGTATTTTTCTTGTTATCTATTGTCGCAGGAGCTGTTTCGCAACATACTTAGTTATGGAAAATCATTACTTCATTATCTTTTCTTTATAATATAATTTTAGTGATAATGTATCCCCTACTTTTGGATATTTTAGTTGTCTCTCATGAGTGATATTTCCTGACAGAAGGTGCCCTTTTTTAATACAAAGGGAACTATTACTTTAATTTTTTCTGGAAGTATTGAATTAGGGACATGGAAAAACTTCGAAAAATATGTTCAAAACATATCATTAATGTCAGTTGAAGATACTGTTTTAAAGTAAAAGCATTTTGCAGAAAAATAACAATTTTTCCATTGATATCCTTGGTAGACACCTTCAAGGAACAAAATACTCTATAAGTAGGAGAGGTAACAATTTTTCAATTGATATCCTTGGTAGACACCTTCAAGGAGCAAAATACTCTATAAGTAGGAGAGTTAATTTTTCCATTGATATCCTTGGTAGACACCTTCAAGGAGCAAAATACTCTATAAGTAGGAGAGTTAACAATTTTTCCATTGATATTCTTGGTAGACACCTTCCAGGAGCAAAATACTCTATAAGTAGGAGAAAACTCACATGTAACAAAAATGGGGAATTAATATAAAATATAATATTCGTGATATCAACAGTTTATGACCATAGTGAGCTACATTCCAATCATGTAATATTTCCTCTGGTTTTACTCACTGCAGAGACAAAATATAAGAGAATGTAAGAACACCTCGTGAGGTTTTGTTCCTCTTTTGTTACTTATATGGTTTTTAGATACATCATGTGGCTTGGCAATGTTTTGTTATCATACAATCACAGTAAATATAGCATATAACTAATTGTCTTAATATTGTGACAAACACATAATGTATACATAGTATATGTCCGATGGATTTCCGAAGAATTATCGCAGATACAAGGCATTCCTAAATATTCATTTTTGGCCTGAGCACTAATCCCCAGCAGTTAGAATCAGTTTTAAATACTCTAAACCTTTTGAACACACACCGTTGAGACACTATTCATCCTACTCGCCTGGCGAATATATATATATATATATATATATATATATATATATATATATATATATATATATATATATATATATATATATATATAGTCTCTTGCTTTTTCAGTCGAAGATGTGTTATGTCAAAAACTTACTTAGGATATTTAGTTGTACCAAAACCATCATGAGATTCTATATAGGTAATATCTGTAGTAACTTTAACTACTTGTAAGGAGCCACCTGTCAATTAAAGAGACAAAATATATTCGATAAAATTCTACAAATTGTAAAAAATAATAACTATAATTTATTACAACAATAATACTAAGAAATATACAATATTATTGCGTTGAATAAAGAGATGAATATGTTCGACAATTATCTTTTCTTTTTACAACCCTCCCCTCCCAGAAATGTTCGATAAGTTACAAAAGAACTACATTTTGAATATAGCCCTAAATCTTTTACCGTGAGGTCAATGGCCGACAAGTTTTGCTGGATTTGATTATCCACTTTTTCCCGCGCCTTTTTAATCAGATTAGATATTGGTTTTTCGTGGCAATGTAAAGGGTTTTAAACTTTTAATAAAGTTTATATGGTTTAACCTGTCACTGCGAAATCAAGGACCGAAACAATGGCATGGTGGGGTTATCTTCCCATTTCCATGCACTTTTATTTCCGCCTCTTTTCTGGGCCTTTTAATGGTAAGGACGTCCTTCCGTAGGCTATCGGCGTTGATCCTTATCGTGGATTCTCTTGTTTTTCGCTGCTCAATCACGCAGCGACCACTAGCAGTAGCAGCAGCAGCAAAAACCAAAATGAGCACGTGAGTATAATAATGAGCAACAAAGAGAAGTGATGAGCAGTGAGAATAGTGTCAGTAGTGACTTTGGTATAAGAAGCCTAGGACACACGTAGTGAGTGAGGTTTCGAACAAAACACAGATTCAACGATCCGTAAATCACATATTGTTCGAGTCGGATTTAGCAGTGTTGTCCTAATAAACAGACAAAGACAATTTGTGTCATTAAGACATCACAATCCAATCAGCTAATGAACAGGTTTAAGGCAGAATATAATCCGAGGTTTTGCTTAATGTCGTCAGTTGTTTGAACATCGTAAAACAACATGCACATACGGATCGATGGAAGCGAAAACGCATCTCGTTTATTTATTGGTTCCTACTAGATATTCAATGCCTGTGGATCTCTCTAACGGCGACACAAAACCGAAAGGAAACGGTAAATACTTCCAACTAAGACCAAGAAAACCAAACGTCTTGAAATTACTATTGGAGAAGCTACCAATACGGGGCTTAAGAAGAAATGTTCAAAAAGCCAGATGGAAAATAACCCTCTTGACTTCTACAAACATTTGAAAATCTGCAAAGGGTGTATAAGCATTGGCAACCAGTGGAGAAAACTGAACAGAGACTACATCAGAAAACTGAACTGTGGAAAACAACGATTTCGAAAAGAATATTTTGCCAGACGCTTAACCCAACAGATCATGCAGAAATCCATAGCAAATAAAAGCACCTGCATAACGGATGCAGCTCATTCGAACATCGAATCGCAAAAAGTAGAGACTTCTTAAAAAATTATATACCTGTGGCATATGTGGATACCAGTCCCAGAGAAACTTCAACCTAGTTCATCACAAAAAGAATAAACACGGTATGGAAGACGGATTAAAAGAGTACATAAAATCTGATTCAGCCTCAAACACCGCCACAGAAAGCGATAACGAGAAATCTGAACAAAGCAGTGTCCGTGGATCAAACGTAGACTCCGACTAGGAATGCGAACAGTCCTAACGGGTCGTTATATCACTAGTAACTCTTTTAATCTTAATAGGCCATTTCAATCTTGATTTGTCTTGAGAGGAAATAAATTCAAACCAAAACTAGATTTTCAAACCATTGCTTGCAGCCGATCAAGATCGGTTCAGACCAAATCGGATGATTTCATATCATCAGTCATTACCTTAAAATACCTTTTTAAGAACGAATTGGATCGGTTAGGTACAGAAAGAAAAATACTGAAAATCTGTGTTAGGAGTACTGAGAACGTCAAGATTTTAATTCATTTTATATATTTCCTTCCGCTTTATTCTCGGATTTACCTATGATTCAATAGGGATTATCGCCCTTATTACTGTTAGGGAAAGTTTTAAAATTATATCGATTTATGGACATAATGTATTGATTTTTGTTATAGAATATGTTAGAAAATAATTGTGTTTTTCCCCCGAATATGTATAAGAATATACAGATCTTGTATTGATCACATAAATTAAAATCATTCATACAATCCGTCAAAATTCAGTATGGACTAAGATCTGAACCTGCTCAAACAAAACTCATTCGAAAAAGACATAAAGATTGTAAGTCACAATTAAAAAACCAATCACTGACCTGCGCAAACTCTCTCCATGACGTCAAATACGACGGACCAATCGTTTCTTAAGAGTAATACATAATGCCCCAACTGAGGTGTGCAAATGAAGGAAATTCCCATTCAAGGTATAAATAAATAAAATCAAATTTTTCTTTTAATCAAATAAGAATTCAATCAATCAAATGATTAATACTTACAAATCGCGATATAAAAATAAAAACGAATTATTATCGTGCCAAAAAATGCTGCAAAGCACCGCGTTGGTGGTATATTCAAATGTAGGTGGTGGTCATCAGTTCGTTTTTGCACGAGATTTTCTGTTTGTTGTGGAGAGCAATAAAAATTACCATAAAAGGCTTGTTGTGTACCCGCGCTTTTACTATCCACGCTTTTGTCAAGATGTGGTTACTCACCTGTAAAATGTTTTACTACGTACGAGAAGAAAATAGTAAACAGCACGTGCTATAAGTTACGACAAACAAAACATGTTAATCTAACCACAAGTTTTAAACATACGACGTAATGCGTGCTCAATTTAAACGTGTTTTGTGCACATTATATTTAGACATGTTTGAAATTTAAATACATGTTTATTATGAAAAAATGATAGATTGACTTATGTTTATGCATTTAAAGTTAGAAGTTGAAAAAAAGGTTCGGGAAAAAATATTTGTGGAATACATTAAAAAAAAACACGTATATTGTAATTGTCTTGTTTGGCTGAATATAAAATTTGATTCACATAGTTTGTAGAAAGATTAGGAATAATACCCGAAATAAGTGTTGGAAATGGTAAGAATTTTTTAAAATAATCAAAATATCAAATATTTCTCTTGATTACCAACGGTGCTGCTATCAATTCACTGATGACATAATTTTTTATATGTTTGCACACTACGACTCGAATTCTTTCTTTATGTTACAATTATATTTTGATAAAGCATCTAATATCGATCATTTATTTTGTTTACTATCGTACACGTTTCATTGTTTACTATTTCTAAATCCATTCATTGAACTGGGAGGTGTGCGTGTTAAACATGATTTGATTGGATGTTCATACAAGTTCAGCGTGACGTTATAAATTGCTGTCTCTCGCGTGTGAGTGGTTGTTTCATCGTGACATATGTAATTTCCAAGGTAGTGTTTGCCCAGGTCAGTTTACTCGCCCATGCATTGTCCATACTGAATTTTGACGGCTTGTATTTGAATTAAGAAACATTCCACCAATATCATGAATATGTTTGATGAAAAACTCGTAAATACATTTTATTATATTATTTTTATTTATTCATTTATCTATTATATATATGATTCTCCCAAAATATTTTATAAACATACACATAAATTTCAATATTGCATATATATGAAGTAGACTTATTTTTTGAAGTTGTGAAAGATCATATCTAAGATCCTAAGATGACACCTTTTGTGCAGGGAAGAAAATGATCATCATGTTTGTTTTTTCGCAGTTGTAAAAATGTCGGTTGAATTATTATTTACAATTTATGTACGCAAAGTTGGCAGTTTAATTAATGTAAGTCATATACATTCTTATCAGCATGTGGTCACCTAACCGAACTTCATTATGTATTTTATGACCGACCGTCAATGAAATGTACCCGTTATTAGTATTGGATACACACACATGTACCTTCTGTAGGGTGCATTTGCAATAGGGGTATATCCCATTTATATCATGATACTTTGAAAACTGTATCTGATAGGTTTTAACCATTTAAAAGGGGGTCTTCTGGCATTTCACCATATGCAAAGATAAAGATAAACTATGATAAATGCAGACTGGTAACATTTTATGGCATCATGATATTAATATAGATTCTCCTTCAGATACGAGTGAGTTATGGAATTTCTCTATAGAAAAAGGGGCCGTAATTCCCACGTAGAAATTTAATCACCCTGAAGTGGTTAAAGATGTTATGTATTTTTATCCCACCGATTAAACACGTCAAGAATAGGAGAAAGCTAGTTATCTAACTGATAGAACTTTGATTCTTTGTTAATCACTTCTTAAGTCAGGATATATTTTAATTATACATGACATAGGAATTGTCTATTTTTCTTATTTTGGTAAGTTCAATTCAATGTTTAGTAAGTAGTTTCTTCTGATATTCAGTGCTAAAGAAGAAGTGTTTCGCACATATTAAGATTGATACTGATTTAATCATCTTTATAGTTACGGTATTGAATGTTCTGATATGTATTTCAGACAATGAAATACTGATTTCCATTTACTGCTCTTTGATTGAAAATTGTTATGTATATATATTATTTTAACCAATATTTCCTAAACTGCTGATATAAATTGAGATCACCTTCAAAATCTACACTAATTTGTTCGTTTGTTAAGTTGGAGTTTTTACGCCGTTTTCAGCACATTTTGCTATTTCGCGGTGGCCATTTTTTTATCGGTAGAGGAAGCCGGAGTACACGGAGAGAACCACGACCTTCGCTGGCAAATTGGCAATCTTTGTCAATTAAGATCAGATCCAAACACAGAACACTACTTGAACAGGCCGACTCCGAAATGATCCAAAAGTTATCTCCCTTGCACTTCAAGTAAAAAAAAAAACGCCGAAATTATCTCCCTAAAACAACCGGTTAAAATATGCACGAAAAATGGCGGGAAAGTTCATCATTTGCGGTTGAGCATGCGCACAAACTACTTCCTGTAACGTCATTTCCGGCGAAGACACTTCCGCCATCATCAGGCACCACTAAGACAAATACTAATTTAAAACCTCACATACTACCAAAATAAATCCCAGATAACAAATTCCTGTGATCAGGTACAATTGCAACCAATATCTTTATATAACCAAACAATACTTAAATTTATCAGTAATAGAACAAAAACAAAAAAAAACAAAACAAAACAAAACAAAATAAAAAAAAAACCCAAAAAGCAAAAAAAAAAAAAACACTCGAATTCCAAGGATATTATGTATATTGCAGATTTTCGGAATAATTTTTGTCAGGTAAGCTACATGTAGCTAGTAGCCAAACACTTGTCAAAATAACTAAACAGGATTAATCAATTTAGCCAAATTTCAGGTAAGATCAACTTTGCCTGGGTAAAAAGAAGTTCAATACAGTTATCTCAGTGGAGGTAAAATAAAGTCAGATACGAAAACAATGCAAATAAATGTTTTGACAAGAAAATATTACTGTAAATTCAGAAATTATTGCGTGCATTTATTATTGCGATTTTGTCATTTTAGACCAAAACGCGATTTTAATTTTTGCGATATTGAAAAAATCCCGCTTCATTCATATAAAAAATTCCAATATGCGAGTTTAAATTATTGCGATTACAACCCTGTCACATTTTTGGCAATAATAAAAACATCGCAATAATTTCCAAATCGTAAAATTTTGAATTACAATAAAGATAACCTAACTTTACCAAAAGATGGCAAGAAAGATCAGATCAAGATATGTTGCCGTGTATCCGAGTCTATATCAGAACAGTGCAGGTAAAAGTAAACATCGCTTAATTCACTATGGATTGGTCTTAACCTATCTTAATAGATCACAAGGCGGTATATCTTTCTTTTAACTTGTCTTGATTTTTCCAGAAGTAAAAAATGTTGACAGTCAAGACAGTCAAGACACATGTAAATCAATACAGAAATGACTGTTTAAGATAAAAAAAAATGTCCACTACTGAACGTGTACAATCGATATTTCTGCACGGTGCTGCACCTCGCTTCCTTTAAAGTATATAAATTTGTACTGTGCACGTTACTGCAGTCTTAAAGTTTGATTATATACAATATATTGTACTTACTGTCTGTCATTGTAACAGGACAAAATTGCATCAAAATCAAATATATACAAAGGACCTCAAGTTGTGTCATATTGAAGCGGGTATCCTCAGATATCGTCTCTACTAAGATGTGCTTTTAAATTATTATGGCAAGTATTTAAACATATTTTCAGAAGTAAATCAGGCGTTATATTTAGTAGCAAAAAGTTGTGTAACTAAAAAGTCAAATATTACATGGCAAACCATGACCTTTAAAAGTGACCAAAAAAAAACAGGGTCATGTAACTTAATATCATGGATAATTTTTAAATCATAGTTTTCTGTGACTATTTTTCAACAATTATTTGTCACATGTGTAGGCCTAGTCCTTGTCCAAATATTTGAAACTGATAGTGTGAACTTCAACACCTATAGTCTTGTAAACATTGTTTGGAGCATTAAGGGTTACCATCATTTTCAAATTAGATTATCTATTTCTTATAACTTTCAAAATATAGTCAAATAAACAAACAAACAAAAATCAGCTAAAAAATAGATGCATAAGAGGCTATAATCCCACCATCAGTACACTAATTTTTATGAAATTTTGCAGGCATATGTGGTTTATCATATTGATTATTTCTGCTATTATCTATCTGTTATTGTTTTCAAGATACAGGCAAACAACCCAAAAAGGCGGGACAAAATGTTTATGTTGAGGAAAAAGAAACTCATACTGAAATGTTAAAAATAGACTCAATCTAAAAGTTACCTGTAGCTAAAGGTATTTTGAGTTGACCCCTAACTAAATAAGTCGGTATCGGTGTAGAAATAGGTGTAGATGTCGGTATAGGGAATTTCGTATGATGTCTATTGGATATTACATGTATGGGCAAACAAGGAGTATTAGACTGTCCACATTATGTTGGGCCGGTATGATCAGAAATAATTAATTTTGGCTCAGCGTTAAATAAATTTAATACCTAACATTTATTACATTTGTCCAACGTTGGTATAAGATTGGGCCAATGTAAGTATAGATAAGGCACAACATTGACCCAGCATTATGCCAACATTTTGGTCCAACGTTGGCCCACTTTGCACCTAGAACATTGGGCCAACGTTGACATATTTGTTGGGCCAACGATTATCCAACGTTGACTTGCTGACTGGGATATAACAGAAATCAACCAGAGGAATAATACATATACTTATAGAACCGCAGCTTTCAAATATATGTATATAAATGTATTATTATTTTGTTTATATTTTTTAAATCCTGTGATCACATGTTGGTCAAATACTCATGTATATTTCTAAGAATTGATTTGCATTCCGTTAAAATCACCAATAATAGAATAATAAACCTTATGTCATTTGTATATATTGACCTGTTACTAAAAATAGATCTTAAAAACCCATTTCATGCATTTTATAACTCTGAAAATCCAAAATAGTTTAAAACAATAAAACAATTGTAGCCTATTAATTTCGGTCAATGCAGGAATTTATTGACCAGAGAAATTATATTGTCCTCAGACTGCGTCCTCGTTCAATATAATTTTCTCAGGTGAATACATTCCTGCAGTAACCTCATCAATAGGCTATAATTGTATAAAAAGCTAACATGATAAATAATCGGTTTGTTTTTTTTTTACTGCAATCGCCTTATAGTTTCAAATTTCAAAAATGTACATAATATTGATAATATCCTTACATTACACATTATTTATTTGCATTATTTACAAAGTGTACTAGTTTAAACAGAAGAATGTGTATAATAGTACCTTTTTATGTATATTCTTCTAATATCATCGTAATTTGGACATTTTAAAATAAAGTGAAACTCATATTCTATGTCATTTTAAATATTAAGTTTTGTTTAGTTTATTATACGTGTTTTGTTCTTTTGGTTATCCTCGTCGCGTTTGTTTGTGTTGAAATTCTCCTCACTTTGTCTTTTCCTTGGACTTCGAGTTTGTGGACATGTCCCACTGTTTTGTTGCCACGGTATATTCTTTTGCCAATATCTATGTGAACATATCTTGTTAGAACACTGATACATGCAGGTGATAAATTTTTAGTATGATAAAATGTTCATCTTCAAACAAATGCTTTAATTTACAAAATACATTTTGGTGATGTTTCAAAAATACTATTTCTCTGTTTTATAAAATTATCTCTTGGCCTCTGCTTAAATACAATCAAAAACAAATCATCATTTGGTTTCATGGGTTATTAATTCATCATTATATCTTTAACCGGTTTTCCAACATTTTGATCTCGAGCACTGCTGATGAGTTGTCAGTCAACGAAATGGCCATGGAATGCATCAATTTATTTCGGTATTTTGTGATACAGTTTATTACTACCGCTGGGTCTGTGTCACTGCTGGTGGACTGTAAGTCCCTGAGGGCATTATCAGCCCAGTAGCCAGAATTTTTGTCCTGGCATAATTCATTACCTCAATGCCTTTACATTTTAAGTTCAAAATTTGACAAAAATGTCTAAGGCTCTTCCCGTTGATGCAGAGGTAACCTTTAGCTGAGTTTGGATTCCGGTTTGTTTTAATCTTCTTTTTCTTTTTTTTTTTTAGTTTCATGGCTTATTAATTCATCATTTTATCTTTAACTGGTTTTCACAATTATCACAAAATTTCCAACATTTTGACCTCGAACACTGCTGATGAGTTGTCAGTAAACGAAATTACCATACAGTGCATCCACTTTTTCGGTATTTTGTGATACAGTTTATTAGACAGAACACAATTATCCCCCATGCCCGTCTGTCTGTCCGTCTGTCACACTGTCTGGTGACCTAAACTCCTTGTTCATTTTAACTTCATGCATTTCATTTCTATGCAGTTATGTCACATACTACATGTAGGTGAAATAAGGTTTTAGAATTTTCATTTTCAAAAACTGGGCCCACAGGGGTCGAATTTAGAGTTCAAGCTTGTGACGTAATCTCCTCTTTTATCTTTTAGTAGATGCATATACACTATTGTCAGAAACCTTATGTAGATACGCTATAAGATTTTAGAATTTTGATTTTCAAAAATTGGGGCTCACAGGGGTCGATTTTCCAAAATTAGAAATTGAAGCTTGTAACCTAAACTCCTCTTTCAATTTGCTTCATGCATTTAATTTCTATACAGTATTATCACATACTGTATGTAGATGCGCAATAAGGTTTAGAATTTTAATTTTCAAAAATTGGGGCCCACAGGGTCGAATTTCGAAAATCTTGAACTTAAGCTTGTTACCTAAACTCCTCTTTCATTTTTCATTTAATGTATTTAATTCATATACAGTATTGTCACATTTAGATGGGCAATGAGGTTTTAGAATGTTGATTTTAAAAATTGTGGGCCCACAGTGGTCGCATTCCTTAAATCGGCCATTTAAGCTTGTGACATAAACTCCTTGTTCATTTTTCATTTTATGCATTTGATTTCTATACAGTAGTGTCACACACACACACATATATATCTATATAGATAGTAAAATTTTCGATTTTCTAAAATCTAAATTTAACTATTGATGGTGGAGAAATCCATAACTCACCAGTAAATTGAAGGAAAATCTGTTTCTGATATGATTTTCGACAAAAACCGCAAGTTTTTCGTTGCTATGTGGTTTGTTACCGGGAGGTGGTTAAAATATTATGTAGTTTTATCCAACCCATTAAACACATCAAGAAAATGAGATTTAAATGTCAAGTGAATATCAGATATCATTTGCAAAATGATTAACATGGATTTTTTTAGAAATCTTCATTTCCACTTTCAATCATTGCATCCTATTTTGATATTTAAAATATGTAAGTTTTAAACTAAAACAATAGGTAATGGACAAAATGTTCTATATTATTTCACCAATTTCAGTAAGTGGATGTTAAATATTTCTCATTTTGCCGTTTATTTCAGTCTAAATAGAACTTATGTCGTCGGTCACGTTATTTATCTATGTTCTTAATACTGTATTGCTTGAGGGAAATTCTAAGGATAAAGGTAATAACCAAATTACCGAATTTCAAGGCAGTTGTCAAAAATAAATAGTAAAAAGTGAATAGTTTATATATAACAGGCAAAATCAAAGCAAACACCGGAAATTGGAAATGAGCGTAATGGTCCCCACTTGGTATAGGCATTCTGATGGAGATGGTGGGTTGAACCATGTTTTACATGACGCTATTCAATGGAGCTCAAGATGATGCAGTTCGAGTTTAGATCCGGTATCATTTATTAGGAGCTCTAGTTTGGTTTGAAGATAGAGGTTATCTGAAAGGAGAGTCTCGTATTTTGTTTTAGTTTTCATTTCTTTCCATAATGGCCCGCTGATATATTGTTCCAAATGACGACATCCTCGTTAACCCAGGTCTACTGGGAGATTAACATGTAGTGCTAGTATCAAGGAAAAATGCATTTCACCATGAAATACCACTTGATAAATGTAACTTTGACAGGTGCAGCATTTTAGATCCTTATTTGCAAAATTCAGTCTGATTTAAAACATTGCACAACTATATCAGCTGACACTTGATTTCGAGAGCGGCCCCTGTAGCGGCCTACTCTTTTTCGACATCTTGTTGATCTCCCTTAACAGGAGGCAGACATTTTTCGTCCCCATCAGACGGACTAGCATCGTTTATCGAGACTATCTTCGCAAATTATGTCGCAAATTTGAATCCTGAAATTTTCATCCCGAACGGGAATCGAACTAGGGACCTTTGGCTTGGTAGTCCGATACGCTAACCACTACACCACGACACCCACCAAGTGGAGAAGGATTGGTATAAGTTGGTATAACTTGTTTTCCAATCCACTATAAATACAGGTAAATAAGTTTAAACTAAATTTTCTTTCGAAATATTTTCTGATATAAACAGGCCACAAGTGATTAATAAAAGTTGATTTGATAGTGAAATAATACAACACCTATCACACCATTTCCCCTTGCAATGATAATATTGTAAAGGTAAACGGTTTGTGCCAAGTTATACCAACGTAAAGATTATGTATATAAGTTATTTCACACAAACATTATCAATTTTATATTTAAATAGCTTATAATGTACCGATTACGTTACTTCCAAAAGGACGAATATATCTCTTTCAGGTCTCAAAATTGTGTAAAGATCGCATTTCAGACAGAAATGCAATGTGAAAATGTTCAAAGACAAGTCACAAGTCATTCGATTTTTTTAAGACCGAGACTTTCAATGTTTGGGTTTGTATAGAGAAAATGGTAATATATAGTTGCATTGATATACCAACAGTTATTTAAGGATGTTCGCCGGTCATGTTTTTGAATTTTTGTCAGATGTTCAGAATCAGCTGGTGTTATCCATTTGAATGCCATAAATTATTTTTTCCGCAAACACCCATTTTTCTTTTCATTAATCTTTGGATGCAGAATAATAAACCATGTGTAAAAATCTTATAAAGTCCTTGTTATTATTTAATGGTTTTTGAGAAATAAAACTTGTCAATGATAAAGCTATGTAAAATCAAGAGAGCATATTTTTCCCGCCAAACTTCTCAATGGCTTCTATCTCGAAAACAAGCACACGGACCTATAATATTCTTCGCTCTTTTAGTTCCTTTATTAATCCACTATCAATATTTACAAGTGTTATGAAAAGTTTGTTATTTTGAAACAGAGCAGCGAACACCCTTAAGTAGATATAACATAAGTTCGCGATTCCAGGGCGCTAGTAAAAACCATTAAATCAGCATTTTTAATATAAACTATTAGTGATAATTATTCATGTGGCAGTTTTTTTTAACCTTTTCAATAGCTATTGATTATTTGATATGACCCATCTGTTGGTTTTGATTACTTAATTTGACCCATGGATTTGATCCCTTGACATGGCCCATCTTATGGGTTTATCTGTTTTCATGTTTAATTATTAAATCTGTTTCGTTTCATTAAATTTGTCTAATTATTCTAATTAAAGTGGAACTAAAAAGCTTATAGCAAGTTATTTTTATTTTATAGTACTAAATAAACGTATAAAAACGCAAAAAAACCGATGAAATTTGGTCAAGTAATAACGGAGAAAATAGCGAGTGAAGTTGGATTATTTTTACCTGTGGGAAATCCAATCAGCGCTATTCCCGGAAACAGGATTTCCTCGCTCAGTGACCCCGATTAACTGGAAATGACTTACAGTGCGGGCTACTCTTGAACTTGTTTACATTGACCAGAAGGAATATATTATGGATGAACAGCAATGCTAGTGATTTATCGCTGTCATTTAAATGCCCCCATATACATATATATAAAAAGAATGAAAATGAAATTATAGATATTTTGATTTTGAAAGGTGTGTAGAACATAAATACAAATGGAAGACCATCTTATAGGAATAAAAAGCAAACACTATTTTTTTAAACAAGCAAATATAAGACACAATATTAATTGATAGTTTTAAAACAGATGTTTTACAAATAGTGATATAAGATACTGAAAAGTAATATAGATTTTACTATAGAATTGTAATGTGTTTTTTTTTATTGAATTGACAGATTTATAAAATTTCAGAATTTTCTTATAAAAATATATTAAATTTCTTAGTTTAATCAGAGACATATATGTAGAGAGGGATAAGTAATTTCTTACAATCCTTGTTGTAATAATAAAAATATGTAGAGAATCGTTGGAGAACCTGCACTGTACACCTAAAACTTTAATAAAAGATTTTGATGGATTTTAATAAAAAAAAATTATTCCACTTATAAAATAATTCCCACATTTGTAGAGTTATAATTTGGTTAATATTGGTTATGGGACTTTATGATCTTTGTGTAATTTGAATTATAATACCAGTCATAACTTGTTTTCATAACACCTTTCTAATGACTTTGTTACCTGTATATTGATTTACTCCACAGGTGGTAGGTTCAAGGCCAAGTTGTTATTTACCTGATTGGAGGGATTAAAACTTTTGTTTGATCTTTATTACTAGATAACAGGATGTTAATTAATAGGTGATAAAACTTTAACTGTTTTAATTACCAGGATTAAAGGTGATAAAATATCCATCCACATGTTTACTAATTTGTTTTATATCATGAACTAGTTTTAATTTTCACAGGTGTTTAATACTATTTAGGGGGAAATTAAAATTTCTTGCACGATTGGAAGTGTCATATATATATATATCTTTTTATAAATAATGAATAAATAAATACATATTCTTTTAATAAATAATTAGACATTCAAACTTTGCTTTAGCTTTACATTGCCTAATGAAATAGAATGTCTTTAAAAAAAAGCTACATTTTTACCCAAATTATTTTCTGCATTATCAAGATTATGATCATGAACATGTTATATAAATAGAGAGGTAGTTATATCATGGAGGTACATGTATTGTTCTATATTGTATTATTTTACCATAGTCAGCAGACTCTTAATATTTGAAATTATTATGGTTACAAATGTATAACTTTTATGCTCATAGAAAGAGAAAATAATTTAGAGGGACAACTTTTTATGGAGCTACACATTTGGCTATAATAGCCTCTTATTGTACTACAACTTATGTTAGCTTGTTGGCTACATCTTTTCAAAGTCATGCATTTGATATAAGCGGCCTTACATGTACCTTTTACTTACTCCATTAATAATATTTTTAAATAGCCCTATGTTCAGGTGTTGAGTATGTCCCGTTTTTGCAGAGTTGCTGCATCCCGCAACTGCACAATTCCTTCCCATTGTTGAATTGTAGATTTAAATTAAGTACAATGTTTCATCAAACAAGTGCCGGTGAATATATAAGAAGCACTGTCAATCGATAGTTGGCACCAATAACGTATAAACAATCAACTGAATCTGCTTTCACTTTGCAAATGACCTGTACCTATTTATGTACAAGATCTGAACCGCACAGTACGTCACTTCCGGCGAATAGTAATATTAGAATAAGTGGCGAGTTTTTTAACAAATCGTTCAGGTGTGCAAATGACGATCGGCCGGTATTTTGCTAATATCTCGAAAACTAAGTTACCGAATTTCATCGGGTTTTTTTGCGTTTTTATACGTTTTTTAGTACTATAAAATGAAAATAACTTTCTATAAGCGTTTTAGTTCCACTTTAATGCAATCTTAATTAACTTTCTTAATGATCCGTCTAATTGTTCAATCTGTTTGAACTATTGAATGAGACAGCTGGTCTATTTATGTAAGTGAGCTCGTTGAAAGCGTAAATAGGTCATAACGTGGAAATCAACAGTGATCTGTTAAACTAAGTCTTATACTTACAAATGACTTATGTTTATTTTAATGCAAGGTTTATCTGATGTAAAGGCTATGTATTACGGTATACAAGAGTAGGGTTTTTCTTAACATTCTCAGGGCTTGATTCTCTTATGTTAAAGATCCGTCTTAGGCAGATGACAGTGTTTTATTTAGGTCTAAATATTAATAAGCTTGCGTGAGCAGATGCATCTTGTTCCCATGGAGACATAAGGTCGGACTTTACTTCAATAACATTATTGTCATTGTCATCAGTTTGAAAAAGAAACTTCCTGCTGTTGCCAATCGTATTTTAATAAATTATTATTGTTAAAGTAATTAGTAGCTTACTGTCGCATATTTTAATTTGTAGAATAAACCCACTAGTATGCAATTGTTGATTTAATATCCTATTAATTAAAACATATACAATATATTCCCTCATCCAAATAACCAATAGATCATAGATAGTCTTGTAGCACCCGACAATTTCTTACGTACACTGCCTGGACCTTATGTTGATCATTACTGGGTACACACTATTTACAAATCCGTACGACCGCGTCGACAAATCCTCCATTATGACTCTTTTGTCAAAGACGATCTGACAGTCTGACTCACTATCAACAACCTTTTCTGATCTCTCGCGGTTTTGAAATCGTCTCTCAAGGTCCTGTTCTCCGACCTTGATCCGATGACCATATATCTAAAGGTTTCGAAATCAATGTCTAGGTAATTCTTATAATTTAGGGTGCTGCCTCTCACTTTATATACGGTTCGAATTTCGTCATCCGTCGGTATATCCAAACGGTAGGGATAATTTTTCGGACCACCAGTCACGAATTCTACAATTTTATTATCGGGCAGTTCGTCCGTTAGGTCGCGCAAATAATCTTCCAGTTTTAGTTTCCAACCTCCCGGATTTGACGTTTACACGACTGAATTAGTATCGGTGTACAAGGCACGAATGTCCATTTTATCCAGGTAACTATACAGTTTAAGTCGTACGTGGGTCGTGTTGGTACGTCTGGAATCTTCCACGAATTCGTCTTTATACTGCCATCTCATTTCCGCTATGTCGTCACTGACGATCTGCATTCCCATGACCATTATCTGATCGCTTGTCGGTATGTCGAAATATTCGATGGGATCCGTCACATATTTACCTGAGGCATGTTAGTTCTTTATCATAATTTTCAGAAAAAACTATTCAACATGAGTTTGGCCAGAGTTCTCAGACCGGGATATTTATGTATCTTGTT
Source organism: Mytilisepta virgata (assembly GCA_028015205.1). NCBI lineage: Eukaryota > Metazoa > Mollusca > Bivalvia > Mytilida > Mytilidae > Mytilisepta > Mytilisepta virgata. The sequence continues at coordinate 7,166,782 of CM051513.1, forward strand.
GAACTCCAATAAAATGCCTTTTTTCTTGTAATACTGTCCGGTGTATGGTGTATGTCACTGGTTTCTTGTTTCATTTTTAAAAACGTATTGACGTACTTTGTGAATATTCCATCGGATTTGGTGGTCGGGTCGCAACCTTCCATTTTCTGCAGGACGTAACCTTTTTCAATGGCCTTTTTTACTTCGTCCGTCACCCACGTTTCATTTAGGGTTTTCTCCATGTTCTCGTCGTCAGTGTGCCAACCATGTTTTTGCTGTTGTTGTTCGACACACATTCTACAGAGGGGAAACATCAGTTTATCGTTAATTTTTGTTGGAATGTAGAGTCCTATGGGTGGTAGTAAAGAACATTTGATCATCCCTTCGTAGTTTTTAAGGTGTAAAATATTTTCCCTGATGATTTGGGGATGTCCAAATACCGCCTTACCGGTCTGGTTGATATAAGATACAGGGACGTGACGTCGCCGTACGATATATCCTAGTCTCTCTCATGTAATCTGAATACTTCGGAACGTCCGCCATAAAAACCTTTATTCTATTGGAGTAATCATCTCCGTCTCCTTTACGAATCGTTGTCACGTATTTTACGGTCAAATACGCACTCTTCGACGTAAATGTAACCTTGAATTTTCTCTTTTCTCTAAGGTGCGTTGATGTAAATCGACCATGGTCCTGTCGTTGATCGGATGTTGGTGCTAAACTGTGAAGAAAAGCATACCTCATCTACACTAGCTTGAGGTACCAGTGGTAATGCTGCTGCTGTACGTACTAATGTCGTGATTGCATCAACTTCACCATATAGACCAGTTTGTTGCATCTTCCTCCACAAACACTGTGTAAATTGGAAGAAAAAACTTCCCAATACGGTACCAAGGCACACATCTTAGCGGCATTTATAGTTGATATCTGGAAGTCGACGACAAGAATTGTTGGTTGAAGTTGAAGTTCATTCTCAGTGCACTTGAAATTCACAATGTTGAGAAATCTCGAATAAGTCTGTTCCCCTATTCTCAGGAAGTAAACCATATACATGTGGATGAATTTGATCATTTACTGTCCCGTGAATTGTATACAGTAAAGTCAAGAAATACCAAAGGGATATTCGAAGGAGGGAAATATCGAAACAACTGACAAACTCCGGAGAACAACGATGACAAAACCAAAACAATACATGCATCACAATTAAAAAACCAAAAACATCTGAACAACATGGACCCCATAAAAAAAACGGGGGTAGACTCAGATGCTCCGGAAGAGTAAGCAGTGTCCTGCTGTTTAAATAGGGTTGGGCGTGTATAGAAAATCTCATCACCATAAAAGGTAGTGTTGTTGATGCTGTACCTTCGTTCATCGTGGTCATCTGCAAAGAGGATATGCTCCACAGTTGAAGTTGAATCCACGGGTCTTGCAAAATCAAAGTCATTGGTAGATGCGGTAACTTTGAAAGGAGACGAGAAAGTTGTCTGTAGAGAATACTTCTTGATGACTGAAAACCTGGCAACTCTTTAACCATCTGCTAAGTGGATTCATCCCTTTCGGGTGTTTTCAACTTAGCAATCTCTTCATTATAAATCTTTGGAACAGGGTCTGTCTCTTCTCTGCTTCCTTTCTTTATAGCAGACACTCTATTTGCATGCAACTTGTGTGGTCAAATGCATGTTTGTGTTGTATATTGAAACCAACAGGTATATTGTTTAGAGTTCGTTTAGGTGCTGGACATCTTTTAACGTCACATTACATTTCATTACGTACGCCGTGACTTTATGTGAAAGAGGTAGTTTTTGTCAACAAAACTATGTCTTCATTTATTGTTCTCTATGAATTCAACGTTTAACTGAGAATTAGCTATACTAATTTTGATGAATTTCCAAAGTTTTACTTTTCTTATATACATCTACTGAACATTATTCGAAACCATTTTAATTTGATCTTGTAAACAGTGTTTGAAATGATATTCACAGCTTATGTTACAGTTTATCACTTTAACAGAATGAGAAAATTATTGTTAATAAATCACTCCTTTCTTTAAATAATCTGCACAAAACTGAGCAGGAAGTATTTCTTTATTCAATGTTTAAAACTTAAAACCCAACTAAAACTAAAAAGTGTAGTTTGAAAAAAAGTACTCTAATCTTAGTTACACGGAAACTTTTTGTGAACTATCTTAACTGTTTTCATTTTATTTTCAGAAATTACTTTAGAACCAGGTTCATTTTTCCCCCCAAGATATTTTTTAGTAAAACCAAGATAAATTCGCTCATTAACAACAAGAGTCTAAAGGATTATTATACGTAGTTTATTAGTGAACTGGTCTAGTTCTTCATCAGTAAACGTTGAAGAAAATGAGATGGTCCTTATAATTTTTACTTAACTGTTTGATTATTTGTTTTTAAAATATACATTTATGGATCCCCAAATTGTATATTTCTTTGATAATAGACTGGAACAAACGTCAAACGCACAAACAAATAACTTTTTGCTATTACATTTTCACATGAATTCAAGTCGCAATGATGTTTATACAGCAGTCAATTGAATGACAAACACATCACTAATGGTTCTGCTTATTAGCAGTCAAACAATATAACAAATGATTTCTTTCAAAGAAAATTACAATTATTTAGTATATAGATACTAATTGCATTTAATAATTTATCAATCTCGGATAAGATCAGAATTTAATCTAGGACATGTAAGAGGGGCGACAACTCAAGTTACACTGAAAATGAAAAAAAGTCAATTGATCATAACATATTTTCATTATATCTCATGGCTTTGGTTTTGAGTTGTACTTTATGGTCTGTTTGAATCCTTCAGTTCAGACCTTTGTTACAGTTTTATCTAATTTAGGAATTTACAAATTCAAAAAATATTTTGATTATGTAAATCCGTAAAAAGGAGTTTTTTATATTTATTATGCACTCATTCTAAAATAAACCATGAGTTTTTTTTTTATGTAGATTAAGGTGTCTCTCTTCCTATGTTAAGGGGGTACAGAACACCTAATAGAGTGAACTCTCTGAAAATCAACTGAACGTTTTAATCGTAGACTATACGTAAAGAGAAATCAAGATTCTCAATGATCAAAATCAGTTTTGTCAAACTGCTATATATCCAATGAAATTATTCAAGTAAATTGTGTGGTTCAAATTTCTATATTTTTGTAAACAGGTGAAAGTAAATATTTCTACAATTTTATGAAAATTAAACGAGCCAAATCTATTTTAGTCAAAGTGTTGGGTACCCCCATTATACAGGCCATCATCAAATAAAGTCCGGGTTTTTCACACTTAAATATTCCATATTTCTGACGTGATGATAGATTTTTAAAACCATACGAGGTCCACATTTTTTTCGTACCGGCATTTGTATAATTTCTTATGGTCAGACGCGGGCATCATTTGTGTTTTTCATACATACTTCATTTAAAAAAAATCACTCGTAACAAAACAACTTTGTCCATAATTATGAAGAGCTGGTGGGCCATACTTCTTTAATTTCTAGTTTCTTGTCAAATTTGATTCCAGGTGGATTCTTTCGTATTTATTTTTAATTTCATGACACTGAATATTAAAACATTTGAGGTTAGTGCATAAATAACTTATTTTGTTCAAGATAATCTCTATTCACGTGATCACGTCGAAAGCAATAGCAGAACGAAATTTCGCATGGATGCCGCCATGTTGTTAAAACTTTTTAGACAGTATAATAGTAAGAATAATTCGATTTACATCACTACCTTAAAGATCGAGCTTCGCTCGCTTATTAGATCCAGGAACCAAAAACAATTGAATTCCCAAGAGATAAAAGTTGACCAGAAATTCAGAATCCTCTTTTAAAAAGGTATTTTTCCCAATCCAAATTCTCCGAGGGATATACTTTCATTAACCTTTCTGAATCTCCCCAAAAGGAATGATGTATTTGCTATTCTAATATAACCTGCTTCAAACGCTTTCGGTCTACCTCCATGGTAAAACATTGATATATTGGTTCCAACGTCACAGACCCCAGACCGCTTGTTTGGCGAAGTCATAGTAAAGTTTCACAGAAGCTTTATCGACGTCATAGTATAACTTCCAATGTGTAACTGCGTCTTCGTGTCTGACTACCTATGCTGCGGCGTCTAAAAATGTTGCAGAAACTGTCCTATTAGAGTGGAAATAATTCACGGTGGCTTGAAAATATCCTGATATTACCATGGATAGGCCATTCATGCCAATATTTTACCACTCTTTTTAGCTCGTGGCACAATATTTGGCATAATTTAAATGACCTAGCCGTGGTAAAACCAGGGTATTTTGAAGCCACCGTGAATTATTTCTCATTTAATTCTGAAACCCCGAGTAACGGGAAAACAACACTATTGCGTTGGGACATTCTTCGTCATAAATAATCGATTTGTCATATTCTCACAATTTGTGAAAAAAACCGTTTCCCAAATGAAAATGCACCGGTTCCATTGATGTTGTCCCTTCCTCATACCGGATTTGACACGGACAGCATGGCGGGTGTCCCGTGGGAAGCAGAGACTGCTTAATCTTCCGGAGGTCCTGAGTCTACCCTCAGTTTTTTGGTGGGGTCCATGTTGTTCATATGTTTTTAGTTTTCAAGTGTAGTGTTTGCATTGTTTTGGTCTTGTCTTTGTTGTTCTCAGGAGTTTTTCAGTTGTTTTCGATTCCCCCCTGCCTCGAATATCCCTTTGGTATTTGTTAACTTTACTTATATTGACACAGCAACAAGCATTGGAATATTAAATATATTGTTTGCACAATTTTTCACCTTGTGAACTGTGAAAGTTTTTTTTTTTTTTTATCATATTTCTGCTTTAAAGAGGTGTGGTAAAAACAATACGAAACATCCTCTCCGTAAGAAAAATAATTATTAAGGGCACCGTTATATAGCAAATTTCTGTCTATAAAGGGCACAGTGAAAAAGTCCCATTCATGAACACAGCATGTAAAATTTTCCTCCTTATAAAGGACACCTGCTTATAAAGGCACCTTTTGCTGATACCGTTGGTGCTCTTTACAGACAGGTTTGATTGTATTATGATAATAACATGAAACAAAGTTATATAATTGACATTAATCTTACCTATTTCATGATATGTCTGCAACCGATCACGTATTTTTGTTATATTGTATCAAAGTCCTCTCTATCTACAGCAAAACCAGCTGATAAAGTATCCGCTCTTTTGTGTAATTCTTCAATCTGTTCTTCAACCATCTTTTCCGAATTATTTAACTGTGTTTTAAATTTCTGAATGGTATTTTTTGTCCCGACTCTCATTTCTATCTAAGACATTTGAGTTTTCAGTTGCTGATTTTTTTGCGCAAGATTCTGACAATGAGTTCTTAACGCAGATTCATTTCTAAGATTTTGTAAAGTTTGTTGTAAATCTGATACCAGATACTTTTCCAGTTGTTGACGATAACGTCTCTCCTGTGTTAACAGGTCCATCAAATCGTTATAATGAGTAGCACCTGAGGATCTTGGTGTACTACTTTCCAGGAGAAAACAATAAGAACTCGAAATAAGATAACACACAAAAACAAAAGTAAGCATTGTTACATGTACTTCTAGCTCTTTAACTTCATATCTTTCATGTGTTCATTTTCTATACTTTAAAATGTACTTTTCAGTATCTGTTAAAATAAACATCAAACGATGCCAAAAATAAAACGTCAACAAAATAAATTTATTTCACATATTACTTTGTATAGGTTTACTATTGGTTTATCAATTTGGTAAGCAAATAAATTTGTAAGAAATCTATACAAGCAGTTGTTGACTGATCGACATTTTGTTTCCATTTTAATCTGGAAATAAACAAAAAATGCAGTAACCATTGAAGATATCGTGTGTTAACTGTGTAAGTGTTGTTTCTGTTTTCTTTGCTTTACTTGTTGTATTAAAGAAAACTATCTAGTAAACCGCTTTTTTTTTATCTTAAAGTCTGAATTTTGATAACACAAATCGATTTTCAGGACAACCAAATGAAAAGTATGTTGGGCAATAGTTTAGTATATACTTTCACCTAATCCTAACCACATATAACCCTATCTTTAATCCTAACAAAACTGTGACCTTAACCCTAAAAGTAGCCGTAACTCTTATATTACCCTTTATACTAATCTAACCATGACCTTAACCCTAACCCTAATTCTGACCTTTATCTTATCGTAATCTGGCACTGCCCTCCTACCGTAACCTAATCCTAACCCTCACTTCTAACCAATGCCCTAACATTAACTCTAACCCATTGTCCCTAACTTAACCTTAGCTTTAACTCTAAGTTTGTTCTAGCCCCACATAACCTAACCCTAACCCCCAAACTAAAGCTAACCCTGACAAAAACCATAAACACTATATACCAACCCTAATTCTTATCCCTCATTTCTAACACTAACCTAAACTTAACATTAACCCTAACCTGACCTTTTATTAGTCTTCTGTCACAACCTTAACTCCTTCAATACAGCTAACCCAAACCAAAACTCTAAACACTTACTCTAACGCTAACCTTTGTCCTTAAAACTAAGGCTAACATAACCTTATCTCTAGCGTAACACAGCCCTACCCTAACCTCACCTAACCTAGCCTAGCCTAGCCTAGCTAACCCTAAATCCTAAATCCATAAATCCTAACCCTAGCCCTCACCCTAACCCCCAAACCAAACTTAAAGTAAGCCTAACCCGAAACTCTAACTCTAACTCTAAAACTTTAACCCTACTGTAACCGTAACCCTAGCCAAACCAAATCCCAATTCTAATTCTCCACTGCCCTGTAACCCTATAACCATAAAATTTTAAACCAATACCCGTTGATTAACCATAAACACTTACCCTCACCCTTATCTAAGGAATTATTATACTATTTTTCGAAAACTTCAGAATAGATCTTTAGCGTGCAGGTAGCATGGCAGTCTGTGATCTGATCTCCCTTGATCCATCGCAGATGCCTAGTTATAAATATATTACAATGAGAAGTTAACCTTGATTTTCATTAGAAGAGTACGTGATATCACAAAGGATAAAAAACCAAAAATACACATTTCTGATGATGTTCTAATTTTAATTTATCTTCTTAGACATGGTTCATTTTGTATTTTAATGTGAACATTTTAAAATTATTTTCCAATAAAATTTATACTTTAATAGAAATCGATGAACATCGGATTACATAAATATGTAAATTTTGTCATGCAACCGTGAATCTCTGTAAATTAAACATTTTGTCATATTAAAACATAAGTTTTACTCTCCTTTATGTGTTCTGTAATTAATAAGTGCCCCACCAAGAACGATAAAAGTATTTACATTTCAATGATAATGTTAGGCAGAACCAGTAAATGTAATAAGTCAAATTCAATGTGAATTCTGAACTGTTCAGATTTTGCAATCATTCGACCAACAAATCGAACTAAATCCTTCATATTTAGCATGACTGGCTAATTAAGAACCAAACTAGTATGTTTACGAACCGTGTCACTGAGTATTATTATATCGACAAAGTACAAAAAAAAAACGACAAATAAGATCAATGTCATTCAACATTAAGGACATAAAACATATGGACCGGACAAAAAACAAGATTATACATGTATGTTTCCAATAGCCACTATGCCCCGCTTCCAAGCAAATACCTTAACCATGTTGAGTCAACCGTGAAATTTAGGTCACTCCACCCCTTTGACATAATCGTGAATATATCAAATCTTAAGGTATTTAGTGATAAGGTTTCATGTTGATATGGCATCAAATTCCCATTAAACTAGTTTTAATCTAAACTTTAACCTAAAGCATGACGTATGAACGAACAGGTGGATACACTAAAACTCTACATGACCAATTTTACCACAGGTGGGGCTTTAAAATGGGTATAAATTCAAAGCATAATATAACAAAAAAAAAAAAAAAAAGAAAAAAAGAAAAACAAATTAAAGATTATGTGAATCACAACTGATATCATGGAATATCTGAGTCGACATCTTTCCTATTGTACACATGTACCTTAACTCCACCACTATTCAGTGTCTGTACCAAGTCAAACCATCCTGACTCTCTGTCGTGTTCATGTTTGTGTTTTGTGCTCTTTTTCTGTTCAGTGTCTGTACCAAGTCAGACCATCCTGATTCTCTGATGTGTTCATGTTTGTGTTTTGTGCTCTTTTATGTTGTTTTTTTGTACGGCGCTTTGTCCGTTGTGATTGATTTGTATGTTATTGTTGACCTTTCCTGCTATCTATTTTGTTTTTTTTGGGAACAGCATGTATTACTTGGGTTGCTGTGATTGATTTGTATGTTATTGTTAACCTTTCCAGCTATCTATTTTGTTGTTTGGGAACAGCATGTATTACTTGGGTTGCTGTGATTGATTTGTATGTTATTGTTGACCTTTCCTGCTATCTATTTTGTTGTTTGGGAACAGCATGTATTACTTGGGTTGCTGTGATTGATTTGTATGTTATTGTTGACCTTTCCTGCTATCTATTTTGTTTTTTGGGAACAGCATGTATTACTTGGGTTGCTGTGATTGATTTGTATGTTATTGTTGACCTTTCCAGCTATCTATTTTGTTGTTTGGGAACAGCATGTATTACTTGGGTTGCTGTGATTGATTTGTATGTTATTGTTGACCTTTCCAGCTATCTATTTTGTTGTTTGGGAACAGCATGTATTACTTGGGTTGCTGTGATTGATTTGTATGTTATTGTCGACCTTTCATGCTATCTATTTTGTTGTTTGGGAACAGCATGTATTACTTGGGTTGCTGTGATTTATTTGTATGTTATTGTTGACCTTTCCTCCTATCTATTTTGTTGTTTGGGAACAGCATGTATTACTTGGGTTGCTGTGATTGATTTGTATGTTATTGTCACCTTTCCTGCTATATATTTTGTTGTTTGGGAACAACATGTATTACTTGGGTTGAGGTGATTGATTTGTATGTTATTGTTGACCTTTCCTGCTATCTATTTTGTTTTTTTGGGGAACAGCATGTTTTACTTGGGTTGCTGTGATTGATTTCTATGTTATTTTTTACCTTTCCTGCTATCTATTTTGTTGTTTGGGAACAGCATGTATTACTTGGGTTGCTGTGTTTGATTTGTATGTTATTGTCGACCTTTCCTGCTATCTATTTTGTTGTTTGGGAACAGCATGTATTACTTGGGTTGCTGTGATTGATTTGTAAGTTATTGTTGACCATTCCTTCTATCTATTTTGTTGTTTGGGAACAGCATGTATTACTTGGGTTGCTGTGTTTGATTTGTATCTTATTGTCAACCTTTCCCGCTATCTATTTTGTTGTTTGGGAACAGCATGTATTACTTGGGTTGCTGTGATTGATTTGTATGTTATTGTCGACCTTTCCTGCTATCTATTTTGTTGTTTGGGAACAGCATGTATTACTTGGGTTGCTGTGATTGACTTGTATGTTATTGTTGACCTTTCCAGCTATCTATTTTGTTGTTTGGGAACAGCATGTATTACTTGGGTTGCTGTGATTGACTTGTATGTTATTGTTAACCTTTCCTGCTATCTATTTTGTTTTTTTTGGGAACAGCATGTATTACTTGGGTTGCTTTGATTGATTTGTATGTTATTGTTGATCTTTCCTGCTATCTATTTTGTTGTTTGGGAACAGCATGTATTACTTGGGTTGCTGTGATTGATTTGTATGTTATTGTCGACCTTTCCTGCTATCTATTTTGTTGTTTGGGAACAGCATGTATTACTTGGGTTGCTTTGATTGATTTGTATGTTATTGTCGACCTTTCCTGCTATCTATTTTGTTGTTTAGGAACAGCATGTATTACTTGGGTTGCTTTGATTGATTTGTATGTTATTGTCGACCTTTCCTGCTATCTATTTTGTTGTTTGGGAACAGCATGTATTACTTGGGTTGCTTTGATTGATTTGTATGTTATTGTCGACCTTTCCTGCTATCTATTTTGTTGTTTGGGAGCAGCATGTATTACTTGGGTTGCTTTGATTGATTTGTATGTTATTGTTGACCATTCCTGCTATCTATTTTGTTATTTGGGAACAGCGTGTATTACTTGGGTTGCTGTGATTGACGTGTATATTATTGTTGACCTTTCCTGCTATCTATTTTGTTGTTTGGGAACAGCATGTATTACTTGGGTTGCTTTGATTGATTTGTATGTTATTGTCGACCTTTCCTGCTATCTATTTTGTTGTTTAGGAACAGCATGTATTACTTGGGTTGCTTTGATTGATTTGTATGTTATTGTCGACCTTTCCTGCTATCTATTTTGTTATTTGGGAACAGCGTGTATTACTTGGGTTGCTTTGATTGATTTGTATGTTATTGTCGACCTTTCCTGCTATCTCTTTTGTTATTTGGGAACAGCATGTATTACTTGGGTTGCTGTGATTGACTTGTATATTGTTGTTGACCTTTCCTGCTATCTATTTTGTTGTTTGGGAACAGCATGTATTACTTGGGTTGCTGTGATTGATGTGTATGTTATTGTCGACCTTTCCTGCTATCTATTTTGTTGTTTGGGAACAGCATGTATTACTTGGGTTGCTTTGATTGATTTGTATGTTATTGTCGACCTTTCCTGCTATCTATTTTGTTGTTTAGGAACAGCCTGTATTACTTGGGTAGCTTTGATTGATTTGTATGTTATTGTCGACCTTTCCTGCTATCTATTTTGTTGTTTAGGAACAGCCTGTATTACTTGGGTTGCTTTGATTGATTTGTATGTTATTGTCGACCTTTCCTGCTATCTATTTTGTTTTTTTGGGAACAGCGTGTATTACTTAAATAAACATGTAGTCTTAGATGGACGAACATGTATTTTCCTCTTGGGAGATTTGATATTTCAAATTGATGGTCTTGTTGTAAAATACGTATCAGAAACACAGGCCTTTTAAATATTCGAAAGTATTTCTTCGCCTTTGAATTTTAAATTACTTTTCAGCAAGTCTCAAGTTTTACTTCAAGGAACAGTGGTATCGAGGTACGTAATGTATGCAAACATTCGAAAGCATAGAAGGATCATGCGAGATTCGAGATTCAACATCTTGAATAACCAATCAGAGTAAAGCTTCTAAGTTGTAAATAGTATTTGACCAATGAAATCTGATTTTACTGCTACTGCTTTTTTATTTATTTGTAGAAAATCATTTACAAGTTACTATTTGTGAATTTTAAAACTCCCCAGTAGTACCCTCTATTTTCTCCACATGTTTTTACACCAATCTAAAACATTCATTTTACCAAGAAAGAACACTATTATGTAAATAAACACACTTTTTCCTAACAGTATTAAACATTAAATTAATTATTTGTCTTTGCTTATTATGTTAGCAACATATCCCTTTTAACGCGTGTATCTCCAACAGTGAAAATTAATTAATAATTTTGGCTACTGAATCTCGAATTTGTAATCTTGAATCTCGTATGATCCTTCGGAGCTTTAATTTTACTGATTCAAACTAAATTTTCCTGAAGTATACTTGAATTACTCGACCTCAATTTTACCCAATTCAAAGCCCATGTGAAATGTTTAAACTCAGAACACTTAAACATATCCTTTCTTAGTTCCATATCAAAATGTAACAAAAGCTTATTTGCTAGGTACTTTACATTAACACACACTCATATTATTGGCTCGATTGTCAGTTCGTCTGAAGTGGCCCTGATTGTCAGTCGCGTTTTGATCAAATTTGGACACAACTATCCCACAATGACCTTATTGTGCAGCTCACAATATGGTTGCTATATGAGCAGCGATTGCTTGGCAACGACGTACAGTATTTGTGAAACGCCCTTATCTCAGCACTGAGATCAAAATTCAAAATTCGACTTCAAGGGTTTCATTAAGTAATATCCAATGATTATTATGTGAAAAATTCGATTCGATTCGATAATTTTTAGGGAGATGGTGTTGATGACACCCCTCTAATCGTGGTCAAACTATAAAAGTGCTAGAAAAGTATGAATGGACCATCTGAGTGTTTTGGTGCATTAACCTTTTTGGTAGAGCACATTTGATTGCAATTTTTGATGGAATAAAACATTTCGTATCACTTCCGGTTTCCGAGTTTTATTCGGAAAACCACTTTTGGTTCCACTTTCGCGTTGTCGAAATTCACATGAGGAAGGCTTCTATCGTAGAAATACTAATCAGCATTTTTGTAGAGTTCGTCAAGTCAAATAATTTTGATGTGAAAAATATTTTCGTATCACTTCCGTTTTCGGAGTTATGGCGGGAAAAGTATTTCCGGAAGCCCATCATCGCAAAAAAGACTAATGACACATTTTGTGAAGAAAGTTGAGAGAACTTCAAATGCGTAAACAGATAGTCGCTGCTACTTCTGGATGTGGCTTTGTTTCCATTCATGGCTGGACTGCTGACTGATGCCTTCAGCTGTGTATTTCTTCTCTAATGACAATAGGGCCAATACAGCCAACGGGCTTGTAAAACTATTTGTCACCGTTTTATTTATGTTAAAACAACCAACAAATCTCATATAACCTAAATAAACTTTTACCTGTGTTCCATGTATTACTCTAATTAAGATAAAGGACAACAAACAGCTGGACGTCATATTTTTAAGAGCAATTTACCTCGAATATATCTAGAAAGATCTTGGGTAATAACTATATGTTTTATTTTACTATCTGTAGATTGTCAATTTCATTCTCAAAGATTTTCTTCATAGGATGAACAATTATTTATGACTTTTTGCTTTCAATGCAATCTTGATACGTATTACATAAGACAATTATATCATCAATTGAATTCTGTTGAAAAAATTCTGATGTTTCTTGATCGATCAATAATTTCATTAATTGTTGGTTTCATTGAAATCTGTAATTTTATTGGAAGATTATAGTCACGTTATTTTTAGTACTTGTCAATGTAATTATAAGAATTCAATGTATCATTTAAGTAGTTTTATAGGGTTGTAATAACATCTGTTGATAATTATTCTTAAAAGAAATATATATACATCAACAAATTCTCCACTCAGTAAACTGCACAATCGATTAAAAATAAAAATTTCGTGCAACCATAAATTCATTCTGAACTTTATACTTTCATCTTCCGACTATAAAAGGTACAGACAAGAAATGAAGCAGACATATTTTCTATCAGTCAATTTAAAGGTATAATTATAAAGTTAACTGATTTCATATGCAATTTTAAGTTATTGGTACATGTATATAAATTATTTAAATTCGGTATGACATGAAAGCAACTTGGTTTTAATGTTGGTATAAGAATTTCATTAAGATGTAATGTTCAAGACATTTATATACATTTCAGAATAAAAAATCAGAGATGTCACTTTAAATCAATATAATGACTAACTATAGCAAGAACACTGAAAAATAAGGGACGAGTCTTAAGGATGGTCACTTGTAAGATCTTTGAATTTTGGTCAGGTTATGCGAACTCCTCAGGGTTAATCCATGTATAGTATTGGATATTTTTTCACCAGTAACCTCCTATTTTCTGTTCGTTTATTTATTATACATACATGACATATCTTAAAGATCTAAATGAGAACATTTTATGAAATTCTCTATATTAGTTTAATTGCAGTTATTTTATTACTTGTCATAAACATAAAATTTAATTATAAGAATTAAATGCATCAATATAAATGTTGCCACGCAACCATAACTTCATTCTGAACTTTATACTTTCATCATCCGATTATAAAAGGTACAAACAAGATAATGAAGCAGACATATTTTTTGATCAGTCAATTTAAAAGTATAATTATAAAGTTAACATATTATAATTTGTTAAATTATTATGCAATTTTAAGTTACTGGTACATGTATATAAACTATTTAAATTCGGTATGACATATCAGCAAGTTGGTTTTGATGTTTGTATAAGAATTTCATTAACATGTATGTTCATGAAATTTATATACTAGTCAACAAAAGAAGCAATGCAGCGTAATGCATTTTTCATACATTCATAATTTCAAATACCTGTACTAAGCAGAAAAATAGACCCACACGCCTGATTTTCATAGTACATTGTTTTCTACTCAAAAGCATGGATTTTGTGCAAAAAGTTTTAAATAAAAAATTCCAATTTTTGAGATTTAAAAAATCACATTTTTCAACCCAAACTTAAAAAATCAGTAATTTTACCCCGTTTTGAGTTTTTTCTATTGATTTTTGCCACTAGATTTTCATTTAAAAAAATGTGTGTCGATTTTCTTCTCGATTTTCCGCAAATTTAATTTTACCCCTTTTGGAAAATTCCATGTTCCACCATTTTAAAGTTTTATCCAAATTTCAAAATTAAATGGCATCAGATCAAGAAATAAAGTAGCAAACCATTGTTGTCCTCATACTTAAGTTTTTAAAGGAATTACCAAGATATTTGGTTCCAAACTCGTGTATCGTTACTTTTGTTGACTAGTATATCTACCTGTGTTTACAAGTTCTGACTAATCTAGTACATTTCAAAATAACAAATCAGAGATGTCACTTTAAATCGATATAATGACTAATTAGAACAGTAAAAAATGAGGGACGAGTCTTAAGGATGGTCACTTGTGAGATTTATTGAATTCTGGTCAGATTATGCGAATTCCTCAGGGTTAATCCATTTATAGTATGGGATATGTTTTAACAGCAACCCCATATTTTCTTTTCATTTATTTATTATAAATATCTTAAAGATTTAAATGAGAACATTTTATGAAATTCTATATATTAGTTTAAGTTTTATAAAGCAACAACACATAGTTTTATTTTTCTTATTTTGTTATGTATTTCAACCTCTATCTAAATATAAAGGTATTTGAAAATCTATATATTAAAACCCTCACCAGTGACCATCCTTAATCGCATTTGCAGATATTTTAAGAGTAACTTATGTAAAAGGTAGCTGCTGTGTCTATATACCATGGAAATAATATCAGTAATAGTTAAGATGGATTGGTCACTCTCAAGATATAAAACTCTGAAAGATAGAAATGATTTAACTTTCCAGTATGCATTATATACTTGTGAATGCTTGGAGAGATAATAAAAGATATATGCACACATATCTTGCCTTTTCTATTGTCAACTACTAAAGTCGATGTAAGCGACAAACAAAGTGTCTATTGGCATTATATGGAGTGATTGTTTTGTCAGTGTAAACCCATAAATATCACATATTTCATCAATTTTTCCGAATATTCAGCAGTGAAAGCTTGAATTTTTTTCCAATAGGTTTTATTTTGGCAGTTATATTAAAGCTCTTTTTATTATTCCGATAGCTTTAAAATAATTAGTTTTAAAGAAATACTGTACAATAGCAGGGAAATGACATGTTATATTTTATGACAAGTATAACAATGTGATAAAGATGACGTCAACGCTAATCGTGTATCGTTTATGTCAATCTAAATCTTGTATTAAAAGTGCAGTATATCTATTCAGAAGTTTTAATACATTTTCTGTCGAATCTAAGTCATTTTTATTCTTTCTATGTGCCACCTGAAAAAATATAGATTTTCATTTTCAAAAAAGCTTCAACTAAAGCGTTATTACACAAACAAGTATATTCAGAGATAAAATAATATATAAATAGAAATGCTCTGTATTAATTCTGTACTATTAATACACTGTACTATGTATTTGTCCATTTGTGGGGGGGGGGGGGGTGGTTACTAGCGGCTGGTTGCCATTCAATGCATTCTGTTCGTGAATTTTGAATTACAGTAACTACAGTTTCATAACAAAATATGGAACTCCAAGGGAAATATTATTATCAAAGTCCAAAATAATGGCTAGGTAGGAAGACAATCAAACACCAAAGTTATAATCAAAGTTCAAAGTGATGGCTAGATCGGGAGATAAGCAAACGCCCACAAGTGGAAAGCAACAGTCATACTCCTGACTTTATACAGGTAAAAACAATATAAAGAAATACTTAAAAACATTGTACTATTAACACCACTGCATCACGTAAAGACAGTCATATGGAATTCTGTGAAAATCTT
Source organism: Mytilisepta virgata (assembly GCA_028015205.1). Taxonomy (NCBI): domain Eukaryota; kingdom Metazoa; phylum Mollusca; class Bivalvia; order Mytilida; family Mytilidae; genus Mytilisepta; species Mytilisepta virgata. The sequence goes on from CM051513.1 coordinate 7,182,782, forward strand.
TTAATCTGAGCTGCAGTTTTACCTTTATGATACATAAATTCGGAAATTATTGCGATGTTTTTATTATATCGGAAAATGCGACAGAGTTGCAATCGCAATAATTTAAACTCGCATATTGGAATTGTTTATGTGAATAAAGCGGGATATATTTCAATATCGAAAAAAAAAATAAAATCGCGTTTTTGTCTAAAATGACAAAATCGCAATAATAAATGCACGCAATAATTTCTGAATTTACAGTATTGACCTGACAGAGAGACATGGACAGAGGACGAAGTCTCATATAATAAACCAATGAGAAGGAAAAATAAACACATCATATTTAATTGTTTTATTTTTCTGAACTGGATGTGTAATTGAATTGCTTTCTTGGGGTCATTATTATAAATTCAGATATTATTGCGTACATTTATTATTGTGATTTTGCCATTTTAGACCAAAATGCGATTTTATTTTTTGCGATATTGAGAAAAATCCCGCTTCATTCATATAAAAAATTCCAAAATGCGATTTTAATTTTTGCTATATTAAGAAAAATCCCGCTTCATTCATATAAAAAATTCCAAAATGCGAATTTAAATTATTGCGATTACAACCCTGTCGCATTTTTCGCAATAAAAAAAAACATCGCAATAATTTCCGAAACTACATTATTTAATGTTTTCGTGTTTTTTTGCCGTTTTCTACTGCTGACTTGATTAATAATGTTTTGTAATTTTTTTTCGTTATATGCCATTTTGAAAATATTATAAATAGAAAAAATAATTACAATTGTTACTTAAGCATTTGATACACTAAATTTGTTTTTGTCAGTTGTAAAAACAGATAAGTTTCAATGTCGAAGGTCCTATATACAGATTAAAACATGACAATGCTACATGCCCACCATCTTGAAAAAGGTTTACAGTTGCTTTGCCCTATGATACAACTTTGGTTGAAATATACATATTCATTGAATCAGAAATAAAGTTGTAGTATTTGTAGCATATGTACCCCCCTCCCCGTGTACAAAAGTGTTCACAGTAATCACTCATCAGACACATAGACTGATAGTCGCCAACCGTCATTGTTCAGGCTTGGATCTGTTTTAAAGTATATAAGTAGATATCTTCCTCCCTCCTGTTTGAATTCATAGTTGTCTTTCCTACCGCATATTTGGTCAATTATTTGGGATTCTATAGATACAGAAAAAACAAAATAACTATTAATATAAACACATATATTGAATGTACTGGTCCTAATTCAAAAAATTGTCTTCAAGTTTAATAAAAACTATATAAAAAATGATTGCTCACTGCAATCTGTGAAAATGAACCGTTTTTATGGTTTCAAATTCTGTGCTTATAATGTAATTCGGACCGAAAATATATATATTCTAATCACTAAAGCTTGGAAAGAGGAAAATTTCACTAAAACGGTACAGAATTGTAGTACACAACAGAAATTAAACACAGGTTTATACAGAAAAATAATCATCATTATTCTGAACTGCTTACCCTTTCGGGGCACCTGAGTTCACTCCTGGTTTTGATAGGAGTTGGTGTTGTTTATTGTTTTTAAGTTCAGAATAACGTAAATTACATACACGGAACAATGATGTGGATAAAATGGTTTTAAGGGTGCACAGACCCATTTATCTGTTCGGAAACTGTGGTGTTTAACACATACTACTAAATCCCATATCCAATATAGTATGACTACAAGCAAGAAAAGTGTCCTTAAATCAAGCCACCGACAACGCAACAGGTAATATAAATTTAAATGCAATGTATATATATATATATATATATATATATATATATATATATATATATATATATATATATATATATATAAGAGTCAATTGTACGGACATTTCAAGATTCTAGATCAAACTTGATCAGGTAGTCTTGAATTGAAACAAAACGGAAAGCCAGTCGTAGTTTTTTCTACGTTTTAAAAAATTAATTTAATTACCTGCTCATGGTGTGCACTTCTGGATTAAATTAAATAAAGTACTCTCGTAACAAAAAATATATAAAAAATTATTACAATGTTTTTGGTTTAATTATATCTTGAATAAATAATAAAACACAGCCTAATAGATCCAAACAGTTTCGGCAAAATCCTGGAAATGTCAACCTTCCCTTAGGGAGATGAAACCAATTATTTAAGGTAATTGTTCAATAATAGATGATGACGGTTGCAGTTATACTTCTTAAAAAAAAGACTTTAATCAAAAGTTCAAAGCATGGATAATATGGATATATCTTTATAAAATTGAAAAACTCGTAGTTGTGTTTATGTGGCGTCGGTGAAATTCAGTTTCCGAAGTTTGCGATAATTACTATCATTGTCATTACGTTGCATGGAACATCCGGGACATTTACAAAAATCACGTGGTAAAGATGTGGTCGGGAAACCTTAAGAGAATTCTAAAATTTATCATCTCTAACATCAAAAAGGTGTGTACAAATCACAGAAATATTGCCAAGTTATTGACTGAGGGTATGGTACCCTCTTGAACTAACAGTCAAGCAGCAAACGTATCAACTCATATTGATTAAATTCACTCCGATATCTTAATTCCATTTCATTTCCTTTCCCTCTTTTGTATTCGTGATATATATCGGCAAAAGAATAACGAAGGGACAAAACATTGAGAAAAGTCCAGGGAAAAGATAAAGTCAGTAGAAGGAAGCAAAACAAACACCACAAGGATACATGTATAACTAAAAGAATAAAAACTCAACAGGTAATATGAATGCAAATACAATACACAGCTTAATTGTTAACACTAGCACATTCTGATCCTGCCATCTAAATTATGTACCGTCCACTCTAATTTGGACACCTTGGTGGTAATCATACTGTATTTATAGTGTGTCGTATTCACCAGAGTGTCAGAATAGATAGGGGGTACCCATAAAACCGGTTTAACCCCACCAATATTCAATGTCTGTACCAAGTCCTGACTCTCTGTTGCGTTCATGTTTGTGTTTTGTACTCTTTTATGCTATTTTTTTTTGCATCAGTTGGGTTGCTGTGATTGATTGATATATTATTGTTAACCTTTCCTGTTATTAATTTAGCTGTTCGGTTATAATAAAATAAATAAAACCAGAACAAGACAGCACAGAAACTGAAGCAGTAGCAATGTGAACTCCCACTAAAAACCTGGAGTGACATCTGGTGCTCCGAAAGGGAAAGCATGTCCTGCTCCGTTAACGGCACTTATCATCGTATTGCAACTATATTGGTCATAATAAAGTTAGGTAACTCTATTTAGACTTATTAACTGGTTACCCAATTATCGTGTACTGGTCCTGTTTATGCCAGGCATTTATCGTACTCCCATAACACTGTATGATTGATTATAGCACGTACTCCACTTTTTATTTAAAATATGTAGTAACATTTCACATGGATGATAATTCCAATATATAAAATAGTGACAATAATTAATAGTATATTAACTTTATTTTGTGGGGTTGGATGGTATTATAGATTAAGAAGAAATCTTCGAAATTATTTTTCAAACTTGAGTCCTTATGCAAAATTCACGTACGTGATATGTATTTATAAGACGTTAAACACGAAACAATCAAATGCGAATTGAAGCAAACATTTTTTTAAAGTACATATCGGAAACGACCAACTAATAAGCCATACAATGAGGAGTTCGATGGTGTCAAACACACGATAACAAATAAGTAATGGGCATTTAATTAACAAGTCCCATTGATTTGTATTGATAAATCGACAGCCATTATTTGACACCTATGTACTACCAGAGGTCACGTGATGACCGAGATAGCTGGATATGCATTGCAAGTGAAGTGTCAGGTCTGGTGAGGTGTCTAGTCCGATGTGTCAATTCCAGAAGGACGTGAATCTAAATATATATTGTCTCATACACGAGATAGAAACTCCGTATTGGACGATCAATTCGTGATGACGATCCTAGAACGTTTGGAGTGATTAAATTAACATAAACTGAACAAAACTTTGTACCAATTTTATGTGACAACAATCTCGCTCTGTCGAGAAAGTCGCCGTATAAATCACATTCGGCAGTAACGAATCAACTGTGAAAGGCATACACCATAGGCGGGAGACCTTGGTATATTAATGCTAAGAAAGGTGAAATTCAAATACCAAAAAGTACCTGAGGCTAACAGGAATATGCAATGATAGATTCTAAAAGATGGCTTCAGATAACAAAGTATCATATCGGTTTGAATAGTGGGTAGTTTCCTGTTTTGTTATCTTTGCATTTCCATAAAGTACATACCAAGCATCCAAACTACCATTGTTAAGGCTGTTTTTAAATTGAATGGACAAAATTGATAGAATTATGTTTTTACTAGAAGAAGTCATAACAATAAATCATTAGATAATCTTGGGTAGGTGAGTCGGACTTAGTATTGTTTTTCTACAAAAGGATGCGAAGCTATGGTAAATATTTTCAATTACATGAATTAAGGGTGAAATTGCAATAACCTTGTCAAAAAAATAAAATGGTATAACCTAAAAATAAGGACCAAAAACAGTTTTATAAGTCACACAATGTATGAGGACGAAGAGCATTTTCATGACAAATTAAAAAATTGTATCTATGAGGCAGCATGGCTCCTGATGATTACCATGCTTACAGATGGTTGAACGTGTAATGCACCAAACCACACTCACACGATTCACACGTTACACGCACACGATCTGTGAAATTCTATTTAAAATTCATTAAAACTCAACAAACCGTCTCATGTTATTTTACCTAATTAACTAAAGCTTATTAACCAAAATTGACAGGATAATAATAAAGTTGTCAGTAAAATAAATATTACACCACAATATTTTATGGTTTCTTTAAAGAAAAGGATATCATGTCTTGGGGTTTATTCCCCAAATGATTACTGTATAAAAAACATCTACAAGTGATTAAATAAATAAAGGATTAGGAGATGATCTGAAGGGGAAAATGCCTATTTATCTGAGGTGAGTTTTTTTTATTTTAAAAGGGAATAATTAAGAAATGTGACAAAGTTATATATTTTTTTACTGACGTGACGCATATTTATCTTAACATTAAAATTTAAAAAAATTATTACAATGTTTTTGGTTTAATTATATCTTGAATAAATAATAAAATATACTATTTATATCAACCTACATATAGTTAGCTTTAATATTTTAAAATATCTTTTTATAAATAAAAAGTAACTTACATGTTTAATGAATCCACATACATTGTAGATTATAACATATGATCATTTAAAAAGCCGACGGTATTTTGATGATTAGCCATTATAAAAAAAATTATATGTATCATTCCTTACTTATCGGTAAATCTGAGGTAGATGTACAGATAAACAATTATTTGCCCTTCAGAGGACCCCCTAATCCCTTGTCTAATTAGATGTGGAGTTGTTTTAGTCCAGTTCATGTCGGGAAACACACATTGATTATTGATTACATAATAACTAAACAATTGCTTATATAAAAAAATGTACAATGAAAATATAAATTGATACATGAGATTTGTCAAAAAATTAAAACCTTTTCAAGATTTCAGGAATAACTTTAGATAATTTTTACATACATCTATCTTGAACTTGCAAATGCTGTATGCACGTTATACGATCATTTAACTTACGAAAACATTCACTTATAATAATATGTATTTTTTCAAACCAAATTAATTTGATGAATTACATTAGTAATAGATAAATTATTAACTCAACATTTTCAAATAGTTGACACTGATGAAAGTTCGTTCCAGCAACCTTTTAATTCGAATTCCAAAAATGGTCCGATTTGAATTCACACTTTTTAATATTTGTCTCCACCAATGAAATTTCGTACACGTTACAGGATTCAAATCGCAAGTTTATAACCACACACAAACAACACGCATACTATTGGAACGTGGCACGCACACTATTCACATATTACACGCACACGATTCGCACGTTACACGGTATTTTTACACGCTCAACCAAGTGTAACATGCATAGGAAATCACTACTTAGTATACAAATTGTAAACACCTATTGTTAATATGTTTCAAAGGCTATTAGGACAGAGTTATGTTACCCATAGAATGAGGTCTTTGCTTCGAAAATTCTACGGTCGTCACCACGATCTGATTGACCGCTATAGAGTGTCAGTTTCCAACATGACAAAGGCCTCCACCTGTCATAGATGTTCCTCCTCCTCCAAGGGACATGAACTTCCACGAGCAGCACAGCGAGTATCTTGCAAGATGCAAGAAATTCTCACCCTTCCCGCCCACCTTAGTTCATTCCCTGTGTTTGGTTGGGTTTGTGTGCACTTTGTGTTTTTTCGTGTTGTTTGTTCCTCTTTGTCCTTTGTTGTCTTTTTGGTGTCCCGGTTGTGTTTTTTGTAAACTGACTTCCCCTCTTTTGACACTTCGGTATTCTTACCTTTTCACAATTTTTGTTGGGTGTTTGGCAGGAAACCCAATCAACACGTGACAAAAGTTCAATTAAGGAGACAACGCCTTGATTCCTGAAATTCTGATTTAAATAATCTCAAATCTCACCCAAAAGTACTATTTCTTACCATTGAAAATCTGAACATAATCAATAGCACACGTATCACCCAACTTAGGATTCCTTTCAGTTGAAAAATTCAGAAACTTTCCCACAAGAGTATTGGAATCCGACCATTTATCTAGTAACCAACAAGTCGAGTAGGAACTACAAAATAATGTACGTGGAAAATTTCATTTTAGGAAAAACAAATAGTAGTTATGCAAAAACAAAACAGAATTTAGAAATGCACATACATTAAAATAAAAGTATTCACTATCAAATCAATATGCATGTACATAAACAATAGGACAATAACAGGAAAGGTCAACAGTGACATACATTGTACCAATCAATCAAAATTACCCAACAGCTAAAACCCAGGACAAAACAATAACATAAAGAGAACAAAACACAAACATAATCAAAACAGAGGATCAGGATAGTCTTACTTGGACAATGGTGGGGTTAAACCAGTTTAAGGGGTACCCAAGCATTTCCCTCATCTATTCTGACACTCTGGTGCATACAATATACTATACAACCAAAACAGTATGATTACGAACAAGGTGACAGCTTGCTAGAACGTAAAAACATAATCATTCGGTAAGACAAACGAGGGAAGACAAATAAACAACCACAACCACAAGCACAACAAATAAACACTCGACATCATAACTTTAAGTTTAGGAGTCAGAGCAGTTTCGAGTTGTAAAAAACCCCAACTTTTTATGAAAACAACCGTTATGGAAAATCGATAATAACAAAAATAAATGGAAATGGTGAGCTGTCAAAAGGGACGTAAAACGAATAAAATGTATGAAATACACAAGTCGAACAAAACCAAATATAATATTGAAAAAAACAACAACAAACTAAAAAGTTAAAAATACAATTTTACGATTTATTTTTCTTGTTATCTATTGTCGCATGAGCTGTTTCGCAGCATACTTAGGTATGGAAAATCGGTAATTCATTATCTTTTCTTTAAAATATAATTTAAGTGATAATGTATCACCTACTTTTGGATACTTTAGTTGTCTCTCTTGAGTGATGTTTCCTGACAGAAGGTGCCCTTTTTTAATACAAAGGGAACCATTATTTTTTTTCTGAAAGTATTGAATTAGGGATGATCTTCATCAGACATGGAAAAATGTGGAAAAATATGTTAAAACATATCATTCATGTCAGTTGAGGATACTGTTTGGCAGTAAAAGTATTTTACAGAAAAATAACAATTTTTTCATTGATATCCTGGGTAGACACCTTCAAGGAGCAAAATACTCTATAAGTAAGAGAGAACTCACATGTAACAAAAATGGGGAATCAATATAAAATATAATGTTGGCGATATCAAGAGTTTATCACCATAGTGAGCTACAATCTCAACCTTTTGAACACAGACAGTTGAGACACAATGGCACCTATTCGCCTGGCGAATATATATATATATATATATATATATATATATATATATATATATATATATATCAATATATATAGTGTGTTGCTTTTTCAGTCGAAGTTGTGTTATGTAAAAAACTTACTTTGGATATTTAGTTGTACCAAAACCATCATGAGATTCTATATAGGTAATATTTGTAGTAACTTTAACTACTTGTAAGGAGCCAGCTGTAAATTAAAGAGACAATATTATTGCGTTGAATGGAGAGATGAACGTGTTCGGCAATTATATTTTCTTGTTTACAACACCCCCCCCCCCCCCCCCCCCGCGAAAAAAAAAGTTACAAAAGAAATACATTTTGAATATAGCCTTAAATCTTTCACTGTGAGGTCAATGGCTGACAAGTTTCTCTGGATTTGATTATCCACTTTTTCCCGCGCCTTTTAAATCAGATTAGATATTGGTTTTTCGTGGTAATTTAAATAGTTTTCAACTTTTAATGAAGTCTATAGGATTTAACCTGTCACTGCAAAATCAAGGGCCGAACAATAGCATGATGGGGTTATCTTCCCATTTCCATGCGCTTTTAATTCCGCCTCTTTTCTGGGTCTTTTAATGGTAAGGATGTCCTTCCGTAGGCTATCGGCGTTGATCATTATCGTGGTTTCTCTTGCTATTCGCTGCCCAATCACGCGGCGACCACTAGCATTAGTAGCAGTAGCAGCAGCAGCAAAAACGAAAATGAGTACGTGAGTATAATAATGAGCAACAAAGAGAAGTGATGAGCAGTGAGTATAGTGTCAGTAGTGATTTGGTATAAGAAGCCTAGGATACACATACTGAGTGAGATTTCAAACAAAACACAGATTTCAACGACCCGAAAGGCACATATTGTTCGAGACGGATTTAACAGTGTGGCCCTAATGAACAGACAAAGGCAATTTGTGTCATTAAGACATCACAATCCAATCAGCTAATGAACAGGTTTAAGGCAGAATATAATCCGAGGTTTTGCTTAATTTCGCCAGTTGTTTGAACATCCGAAAACAACATGCACATACGGATCAATGGAAGCGAAAATGCATCTCGTTTATATATTGGTTCCTACTAGACGTTCAATGCAGTTAGATCTCTTTAACGGTGACACAAAACCGAAAGGAAACGGTAATGCTTCCACCTAAGGTCAAGAAAACCAAACTTCTTGAAATTACTATTGCAGAAGCTACCAATACAGGGCGTAAGAAGAAATGTTCAAAAAGCCAGATGGAAAATAACACTCTTGACTTCTACCATTATTTGAAAATCTTTAGAGGGTGTACAGTTGAGATCAGCTGTCAACTATTCTGTCAGAGAAAAAAATTCTAGAACCATTCTCGAACGGTTCTAGGGTAGAATCAACGCTGCTATAAATGGTTCTAAGGTAGAACTGTCATAAATGGTTCTAAGGTAGGACTGTCATAAATAGTTCTAGGATAGAACCGTCCCGAATGGTTCTAGGGTAGAACTGTCATAAATGGTTCTAGAGTAGAACTGTCATAAATGGTTCTAGGGTAGAACTGTCATAAATGGTTCTACGGTAGAACCATTCAGAATGGTTCTAGGATAGAACTGTCATAAATGGTTCTAGGGTAGAACCGTTACTTTCAATGTCTGATAACTCTGTATTGATTATGGAGCGTACTCCTCGTCTTCGCTTTTTCTTAACTTTCAAAAGCATTTTTTTTTTAAATATGAAGTAACATTTCACATCGATTATAATTTAAATATAGGAAATTATGACA